>CM035791.1:29303956-30531732 GCA_020466265.1 Siphamia tubifer | reverse complement strand
CTATCTATCTATCTATCTATCTATCTATCTATCTATCTATCTATCTATCTATCTATCTATCTATCTATCTATCTATCTATCTATCTATCTATCTATCTATCTAACTATCTATCTATCTATCTATCTATCTATCTATCTATCTATCTATCTATCTATCTATCTATCTATCTATCTATCTATCTATCTATCTATCTATACATACATACACCATAATGTGATATTAGAGTGGTATCTAGTGTGGGGGTTAGGCAAAGTGTATGTATGTATGTTTTCTCTGAGGTTTGTGTGTGTTAATGATGGTGTGTGTGTGTGTGTGTGTGTGTGTGTGTGTGTGTGGGGGGGGGGGGGGGGGTCAGGCGGAGGCAGACAGTGTCTAATCCTCACATCGCTCTCTCTTACAACAACAATGACACAGGATGAGACCAGATAAAACAATTTGAGTCATTGTTGCCTCAGATAATGAATAAACCTGTTGTTTGAGCTTCAGTAACATAAAACATGTCCTGTAGTAGTTTATGGGCAATAGTCATTTACAAGCACTATGTAACTTTTAAATAGCTCTTAGGTTGATTTTATTTATTTATCTATATGCCTCATTTGTTCTCATCACTACCGCAACTTTATTCCTGTCTTCATCTTCAGGCATAGACGATGTATCACTGACACATTTAAGCTCTGCTAAACATTGTTAGTGTTACCAGGATGTCAGTGATATATACACACTTTCATGATCGTACTCGCCCTCCTGCCTAACGATCGGGGTCTTTGACGCAGGGATATGGAAGCAGAGCTGTCACTTCGCCTGTCTGTCTGTCCACGCAGACATGAGTATGTGTGTGACGAGCTATTCTTATTAAGCAGGTCCCTAAAAGCATGCCGATTACCCCAATTAAACAGTGTTCCCATCACATCTCTGGGTCCTGCGGCCCTGAAAGCCTGTTGGCCTGTCTGAAAGAGTTGACAATAGATGACGCTGATACACCCACCCCACCACACAAACAGAGAGGGAGATCTTTTACTTATATAAGCTGACTTTTATCAATATGCACTCTCTTGATTCTAGAAAAAGACAAAATGAAGTGGGGAAAAAAGTGTAGTTTTTATCTACAAATTTTTCCCCATGTCAATATTTTAGGACTTAAAGCTGAAGTAAAATGACTTAGGACTTGCATATTTAATTAAAAAAATGTTGTGCAACTAGCATCTCTTCTACTCCTGGTAAAGATTTAGGGTGATACAAAAAAAAATAAAATAATGCATTAGTGCAGATTAATCCATCATCATGATTTATCTGATTACAAATTTTAACACAATTAAACAAAGCCGTTTTTAACTATTGTTTTGTTTGAACTTGTTTTGTTGAAACTGACAAAGGTGTTGAATAAATGAATTAATCACATATATATTCATATTTTTGTATAGGTTTTTGATATTTTATCACATTTTTTTTGTGTTTTTTCTGTATGTTAAGAGTCCAGAATATATTTTAATATTACATTGCTTTTTTGTGTTAGTTTTTATTATTATTTATTTATTTATTTATTTATTTATTTATTTATTTATTTATTTATTTATTTATTTATTTATTTGTTTGTTTATTTGTTTATTTGTTTATTTATTTTTTTATTTTTTTATTTTTTATTTTTTTCATGTGGAGTGTTTTGACAAATCTAAGCACCGCAAGGATGGAATATAGTTTTTTAATTTATTATATTCGTCTGAAATTGATTAGAGTACTGACTCATTCAAGCCTGTTTTTTTTTTAATCAAAGTTTCCTGTACACCACTGAAACTAGACAGAGACGAAGGCCATGGTGATGCAAAGTCACATTAAAACAATAAAATGACAGTGAAATAAGGCTTCAATGACTTTATTTTTAACAAGTCAGATTTGTGTCATAATGTTCATTCAGTTATATTTAAGACCCCCTGTTGAATTATATTATAATAAATAAATATAAATATAATACATTATATTTATACACTAATACATGAATGGTAAATGCTTTTGACTCCATGAACATTACACACACTGTTTTTGTACATTACATTCATCTTTATCTTTGTCATTCAGTCTACTGAAAAAATAATAAACTTAGACCTAGAGTCATCCTTGGTGGTCTGGATAGATTTTATGAGATCTTCTTCGTTCAACAGTGCTGTCATCTTTCAAAAGTATGAAATTTAACAATTTACACTATCGGTGTTTCCATTTTAAATTTTTTTCGCAAAACATTAGCGATATTCGTAAAATTTCAACAAAGTATATTTGCTCTTTGAATGTTTTTCTATTGACGGTTGTTCTAGACAGGAGCGTCGTAACCATCTGTATTGCACCATTTTCACTCTGAGAGAAGTGATCATTTGACCACCACCTGTGACATATAATTGCAGAAAAAGTGTTTCCATTGCGCTTTTGCGATATAATATTGAAACATCTGAAAAACCACCTCATGAAAGCGTAAAAACCTTTAATTGATATTTGAGGTTTTTTTTTTTTAAATTCAAGTGTTTCCATTACCACTTTTTTATAGCGCTATTTATATTTTGTGAGTTTCCAAGGGTAATGGAGATGCATCCCGCCCATCGTGACATTAGGAAAGTAATATACTGTAGAAATTCTGGTTTTAGTTTTGGAATCAGCATGTCCAATTTAGTGAAGATCAGGTGTTTTTCCTCATTCACTATATATCAGTAGAACATTAGCATAAGCTGATATTTACAAAGAAAATCACTTGCACTGATAGTAGCATTGATCTGTTGATTAAAATTAATAGTTGTTTCATCAATTATATGGTTACATTTCTACAGGGCTTGCAGACATAAAAAACAAAACATTTTCTTTGCTTTACTGGTAGAAAATGTATAATCAAGTGACAACAAATGCTTCAGCTATCAGCCAATTTGATATCTTAAACATCAGTATCAAATGATTTGATGGTGTTGTTCACCATGAAACAAAACCAAACAAAACATGTCAAGAAGCAAAGAATACGGGGATTATTTTTCTTTTTTTTTACACCCCTGTAGTAGATGAGAACTGTGTTTTCAGGCATTTTGAAAGATTATCTGTGCAACCCATTATTGAGACAAAAAAATTCACATAACACACGTCACCTCATTTATATTGTTACTCCACAAAATAAATATAGTGATGTGCATTGTGTCTAAATTACATCACAGCTGTCACCTGAATGTGGCTTGATGTTCAACCTGCATAACCACTGTTTAGCATCAAAAAAATGAAATACCATAGTGTTTTTGTAGCGTTTTCGGAGATTTTGACCACTTACCTGATAATTTGACTCTTATTTTTCACCCATTCATTAGGATTCTACTTCCCATTCACATACATAAGCGCACACACACATACATTTACTTTCTGTCGCAGACACACATCGAGGGTGCAGTGGTGTCTCATGCTGTCGTCTGGTTGTCACAACCCACTACTGGGCCTGCTATTCAGGAGAAAAGCCTGCACTGGGCAGATCCTATTTAGACAGATTAAAAAATCCACGTCCAGCTGTCTACATCAGTGAACACACTGCCTCTGTGATGGTCCCACCAGATACACCACTGCTCTGCTCTAACTCATCTATGTCTTTTCATCTGCATGCGTTACCTTCTCTGTCTTCACCTGCTTCTTCTGTTTTCAGATGGTTGCTCTTCTCATCTTTATTTTTGCTGTATTTTCTCTGTAAGAATATAATTTAGTGCTTGAAGCATATGAGCTGCTGTCACAGGGGTTTTAGCAGTTGAATTAGATTAAGCAAAGCACAACAAATGCTGGTGGGGATGAGCTGGCTTTTCTCAGCAGCGTGGCACTGTAAGCCTTTTTTCCCTCAAAGACTGCAGAGATACATGAGTGGTGTGGCTTTCAAGGTACAGTGCAAGAGAGAGGGGGACTAAACGGTTGCTCTTTTGTTTCACGGATGACACATCAACACTTCCATGAACGATAACACCAGATTAGTTTCCCCAGGAAGCAACAGGACAATAGGTTGCATCGCAGCATGCTGTACATACACAGTTCAATTCAACACGGCAGTATGTACAGTATGAGCTCAAAGCTTTGCACACACACACACAAAAAAAAAAAAAAAGAATGTGAGCGAGCGGTTCTACAAGGAAATAAAGATGTGGTTATTTGTTATTTTAAATTCTATATGAAAACCTTATTGGATTGGACATGGCAGCTCAGAGTTCCATGTGCATGTGTGTGCGTCCATAGTTTTGCACATGAGTGTTCACATGCGTCTGCTTCTATGGCTCTGAGCACTGAAGCATGTATGAATTCAGAGCTGTACATGTAGTGTGCATTTAGAATGTGATTGTTATGTGTGTGTATGAGAGAGAGAAAGGGGAGAAGAGAGAGGACCACCATTAGAAGCTCTGGCCTCAGGCCGAATCCCTGATGATGTCAAAGAGCATAGTAATAGTACTGCCTCCCCCCTCTGTCTTTCCGTCCCCTCTTTCCTTATTCCAGTAGATACCCACCCTTCATCCTTTCATCCTCTCTTCTCTGCTCCATCAACTCGTCACTACATATTTCTCATATTTTCTCTGAACCAACACGCCAGTCAAACACATCTTCACATTGAGTAATGACTGGTAGTCCCAGGTCACAATACCAGTCTGGTTTTTATGCAAGTACATTACAAATTTCAGCTGAATTTTGAGGAGAAAAAAAATAGGAGTTGACTCATGGAGTTAAGCAATGAAGCCTCATTTGAGCAAAAAGAAGATGGAAACAACAGTAGGTAGTTATGAAGCTTTTCCTTCGATGGTCAATGTTCTGCGTCAACCAGAGAAAAAAAATCTTTTATTTTTACAACGATAGATAATTGTATTTTTCTAAACATTTTACCATGGTATCAAATGTATCTTGCTTGATCATAGATTCTAACCACTTTGATGTATTGATACTGTATTAATTTTCCTCTTGATTTCTCTTTAAAAATGTCAACATCTCAATGCCATAGCATTAACATGAAGAAAATTAACTCTATAAATCCAAGGGGTCAATGAGGGTGAAATTGTTATCACTTCAGGAGGGCATTAAATTAACCCTGAGTTTAGTAAATAATTGTACATCTCTCAAATCACACAAAGCCAAGATCCTTATATTAAAGAAACGATTTAATATTTAGCAGAAGACACATAGCATACACTTACTTATAAGGGAAAAACTGTCACTTGTTTCAATGTGATTTGGATGTAAAGTTCATTTCTTCGCTTAACCACATGCTCACAACTCTGCAAAGGCCAAGAGCTTCTCCTGATCAAACAGAAGGACACAGATAGATTGGGTGAATGGTGTTTGATCTTGTGCTTGAAGTCATTCATAATAAAAAATGAACCACCTCATCATAAAGGGATGTACACTTAATAAAGTCATTGCAACCTTAGCTACATTTTTGCATGACTTAAAACAAATAATTCACATTAGTGTAGTTTGTGAACACCTGGAACTGTTTG
The DNA here is from genome assembly GCA_020466265.1 of Siphamia tubifer. Classification (NCBI taxonomy): domain Eukaryota; kingdom Metazoa; phylum Chordata; class Actinopteri; order Kurtiformes; family Apogonidae; genus Siphamia; species Siphamia tubifer. Next base: position 30,526,254 of record CM035791.1, on the reverse strand, counting down.
GCAAATTTTACTCCACAGCAATGTTTGAAAGTGAAATAGCTTCACTAATACATTTTGTGTTATATTTATATTATTTTCTTTTATACATTTTTGGTATAAATGCATTTTGTGACCATGTCTTATGTGTTCACAGGCTCTTGCTTAGGAGATTTTAACTTACAATGTAGTTTTGACAGTGATTAGCTGTTAGCTGTCCTGATAATTAAAATGATCCAATTTTAACCAATCCATTTTTATTCATAGAGTACAAATTTTAACAACCAAAAAGGTTTCCAAAGTGCTGTACAATAAAAAAAACAAAAACAATAAAACATAATAAAAGCTAAACACTACTAAGATAAAAAAAAAAGAAAAACACTAAAACATCCACGCACATCAAAACATGATCCTTTGTATTTTACATATTTGTTTGGTAATAATAAAGAATGTTGTTTCCTGGAGGCTCTAGTATCGTCACTGTTTTTTTGTTTGTTTTTTACACACAAAGAACATACGTATATGTAATCTGAACTGAGGTGGAACATGTTACCAGAATCCATTATTATACACCTATATGTTGTATAAGTGACTGAAGCAGTTTTATATGTTAAAGCGTTGGCTCTTCATAAACGGATCTGCTTTGGTTTTATTCACTTTCCCTCATCAATTTCTGTTCAAATTTGTTTTTTTATTGTTAAATTGTTTCCACTTCTTCAAAATAGTGAAGACATTTTGTGATATTTACAGCTTCTGAGAAACAAATACTTACTGGCGACACATTTGAAGCCATTTTGTTTCTTAGTCCCAGTTCAATAAATCAAAGGTCATGCAAAGTTTATTCCAGGAAATTATTGTTGAATCATGCGTACAGTAATAGAGTATGTTTTCTAAGATGACTGTAATCAAGTCTGAATAGTGCAAATTTGGAAACCAACAGGTGGGTGTTTGTGTTCAAATTAGAACAATATTTTCAAACTTTTGTAAGTGATAGCAGCATATGACAAATCTGACATTTTCCATTTATTCGAAGCCTGAATTTCAAACCTCAGATAGTGTGATATGGGATTAACAGAAATTGGAGTCTTTCTTGTGTGACTGCACTCTAAGAAACAATAGAGTACATCCTCAGCCAAACATTTCCAAAGAGCACGTTCCCTGAGAGATACTGAAAATAATATAGGTCTGGAATTAGATATGATCAAGTCTGCCAAAAAACAACCCCTGAATGAATAGTTTACAGAGTTTTTCTGACTCATGCACGCACTGGAAAAATGTAGCCTCGCTTCAATTTTTAAAATATTTGACTTCACAGAATCTAAATTAAGTCACTTGTTATAACCTGATTTCTTTATTTTAATATAAACTATATTACTGCACTGGGCTCAATGTGCAATTCATGTTCAACACACAAAAAAAGAAAATTATATAATGATCTCTTATGTTTTGAGAGGAACCAAAACCTTTGATACATGTCCTTTGGAAGAGTATTTTGTTCAGTTTGAATCATCATTGACACTTCAAAATGTAAAAATGTAGAGTTTCACAATAAAATCAATAACATTTGTTCAATGGTAATTATTAGCTCGAATGAACAGCTCCATGCTGCAGTTTTTACAGTGCAGCGACGGACGGACGGACGGACGGACGGACGGACGGACGGACGGACGGACGGACGGACGGACGGACAGATAGATAGATAGATAGATAGATAGATAGATAGATAGATAGATAGATAGATAGATAGATAGATAGATAGATAGATAGATAGATAGATAGATAGATAGATAGATAGATAGATAGATAGATAGATAGATAGATAGAGACCATTTTAACACTGTCTTGATGCAGTGTTAACTCCTCCGTCAACAACTCGTCCTGACGGCTTGTCTACATGTGAGGGCAGCGAGATGGAGGAATTGAAAGGATGGAGTCAGAAAAAAAACTTGACAGAAAATGAAAGAGAAGAAGTGGGGTGTGCGCCAGAGAACGAGGCTTCTCCTGTCTTGGCCCTAATGGTCCAAATGAGGCTGGGGGAGTGGGTGTGGGTGGTGGGATGGAGAGTTGGGGTGCGGAGGGGCGGGGTAGAGCTCAAGGGGTTTGAGCCTGGAGACTGAGGCAGACCAGAGCTAAGTGACTCAGGCTCAACACCATATGAGCTGGCAGCTTGTCACATCCCAACCCATCACTGAGGGACCAAACAGCAGAGCCTGTTTCACCACAGAGCAGTTCCCATCACTTCAAACACACACTGCAAAAACATTACACTTTTAGAAATCTGTATGCACAATTTCATCTGTGTTTCTTTCTTTTCTTTTTTAAGGAAACAGTCACTCTCTTTGGCTGGTGTCTTTACCTGTTAGCAACCTAACCATACCTGACAATTACTTTTTTTTTATGTTTTGCCCTTATTCTGTAAAAAAAACCCCAACAACTTTATAATAAGTTGTTACTTTGCCAAATGAAAATTGACATTTCACTAATATTCCTGTCAACATTCAGCCCTGCATATTGCTTTAACCCCTTAACATCAACTGTTGCCAATTTGGATCAAAATTTTTCCATTAGAGAATTAGCAGAGATAGTGTATGTATTCCCCCAATGCCAGAACAGGCATATTCGATACGTACCTAGTCAGGACATTGAAAGAAATTTTGTGGCATCAGTAAAACCATATGTGCTATAGTTAAATGAACAATCTCAACTTAATTTAGCATCTTTTTGAAAGCAAAAACACAAATTATTGATTTTTTTTCCATACACTTGTATATAAATTCCAGGATTAAAATAGTTTTTATGAAGTTTTCCACTGGTGTCATTTTATTCACTGTGCAAACTGATGTGAATATAGCCTCTTTCACAGGGGTGGAAAGTAACAAATTACATTTACTCACATTACTGTAATTGAGTACTTTTTATGAGTAACTTGTAATTTTAGCAGTTTTTAAGTAGTTTTTGAAATGTGTAATTTTTACTTTTACTCAATTACATTTTGACCAAGGTATTTTACTTTGCCACATTTTAAACCCCTCATGTTACTGAGTACAATATTGATAGTGAAAAAAATCGAATTTGGGCGGAAAACCACTGTGTCCCCAGAACTGAACGTCAATAGCGTGACTTTGTCTTGCACGTGCCAGTTCTGGATCTACACATTGGACGATGGTTGTTGCAGCTGAAGATGTGGATGTCATGGAGGAGGAAGAGTCCAGAGTAGACCCTAATTCTGGAGAAGAAATGAAAAAAAAAAATCTTGGCCCAACTTAGAGTAGCTATTAGTGTTCAAACGCACACATGGGAACAATGTAATAATGAATAATAATAATAATAATAATGTGCCTGCCCCCAGCAGAGCGGAGCTTTCAACCGACAATAATTCTACATCAAATTTGTAAAAGCATGTGGTGGTAAGTTAGCACATGTGTTTGTCCCTTACATTACAAACAGTTCATTTGTTGTTTGTTTTAAACATCTCATATAACAACCTTCACATGTAAACACAACATGCTGTCCTGTCATGATATTATTTTCACCCTGATCAAGTGGTAGTTCAGAAGGATTTATTTGGAATAGTTGGACCCATGTGTGGACATTTTTAATTAGAATGTTTGGATCCCATGAGCACTTTATGTTGTGTGTGCATTTTGTGTTTTTGAATACTTTGATTCTTGTTTAATTTTCTTTATTCTTATAATGTTGTTGCCTGGACAATGGGACTAAAAAAAGTTTGCACTATACAGTTTAGGTTGTGATTGTCCTTCTTTTCCTTATGAGGACCATGTTACTGAGCTCAGCTGAGCTGTTGGATGTGCACTTTAATACGCCTCAAAGTTGATTAAAACAACTTGTGCTGAACTTTATTCATGACTCATACTTTTTGCATTAAATAAATGAAAGTAACAAAGTAACTTGTACTCAGGTTACATTTTAAATGAAGTCATTTTGTACTTTTACTCAAGTACATTTTTAGATGTGTACTTTTACTTTTACTCTGAGTAGAATTTAAACAAAGTAAAGATACTTTTACTCAATTAAAAATTTGCAGTACTTTTTCCACCTCTGCTTTTGCTTCAAAACCCCTCTTGAAGAGTTCAGCTTTTCAGGATTTGCACATATCCCCAAACCTATTTATATCCTGTCATCATGTCTAACAGTAGGACTGCACTCCATTTCGAGTACAAGAAAAAATTGTTGACCATTTTCAATGATGTTTTGATGATTGTGTGCTCGAATAAAACTGAGCTGAACTGAACGGACTGTTTCTCTAAAACCTTTCCTTTGGATTCATCCATTACTATTATAGAGGATCATTGTGTTGTTTGACTGCTTTGCTTTTATTGTGTTGTATGTAAAGTGTCTTTGAGTTCTATGAAAAGTGCTATACAAATAAAATGTACTACTGTCTTTATTCCTACTTACCATAAACATTGGCCATAGTTTATCATTTACCATTTATATGGGAATACATTATGTTTTCAATGGTGGGTTTACCTCCCTGCTCCCCCTTGTTTAAAAATGTTAAATTGATTTTTTTTTTTTTTTTTAACTTAACTACATATAGCCATTCACACATAATATATAATCTATTGTACTTCTTATGTCTAGACTGCACTTGCAACATTTATGTCTATTTGGTAAAGTGAGTTCAATCTAAAACAAACTAAAGTTTAATCATGAAGAGACAACTGTCTATTCAAGCAGTATTTGGGTCTGCATGAAAAACAAACAGACAGCCACAGAAGGTATAAACTGTATTATTGTACAGTGGGAATAATAGAACTGAATATTAAATACAGTGATGTGCTTTGAATACCCCCTGCATTTGTAATACTTTACATTCAGACCGACCAATGATTGTTCTATTCTCCAAACCCACATACTCCTTCTGCATGTGCACTGAAGGTTCAAACTGGATGTTTTTCAGTGGATAATGAAACACATCCAGGACATGACATTTTGAAACTGTCAAGAATTAAGATTTCTTATTTTTTTCTTATTAACAAAATGTTTGTTTGTGTCTGTCTGATGCAGCCACATCTTCTGAAACACAAAAAAGGATTTAATTCAAATATTTCATCATAATATGAGATGAGATTATGTAAACATTTTTAACCTTTTGCCATGACTGTATGTTTGAGCTGCTGTAGAACACAGTCAGTGATTGAATGAATAATAAAAAGTTGTCAAACACAGGCCTACACCTCTACTGTAGCCTGCTTTTTTTATTATTATTATTATTGCCCCACCCCACAAACAAGGGGAGAAGGGGTATTGTGTTTGTTTTGGTTTGGTTTGGTTTTTTGTCCATCTATCTGTCTGTTTGTGAGCAACTTTATGCAAAAACTATTGGACCAATTTCCATGAAATTCTCAGGAAAGGTGCAAGGTGGTCCAGAATAGATCCTATTAAATTTAGGAGAAAGTAGAACTGGACTCCACCATTATCTGCCTCTAGTTTAGAGCAGTGATTCAGACTAACCTCATGTTATCACTCAGAGACTGCCCCCTTCCTCTCTTGCACATGCATTGCCTCAGTTCTGAGGCCTCCACCTTTACTTAAGGTTCAGGACCACCGTGGACCTCCACCTCACTGATGTCTTCACCAGTGGATTCTGAAGTCATAGGTGCCTTCGACACAGGAGTCTTGTGATTCTGTGTTGCTCTTCATTTTTCTCTGGCCTGAAGATGTGACTGAGCAACTTCTGCCTCACACATCCTGCTCCCCTTTCCTTACCTGTCCACTTAGTTTTTTATTTTTTAACACTTTTCCAAATTTTTTAAGCATAGAGTGGAGTTCACCTCAAATCTGTGGCAGAGGGTGAAGTTACATTTTAAATACATAAGATATGTTGGTTTTCTTTACTGAAAGTAAGAAATACTGTGTGTGCAAATGTGCCATACTGTATGTGAAATAATATGTAAAAAATACACACACACACACACACACACACACACACACACACACACACTGTTTATGCCACCATTTTCAATACACACTAGTTTGTCTCTCATTGGAATATTCATGCCAATTAAAAGCTAGAGTCCAAAAATAGACAACTATGATTATGTTGGCAGGGAGCAGAGATCCTGTATGAAAATTAGTTGTGTATTATTAATGAAATGAGTAGAGAACATACAATTTATTCTTACATTAAGTTATTCAGAGGGCTTGGGCTTGCAACTATTGCGCAAACATGGATTCACGGCATTTCAGTGGAAACTAATTGGAAATTTTACTCAGGCTCATCAAAATGGAAAATAGATGTTTCTATATTAAAGACACAGGATTAAGATTTTTAGAATTAATTGTAATTCCTCCAAATTCTCTTGAACACAGTTAACAGACACCATGAAGGAACAGGATAACTGGTCGTGTGTGTGTGTGTGTGTGTGTGTGTGTGTGTGTGTGTGTGTGTGTGTGTGTCAGCCAGTGGTGATTCCTTAGTCAATATATATTTTTTCCTGAGTGTTTCTATTCCTGTTTAGGTATATATATATATATATATATATATATATATATATATATATATATATATATATATATATATATATATATATATATATATATATATATATATATATATATATATATATATATATATATATATAAATTATCACTTTGTTTAAGTAGTGACAAAAATGTCCACTCAACCAGACATGCATTTAATTTTTGAAGCAAAGGTACATGTCGTTAAAACCTAACAAGGCAGTAAGAGTCAGCAGACCTCTGCCAAGGCTTGATTTTTGGTTGACACATGACGTGATCACAGCATAGGTGTTGACCCATCTGATTTCTGAAGGTGAAACGATGTCAAAGCAAAAAAAAAAAAGCCAGATTCTATCTTGTCTGAATCCTGAGATATTACCACTTGTGTTTTAGCTGTTGACCTTTAGTGTGACCTTGACCTTTGACCTTTATTGCTCAAAATCTAATAGGTTCTTCGTTGACCCATTATCTATCACTCCTGAAAGTTTTATCAAAATCTGTTGAGAACTTTTTGCATAAGGCTGCTGACAGACAGACAGACAGACAGACAGACAGACAGACAAACAGACTCTAATTTAATACCTCCTGGGGTTAATAACAGAAAATGATATGGAGTACTACAATAAGAACATTTTAAATATTGTTTTCCCATATTTTAACATACTGTAATACTAGTATTAATCTCATGGAGATAATATAAAAAACCCTGTTTTGTTTGTTGATTACATTACAACATGTTACTGCAAATCAGGTTTATCAAGAACAGCATAGTTACAGCGACAGTATGAATTATAGTGTATGGGATGAAGCATAAGTGTTTACTGTGTTGGCTGATATGCAACTAAAACAACTAAATCAATGAATATTTAAGAGAAGTGTGATAGAATATCTGTCTATTATAATGACCAGTCTGTATGAAGGGCACTGTACAGTTTTAGTTTGTTGAATTATTTTACACATTCCTCTCAGATCTTTTTATTGGTCTGAAGACTTCATTCATTTCGTTGCCCATTCCCACAGTACCGATAAGGTCATGTGATCTAGACACAGGTGTGTGTTGTCAACAGGTAAAGATATCTGGCTGCTCACAGTGGAAGAAAATACAGCAGCGCTCCTCTCTCCTTGGGCTAGAGTTACTGCTGGGTTGTTGTGTGAACAACAGTGAACTAAACCCTCTGCTCCTCTGTCCATCCAGCATTACGTCTGCCTTCCGCTATAATTCCTCTGCATATCTTAAACAGACGTGGCTCTAGTTTCTTTTCCTCTGTTTTATACAAGCCGTCGCTGCTGTAGGTACATGCATTTTACATGACCAAAATATCTATTTGATCTTTGATCTTTGTCTGTGTTTGCACGGTATCAACAGTGTTCACGTCACCTACACACCAAGATGAGTGTTGGCTTTAATACCAAGACTGAAACACTTAGAGCTAGAACGGCCAACATTAAATCTTACAAAAACATAGATTGACATTGATCACCTTCAGTGTTAATGGCAATGATTTGTTAAGTTAGAACCTACTGAATATATTAGTCCCTTCCTGTCCTACTTTCTATTTTTGGTCTTTTACCTATTAATTGTGTTTGTTTGTTTTTTTTTATTTTAATATAATTTTCCTATTACATGTGACATTATGTTAAAATGTTTCCACTTTTTCTTAATACCTTACCTTTAAATCAGGAGTGACAAACTCATTTCAGTACAGGGGCCACATTAAGCCAAGTTTGATCTGCAGAGAGCTGAACCATTGAAATAATAACATAATATAAAAATAATGTCAACTGCAAAATTTCCTCTATGTTTTAGAGCGAAAACAGTAAAGTTATGCCATAAAGATGTTTACATTCTTTAAAACAATGTGAATAATATGAACAAACTGAAATTTCTTAAGAAAACTATGTGCAGTTTTAACAATATTACATTTCAATTTATCCTTTACACATGTAAATAAAAATTTACAGATCACAATAGATCAACAAAACATACATAAATCATTTAATAAGCAGTAAACTTGCTCTTCAGACATTTCAAAAATGTTCATATTTGTTCAGGTTACTTGTTTTTTGTGAAATGATCATTTTAGTGTAAATACAATAAAATGACATGAACATTTTTACATTTACAAAGGGAAACACTTAGAATTGTGAGTTTTTATACGTTATTATGAGAGCATTTTACTGACCTGACCTACTTCAGATTAATTTGGTCTATATGTGGAACCTGAACTAAAATGATTTATTTCTTCAGTGTTATTTTTGCATTTTACAACCTCATGCCAGGGGCCAGACTGGACCCTTTGGCGGGCTGGATTTGGCCCCCGGGTTGCATGTTTGACACCTGTGCTTTAAATGAACCTGTATTGATGTTTTTAAACAATCTAGTTCCTCATGAAAGTGCCAATTAAGTGTTGTATCACAACAATAATCTAGTATTTAAAGAAAAATATAGTATTTTACTCTGTATATTTATGACATAACTATGCACAACATTCAAAAGCAATACATTTAGGAAAACTTACAATACTTTTACCACATCAGATTACATAATTCCTGCTGTAACGCTATTGAGAATATTCATTTCCTGCTTAAGAAATGACATAAATCTATTATCAGGTGACATCAGAACTGTCACATAAAATATTTAGAATAATCAGGGAACATTTAATATCAAGGTGCCTTTATTCATTATTAACTAGGTGCTTATTAGAAGGCTACTAGGTGAAAAATATTAGTTAATGGCCAAGTGGTTGAAGAGAAATAAGGCTTTATAGTGATTAAGAAAGAGCCAACACATCAGTAATATATTTGCTAATATGCATTTAGTTTGAACTGAATAATATGTTGATACTGACAAGAAATTGGGAAACAATCATCTTCAGCGTTAGTGTTTTCCTGTGAGTAAAGTCAGTATATGTCCTACGGCGCAAAAACAAAACAACACAAAACAAAACAAAACAACAACTTTTGAGACCTTCATGTGAGCGAATAATAAAGTTAGCTGAGAAAGCAATGGAGGAAACAAAGACAAAGGGGGAAAAAAACTGTGGGAAGAGTGAGAGGAGATGAGCGTGGAAGAGAGAGAGAGAGAGAGAGAGGTGTCCATGTCTCTCATTCTGCAAATAAACAAAAAGTAAACACCAGTGGAGGAAACACTGTGACACTTGATGCTGCTGATCACTCCTCCACCTGCCCACTCAGGTTTCCCAGAAGACCATTCTGCCGGCCACGGGACAAAAGCAGCTGCAAAAAGCCAACACCTCTTCCCCCTGGGGTACTCAGAGACAAAAGAGGGAAAAAAAAAGCGATACAACACCTTTGTTTGTCGAGATTAAAACATGTTGCATTCTCTGCCTCCCATCCTCTCTCACTGCTCTTTCCTCTTTCTCTCCCCAGAGGTAACTCTACCGGTGAAGAGATGTAACTGTCAGTGAACTTGGTGTTGGTGTTAGTGCGTTTCCTGTTGTTTGGATGTCATTGTGGTGCGTCTGTGATTAGCCGATCGGCCTTGGCACACACTGAATGAGCAGGCCTAGCCTTTAGCTCAGCCTCTTGTGTGATATGGGTATAAAGTGGGGATGTGACCAGACTTGTCCCCCGGCCCGATTGTTAACGACTGAAACTGAATATCTATTGGCATAAAGGAATAGCGAGCCTTCCCCTCTGCATATGGAGAATCTGACTCTCATGATAACACCTTAGGAATTCACACATGGATGAACACGAGCGCCATATTTACTGGAATTTCAAAGCAAAGCATTCACATGAACGACGTCTGGTCCGCATTCTTTGATAATATGACACGTTCGGGGTGTAAGATAAACTTTTTTATTTACTGCACATGCCTGACAAATCGTCTCATCTTTGCTCACAATCATGTCTTATGTAATTCACATGGCCGTTACCACTCCCCAAAATGTATTTTCGACACGTGAGGAAACACAAAACATCAAATCCAACAATCTATCACTACAATGGTTGGTGCGGCAGGGAGCGTGGCCCCCAGAGACATGTATTCTCTCCATGGGGGGGTTTCAGCCAATCTGTCAACCGCAGTGGGAGGTCTCACTCTCATCAACACTGCAAGATCCAGACCACTTGTCTACCTTTTGTCACTCTTTTGTCTGCACTGGCTTTAAAGTAAAGCCTACATGTGGTGTACCTACAGTTGACACATTTCCTATTTTATTTAGGGTATTTTTAGAGAGAAAAACAGCCCCCAGCAGTAAAAAAAAAAAATAAAATAAAATAAAAAGACACTCCACTTGGCACTTTTCCCCCTGGATTTATTAAACTTGGTAAAAGGGGAGGGTGCGAAAGTAGTTAAAAAGTAGTTGCAAATTTCACACTAAAATAATAATCAGATGATGAAATATATTTGCTATTAGCATCTGAAAATAGTACATTTTATGGCTAAGTGTGTGTGTGTGTGTGTGTGTGTGTGTGTGTGTGTCTGGAGGGGGGGGGGGTTATTTTAATTCCTTCAAGCAAAGTAAGGTTTTAATATTTGAATCCTCATAGTATCTGAGTGAATTGTACTAAAAAGATGATCAGATCAAATACTATACTATAGAAAAATGACAGTTTCTTGACTCCAAATTAACTTTACTGCACATACTTACATACTATGATTACATTTTTTTTTCATATTTTATCATCCCTGTGATGAACTGGCGCCTTGTCCAGAGTCTACCCCATCTTCGCCCATAAGTAGTTAGGATGGGCTCCAGCGACATCTTGACCCTAGTGAGGATAAAGCAAGTTCAGAAAATAAATGAATGTTTCTTGACTGATTCCCATTTCCATAACATGATTAAACACTAACAAAATACTTATGTTTCCATCCTTTTACCAGTTGTCAATGCTGCCAGGAGGTTATGTGATCACTACCATTTGTGGGTCTGTCTTTCACCAGGATTATACAAACTGCTCTGGATTCATTAAACTTGGTAAAAGGGGAGGGTGTGGAAGACAGGTGCATAAATGGGGTGGAGGCTGCCACTGTGCTTCTTTCTTTTGGTAACAATATAGAGCTCCTGGCAAAACTATAACTTAACAATAGTATCAAGTAAATAATTAAATGAATGCATGAACAATAACCAACAGCTCGTTGCTGGGTCAGCTAAAGTTCTCCTTTCCATAGTTTTTCTTGTTGTTATTGTATGTGGCTTCTCTCCACTTCCTCCTACCATCCACAGTCATGCACATTCATCTGGTAATTAGTCACTGTAAACTGCCCTTAGGTATAAATGTGAGAGTGTGGTCGCACTTAACAGCCACAGATGACAAGAGATCATCTACTGATTTAAAATGTTTTCTAACTTTTAAACCACTAATGATTTCAAATACATGTAAATAATACAGATAAATGAGTTTTTCATCATTTCATTGTCATTAGATTATGATCCATTTGGATGTTCAGAAGCTGTGTAGAGAACATGGAACAATGTTATGTGTGTGATCTGCTTTTAACATATGAGCATCTCAGACCATCAAGCCCTCAGTTACTTTGAACTATTGCTGGAGTACACACTAAAACTCATGGAAAGGCCTTATTCAGTTTTTATGGCCCCAAACTGTGGATTTGAGCTCCACTGAAAATGTTCATATTTTAAAAAGTAAATTTAAAATGTAAGTTTTTACCTTTGCTTTTAATTAAACTCCCCCTCCCCTTTTTCTTTTCTTTTTTTTTTTTTACTATTTGCATCAGCAGAACAATAGGGGGTTTGATGTAAATCACTGTATGAAAATATAAATCCATATAAATAAACTTTGATTGATTGATTGATTATCCTCTACAGTAGTTATTCACCACTCAAACACATTTAGTTAGTTTGAAAGAAAAAGACCATTAGTAAACATTTGTTTAAATTTTCATTTAATTTAATTATGGATATATTTCACTGGAAAAGTCACAGTTTCTTCTGTTTTCTTTGTTCTGATAAATAAACCTTGAAGTGATCAGTGCTGTCAAAAACACGTTCAGTAAGTTAAATTCAGACTTTCCACTGAAACATAAAGATAATATTCTAAAGAAAATTTCATTTGGAAGTTAACACAAAAATAGCTGTAGATATTTAATTATTCAAAACTAAAAACAGAGGCTTGACATGACAGTCCTGATAATATATTAACTTCATCAGCAAGTGAATGTGAGATCAGAAATACATCAGAATGTGCTTTGGTAAAACATCTCCAATTATAGGGAAATACAAGTAAAACATATTATTATTATTATAACACAGTAAACACAACAGTAAACATATCCCCACATCCTGTAGTTAAATTTTATTTTGAGCATATAAAATCATCACGTGACAAATAACCATATAATTTGGTCAAACCAAATTTCTGGCCCTGAAAAAAAGAGTGGAAAGGAGTAGAACTTAAAGACTCCCACCCCTTTTTACAAACTGCTCTAAAATGTATAAGATTTTTTTAACCACAACTCCTGTTAATTCATTGAAACAATTCACGTAAAGTGGATTTAGTTTTCAGATATGACCCATTTGGACATTCAGAGGTTCTGTAGTGAACATTTTCTGCAACATTTATTCACTAGTAAAACCCATGGAATTTGACAAATGACACTGACCACATCTTCTTGTTTATGCCCACTGATTAAGAAGATACTATAATAAAAAGTGATATATAATGTATACAGTCATGGAAAAAATTATTAGACTATCATGGATTTCTTCAATTTCATTTTAATGCCTGGTACAACTAAAGGTCCATTTGTTTGGACAAATATAATAATAATAATAGTAAAAATAACTGTTAAGAGTTTAATTTAAGAGCTGATGTCTAGTAATTTTTCTATGGTTTTCTTGATAAAAACCCAAATCACTTCAGTTCTTTCATCAATATCTGTCACTGACATTAAAGAAGCCAGTTCACTGAATATATTTAAAACCAGAATAAAAACATTTTTATTTTCAGCAGCCTTTGAATGGAGATAACAGAGTCACAGTTCACTGTTTTTATATTGTTTATTGTATTCCATCTTACTCTATTTTACTGAAATTTTATTGGTCTATGTGTGATCACTTACTGTTGCAGTTTTAATTCACCCGTCTTATGCAAATCTAATTTTTTTTATCTGGCACTTTTTAAAATCTTACCTTTTTTATGTATATAAAAATGTATGTCTTAATCTTTTATGTAGAATTAATTATTTTTTTTACTTTATTTTAATTCTTGTACTTTTATAATTTTGTCTGTAAATTATATATTATATATATATTATATATATTATATTAAAGTTGTATTTTATTTGTCAATCACAGTGAAGCACTTTGGGCTACACCTACTGTGTGAAAGGTGCTATATAAATAAAGTTTATTATTATTATTATTATTGTACTGACTTTTAGACATTCCATGTTTTCTTTACTGTTTTAATCACATGATACACACAGGGGTTATTACTTAATTGCATAACAATAGTTTTGGATTACTTTTGATGGGCTAATGACTTCATATATAATAACTTATTAAAGGTTACAGTAAATCTAGAGAAAATATATTTAGAAGTCACCACAAAATAGTTCTATCTCATTCACTCATCACATAAAAATAGTCTAAAATTATTACATTTAATCAGAGGCCTCTTCTTGTGCACGTGTTCAATATAAACTTGTCTCACATTATTTTGCAAAAGTCCTCTTGTCGTATCTGCTAACATTTACTCCTATTCTAGAATATTAGTGGAAGGTGCCAGGTCTGGTGCAGTGCTTATGGGAGGCCCTGTGTGTCAGCTGGTATAGACTCCAGCCCCCAAAAACAACCCAACTCCCTTCCCCCACCCACTATCCTACAGGGGATTATATGGAAAATGAGTAAATGAAAGGCACTGACAAATTAAAACCTTAGTTACCATGGGGACAGAGAGTTATATTGACTCAGGGCATCTCAAGGTCATACGTGAAACCAATCTCCCCCTTTTTGTGGATCCGCTTTAATGTTTTAAGGATTGATCCTTGACCCACCTATTTCCTTAAACCAAGTATAACATAAATCCCTATAGGTTTTTTTTTTCTGTAATCCTGATGACAGACACACATATGGACCACCAGACAAATGGGTGGAACATATAACCTGATTAACAATGCAAAAATAAACCAGGTTTTAGTTGTCACAAGTTCCAAGATTAAAACTACAGCTGTGGACTAGGTTCTTCTGTGCAAGTGTTGAAACAATCTAAATAGTTTTAATCTAAAATAAACCATCTATATATATATATATATATATATATATATATATATATATATATATATATATATATATATATATATATATATATATATATATATACAGTAGTGGAAAACGTTAAGACACGTAAAACTTGATACAAATATAATTGATCTTATTTTTTTTCCAAAAGTTATGGCTGCATCAAATGGACACCATTTTTTTTGTTTCAACATGTTATGCCCTGAATGCATTTACGTTGCTCAAACATGCAGGTTTGACCTTAATGGAACCGAGCATGTGCAGCATGTGGTTTAGAACCTAGAATAATACTTGGATTTGAATGATTTAAGATTAATTCCTAATGCAATACATCACAAATGCACGGTGTGTCCAAAAATGTCCACTACTGTATAAAGACGTAAAATGAATCAACTTCATGTGTCTGTGACTCTGATGCTCGTCCACTCACATCAAACTCCAGACAGTGAGTTGTTTCATTGATAATCTGAAGAATCTACTTTAGCAGAGAAAACAGAAACAAACTAGAAAATCCCTCAGAGCGAAAACCTCCGCCAAGGCAGTCCCCCCGCCTCCGAATGAAGAGAGGTCCGCTAAGGAGGTTATGCCTTTGTCAGCGTTTATCTGTCTGTCTGTGTGTCTGTCTGTGTGTACAACATAACTCAAAAATGTATGGATAGATTTTGATTAAACTTTCAGGATAGCTTGGAAATGACTCAAGGATCAATTCATTAGATTTTAGTGAAGATCCTGAAGAGATCCTGGATCACTTTGAAATTTTACATTGTGATAAATAGAGAATACATTTCAAAGTGATCCAGGATCTTCACCAAAATCTAATCAATTGGTTCTTGTGTCATACCCAAGTTATCCTTAAAGCTTCATCTAAATCCGTCATTATTATACATTATTCTATGTTGTACACAGACAGACATACAGACGCCAGCAAAATCATATACTTCTTCTGAACTCTGAAAAACAGGCTCAACAGATTCATGTAGATAAATTACTAAATACATTAATGCAGGTGAAAAGTACATAAAATAACTCCAAAAGCATTCTGAAACCCTGAAAAGTGTTATCAAAATCCATACTTAAGTTTTCCAGTTATGTTGTACACAGATGGACAGACAGACAGACGACACGGACGTAATAAATCCTGCTCTCTTCAAAACACAGTAATGTAAACAGGTCTGTTATTCATTTTGGAGAACAGAGTGGATAAAACATAAGTCTCTCTCTCCAAAACCTTCCACTCCTCCAACAGAACACTAAGATAATGAGGCTGGGTAAGAAAGTGTAAAGTGGAGGTGTATTGAGGGGCCGTGTAAGCTGGCCTAATCCTCCTTCGCCGCATTTGTTGTGTCATTAGAGCTGTATGGGTTGGGGATCCTGTGACACAGGCCCTATTCAGGTCTATAGCCTTCAGCCAGTGTATCACAGAGAGCCAGCGTTGTGTTCGGAGCAGCTATAAGCCATGGTGGCCTTTGAAAGGTGGGACCATCTTTAAAGACCACACAGGAACGTTCCCCAGTGGATAAAAAAAAATATGTTTATATATGCTGACGGAACGGCTACAGGTAGAAGTTCCAACTAAAACACCATAGACTACAACATTTCACTCAGAGGCTTTATTTTTTTGTGCAAATCTCGGGCAACACAGTAGCTGAGTGACAAGAGATGTGCTTTGCAAAGAGTGATCTACAAGTCAGAACAAGATGGATCCTGGATACATGGATGAACCAATTAACTAATAACAAGTAGGATGACTTCCCTTTATATGTTATGTGGATGAGAAGTGGCCTGTTGCAATATAGGTAAATGTGCTGAAGATACCACCGTTATCCTCCCCCATCAATGCATTTATCAACTATAAGATTACATTTCCATTACATTCTCCTACATGAAGCACATTTTCATGGACAAGGAAAAAAAAACATTCTGTGCTGCTGTTTCATTCATATTTTAAGCCCAGAGAAACTACTTTATATAGTATACAGTACCAATGACAGTCATATTTTAAGAGTATGTTACTGTGCATTTAATATTTTTCAGCATAAAAGACAAAATCAAACAGAAACTGCAATGTTCCAGTGACATTGGTCATTCAAGTTTTGTACAGAACATTTGTATTTGTATTGATTAGTCCGATTCTGTGTGATGGCACCATGCAGTGTGTAAGGCTGAGATTCAATCAGTCTTCGCTGAAAAACAGTGAGTATCTATGTTTAATATATTACCGAACAAACCCTTTATCTGCAAACCTACGTCATCAGTTAGGTAACATATGGTGTTTGTGTTTCAGCATAACCAATCATTTAATGTGAATGAGTGTACGTGCTACTTAATGCAGACACTGGACTAAGTGTGGATGTATGTGTCGTACCATATAGTGCTGATGCGAGGTAGCAGAAATTCATTCATATGTAAATGTAAACCATACAACTGAAGAGAATGATAATACTCAAATACAGTACAATATGATAGAACAAACAAAGTAGCAATATTGCTTTGGGCTGCTTATTGCTGGCTTATTAAACATTAAAATGGCTCAGATGATTAAAAAAAACAGCCAAGATTTTATCTCCTTAAATATTTTTTTTCTTAAAATACTGTATACACATGTAGGTTACTACCAAACATACTGCACTTTCTATTGTAATCAGTCACACAAAGGGTTCACTTGTCTCATCTGAATAAATTCAGCAAAATCTAGGGCTGGGTAATATACCCATTTAATACATATAACTGGGCTGTTGATTTTTTTAATGAATCTAATTGTAATCTTGTTCACAAAATACTGAAAATCCTCTTTTTTTCCCCCCTTTTTCATTGTGGATGTGGTTCTCCAGTCACTGCCTACCTGCCACACTTTACTCTGAACAAATACAGTACTGTGAAAAAGTCCTAGATCACCTCCATTTGTCAACATTTTGCATGATTGAAAAAGAACATACATAGATTGTATGGATAAAACTACTGGGACACAACGATTTCACTACCTGGGCTATAAAACTATAACTGCATCTTGTGATAAACACCATTCCAATAAAGTCTTATACTTCTTAAGGTTAATTCTGTTAACAGATATCTTCACTTGCATAATTTGTTTTTATTTCATTTTACAAATATATTATCAAATTATATTTCATTATAAATATTGCAAATTATCTACTTCTAGACTTCAGAAATATTTGTCATGTTCTGATCTTAACTAATCATATTCTATTGTAGAGATAAATGCAGAAAGTGTGTTCAGAATAAAACACACACAAAAAGACACAAAGTCAGTATTTTGTAGTATATTATAGCTTACATTTTCCTTTAGATTTTACCCATTTAATTTTTTCTCTGTTCAAGTAATCCAGTACAACTATGCTTTTTGTTTTGGTTTATATATATATATATATATATATATATATATATATATATATATATATATATATATATATATTTTAGTGGTATTTTGATGCAGAGATTGAGAAAAGTATGATCATTATTACTTTGCGAAAATAAACCTAATAGCAGCTTTAGACTTTTACACAGTACCATATTGCACACTGACTCCCTTATGAGGGCTCTGTTTTATTGTTTCTTGATATTTCACATATTTAATAAAAAAAAACAATTTTTGAGCCCTTGATGTCATATGGAAATCATTAAAACCATGCATCACCCATTAACACTGAATATAAATCAACATTTAATTTGCTGTCCATATCACCCAGCCCTAGTAAAAACACAGTGCACTCTTACCCAGGTTCACTGTATCTTCATGTGTCATATTAAGACTAGATATTAAATAGAATATAAGGCCAGTGAAATGACAATAAGGTTGATTTGTGCAGTTTGAAAAGGCAAAAAAGAAAAAAAAGAATAAATAACTTCCTCTGTTACAACAGAGTTAAGTAATGGCATGGCTAATTTCTCCTTAAGGAATAGCAACATAAGAAACTCAACTTATTGAATATATCTGAAACTGATATGAAGACTCATTGAAGTCATGAGGGTTGTGTCTACTGGGGCTTTGCAGGTGTTGAAATACTAGTTCTCAAATTTTACATATATTAAGAATTTGTCAGCACCTGCAGACGCCCCGTACGAAAACCCAACACCTGATCTGGATGTCATTTGGGCTGTTCTTTGAGCTGGTGTTCCCTGAGAGCACCAGTGAAGGTAGCCGTCCACACATGCAGGGCCGTCCCAGCGGAGAGGGTGAGGAAGAAGAGGAAGGCAACTTGGAAACCAAACCAATCCACAACACCTCCAGCCAGGGCGCTGAATGTCAGCTTTCCCAGCACCTCCAGAGTCGCCAGGAAACTGTAGTGGGTTGCCTAAAGGAGAAAAGAAGAAAAACAGAGTTAGGATGAGGTGATGAGAGAGGAAGGAATGTATGAGATGAAAAAAAAAAAAGATTTACAGGGAGATGAGAGAGAAAGAAGGAAACAAAGACGACTTTTTTTCTGTTTCCTTATCCTTTTTGTGATGCAGTATGTGCATAGTGTGTTATGGGAACAACAGATATGGAAAGGGAAAAAGGGATTTGATAGAACCAGGATGGAAATGTGGAAAAGGTGACATTTCATAATAAAGCAAAAACACACGAAGAAAATTGTATGATTTACAAACTTTAAGAAAAAGCCTGAAACTTCAATAGGAAACAATAGAAGAGAAGGATAAAAAAAAAAAAAAAAAAAGGCTGGAAACCTGAAAGAGAAAGCGTGAGATCATGGTCTGAGATGCTGGACAGATGCCAAGCGAAGAACAGTATCTGATCCCAGCCTTTGGGCTTTCAGGACAGAGTGTGAGAGAGAGAGACAGAGATTACCTAATCTCTCCAAGCCTCCTCCCTCTGCCTGAGAGCGCCATTCATCAGGCAACTCCAAAAGAAAAAAAACAAACTCAAGTAGTGCAGTAACACTTACGCTAATGACTGAACAAATTGATTTATTAGGCTGGTACTTACCTGGGTTATTACAAAGCCTGTAAATCACCCGTCGTAAATACATGGTTTCAAAGGCTTCACACAAAGACAGGAGCTTGATATCCAGATCCACTTAAGGGCTACAGTCACTGACTTTATAGGGAAGGATTTCTATTGTGTTCTTTTTAAAATAGGGCAGTTTTATTGTGCTTTACCTTAATGTTCTCTTAAATGCCCTCTATGATCTTTTAACACCTACACACGCAACCCAGAGACAAACTTCTGCCTTTTGAGTTGAGTGAATGATGAAGGTAAAGCATTGAATACACATAAAATGTGTTTTACTCATTGATCAGCTCCACTACCACATAAATATCATGCAATGTGACAAAAGATGCTTCTTACTGGAAAAAGAGACTGGAATTGCAGTGATCTTTAGTGGCTGAGTGTTGGTGGTGGGTTTAGTCTATCTGAGCTTCTACTGTGGTCTGTAGGATGAGGGAACGAGCCCTGAGAGCCTGTGTGACCACAGCTAAGTGGAGTGCCTTTATTCTAAGCAACTTGTTTAACAGATTCAGTTTCGTTCTCCTGGGGATCGTTAACAAGCACTCACACTATCAGCTTTCTGTCACTGGATACACTCCCTTCAATAACACACACACACACACACACACACACACACACACACACAAGGCAGCTAATGCTCTCCCCTTCTGTGCACACAAACACACACATACCGATTCACACACTCGAAAGCAAACTGTATATGTGTCATGGGAGCCTCTCAAATTAACTGTGGTTCTCATCATCGTATGTTGTGATTGATTCACCCCCCATCATCTATTTTTATTAGTGATCAGATCCTGACAGTAGTTCTACAACATGTTTTGTTTTTTGTTTCTTTACTCTTACGGTTCCCTCTTTTAAACTGACAGCAATTTAAATGATAATTTGTCACCTTCACAGATTGACTGAGTGACGAGTTGAATGGCTGCGTTAAGAGCAAACACCTCCAGGCAACAATAGCCCAGTTACAGCAAGGACAAAAGGAGTTATGTCAAAGTCGTGAAAACGACAGAGGAAAAAGTCAGGGTGGAAAAGAGCGTTTAAATGACTCTGGGATTACAAAGAAATGGAATGAGGTAGGAGGAAGACAGTGCCAGAGATGGTAAAAAAACAAAAAAAACAAAAGAGGAGGGGTGCCAAATGAGAAGAGGTGATGAATAGAAAATGAGTGTGCCAAGACATTTGAGATTTTCCAGGTGGAAACAGCTGATGAGAATTGACAGGTAGAAGCAACGACAGGGGAATAAGTGATGATAGGTGTGGTACTGCATGCTGAGAATCTCACTTTGACAACCATAGGAAATGACCTAACAATATAAAATAGGACAATTACAACAGCACACAGAGGGGAAGGAAGGAAAGAACTCAACACCGACAAATGACATAATGACCAACATGAAGATAAACTTTATTACATAAAAGCTACCGGAGTATTTAGAATGAAAGAGTGTTGACAGGTGTGAGTGATAGCATGTGTTACCTGAATGCTTTCCTCAGCCCTTTGAGTACAATGCATCATGGTAGTGAAAGTGAGAGTGGTGATAAGACCACCCAGGAAGTGTTGAATGCTCATGCTCAGGACAGCCATACCTAAAAGAGATGAGCAAATTCAAAAAGTTGTTACACAAAGAAGAGGAAAAACATCTCACATCTGTGTAAAGGCAGACGATGAAATATAAGTTCGGTTTCTGAGAAAAGGCAGAAAACTATCAATTTTACAATGTTCTCCGCTCACTTCTCGCTATACTCTGTACTATTCTGTGTCAAAGCAGGGGAGACAAAGCAGTTGGAAACGGTAAAGCTGCTGAAGCGTCTCCTCTTCCTTCTTCCACAACCCCCCCTCGTCCCCAAAACACATGTAGTGTATCCTCTGAGGGGAAGTGGCAGAGCGGTGTTGGTGGGAAACACAGAAGAACCACAGAGCCTGTCTATCTCTGCTGCCGCTAACACTGAATTATTCACTCAAGCCGCCAGAGTTTTTGCCGAATAAGACTCTTCAGAGTCAGCGACATAAGGCTGTTGGAGTCACACAGATGCAGCGACTGATCAGTTTGGAAGAGTGAGAAGCGGAGGTTTATCATGTAATATTGAAAATTCTGAAACTGAATATGTTCTTTTCCTCTGAAATCTTTGTACTGCGCGTAAAGCGGAGTAGAGATAGGCCTCAACTTTCAGTCTGAGTGGCTTGATTGGGGAACAGACAGCTCTAGCTGAGATAAATACCACAGATCTGAATCCCAAATGTTTTGCGACTTGCTGTGCCACAGAATCAGATGTGTCATTCAGACGTGAACAACTGAATGGCTCTCTGTAGAGACAAAGCACCCGTCTATCACTGTCCTCTGGAATATTCGGCTCAACATGTGGACTTAAGGTGCAGGTTTAGAACCCTTAACTTCATCTTAAACCCTCAAAGACATAAACAAACACTGATCAAAAATGTTTAATAACTCTTGCAATACTAATCCTAGATACTCAGAGGCAACGAAAATACAACACTTTAAATTTTGGTTTGTTTTTGCTCAGGATCTGAGGTGTCCAATTTGAGTTCTCCAGTGACAACTGGAGTCACAATGGGCACCTTGTTACATATAAATGGTCATTATGTCAATCAACATGTTGAGTTTTACTCTTAACAATACATATTGAGAACAACATATGGAATTAGGCGTTCTGCAAGTGCAGTTGTCTAAATAAAGACGTGGTTGTCTTCCCGATATAAAAGCCACACAAGAAACATTGACAAGTGTCAATGGAACATGTGTGGGACCAACTGGGACGAGCTCACGCAGCAAGTGTACACAGACCTAAAACTAGGCAGCAACTCCAGAATGTTCTGCAGGCAGAGTAGCAACAACTCCAAGACAACTGCAGACGCTTAGTCAGGTCCATAAGGAGACGTTGTCCTGCCTGAGTGAATGTTGGTGGGGGTTACACCCCATACTGACTGTTTTTTAAGCAAATTTTTGAATGTGTGTTCCATTCAGTGTTGTTGTGATTTTTAATTTTCAACTTGTGGTCATTATGTTAAATGCATGTGTTTATTATTGTATAAGTCAGCCAACATGATGGATGATAACCATTTCATATAAATAAAACTGGTGCATAGATTTAAAACTAAACTAAAACTCTGACAAAAGTTATCAAGTTATCAAGTCAAGAGAACATTAACAAAATACGCTATCAAATGTGTTGGTCCAGGCACACCAAATGTATAAAATATGGTCTTCACATAGACTATATGTTATTTGTTCGGCACACTTCCAGAATGTATTGAAGGCCCTGAACCGAAACTGTTCGGTACAAATGAATGAACCACTGAATGAACCATGTTTAGTAATCGCCCCCCAAAAAAAATCTGTAAATAAATAGTGGCATTGCATAAGCTTATTGAAATGATGCCATGGCAAATATGTGCCACAATCAAAGCTAAAGGCAGTTTAATGAAATATTATAGTGCGGGTTTTTTTTGTTTTTTATTGAGCTGTGTACAATATAGAGGGAAACTGGTAAAGCAAAAAGAAATGGTATGACCACCACTGTGCCCTGGGCTGTGTTCCAGTCTCACCTTTCATGAGTGGTGATGGTTCCAGCACAGTGAGAAGAGAGCTCTGGAAGACCATACTGATGGTTCTCAAAACAAACACACGTCTCATCAGAGCCCCGATGCTGAGGAGAGACCAGAAAACACACCACGAATCAAAGGCATGTTCACCAACTTTAATGCCCGACTATCGATGAGTGCTATGATAAGCACATTAACTCCAGGCTAGTATCATTAAATCCAAGAGTTTATGCACATAAACACACAAACACAGACGAGGCATGCACGCACAAACACAAACATATGTGCACGTGCGTAAGTAAACAAGTCCCCAGACACTAATTGATTCCCTGTTAGTGCAAGAAAATCATCCCCCTGTGGGTTTGCTTCATGACGTAATCAATAACCTAAGGAGATCCCCAGCATGAGAAGGATAATTAATCACTCTTAACATACACACACACAAACATGCACACACACTGTTGTGTGACATCAGGGATTAACAGTGCCAATCACACAGAGGATGCCTGCCACTCAAAGAGGTGTGTGTTTGTTTATGTTGTTTTGCATCTAATTACTTATGTGTAAAAAAGGCTGTGAGGGAGACGAGGCCTGTCCCACAGAGCTTGATGTCTGTATCTGGTGTTGGATGGCTGCGAGGGACGGGTACCCACTATGAATACTTATGACACTGAAGAAACTGCCTTCATACTATCAAGCAGAAAAGAGTGCCTGATTCGATGGCTCATTTTAATACAGTGTACAGTACTGTGCAGATGTTTTAGCCCACCAGTTAGATTTGTTATTTAAGCAGTAATGACAATTATGACCAAATAATAATTATTATTATTATTATAATTATAATAATACCTTAGATAACAAACAAGCAATGCATTAAAATAATTAAATATGTAAAATAAAATAATATTAAATAAATAAATATAAAAACTAAGTGAAAGCATTTTAAAAGATTAGTTTTAAGACAGGATTTGAATGTGGATAGTGAGTCCGAGTTCCTGATGGGTAGTGGGAGACAGTTCCAGAGTTGGGGGGGCTGCGGCTGCAAAGGCTTGGTCCCCCAAAGTCCGGTGCTTGGTGAGGACGGTGGGCATGAGGTGGTTTAAATTTGCAGAGCGAAGATGACAGGTGGGGCGGTGTTGGTGGAAGAGGTCGGAAAAATAAGGAGGGGCCAGGTTATGAAGGGACTTGAAAGTAAAGAAATGCACAGAACTCAGTTTCAGGATTAATAGGAATGTTTTTAAGTCAAAACCAAAATGTCAGGGGAGAAAAAAAACTTTCACATTTACAAAATATTTACCAAAACATTTTAGCAGAAACATATTCACAATTATTATATGACAATAAGAAACATAGGATCTCCAGTGAAATAATCATTTATATCAAAATTTTCCACAATTTTCAGAAAACAATCCTACAACTACAGTAACTGAATTAATCTGATATATTGTGCAGCCCTAACATCAGGTTTTACTCACGACAATTCTTTGTGTTACTTTAAAATGCTATCACTAGTTTTTATCTTTCTAATTTTGTCATCCTTGTGCCTCCGCTCTACATAAATCCACTCAAACTCCAAAAGTCTACATTCTGCAGTCCATTATTTGATCTTTTTATTTTCAGAAAAATATAACACTGTTGTAAAACATTGCATCTGTGCCCGTACCCCTTCCTCTAAAACAGGTGATACCTACAATGGTGATACCCTTACTCTTAGATAAATGAACAAATAAAAGGACTATTATTCATAATCCTGTTTCACAAAATGAACAAGAGAGATTTGGAAAAGTAAGGGTGATCTAAAAAGGGCAACTGAATTTAAAAAAGGAAAGAAATATTTGCAAATACAAGTACTGTGCATGTGCTTACTGTACTTTCTTGTAACTGAAGAAAAGACACTGAGAAATAAATACCTATTTTATATAATTCCAACCAAAACAACATGTTTGCACAGTATTTTGAATCTCAATCTCAGTGCATACATGTCAATTCTATGTGGTTTTATTGGTGATATTAAGCTACCGGACAAGTTCAAGTTATGATGAATCGGTTAATTTTTAATGTTAAAGTACTTAGAGAGGAAAAATTACAAGGTGCATGAAATTTAAACCAAAAACCTGAAATAATCAACTTAAGCTAAACGACACAGTCGTAAATGGATTCATATATTTAACACTGTGAAAATGTGTTTGAGTATAAATCCTCCAAGGAAAAATTTAACTAAAGTGTGGTACCGAAATGTGAAATATAATTTTGTTAATATCAGGAACTGATTAAGTCCAGGTACCAGAAGTTATGCGGGTACTAAACGTGTTAATGATACCCTGAGCTAATGTCTGCACTGCCCAAAGCCACAAACACGTCTTTTAAAGTCTGTGATTAAGTCCCAGGTTATTCAAGTGCACATCTCCTGTTACCTTTAGAATATAATGTGATAAAACATTGACTGCTTACAGATAACACCGCAGATCTTGGATCAGTTGAATTCCATTTATTTTGTGTGTTTATTTCTGCTCAAGACAGCCTTTGCCCTCCTCCTCCCCTTTTTCCATATCTTCTCTCTTCACCATGTTTCCCCTCTCCATCCGGCCTTCCCTTGCCTCTGTAGTGGAAAACCAATCCTGCATCATTCACATGCTAAAGACATTCTTCTCTCTACTGCTCCTTTACCTCCCTTCTCAATGACAGCCTTTCATATCACGCACTCTCAAGAGATGCTGTGGTGTGTATGTGTGACTTTGTGTATGTGTGTGTGTGTGTGTGTGAGAAAGAGAACCTGCCTTGCTGCCACCTCACACGGGCCAGGCCCAGATAAGAATAGCTCTGTTCTCAGGTTGCCAGTGGCAGTTGTAAAGGGGGTCACTCACTGACCACTCAGCCGTTTCTGATGGTGGAGAGGATAAACCTTCCAACTGAGCTTTTAGAGGTGGGACCATAGCCTACTGGACAGCATTCCCCCTACCTCCCTCTGACTGATAGGCAAGAGCCTCACAAGTACAAGCAATCCCCAAAAATAAAGTACTGAGCATTTTTTCATCTGCCCAACGGTCATAACATTTACATTAAAACAGAACTTCATATGTTGCAAACACATTCCAGCTAAAGGTGGGCAATATGGAAAAAAAAATAAATAAATAATAATAATAATAAAAGAAATATATATATATATATATATATATATATATATATATATATATATATATAAAACTTATATTTATATATATATATAAAACTTATATTTATATATAACTTATATTTATCTATTTTTTAATACAATCACAATCTCGAGGTTTTTTTTTTAAATGATTCTTAACATTGATTTTTGAGACTAATTTGCATATCTTTTGACAAGTCACTGCTTCCGTTTTCTGAATCCACCATTTGCTAATGTTCTTAGAAGAGTTAAAAGTCTTTGCTTGACTTTAATGTCATTTGTTTCCTCTGGCTGTGGTGTGCTTTCCTGTTTGGAATGCTGGCCCCTCAGGTTCATACGCTTGCCTTGCCACGTGCAAACTGTGTCTGTGCAAATATCTGTTGTTTGGGGAAAAGCCAAACTAATATCATACAGTGGAAGTGGAGTTCTTTTTAGGAAGCAACTTATCTGATTCGCTGTCAGCCATGACTCCCACTACACGACATGAACGGACGTGATGCATCAGCACATAACTACATCCAGAGCCTCTGAATACTCATACTCCAACGCTGAACATCATATTATAGACAATTCCACAATGTCTCTGCTTTGTCAGACCGTGAAAACGTTATAATCCTTCACGAAACCTGCCAGGACTACTTTCGCTTTGACCAAAACTGGACCAGAACTCGACTCACAGGACACGGTCGGACATAAGTCACTGCGGGTGAAGACAGTGATCCAATACAGATTCATGTGAAAAATAGTGAACTATCCCTTTAATGTTTTCTTTCCAGGACTTTTTCCAATATACCCATTATTCATTATCAAATCAGTAGACGATACCTTTGGTTTTACAGCAAAAATGTATATATGGCCTTCAAATCAATCAGTCCAAAAATATACTACAACAACACTCAACACATTCTGTCTACATTAGGTTCTTAAACATCACAGGACCACATATGTACACATATTATAAAAAATAAATGACAATAATAATAATATATATACACATACATAATATTATTGATCTATATCTGAGTCACTCAGAGATGACTTGAAATGCCATTTCAACATTGCATATTGTCAGGTACATATAGTACCAAATAAATAAGTAGTATAGTAACTATATTGTTAAAATATTTATTATTTACTTATTTAACTGTTTTAATTTATTATTATTATTATTATTATTATTATTATTATTATTATTATTATTATTATTATTACTACCCTTTTTTTAAAAAAACTTATATATCTTTTCATGACATGTGCTGCCGACCTTTTGGCCTGGTCACCCATGTAAAAGAGATTTCGGTCTCTCAGGACTCTCTGGTTAATTAAAGGTAAAAAAAAAATAAAAAAGATTTAAGTTATATAAGACACAGTGATGGGGAGGCTATCCTACTCCCTCACACTATTATTTATGAGTTATTACTCTACCCTATATTTGGACCATTTGTTTATCTATGTGTAGAATACAGAACCTAACAAATATATGAACCAACGAAGTATAAAAACGCAAGTGTCATCATAGACAAATATTACATTTGTGATTCCGAGAGCATGTCTGTCTTCACCAGAGATGGTGTTGATGGTGTTACTTCATACTGTTTTCTGTCTTTGTCAGTGTGTGAACGTTTCACTAACTTTACAATTTACTGAGAGATGGAAAGAAAGAGCAAAAGATACAAAGCAAAACTATAACAATGACATCTTTTCAAAGCACTTTTCCCTCAAGAAAAATGTTGCCTTTGGAGACTTGCACTGTGTTTGTTAGTGTCACTTTACAAGAGAAGAAAAACCTGGGAGTCATATGAAAACACAACACGGGACAAAAAGACTGACATTAGAACGAGCAAAGAGCAACTGATACATGTGAACAAAACAAGCACAAATAAGCACATACAGATACTGTAGATACAGTTCACAAGGGTTGAGACATATTGATTTTAATGAAATATGACAAAAACCAGCAGCAACTCCTGACATCTACAGTATGAGTTTGTCATTTTACTTGACAAATCAACAAGTAATGCCGGTCCACTTTCAATGTATCTACTCAATATTTAGTCTTAAATCATTTCTGTTGTCTTTAAATGTAGTTCTTTAATCGCCAGAATCACTAAACACTCGATTTAACTACTCGTAAAGTAAGAAAAAAAAAAAAAACTTTAGTCACCGCAACACCTGATCTGGTTACGTTAAATAGTTTAAGTGATGTACCGTCATTGATCAGTGTCTGTGCCTGAACTTAAGATAATGAAAGCCTAAAGGTTGGACAGTATGGAACGTCTAGAGTAATGCATGAAGAGAGACCTAAACCATGATCCTTTAGGAAACCATTGTTGTTATTTATAGTCAACATTACATCACGCATGCCATCGGCAGAGCTGGACTATAATGTGATACTAGTTCAAGCAGACGTAAAACCTTATGCAATAGTGTTTTGGAACTAAACAGTCATTGGTAATATGCTGGGTAAACTGGTGTAAATGCGAGAATACATCCCTTAATGTGACTAGATCCAAAAAGAAATGTGTAAATGTTTCTATTTACTGGCTTTAAATAAAATATACTTGTAAAAAAACACCACTTAAAGAATACTACAGTACAGTAGGAGATACATTCCAGGTTACATGATCAGGATACACACAATGAAAGGAGATTAATACCTCAGTTAAAAGCCCAACAATAAACTACATCTTGATTTTTTCAGTGTTTTAATTGATTTACTATTTTAATTAATTGTCTTCTACTGAAGAGAAAAACTGATGCAGGAACTATATGCAAAATGTGACTAGACTAATACATTCAAATATATTAAGAAGCAAACATCTTGTGTTTTGAGCAGGAACTTCCTCCAAAGGAACAGCACAGGGTTTGTTTTTTTTTATTTTCATAAAATTAAACCTTTATTAATTAATTAAATCCATATATTGCCAAGCCCTGGTTAAAACTCATTTATTCCCCTACATTTCAACAAATACAGTTTTCCTTGTTGTTTGTGGACTTGGGCTTAAGCTGAAGAAAAATAAACTAAAACTAAGATTTCTCTACCACTCCTGAGTGCAAAGAAACCATACTAGTTTGAAAAGGCAGTGTCCTCTTCTTGGAAAGAAGCCACTCAAAAGTTGTGACCGTCTGTTATTTGTAACATCAAAACTAGAAAACTAGCCATCAGAAGTGAGGGCTAGGGTTATATCCTCAAACAGATAGTTATTATGTCCTGACACGACTCATCCTCACCTTTTATTTGCACTTGATTTGAGGTCAATCAGATGAATAGCTCCAGAGATATGGACAGGTGTTTAGTAATTTGAAACTTTTGAGTGCCACCTTGTAGGAAATCTAGGAATGGTAAACTGTCTGAAATTTAATCACTTCTTCCTCTCCATGATATTCATTGATATATAAAACATGGAATTTCTAAACTGAATATGTTTCAAGTTATCGCTAACATAAAGGCAGCGGCGGTTGGTGGTTGAACCAAAAACAATATCCCTGAAACTCCATTCAGGGATGCCCATGTCAATAATCATCAGATATGTTTTCTTGTACTATTTTCTAATTATTCTACTAGTAAAACAAAAAAAAATAAACCTGTAAAAATGAATCACTTGTGGTCAAATAATAAGCAAAATACCACTACACCATCTAAGCCTTGTGCTAGGGGAAAATCTTGTGTAGTCAGAAATCTGATCTAATATATTGTAAAGCAGCCAACGTGATGTTAATCAGACAGTCTGACATTCTAGTTTATATTTGTTGTGAAAGGTTAGAGGATTGAAATCAACTAGAGTTACTATTTGTCTGTATGATCAAACCCTGATGGTGTATGTGTGTGTGAGAATGTGTATGTGTGATGGATTCACTGCTCATGCTGTTCTCACACCACACACCACACACAGGGGGTCCCTGAGCTCTCAAACAAGGCTATGTTTACTTAAATTACTGTACACACACAGTTAGAGAAACACACTCGCACATACACAAAAAAAAAACCCTGTAAAGACTAATGAAAAAATAAGATGTGTGATGTGGAAGAAGACAGAGGCAGAAAAGTAAGAACAACTGTAAGCAAACTGACTGGAGAAAAGAAGCAGAGGAAGAGGTGATGATCGCAAGATCTGATGCAATATGAGCACAGCAGGTGAGCAGTAAAATACGTAAACATGTACAGTCATCTCTGATTTTTCCTCACTGCTGGAAACTCAGGAGTAGTCTTCTAGAAGAACACTGGTTTTCCTTCACTGCCCTTAACATTTCATTTTAACCCCTTTGTTCTGTTTTCACAATAATGGGCATTTTGTGTAGTGTGACAGTAGCTTCTGTACCTATTAAATATTTCTATTCAGGTGTCTGTAAAGTGCAAATATTCTCCATCTTCAGATGGGTTAAAAAAAACAACTAAGAAAACAAAATCAGCTTAACACCTTGTCCTTAGGAATCCAACAAATTACCAACAGCTACATGGCCACTTTTGACTCATACTAAATATTACCGCTAAAACAGTTGGGGGGGTATTTAGCTTTCATTTTTGTCAACGAATCCAGTGGAAAGACAAACAACAAAAAACAATCCATCACACAATTTCACCAATTTGTTTGCAGGATAGAGCAACACTGTCCAAAAGTGATGATTAAAAGTGCATCATTGTGCCAAAGTTGAAGGGAACATTCATTAATAAAATAAGTCTCTGGGTTATTCTAAAAGGTTTTTAGAGGGTTTTAGAAAGAGAGGATTTTATATTCATAATAAAATACATAAAGTGGTACTTATGAAGGCTACCTGAACTGAGCGAGCAGCAGGCCTCCAAGGGATGAACCACAGATCGAAAATCCCATGGCGATGACGCCATTCCAGAAGCCCAGCTCTCTGGCAGTCATGTGATGATCCAACAGGAAAAGAGGAAACATGGTCACTGCACCCTGCTCACCTACATGAAGGTAATGATACGATAGAAGAGAGGGTGAAGAACAGGGAAAAGAGAGACATGACAATAAGAAGTAGGAACAGTACAGAACTATATATAATCAGTTTAATGTGTATTTTACTGGAATGTCTCTGAGTAAGCATAGCTACTTTCCACACTCAATAAACACATCCTGAATACACAAGCTTAGTCCAATGACAGTCAGCGATGATAAGGATGTTATGCCAAACTGTTAAGCCAGCAAGACTGAACAACATGGGTTTCTTGAGATGACGACAACAGGATCAAATACAGCACCCCAACACTCACACACCTAGGCCTATTCCTGGAAAGTGTCAATAATAGATGCCTGACAAGAAAAAGAATACCCTCAGTCACTTTATCAAAAGGGGACTTGGCACTTTTCCTAAAGCACAAAAAAGAAAACACAACAAAAACACAAAAACTTCCACAGATGAAACAGACCTCACAAAGACCTTTCAGTCAAAAATAAAAAGTTTCTGTCAGACAGTAAGACTTTCTCTGTGTGGCATTGAGTGTGGGGGTAATGTTCTGCTGAACATTACAGTAAAATATTCAGTGGCACCGACTATACGCCATTATTATATTAATGGAGACTGACTTCAGAAAGACAGTGGGACCAAGGAGCTGCATGAGTGACAGCTTGGTTCCCAGACTGCTGTCAAAGACGACACAACACAACCAACGACTCAGTCATTCAGTCAGCCAGGAGACAAACAAAAATAGAGAAAGAGGGAAAAAAAAGACAGATGAAACAGACTGAAATAAAAAAAAGAGAAAGCTGAGAAGCTCCCAATGATAGGAAGTGCAGCAGGAGAACGAAGAGTGTCACCGCTGTAACAGTGGTATGACAACACCAGAAAAACGTGGGCTTCTCTGTGTAGGAACCATGTCTCTCACTTCTGTCACTCACGTTTCATTGACGGCAATTTACACAGGGCAATGAGAACTATCAAAGTGGCTTTTAAAGTTAAATCAGCCAACAAAACACACCTGTAGTGACTTTTCAAAAACATTTCTGTTTCTCAGACTGGTGCACTTTCTTCCCATTTAATAAGGTAGGTAAACAACTCGCAAATGAGAGAAAATATAACAGCTATGTTTGTCATAATTGTTGTTTTTGGTCTGGGCAATAAATGAATTCATATAGTGCTTGACAAAAATCTTATTTGTCTTTATTATTTCCTCAGACTTCTGGGGGAATTTGGTGCTGTGTTTGCATTTGGGAATTGTATGGGGTTTGGAAAATATGTTATGACAAAAAAAAAAATTATTGGTGACACATCCAGGGAAAGGCTACATAACCCCCATTACCCTCTTAAGGGTTTAATGGTTTGGAAAATGAATGGCAAAAACTGTGCAGTTTAACCATTATTTTGACTGCTATCATGTCATTATTATTATATATTGAAAAAAAATCTACACACAGTTTGCAATTTTTCACATTCCATGATTAGAAACAACTCAGAAACTCAAATTTTCAGTCATTGCCATATAATCAATATGAAAACAGTCAATTATAAAATAACTGTTTAACCACTGAGTAAGAAAACAAACTATTCCAGTAGTCCAATTTCACATACATATTTTTTCTTGATGAGAAAACAGAATACATTGAGTAAAACAACAGGAAATAATAACTTGAAAAGCTTTTGTTATTTTAATTAGTGTGAATATAAAATGAAAGAGCACTGGTGAGAAAAAAAACTGTGAAATTGAAAAACATTTTCCATTTCTGTCACAGCGGTTATATTCTAAAAAATAAATACACACCCACACCTTCACCAACCTCTATGGTATTGTGTAAAGGCTGAAACTGATCCTTCATTATTTGTGTTGTGTTGACATACACTACTCACAATAAGTTAGGAATATGACATATATATTATGATATCATATTATTGTGTACAAAGTCATTGCTAATGCTAAGAAAAGACTATTTTGTAAATGTACAAGCTATACTGAGGCTACATGGTTATTACTCTGCCAGGGAAGGGCAGAGTTAGTTTTTTCCAGTGTTCATCTGTTTGACCATTAGCATGATAGCTCAAAAAGGTACAGATGGATTTGGGTGAAGTTTTCAGGAAATATTGATACTGACATGGAACCCGTGATAAAGGTTTGGTGGTGAGCAGTGGAGGGGGGCACACGTGTGTCATTCATTCGTTAGGTCAGAGCAGACCAGTACTCGTGGAAGTGAAAGTGAAACCTGGTGCTCATTTCGTTCAATTAAAGAGAGAGTGCAGTAGTGTCTTCCCTGAATGTTACACTTTTGCACATTTATTAAAAAAATAAATCACAAAATGTATGTATATTTAAAAAAAAAAAAACATTAGGAAAGTAATGTTCAAGTCTCATGTTATCCTGCAATACAAAATGATCCCAGTCTCTTCCACATAGCGAGGTTAACTGTCTGGTAATTCATTCATTCTCTATCGTTATTGTCAGATACTAAAACATGGGATGTCAGTATCATAACCATACCCAAAAAAGGTGGATCAGTGCATCCCTAGTCTGGGACCAGCTGAAGCAGCAACTGAATGCTTGTACCCCAGCCCCACGTGACCTGCAAGAACTATATGTAGCACTTGTGGACGAGTGGAACCTCAGAACAACAGCTAGTGAAGAACATGAAACATCACTGTCATGTCAAGTTGTTATTGCGGCAAAACATGAAAACATCCGCTACTGGCTTTGTCAATTTTGGTTACTTGGGCTATCTTTGTTATTGTCTAAATCGTTGGGGTAAAAAAATATGGAACTAATGACAATGGTGTTTATTCTCATTCATTAATAGTAATATCAAAGGAAACCATTACTTACTTCATTAAAATTCAGACCAAGTAGGAAAAGCACTCTTGTAAATAACATCCCTAGCTTATTGTGAGTAGTGCATGTCGGCCTTTTAAGGTAGAATCATGATCCACCTTCTGAATCAAAATTTTGAGAGAATGTAAAAGAAGTGCCACCAAACCATGACAACTTTTGCTCTAGTTGTGAGGTTTCTGGAGCCTCATGATGTGGTTTTGTTGGCCTTTGTGTTGAGCAGAAATTCTTCTAACTTTCCTGCACATACAACAACTGCAATTCTAGTAATTGTCTCAAACTCTGGCCTAATTTGTCCTTCCAGATCTTAATCAAAAATGTTTTTACACCGAGACCAGACTCTGCCAAACCCACAGAAGATAACTTAACAGTAATTCTTTGCCATTACTTGGTCTTCAACAGTGCAAGAACACATTACATTAATTCTGCTAGTTAATCAACGCAAAAATACTTTTAAATGGCCAGATCCTGAGTACAGTTATAAACAAAGTGAAATAAAGCCATTATCTTAATGATATGTAGAAATTGAATTAATGCAACAAACCTGTGGGTCAGGGAAATACGTCTATAAAATACTATAATAAGTACTTAAAATAAAAAGGACAGTTTTTTTTTTTGGTTTTTTTTAAAAAGCACAGATTTGTATAAGGCTATACCGTTGAAAAGCAGATCATTTGCCTTAATTGTGTATATTTTACCTAGTACTGTGCAATATATGAAAAGGAGAAGAGAGCTGTATAGTTTGTCATCATGTATTAATATTGTTACACCTATGAACGCTGTATGCTACAGTTATTGATTAATGGCAGGAGACGAAATCCTATCGCCTGAAGGTCCACACCTATAGAGACGTCCTGAACAAAGCAAAACATGGTGAAAACAGAAAATACAGAGAGTACGTAATAGGCCTCTGCAAGTAAACTGACTACCACATACAGTAGAGGGTTAGAAGCGAGTATTGAGATGGATCATTATTGTAAAGGGCTGTAAATTCTTATATACTTTGCCTTCAGGTTAGGCGTACTCTCCCAGCATATACATGTTATAATGTATGAGTCAGTGTGTTTTCACAGCTCTATCCTGATCTGGAAAAATATGTAATCATTATGGTGATGACTGTATGAAAAAAATTATTTGAGTGAATGCAATTAAAAAAAAAAATCTATTTAATAAGAAAAAAAGATTAAATGCCACCTTCATTTAAATCCAATACCCATGAGTTGCTCCGAGCTGACACGTCAGATTTAGATTTACATTAGCTTAATTTGAGAGCTGCACTGATAGACTTCTCTGTGCATTATTCATATTTTAATCACCGTCATCCTCCGCGCTGGACTGCTTTAAGTTGCATCAAATGCGCAGTAACCGTATTAGTCATAATAAAGTAAACATTGGCAACAGTGGTACCCATGATGCCTGTGTTGTTTACCCATGGTTCTGTGCTCCCGTGCCTGTCTGCCTGTTGTTTAGCTCAAAGCTCTGAGCTTTCACAGTCCTGTCTTCAACTAATTATTTCTTTAAAGAGGGGGGTTGGGGAGGGCGTGTAC
Organism: Siphamia tubifer; assembly: GCA_020466265.1. NCBI lineage: Eukaryota > Metazoa > Chordata > Actinopteri > Kurtiformes > Apogonidae > Siphamia > Siphamia tubifer. Next base: position 30,490,564 of record CM035791.1, on the reverse strand, counting down.
ACAAACACAACCAGGCTGATTATTCCTTTCTATAAATATTCTCAAAGCAACAATTGTCCATTTCAGCAGGGATTTCATTAGACATCCGCAAAGATTAAACAAGCAGAGTAGAGGGGAAAGAGAAAGAGCAAAGGGGGGAGGAGGATGAGAGAAGGGGAATTAGAGATGTGGGAACGGAGGGGAAAAATAAGAGAGGTTAGGACAAAGTCAGCGATAGAGGGGAAAATGAACAAGGAAGGAGAGAAAAACAGGTGTAAAGGAACAAAAATGATACAGGGCAGGAGATGGCAATCATAATGAATTTGTATAAAAAAAAAAAAGAGAAAAAAAAACAGTGTGTTAAACATGACTGGAGTGAAAGGAGAGTAGCCAGGGATGGAGACAACTAAAGACAGGAAGAGGAGGGGGGGACAGATGAACAGAGACATTGTTAGGAGGTTAGTGAAGGGAAAACAGAGGAGGCATGGCAGGCTCAAAGAAAACTCTGCCTTTGTGCTTACATTAGAGGCAGACTGTGCAGAAAGACAAAACAATGTATTATTAAAAGGGAGAGTGACAGAAGGAAGGATGAAGGCATCGTATCTATTGATCCTAGTTAGTATAGGTGCTTCGGGACCTAAATCATTTAAAACTGACATATGAGTATAGTTAATACTAGTTTGTTTGTGCAGATATAAAAATATGACTGCCTTACATAGGGTTTCAAGGACTTCTTAAGATCATATATTTTAGACCAATTTAAGACTAATTTACAAGTACAAAGCATATGATGGAATATTTTCTGCATCAGTTGATATTTGTGTTGTTTAAAACATAAAAAAGGTTATAAATACTAAACAATATCTGTGAAACACAAAAGTGACATTCTCAAATCCACTGTTCAGTCCACAACCCAAAGATGTCCAGTTTACTATCCATAGAAGAATACAAACACAAGAAAATGCTGTTTAACTTTTACACATTTATATCTATCTATTTATTATAACAAAAACATCAGAAATATAGGACAAAAAGTCCCAATTCCAAGATTAAAATTCAAATGACTTTTTTTTTTCAGAATAACAAAAAATATAAATGTTAGACCTTACAGTGGCCCTAATGCTACTCCATACAAACACCATGTTATCGTACATACAAAATCATAACCATCTATGGTGGGGTGCTGTTTGTTTTATTATTTTGTTTAATACAAGAGTTTCCCTAAAAAGTGTACCTAAAACAAAGATTAAAGTTAATACTACTTTGCAAATGTTCATTTTTCATTCAAAACTGTATTTAACTGAACTCTATGGTAAAATGGCATAGACATAGCCCAATCTTTAATAAATACTCTTTGCTCACAGGGGGTGTACCTTTTTCCTTCATTGCATGGTCCAATAGAAAGGTTAATGTTATAGCTGATATCTGCAATGATAATGGTTTTAGGACATTCACAGACTTACAAGAAACTTACGGCCTGCCAGGCACTTCTTTTTTCTTTTACTTGCGGCTTAGGTCTGCCATGGTGGCTTATGGTGTGCCCTGGGGTACCCCCCTTCCCACACATAAACTACATACACTTCTGGATGTGAGAGGGAGAATGAGAGGACTTGTCTCTAAGCTTTATGCCTTCATGTTAGAATCCTCCTCTACACCTCTGGCTGTCCATCAAGTGTGGGTTAGGGATCTCTGCTCACAGGGTGATGTCTGTTGGTTAACTGTCTGGGACAACCTAGATAGAACCTCAAAAAACTTGATCCATAAACTTATTCATTTTAAGATATTACATAGAATGCTCATACCATCAGCGATTTGTGACTATTGCACGCTTGAACAGGTAGATTCATTCTCATGTATGTTCTGGAAGTGGAAAACGGTATCCTCTGTGTTATCTATTATATTAGGGGTAGCCATACCATATTGTCCTAAGTTATTACTCCTAAATGATACATTGCCTCCAATTCTGACCGCCTCTCAAATTTACACTGCTTGCCCCACACATGCTCTCCCGCACGCAGTGGTTGCAAACTTTTTAAAGCATTCTCTAAATGGAAATATCAGTAGCGAGAATGCATGGAGCTAGCCAAAAGACAATCGATTCATGGACGCCAACAATAACTCTGGTGAAGGACCTACTGAACTGAATATCTGTGTGATGACTCTGTTTGGACTGTGTAGATTCATGTGATATATGTTGTTCAATGGTGACTTAACAAATGTTGTGAATATGTACTTTCAATGAAGATTCTTTGTGGGGATTAGGGGGGGGCACTTGGGATGTGAACAGGGAGGGGGGAATATAAGGAAAGATACCTTGATGTTAGCACCGATATTGAGACATGCATCTTTCCATCCTGAAAAAAAAAAAAAAAATTATATATAAAAAAAAAAAAATAATAATAAAAAAGGTTGTGCATAAGTCAAACAAACTCAACATCTTAACTAAGACTGTCAGGAATGTTGTATAATCCCTTTTTAAATAACCACATAATTTATCATAATTCAATGTGAAGCGCTTTGGGCTACAATTTTGTATGAAAGGTGATATACAAATAAAGATTATTATTATTATTAGTAGTAGTAGTAGTAGTAGTAGTAGTAGTAGTAGTAGTAGTAGTAGTATTAATTCTGATCATAGTTTCTCACCACCTGCATAAAAACAGATGGAGAAAACAAATATTAGTTCTATTTCCACATCTTTTTGCATTTGAGATATGACCAGTGATCTTTCCCTTCATTTCTACATTTTTTTAATTTATGTGTGAGGTTCATTGCCTCTAAATAGTACTACTTCATGTGATGTAAACAATACTACTGTCAATTACATTTTACTCAGATGAAAATCATTCAACTAAAAACTCAATATTGTGACAGTTATGCTCCTCACTGTAAATTATTACAAGTTATCACATTTAGCTTGAATCTTACACTCTGAGTTGTTGAAATGCTCCACATAACACCTAGATCCCATCTGATTGACTTGAGAGATGGACAGTGTGGATTTTCACTAAGTGTGATTGCAGGGGGTGGGGTGGTAAAACAGAGCGGGATCAGAGTGGGATGAGGGTGAGAGGTCAATGAGGACAGTAGGGTCAGAGTATGGAGATCACTGAAAACACAGTCAGCCCTCAGGAAAACATCATCCATCACTGCCAAGAGCATGGTAAACAGAGACATGTTCATACATACTACATGTATGAGCACACACCCACAACACATAGAAATCACGCGGTACCTACACATGCACACACACCTTTCAGCTCATCAAGTTCCCTGAGGTCAAACCAGTAAACAGAGCCCAGTCTATACACACTTTCACAATATCCTATGAATTTTAGTCTTCTGACACTCTTGCATACACACATGGGGTGTTACTGAAAAATCAATACAGATGTCAAGCAGTTCCTTCTGGGCCCCAGGGCTCACGATCATGGGAAATGTACTCCAGAAGCAGGTAGAAGCCAGAAAATGTAACCACTAATATCTCTCCACTCAACTTCGACCTATTGGGTTGATATTTAGCTGGTTTGTTACTCTGTCCCCCAAGGGGGAGAAGGGTATTATTTTTGAGATGGTTTGTCTTCTTGTTTGTCTTTCAGCCACTTTATGCAAAAACTAATGGACTGATTTCCATGAAAATTTCAGGAAAGGTGCAAGGTGGTCCAGATCTCATTAAATGTTGGTGAATATAGATCAAAGGTCAAGGTTACACAAACCAAAAATGTGTTTTCATCATGATAAGAGACAGGGCAAATCAGGTCAAATGTTTGCGAGGGGGCAGGGTTTGTTGTGCCTGGCACCATTTGTTGTCTGTGTCTTTGGATATATTCTACATAAAAATTGCTCCAAGTATCAATTTAGCAGTATCTGAACGAGATTTAATTTGCGAAATCTATATTTTAAGTAAACTCATAATTACAGAGGCTGGAGGGACTAATCAAGAGTGTGGTTTCCTTTACTGAAGTATCCTTTTTTGTTAAAGACTATATGAGAAAGGCAAACATGATGTAAACACATCCAAAATAAAATTAGGATTAAGAAAAGAACTTGAACGGTGTTTGAAACAAGCATATATATATATATATATATATATATATATATATATAAATCGCAGAATTCTATTAGTTTTTAGATGTCTTATTGCAAATATGTTGCATATTACATATTTAATAGAAGTATGTTTAAACTGTTAAAACATCATTGTAGAAGCAATTAATAATTATTGTTTTCCATGGTAATATAGGATTGTTCACTTTGGGAAATTATAATTTATCTCTCCTTTCGAACATTAGCAGAGATAATGTACCTTTTCTTCTTTACATGGATAAATGTGCTTCTTTCTATTGCCATTTTGCTCTTCATCTCTCTCAGGGCACCATGTGGTGGTTGTTCATTAATTCATCCCCTCCTTAAGCCTCCTTCCCTGCAGTCCTGCTTTCTCCCTCTGGAAAATACACACTCATCCCTTCCCCAGTTTCCCCCATTTTCTCATTCATTCTCTTCCATTTTCCTCAATATCCCTTAAGTTGGCTGGCAGTCACACTGACTATCATCCACTGCTGTTGTAGAGTAGCATCAGGGTGCGGTGTGTGTCTGGGCAACACAAAAAGTTAAACACATTTTGTGATTGCTTATTCAAAACAGTCTAACTTTAGATTACACTAGTGAAATACAGTAATGTCCCATTGTCCTCGGACTTTATAGTTGTGCAAACAGACTCAAGCATAGCAGATGACGTTAATGCACCTTAACACTGAACCTCACCAACTATATAATATAAAAAAAAAAAAACTAAATGAGGAAATTAAAACATGACACAACATGGCTCCTTCTGTTGATATAAATGTGTCATTATTATTGTGCAATTGTACACCAATGATGGATTCTGCTTTTACACAGGACCTTTAAACAGGATAAAGCTTCACCTAAAGAATCTCACTAAGAGGTTAAAAACACTATACATATTACATGTATATATCCAGTTAACTGTGCAGAAAAGAAAATTGCATGGGGTTACCATTCTTTTAACAAGTGAGGCAAATTAATCAATAATTTCAACTAAAAAAGGGAGTAAATAAGCATTACTTCAACCCTACTTTCATGAAGGTTATACTACTTTTGAACATGTGGTTTTAATGACTGCGTTTTGAATGTTGGACCTGTTATCAGTTATTATGTAAATAAATACTTTCTGGGGGGAAAAGGCTAAAGGGGGGAAATAAAAGGTTGTGTCAATTCTTCACTACGACCACCTGGTCATTTCCCAGAGAAATCTACCACCATGGTCCCTCACCCCTCACCATCACTCACATTCCCTGTCACACAGAGTGGACCTCTGATAAAATCTAACTTTTTTTTAAGAGTGCAGCAACACTGGCTTTTGAGCAACAATAATTCATGTCAAACAGTTAACACTTAGCAGCTTGACAATACAAATCCTTGAGTTCATCATAGGCAAATTATCTTTTTTTTAATGATGCAAGTAATTGTTTGATAAATACAGTGTAAAAAAGCAAAAACCTTTCTCAAATATAGCCAAATACTTAACTTCTTGCTTTGACTGACATGAAAACACTCATTACTTTTGAGCTAAGAGGTGTGTTTCACTACTTTTAATCCTTATATTGAGACAATATATAATCAAGGGAATACTTGTCAGATAAAATAAATAATGAAAATAATAGCTAACTGCAGCCTTAGTTTGCAATATCTAAAAACATGAGGGGTGTCACTTGAGCCTAAATGGTGTAAAGCTGTGTTTAAACAACTCTCTGCCTGAAAGCATGCTTGTATTTAGTATCCTGTCTAGTTGTCTGAAGCTCTATTGTCTGTCCTTTTCCTTTTTCCATTACTTTCTCTGTTACAAGTGCTTATTGCCCTCCCCCTCACTCTGTCCATTTCTGGAAGCCTAGCCAGACAGCTCTCCCATCAGGCCCGAGCCCTCCAATGGCACAGAGGTCGCAGTTCAGACAGGCTCCCAGTGATTGGCCACTGTGTTGGACCCAGCGCAAACACAAAGTTCATTAGGGATAGATGAGGGAGAGGGGTCTGTATGTGTCTGTTTGTGAGTGTGTAGAAGACAGAGGAAGGGGGGGGGGGGGGGGTTTAGACAGCCACATCACCGGTCTCACACAAACATACCCACACACCCCTTGAACAAAAACAATACTGTCTCACATAGTCAATTATGCTGGCACATCTAGGCCTAATTTAAAAAATTACACAAGCCCTTTTTTTTGCCAAGGTGGGTAATATTTAGTCTACTACAACAGAAAACATTACCAAGAAACAAGGCTGTTAATGAACCTACAGGGCTCAATCACAACATGGAGAACACTAAGAGTAATTATTGTTGTAATCATGGGCATCAGCCGACTATTCGTGTGTGTGTGTGCGCTCATGTGACAGAGAGAGTGCTTGTGTGTTGAGGGTGGGTGTGTGGGGGGGACTCCCTAGACAGATTAGGGGGTCCAGCCAGCCTTCATATTTTGTCTAGTAGTGTTGTCTGCTGGGACTCATCCGATTACCCAGCCACCACTCTCTCAAAAACACACAAGTACACATACTCAGTGTTAAAACAAAGCCATATACACTTCACACACACACACACACACACACACACAAGTGAAGACTATGTAAATACGAGGAGACAATTACATTCCCACCACCCACATGCACACACACATCGGCGTGATGCACTGTCTTCCGCAGCAGTTTCTAAACGCTACAGACACAAAGACACTCTAATCCTTACATAATCCCCTTCTGCTACCAAACACCAAACTCTGGTCATATAAACTCTCTCTCCCACATACACACATTTCAGTTGCCAAAAACTACTTTATGATTACTTTAATCATAAAAACTGTCAGTATTAATTTCACAAGAAAACGCCACCAACTTCACAGTAGTTTAGCTTTATACTTGTGTAAGAACTCCAATATGCAAGCTCGGGTTGTTTTTCCCAGTGTGCAGACAGGATCTGCTAAGACTTGATGAAGTGCCTTACAGTGATTACTTCCTTAACTTTATCAGTGGAAGCGGTCCTGACTGTTAATCCAAATACCAACAGAGACATCTAGTGGTGAACTCTGGGCTCTACATCTGAGGACAGTTGTGTAGGTAATTGTACATATATAAATGACAAACAGACAGACAGATGTAATATCCTTTGTCAATAGGTGTTACTTTAAAATTTTCCATTTAATTTCTTTGGACATTTGCAGTGTTTGGTTACCTCCAATCCCCCCCAAACTGATTGAAGTAAAAGTCAATTGTTTCTTGCAAGCAATTACATTTTTTATGAAAGATGCAGTCAAAATATTAGTACAACTATGTGCTATGTTGCAAAGGCATTGCAATAAAAATAACCATTAACACTTATATTTGATTTTGCCCCACACACACACACACATGATTAGAAACACAGTTCTACCTAATTTTCAGTAGTTTATGTTGTTGCTTAGTATTTCAGTTGAAGCTGCATAATACTTTTGTCACCAATTTTTCATCAAATCTGTAAAACTCGAGTCATAGCTTAAGTTTTATGAATTTGTAAGTCTTTCTGTGACTACACACCCGAATCTCTCCCCTCACAGGAAACAATTTCCAAGGTAACACCATCATAAACAATTCATTTATTTTACAAAGAGCCAGTAAGTCACTCTGGCATTTTTTGAAATGTATTGTGATGTGCTTTGTGGGAAGCAGAGGTCCACATAGCTGCATTATGGCCACAGTGGCAACAAACACGGAAATGGCATCATTGGATCTTGCTACTGCAGCTGCGTGCATCTCCACTTCCCAGAATGCACGTTGCAACAAATTTCCAAGAATGCCCAAGTGACCTAGTGACTTTGTTTGTAAACAAATGGATTGTTTAAGGTGGAGTATACTTTGAAATTGTTCATTGTGAATGTAGTGAATCAGGTGCGTCATCAAGGAAAGACAATGGATTCTTGATACTTAGGCTGTGACTCAGGTTTTACAGACTTGATGAAAAACTGGTGGCAAAAGTCATACGCAGTTTTAAGTTTCTGGCTTTGTGTTAGTTTTGGTTAGTTCATAACCTCTTATATAGATTTATTAATTAAAGTACTTACTTTTTTAGGAATAAGAAACATAATGATGGGCAGATTTTGATAAATGGTAATAATAGAATGTTGAATATGGTTTAACAAACCATTGTTTATTTCATACAACATGTTATGCAAAACTACTGTATTGTACAACAAGTGAGCAGCTGTGGCTCAGTTGGTAGAGCGGGTCGTCCATTGACTGAAGGGTCGTATAGCTGCTAGTGATGGGTTAAATGCAGAGGACACATTTCAGTGTGTATAATACATGTTAACATGTGTGTAAAAACTTACTAACAACAAAGACTATGCTTTTTATTAGTTGTTAAATAGTCATATTGGAGGTTTTATTTCTTGTTCATATTTTTAATAGCTGTCAGGTTGTCTCGTCATCTGAACCCGCTTTCTCGTCACTCGGGTCACAGGGGTCTGTGGGGGCCAAATCCAGCTACAATGGGCGAAGGCAGGGTACACCCTGTATGAGTCGCCAGTTCATCGCAGGCATATATAGACAATCACTCACATTCACACCTATGGGCAATTTAGATTAACCAATTAATTTAATTGGTTAAATAGCTATCAGTTAATAATATTATTGATCCTGATATTTTTAGTTTTTGTTAACTACAATACCCCCAAACATGAGTTTACCTCCATGTAAGCATGTGCTTATCTATCAGTTGGACTCACCCAGTTTGTACGTGAGCACATACAGGACTGTCCAAGGGGTACCAGGCACTGCCAGCAGCTTCCTCCATACTCTCCATGGCTTCATGGCATCTGCTCCCTGTCCTCCACGCTTGCTGCCATCTGCTTGTTGGCCCCTCACAGAGTCTTCATCCAATACAGGGGCCCCCCACACAAAAAGAGCTACACCTGCATACACAAATGTCAGCAGCATAAACATCCAGCTCCATCCAGCCACATCAATTACAGCCAGCAGGCCTCCTCCTGCGAACACAGACCCAGCTTTATAGCCAACTACTTGGGCTGTGTTGCCCAACCCAAGCTCCCCACGACCTTTCAACAACCCCACTGCTGCCCCATCTACTGCAATATCTTGGACAGAAGCCAGGGTGTTCATGGCTAACAGGGTTCCTGCTACTCCCCAGATATGTGCCTCTGGTGCCAGGGCAGCACTGGAAACGCATGTCAGTGCCAACCCAGACACTGTCCCCACCAGCCATCGACGCTTAGTGCCAACCCGGTCCACCAGTGGGGCCCAGAGCACCTTGAGGACCCAAGGGAAGTAGAGGATTTTGGTAAAGCCGATGCGGGTGAGGGAATGACCAGCTCCACGCAGATAGACAGGAAGCAAGGAAGACTGGAGACCATAAGGGATGCCCTGGACAAAGTACAACAGGCCCAGGAAAACTAGTTTGTCGTTCATCATCTCCCTCCAAAAGTAACCCTCTGACAGAGCCAACAATGCAGTGGTCCATTGGTCAGGTCATTGTCAAACACCAGGTTGTGTAGGCGCACTTGAAGTGGACTGGCTGTCCAGAAGAGAAGAGACTGACCTGAAATGAAAAGACAGGGAGGGGATCGGGGTTAATGGCTTCTTATTATAGAGGTAGGGGGTGCTTTAACACTTTCAAAGACCCTAAAAGGAGCTGCAAAGATGATGCTACTAGTGCTGTTTGACTGCTCCTTTACCCCAGCTAACATTAGCCACTCAAAGTCAAATGATACCTGTGAAGAAGCGACTTTTATTTTATAGTGGACACATGTGAAATCATTATTTAACTTCTATTCACACACTAAAATTGTGACTGTAAGTCGTTGTCATTCTACTTACAGCACCACAGCTAGCTTAATTTAGTCAAATTGACTAGCTACTGTTGGCTAGCTAGCTAATTGTCATGCTAAAGTTAAAGCTCGAATTGGTTTAATACGCATTGGTGCAGCTTGCCAATCTTTGCTGGGGTTTTATTGCAGATCATAAAAAGTTTCTTATCTGGTAGGAGATATATCTTGACACATACTGAGACAGAAAGTTGGTTAGCTTAGCGTTAGCTGACCATACAAGGTGCTCCGGCTCCGCTTGTTTGTAGCTGAAGTCCATGTATCTATGGCTGAAGTCTGTGAGCTATGAAGTTGCCAGATCGTAGCACAGAAATCCTCCTTCTGCAGCAAACATAGAACAAGTAAGCAACACAGGTCGTGTTGTTGAACATTATTCTTAGTAGTAGTAGTAGTAATAGTAGCATGTTGTTTAATTGTGTTCAGTTGTGTGTGTCACAAGTATACAACAAACGAGTAAGATGAGTGAGGGCTGTAAAAATAAAAATAATCCCCAGAGCTGCATAAACGGTTTTAACTACACGAATGTTTATTAAACAATATGCATACATCACCATAGGGTATCACACATAGAAATAGTGTAGTAATAAGTCTATTGCCAGCCTCAAAGACACAAGGTAATTCAAATCTAAAATAAAAACATTTTTGTTTTATCAGTTGCTGAACATAAGAAAAAAAAATACCAAGGGTAAAATTAACCGTTTAAAGTTTAAGCCGCCTAGCTCTTTAAATGTTAAGAGTCAATGAATGCTAATTATTTCAAATTGTTCCCACATCTGTAATTGACAAAAAAGATTTGGTAGCTCTGTGTTTGCTGTGGTGGGTGTAGCAATGCCTCACATCCAGACTTAGTGGCTTGGAGACAAATCAGAATTCAAAATGATAAGGTTGATCAATCAATAGAAAATAGGTGTGCATCTATTAAAATAATACATCATATGTATTGTGATTGCCTGTGTAAGATGTAATGTAACAGTTTTGCTCATCTAAGTTGTGTTATTTTTAGGAAAAAAATAATTTTTGATGGTGTCTTATTTTACTTCTAACACACTGAGCCACCCTCAGACTTGTATTTTAGCAAATATGTTGATGGTCCCATTCAAGTATATGCATTTAATAATATATGAATGTTTGGAGTATATATTACATACCTTATATGCAACTGGCTGTCCATATGCATAACATAACCAGATTAGGAGCTGGCTGTGCAGGGGATGCAACCCAGGGCTTGGGATGCAGGAACCTGAAGTCCTGTCAGCTGCAAAGGCTTTAGATGTAGAGGAGGAGGTGTATATTCACACACATGTTACTGAATCATTCACTTCCGTATAAAGTTATTATGAGTGCCTAAAGTATGATCACATGTTAATATGTGTCATCTGTCCAGTTAATACTAAACCAAGAACTAATATTTTACATAATTTCCAGCATAAATATTTTCCTCATTTTAAAAGCAAACCCACTTGCTCAACTTACCCATTCAGAAAATCAAGTCCATCTTAAATGGGTTGTCATTGTTAGTAATAAGCACAATTTAATTACTTTGTATAGTTTCTTCTCATGAATGAAAATCAAATTACTTAAATGACAATTTTTTTGTCATTTACACCAAATGATGTCTCATGGTATGTGTACATCTTTACAATTATAACAACTTTGTACATTTCTGATATATTCCCATTTTGTTGCACAGTGCAATGCTTTAATAAAAAAAAAAAAAAAAAAAAACTGACACTGGTGATTGGCCTTTATACAAAAACCATCTTTTATTCAGTTGCAGATTATCTAAAGTCCTTCAGTGGTGCTGAATACATTTGGCACATGGGAATGTAAGAATCAGCAGCTGCTTGTTGTGTTCACTGAACCCTACTCCAAGCATAGAAACCTTGTACATGTGAACAGACTATTAAAATGCACAAATCTGAAAACAGTGCAATTTACAGATCTCTGCTGTGATGAAAGGGGTGGACAAGTTATGGGAAAGTGCTAAAGCTGTGCCAATTCAACATTAATCCCTTGCTCATTACTGTAGGCCTTAATATATTCCATATGAGTTGACAGTCACAAAGCAAGAAGACTGTTAATTCTGCCAGTTCTCCACAAGAGGGCACAATATGTGGCATGACATTATTTGTTATCTTCCACAGCAGGGCATGAGACATGACTGTTGATTAGTTTTCTCCACAGAGAGCCAGAAGGATCTTCTCATAGTCTCCTTTTGTATCATCCTGAGAATGAAAAAAATCTACATGTTTAAACTGTAAAAATAGGAATTTAATATTTCTATATTCCATAGCATACAGTATCTGAATATCTTTGGTTAAAAATAGGTCTGCTTACCAGAATGTCCTGGTAGAGCGTTTTTCCATTGTTCTTCTTGTATTCTTCTTTTATCCGTTTCATGTCAATTTCAGAGCGGCTCACCATGATGCGGGTGAGGATGTTTTTGCGTGTTCCTTTACCCTAAGAGTCAGAAAAATCAGGAGGGACAGAATTAATACCATACATTATGTGCATAGACCAGTAATGTTATTAATTTTTCCATTAAAAGGGGTGTAATGCATATAAATGAAATATAGTACATTAAAAACTAAATATTTTTATTTTACATGAATGACTTGTGTATTATATACAAAATTAAGATTAATTAAATATTGTGTAGTAAATTAAAAGACAGAATATTAAAACCCAATTAGGGTACATGAGAATATAACCATATTGAACAGAAAAATACAGGTCATTTGAGTTATTAGTTAAAAGCCTCCTTTCCAATCCTTGAAACATAAAGAATAGCAATTTTAAAAAGTTATACAGAAATAGTTGATTTGTGGCAACTGACTGATGTGAGATTACCATCAATATGTGTGAGATATACCTTTTGATCACTACATTCAATTATTGGATGTATAGATGTGTTCTGCAGTCATTTAGACAGTTGTGAAAGTCTTCTACAGTGTAAAGTTTATCCTGTATGTGTAGGAATATTAGCTTTTGCTTGTCATGAGATCTAGATCATGAGGAAAAATTGTTAAAAGCTACATTTTGTAATCACTTATTTTCTTGTCTTATTAATTATTGCCTTTTTATTTTGGGTGTTTTAATTGGTGTACTGTATGGGGTTAATTTAAATAGGCCCTCAGAATAATAGTTGCAGATATTGGGGTTCTAATAAATTAAAGTGATAGAATTATACAATGAAATTCTAAACATTTATAAGTTTGACTAAAGCTTCCAGGGTTTTGACAGACTAATGAATAAATCCATGGTAGATGACACACAATGTACTGTACCTTCATGGCCAAGTAGAGCTTCTCAGCAAAGAATGCCGGCCTGCTTCCAACACACTTCACTACCGTTTGAAAGAGATGCTCAAATTAAATCAGTGTCAATCAGTGAATATTCAGTCAGTAAATAAATCTTTAGTAAAACTTTGTGCTCCTACCTACTGCTGAGAGACAACTTTCAATATCTCCCTTCATCTCGAGGTCGATGGCTTGGGCCACATCCACTTTGCTGTACTTTGAGTATCTCTCAAAAACTGAGAAAAGATTAGGTGTTAGAGCGAACAGAGACAAAAAGGTTACTGAGGAACATTGCCAGCTTTCTAACCTCTACGGAGGTGGAGGGCACTCCTGGTGGTGAGGATTTCAATGAAGACAGAGCAGTCTTTGCCCTTCCTTCCTTCTCCTGCCTCATACAGAGCCCTGGCATCACTGTCAATCAGTGGCTCTGAAATCCCATCAGTCCTGCCAGCCTGCAACATGAGGAAACAGAGCAGCTTTATAGTACCAAACCAAATATACCCTAGTATCTGTATATTTAAAAAAAAAAAAAGTATTAACTTTGAATGCTGCATAAATAATTAAGAATCTAATATAAAGATCTCTTTTAAGTAATACAAAACCATTTAAGTGTTCAACATCTGAGTGACTGTAGTAGCTGCAGTAACCTTTGCTATGTTACCTCTGAACTGAAGGACATCCTGGTGCTACAGGTTGATAATTATCTGTATCACAGGGCTTCAGAGCTTTGTCACAAAGTAAATAATAGAAATGGGAAAGCAATATCAGTACCTTGCATAGTTCCACAAGGGCCTTCTTGAAGTCTCCACTTGTATCCGACTTGATGTCATCTTCCAACTCCTTCTTGTATTCTTAGTAAACAAAATCATGCATTTATTTACATTGGATGAGAAAAGCAATGAATTTTTAATTTCAGACAATGACCAAAAATTTGTTTAAACACGGACCCGCCTTGTAGGCCTTCTTTATGTCATCAAGCTCTCTGTTGGTCCTTGAAGCCAAAATCTCAATGAGCGTGTCCTCATCTGTACCAAGACCCTAATATAGGAAAACACAGTCAATAGGTTGATATAAAACAGATTGCAGATATTTTACTGGTTTAATCTCTGCACTCTTTTACCATGTTAGGAAAACATTAGATGAATACATGGAAGTGGGTGGATACTTTTGTTTGCCAAAAATAATAGATGAGGGCAAAGGTTCAGTTAGCATGCAGTGATTTTCATTTGGTGTAAAAACTCTTCCTTTTGGATTGGGTTGCATAGTTTAGTGTACCTTCATGGCTTGTTTCAGCTGTTGAGCATCGTATTGGGCTGGAGTTTTCAGCAGCGCCAACACAACATCTTCCAAATCTCCCTTCAAAGCAGACTTCAGTGCCGATTCCAGAGGCTATGAAGGAATAATTAGAGTGAACACAGTGTCTTAGTGCATGTAATTATAATTCTGTTTGTGTGAGGGAACAATCTGTTCTTAGAAAATTAGCATAAATGTTTTCTCTTACCTTGCCACTGGCCTGCTGGTAAGCTTCTTTAATTTGCTGTCTCTGTTCATTACTCCTTTTCACCAGAATTTCAATGATGGTGTTCTCATCCACCCCTGCAGAATGTATATCCCATTACATACAAGCCAAGGTTTCCTTTAGTCTTGAATGTTTGCATTTTGTGACCACAGCTAACAGCACTGTTAGTAAAATATGACATTTTGGCCAGCAGAGGGTAGTAAGGTTTACAGCATAAGTAAACACTGTGCTAGGAGGCAAACACATGTTTGTACATGTTCAAAAGCCTCCTTTTGGATCATATGACCACCTTTTGTCTTGATGGCTTTGTCCAACACTGCTGCATCTCCACTGGGACTGAAATTTAGGGCTGCAGTGACTGTTCCCTCCTTCTTCTGGACCTGAGAGACAGAACACAGATTATTATGTGTTTTGTAAATATTTGACTGTAATCTAGTGGTATGCATGAAGTGGCACTGCTTGGAGAGTGTTGCAAAAGAAATTTTCTTAGTTAAAATCACATTTTTAAGTGCATCTGAACACTGATTTGTTTGTTAAGTTGTGAAAATATAACAGTTTCAGTTGAGTTTCAGGTTCATTTTGGCTATGTCTGTATCTGCTCCTGGTCTGAATGCCTGTCACAGACCATGTCGGTGCCCTTTAATATGTAGCCATTTTGGTCTAGACTGGACTGAAAAAAAACCCAAAGGCATGATAACTCTGTACGACTTTCCCTGTTAAGAAACCAGTGAAAGGAGAAGCAATGGAAGAGTTTATAAAGGGAGGGGCACAGATTCCTGCCTCTGAGTCACAGACTCACAAGATTAGTAGCCCATGGTCATCTTTCTCTTCATCTGTACGTGTGTTCACATAGTTGTTCATCTTTATTTATTATTATTGTTCTCAGTTCTTCTCCATTTTCTCTTCTTCCAACTATTTAACTTCCCACTCTTTCATTCCCCTCATTATCTGCCACTCTTCACTTCTGTAAACTGAACTTATTCCCGTCTCATTTTTTCCACCCTAGCATACCACAGGAAGAGAAAAAAAAAGGAAAAAACAGAAGTTGGCCATAGCAACTGGAACACAACCACAACTTTACATACTGAGTCATCAGGCATGCCCAGATAGATGCTCTGCTGCATGAACGCTTGGATTAAAGACATGGTGGAACTGCTGGAGTCTGTCTGGAGAAAGAAAAGAAAAATTATTACTTTATATATTGCATTCAAATGTGTATTCAGTACCCAGTGTGGATAATAATGAACATCATTTTCTAAAAGGCTTCAATTTACATTTCACACAGATGGTATCCAAGGGAGAGAAACTAGTTCTAAATGTCTGCCTTCATCCTAGATGTTTAGTGTTGGATTATGTCAGGTAGTTTTCCATGATTACAAACATATGGAGACTTATATGGCCACACCCACAGCAAACTTTAATACATCCATTTATTGTAGGCTTTATTATAGAAGACATGTCCTTTCAGTGTTCTTTTCTTTACTTCACCTCACTTTACTTGATTTAAATGTGTAATAAATTATTCTGGTTTTATATAGAGAGACTACAGCTGCCGTTTCCTCAACCACACCCACATAGGTTGCATCTATACCTTGCAAGAAACTACACTTACAGAGTCATGAAATCACTACCAAGAAACAAACGGCTCTTTAAACCACAGCTGGAGAATAATTCTGTTATTATTATTAAAGAAGAGTGACTTACCGGATGAGTTTAGAAGGAGAAGTTAGTTTCACTGAGTTTCCAGGGGCGTTGGAGTGGAACACACAGTGTATTTATAGTCAGGATAAACCCCACCTAGTAACGGTCCAGCCCTTCCTCTCCTTCATTGGACTAACGTTCTTTCCTTAAAAAAAAAAAAAAAAAACAGCGACGTGCGTAAAAACGAGGAAGAGTTTTCCCCAGCAGTTGTTTTAACCCTTTAAACTTCCACTCAATTTCGCTTAAATTTCTTAATAAAGTAAATTCACTGCTGTTTGTGAACCATTTTAATAACATGCAATTGGTGTTTGTTTATATTGTAAATGAAAATATTAAAATGAAAACTCGGATATTGGAGGCAGGTAATGTTAAATGATGCAACAGATAAAAGATTTGTCTATATTTACTGATGTTTTAATGTGTTTGTGGACTACATTTGGACCATTTTGTTTGTTTGTTTTGTATGTTTTTGTTGGACCATGAGTGTTTGTTGGAATGTGGTTCTTCTGTGGATAATTATGAGACATAAATGTTCAGATCAGCTGTTTGTCACTTGTATTTTGATATATATATATATATATATATATATATATATATATATATATATATATATATATATATATATATATATATATATATATATATATATATATATATATATATATATATACAGTATATATATATATATATATATATATATATATATATATATATATATATATATATATATATATATATATATATATATATATATATATATATATATATATATATATATATGCCAAGTTTTGAACTGAAACAAAATTGATGTTTTGAAAATTTTAAACTTTACCCATTATAAGTAAATGGGAGAACAAAATAGATTTAAAAAATTCATTCCTTGAACTTTGACCTACTTTTCCCAAAATATAACCACGTGCTTTGTGGGTCAAAATGTATGATCTGAGTCTCCAAAGCTTCACATCTACCATTTTCTTTTGTAAATAGCATTCTCCACATTCCTGCTGTTATCTCCACTGCTACACAGTGTAATCAGGGATTTTTTTTTAGGCAACTTCATAATTTAAATCAATGCCCTATTGTGTGTATATCTGGGCAACTTCGATCCTCATGTATACATGTGATTAAAATATGTATATGAAGAAGATAACAAAGCCTGCCTTGGCATTGCTATATCTGATGAGGTAATGAGTTTGTCTAAGGTGTGGTTTGTTGTCATGGCAGCGCAGCCAAGTCATGATGCTTTGTGCTGGCTGCATGCCTCAACAGAGGTTAATGTTTTCACACAGATTACTAGCCAGGATAATGACACATGTGACTGATGATGACTGCATCTTTCTTCAACAGACCAAATCAAATCAAGACTTCACAGGCCTGTGATGAAGTAATACCCTGGACAAACTTTGTGAGCATTTTTTGTGTTTAAAGTGAGGGTGTGAAATTAATGGATTAATTAAGATATATTAATTAGGCTACAATCATAATTAGTGTTTTTTTTTTTTTATCTCATTGTTATTCTCAAACTTTAATGTTTCTGTATGGGAGTTACCTTTTTGATATGCTAACTTAAAGCACTGTGATTAATGTGTCTGTTTTATTTATTTGGATAATTATTGACGAACAGGAAAAACAAGTTCAGTGTTCAATACTTGCTCAGAAAAATGTTCTTACTGTTTTTGGATATGTTAACTTACATCACTTTGTATAGACCTGATTTTTAAATTTATTTTGTGCTTTTTTTTTTTGCTAATTACTTGGAGATTGACAAAAGAACATAGCAATATTCTCCGCAGTGGTGGAAACTAAAGGTTGCAGAGAGCAGTTCGGAGTAGACTCAAATACAACAAATGTAAATACCTACAATTGCATCTGTTCGAGTCTGTTAAAACCAACAAATGACTTTATAAATCAATCTTTTGTTATTTGTCAATCTTTTGATTTGCAGCAATTATGTAATGAATTTAAATTGAAGTACTTGTTTTGGACTTTTCACAGCAATTTTTATTATTATTATTATTAGTAGTAGTAGTAGTAGTAGTAGTAGTAGTAGTAGTAGTATTAATATTAGTAGTATTATTAGTAGTATTATTCAATCAATTCATTCCAGATAATAATTAATTAATCAGATTTTTTACATTTCTTGACAGCACTAGTTTAAAGTAATTTTTATTTTGTTTAACACCCATGGAGTTGTTAGATGGTGTGTTTGTAGTACTCCACAGTAGTGTATGGTCATCATTTGGATTGTGCACAAGGAATGAGGGGCAGAAGCTGAATTTTCATTAAAGTGTCAGCGTGAGGAGATTTATCTGTAAGTAAGGTGTGTTAACCAGATGCTGAAGCTATGGTCCAAATGTTCAAATGAGACTCCTGATCAAAAAAACCATGGAAAGAATGCAAAAGAATACATGACCATCCATCTTCATCATCGACAGCAATGGCAATGATGATGATGATGATAGGCTTTTTTTTTTTTTTTTTTTTTTTTACAATACACAAGGTTAGAATACAGATTCTATACATTTTCAACACAGAACTATTTTCCAGTGCTGTTCCGACTCTATTTCCCTACATATAAATAACCCACACTATACTTAGATGACCTACTCTCTTATTGTCCATCTACTCTTCAGAAGTCTAACTTACTTGCTGAATAAATGTAGGGTATCCAGGTAAACAAACGGAAACAGGAGAGACTGAGTGAACTGTGCGTACATACTTTACAATATGTGTGTGTGAGTATGAGGCAGCATCCAGTTACAATCTCTATCTTACACACAGGAAACCTGAGGACTGTTTGGAGCATCTTTTTACTGACAGGCTCTATGGGGTTTAAGCCAGTACCTGGTGAAACTTCATCTCTACAGGTTTAATATTTTAAGACTATTGAGAGTTCGGTTCCCTTTAGAGATCAGGATCGGCGCATCTTCATCATCATGGTCAGCAATAGTAGGACTCTGACAGAACAGAATCACACTGAAGGAGTCTCATCTGCCCTGGAAAAAGGTGAGACTTTTATAATCAAACCTATTTTTATTCTTTTAATTACAGTTTTCAATTTCAATTTTATTTATTTTACAATTTAGTCATCAAGTCACTTTCTTGAAAATCAGTTCTGCCTAATATTAATTCTCTCTATATATTTTTTGTTATTGTTTGATATTGTAGATTATATTATTTTGGCATATTAATAGGTCAAATACATGGCCCTGTGCCAATTCTAGTCAAGTGATGAGCAGGATTTATTTTTAACACTCTAAGAAATCGATAGAAAATTAGACCCACATTTTGGGATTTGCAGATTTCCTGTTAATAACTTGATTACAGTAGCTTATGGAGACAGTCATCAAGTGAATCTGAAGTTTGACCTTTTAGACATCTGCAAATACTTTTACAGTTCAGCTAAAGTTCAAAATGTGAATTCATATATTTTTTTTACTTTTCAGTTGCACATTGATTGAAATTCCAAGTGTATTCTTGTGTCAAGGATCTATGTGGATATAAAATAACTATGTTTTTTCTTAAAATTTTCAACAGTTCCAATTGCATTTGCTTCCAGAGAAAAATCAAACACAATAGGAGCAGTAAAAGTCAACTTATAACGTAAACATCATGTATGTGAACTCTCCTGGAACTTATAATGGATATTCACTGACGTTCCTGGGCAAGAAAGTGGGGAGGCATCACTCTGTGGCCCCAGCAGGAAAGCAATGTGAGTATGAAGAGGCTCAGTGATAACCAACAGCACACTGTGAACCTGAATAAGTAAGCAGAAGTAAAAAAAAAAAAAAAAAAAAAAAAAAAAATCTAGGCAATCAATTGCCTCAATTATGTCAAGTTGATGAACTTAAAAACTAGAATTTTCCAGAACTTAAAATGTAGGTGCTTATGAAAGCATACTTAAATTAAAACATTACTCATTAACTGTAAAATTCTTAACTTAGGTTCTTTTAGTCCTACTGGTTAGGGTTCAGTGTCTTTGCCCAAGGACACTTGGACAAACAGAGGGGGTATGTGAACCTCTGACCCTTCAGTCATTGGACGACCCGCTCTACCAACTGAACCACAGCTGCCCCTGAATAAAATTACTGTTTTGTGATTGCAATTTATTTTTCTCTGAAATTGTATTTTATCATCTACTACATCGGTTAAGTTTTTTTTTTTTCAATCATCCTTATTTGATCCTATGTTTTTAAGTTATGTTCACTTATATCCACAATAGTTCCCTTTAATAAAAAATATTAGTTGGAAGTACTTAAAACGAAGAACATGTTACAGCAACTTAATAAATTTGAGTTAGTAGTACTATTTCTGAAACTTTGAGTATTTACAACTGAATATATTAAATTATTCTGAACGTTCGGGTTTACAGTGCACCTGCAAACTAACAATGTATTGTAGTTTTCTTAATAATAATGACTTGTTGATGATGATGATGTTTTTATTTTATTTTATAATATAACTGGACGAGCACCAGGGGAGACCTGAGTGATAAATGCAGGCAGACAGGTGAAGATAGAGGAGGTGTAAATATTTCAGCTGCCTGGCTGAGTCTGTTGTGAAGCAGTGAAGCAGTCAGCGTATCAGAACAAATAACACATTGTTCCTGGCAGGATCTGGTCAGAGATCTGGATCTAAGGGCCAGCTGGGTCCACAAGAAAAAACACACACATGCAAGGATAACGTGATAATATACAGACTTGGAAAATTACTCTGCAAAGGCGCCTCTCAAGCTGTAGGTTGACAGAAACAGAGAGGAGGCAGATCAAACCGAATGATTTGGGTTCTTTGGGGTTCAGACCTGAATGAGCTTCTGGTCCAGAGAGTCCACAAGGGTGGACTGGGTCACCTTATTTTACAATTATTAGGCTAACTCGTGATTTATTAACTGTGTCTTATATGTCCCCTTTAAAAAGCAGAGGAAAGCAGATGTAAATTATATTTAATCATACGTATATTTGACTTTTTTCGGTGTGTGTGCTGCTCTTTTAAAAGTTTAAATATCTTATTATTTTATAACATGTATAATATTAATCTTTAGGAGTCCATGCATAATCTTACACTTGGTGAAATCTCAATAGCCCACAATATTTTATTCTAATTCCACTTAACCTCCTTAAATATATTTATATCAAGTTCCTCTGTGTTAAAAGTTGACATTGATTATTTATGGTGGGACGTAATTGTTGACAAAAGTAGAAAGCTCTAGGAGTTAGGGTAGTCTAATAATTTGTAAAACAAAACAAAACAAAACAAATAAAAACCTCTGCATTGGACCACTTTGATCCTTTTTATTTTATATTTACTTGCAATTGCTATTCATGTAAAAATTATTCTAAATTTGTTAAAAAAAAATAATCACGAAATGCTTTTTATATATGTATATAAAAAGCAAAAATCCTGCCAACACAAATGCCTTTCTTTTCTTTTTTTTTCAGCATTTTTTTACAGTTTCTGGCACATCTTACACATTATTATCACTATGTGTATTTTCTCAGTGGCCTGGGAGACGACTAACAGAACCACCTGTCCTGAGGATCCTGGTGTGTCCTCAAGACCAGGTCGTGTTGCAGCAACCGCACCAGTTCTGGAGGATTTACCAGGCAGTGTCCCAGAGATGAGGGATGAGCGGCCACGTCCAGTCATTCCCAACACACAGTTTAACCAGTACAAAGACAACACAGCAGGTCAGAGCAGCAGACCACCATCACACACAAAAACCAACACAAATAATCTCCAAAAACGTATGCTTAAACTGTTATAAGTTTATAATTCCCCTTCATCCTGCCCACAGTTCAGCCGAATTTATGACCTAATTTCTGTTTTCTACTAAAAGGTGATTCTGGAAAGAAAGTAACATCGTGACGACACGCCTACATTCCTGTACAAGGGAACAAAGAAGGGAGAGGGTGGGATAGGAATGTAAAAGAATGATGGAATATCCACACAGGGGGGTTTATGTAATGTATCAATACTTTAAATAGTTCTGAACTGATTGATTAACCTCTATATAAATGATCCAGTGAACTGGGACATGGTTCAATTTACAGCAGAACATGATTTGCATACTTTATATATTATGCGTTATTTGCATTTTTAGCAGTGAGTGTATTATTCAGCTATACAGAAATGTTATTACACATTAAACTGCATGCTAATCTCTTCATAAAAGATGTAAAATGTATTTTAAACCAATAAATAAAATTATAACTTTTGCTGAGTTTTATGTGTTTTATTTCACCTAAGAAATCACTTCAGTTCAATAAAGACAATAAAATGATCCTAAAATCACTTTAAACATACATATGAGCTTTTCATTGAGAAGCGAGTCAGAACACGTTGACTCTATGAACTTGTTTTACAGCAGCAACACTTCTGAATGACATGACACATATATCTAAATAGCAAAGCAGAAGGATTTTTAACACTGAGAGAAAGTATTTAATGGGTGTTATATTTAACAGTGCATTGCAACAATTATCTACTTACATAATTCAGTCAGCTCAGCAGTTTACAGGGTAGAAAAAAGTGAGTGTTTTGAATTGTAATGCCACTTAACTATGGTTTTGGTGATGACTGATTAGAAAGGTTGTGGTTCAATTGCAAAATGCAGTGTCACAATATCAAAATATCACCAACAGATTCATTAAGTTCCAACATGGCAGTATGTGCGGCTGGTGTTGCCATCCATTCCATTCCATTCCGCTCTCTGCATTGTTTCCAACTGTCTGTCAACATTTGCTTCATTGTTCAAGCTGTCATCCATCACCAAACGCTGTGGATGAGGAGGTGGGCTGCATTCAGACGATGGTTTGGTGCTGACAGAAGGAAACACCCCAGGCCAGAAGTTAACCGAGGTGCAGTGAATAGATGAAGAAGTATGTGTAGGAGGAGGAAGAGGAATGATAGCATGCATGTTCACAGAGGGAGGAACTGTTTTCATAGTCATGACATTTTCTCAAGCATTTATTTTTTATCCAGTCTTAGGTTTTTTTTTTTTACATTTTATTTCAGTTAATTTTCAAGGTTTAGTTTCCTTTATATTTTTATTTTGAAGAAATTGTTATTTCTTTGTTGAGTTTATTATTGATTTTTATAATGACGTCATTTATAGAAGCTGAAATAGTTGAACTAATGTAAGATATCAGATATACTCTATTGTCCATTCATTTGAAATCATTTAGTTTTTTTAAAGACATATTTAACCAGGTTTAGTCATTGATGCAATGAGTCCCAGTTACATATTACATATCAAAAAATAAATCATATTGTCAGAATAATTTTACAAGAGGAACTGTAACATTTTAAACTAACTTAATTGGGAACAGTGGATTATAAAGCTAGTGTTTATTAAAGGTCCAATGCTTGCAATGTATTCCACAGTTTCTCACTGTGCACAATTGACACAAAAACTGTGCTGATTTCACATTTCATTTGACGTGGTTTTACTTCTAGTTTTGATTCAGTATTAGATTTCTGGTGAATATGTTTTAAAGGATGCAATATGGAAGAAGAAGAAAACATACATGTATTAATGTTTTGGATTTGATGGCTACTGCTCTTACTAGATACTCACTTTAAGACAATTACTTTAAACTAAATAGTGAATGTTATTTGTACAGGTTTGTCAGAATCACAAGTGTCAGACAGTGATCAAGCATCAGATGTAGAGAGGCCACGAGATGACAAGATATACATCCCTTATGAGTCAGCTGAGCTCTGCATCACTGAGGTACAGTAATAAGCACCACAGAAAAGTAGTGCAATCCAACTACTGTCCAAGAATAACACGTTATTTAGAGGGCAACAGTATAAACATTATAAAGAAAATAAACATGTAATATAACTGTAATTATACCCCTTCAGATCCAAAGTAAAATATATCATTTTGTGAAACAGTGATTATTTTTTCATAAGAATAAATCCTGGCTTTGTAAAGGTTGTTCAGATAGAGTGTACAAAGACATACAATGAAAACCTTGTCAGATCTGGTGTTGTTTTCTTGCTCACACTCACATGGCTGTCCTGTGCTGCTGCCGTGACAATAGAAGGCATTTGATCAGTAGACACATGGTACCAGGTTACACTCTTTATGTACCTTGTTTACACAGATAGCTGAGGACATAGAAACAATGAAGAGGAGACACCTGGAGACGGTGCATGAGCTGGAGGAAAGCTTCCAGATCACAGCTCGAGAAAACCAGGTGAAATAATGAGTGTTTGTGTGTTTGAGTTGACTGATACATGGGTGATTGTAATGATGACAGTCATTATATTATGTGATCAGGAATGGACGACGCAGCATGTTAGGTTGTATTATCAAAACAAACTGAACACTCTGAGGAGGATGTTGAATGTCTACCAGGAGAGAGTGGAGAACAAGAACACTGACCTGCAGAAAAGAATACTGGTTAGTTGAATACTTCACTTTTTTTTCCTTCTATTAAATATGTAGCTTAATATTACAAACTATTTCTTTGTTGCTCACCTGTTTTCTTTCTTAATTATTTAAAAATCCTGTTATATGATTCTCCAGAAACATTTTATGCTGCATTTTTACTGAAATAAATTTAGCAATTTACACATCAGACAAGTTTGTGCATGTGTTCATATCAAGCAGTTTTGCAGGTCTATATCTGACCCTATTTCCTGCAGGCCTTATCTGAGCAGAACAAGCAGCTGCTGGAGGAACAGAGAGCTGAGAGGAGGAGGAGTAAAGAAGAGGCCATGCAGTGGAACAGAGAAAAGGTTAGACAGTGAACTCAAGTACGCCTGATCCTGGAGCCCCATCTTGTGGTCTGCTTTGAGCATGACTAGACGCATGACAAGCCATTGTTCAAGTCCAAGATGGAATTATTAGATTTTGTCTTTACCTCTTTATTTTAGAGCAAAATGATGGAACTGTTCTCCAACAGACTGGATGTGTTGCACAACCACCAGGCCTCTAGTAAGTCCAAATACACACATGGAATAGTCCAGTGTCTACATCACAGGTGTCAAACATGCAGCCCAGGGGCCAAGTCTGGCCCCTCAAAGGGTTAATTCCAGCCTATAGGATGAATTTGTGAAATGCAAAAATTACACTGAATAAATGATGAATCAATGGTAATTTTAATCCAGGTTCCACATACTGGGTCAGACCAGAAATGATAATTATAATAAATAACCCATACACAATGACAACTGCAGATATTATTTTGTTTTAGAGTAAAAAAAAAAAAAAGTTAAATTACATTAATATATTTACAGAAACAAACTATCCTTTTACAAAAAAAAAACCCCTGAAATGTCTTAAGACAAGTAAAGGCAATTTTACCAATATTCAGCCTGTTACTAAATGTTTTGTGTATGATAAACTGATAAACTGATAAACTGAGGCAGAATATGGATAAAATTACACTTGTTTTTCTAAAGACATTTAAAATTGCTCATGTTATTCAGATTTATATATATAAAAAAAAAAACCATTACAGATGTAAACATTATAATGTAATATTACATTTTTTTTCTCCATTGCTAATATTTTACTGGTCCAGCCCACTTAAGATCATATTGGGCTGAATGTGGGCCCTTAACTAAAATGAGTGTGACACCCCTGGTCTACATATTCATTCATTTTTATACTAAAAAATGCCTTTATGAACATCCTATAAACAGCCCTGCAGGAGCTGCAGATGGCACGGCAGGAAGTTGGGAAAGTCCAAGAGATGTTAACAGAATCATCAAAGAAAGAGGAGGAAGTTACAGAAGGAGGTGAACCCACAGAGAACAAAGAAAAGCTACAGTCTGTGGTAGGTTGGTTCAGTAATCATGGCATTCTGAAGCCTGAGATTATAAATATATCAAGAAAGATAAGAACAGAGTATCCCCTGAGTCACATAATAAGGGAAAGTTTAAGACTAGTGATCGATCGTCTTAGCTGATGACCAAGACAGGATGTGCTGATATTTCTAAGCCAATATTTGTTGCCAATACTATTTTTTCTCTCTCAAATTAAAAGAAATATCAGAACATCTTCTTTAATTATATAAATTTAGAAAATAAAAATGGTGACCGTTAATCTAATAAATATGACCAAAGCCCACCTACTATTTTTCCCTTTTTTCTTTTTTCTCTTCTTTTTCTCCCTCTGTTTTAATTTTTTCTTTTTTGTTTCGCCCACTTTTTTCATCTTTTTGGGCCTTTTTTTCTTTCATTTCTTTTTCCTGTTCTTTTTTCTCCTTTTTCATTTTTTCTTCTTTTCTTTTCCCTGTTTTTTTGTTACTTCCCCTTTTGTCTTTTTTTTTGCCAATTTTCCTTTTTTGTTTTTCTTTCTCCTTTATTTATTTTCTTTATTTTCTTTATTTTCTCCTTTTTTGTTTTCTTTCCCCTTTTCTCTTATTTTTCCCTCTTTTTCCTTCACATGTCAGTAAATCATGGCAGAGAAAAAAGAGCACATCGACCAACACAACAGGCCAATACAAATACAAGAAAAATTGGAAATGTCAGCCTTATATACTGTATCAGCTGGCTGGTATATCAATTAATTAAGATCAACAAAAACCTATAATATCTCATTATTGAGATTTAAGAGAGACATAATTGTATATAGAAAAATCATTAAGGTTTGTAGAAACCAATAACATAATAAATTTTCCCTTTAAAAATTTTCAAATGTAATAACTGTGTAATAATGAAATACTGAACTGATATCATAATAACTTTTGGCCAATAATCTAATAATTTATCACACTATTGACCAGTTATTGGTCTTATAAAAAATCTGTGCAAATGTAATAACTGAACCAATAATATAATATTTCATAATGTTATTGGCTATTGTTTTGGGACTTTTATTATGTTATTGGCCTATTACATTTTAAAAAGGGAAGATTTATTACGCTATCAGCTGTTATTATATATTCAGTTATTATTACATTATTGGCTTCTACAATGTTGAATATCTGATGGTTATGAACTACAATATTTTCACTGGCTTGACTTTTCTACTGGTTTGGTTTTATGAACAGACTTGCAGTGAGTCAGGTCTTCCACTGGAGGGTACTAAAGTTCGCCTGGAGGAGCTGAAGGAGAGCCTGTACCAAAAGGAGAGAGAACTCACAGAGCTGATGGAGGCTCAAAGCCCACTCCCTCCTATACCTCTGCCACCCTGCAGTGTGTTACTACCTATAGTGGTACAGAAGGTGGTGTTCAGTTATTACACTTTGTCCAACTCATTTACTCGAAGCTGTGTGTTATACTTGTTACTTTATACATCACTGTTTTATTCATATTCCTGTTGAGTCGCTTTTTGTAATACATGTCCAAAATGTAATAACTTTTTTATTTAATTTTGTAATAAACTTTTGTATTAAATTTTGCTGCATTATGTAATAAGTTATTACATTTTGAGAAGATTATTACAAAATGCACTTGCAACTTTTTAATTTTCTAGAAAGTGTAATAACATGGTGCATTACGTAATAATAATTCTAAAGTATAGTTTGTTTGTTAATTGTATTTTATTTTAATTTGGGCATGCATTTTAGGCTGAATTTGCCAGAAAACCCCCATGGGGCTTTGAAGGTTAAACAATGTAAGTGTCTTCTGCTTGTTTACAGAGCTGCTGTGATCAGATCATTTATTCACGAAGATTCATTTTAAACAAATATGAAATTGCCTCAAAAGGTTAAACAAACAACAAAATTTCTATTTCCAAAATATATCCGTAATTTCAAATTGTCCATGTCTAATATGTCTAATATCCAGCCAAGACATAAAACACTTGAAATGTTTCCCAAACAGCTCCTTGAGTTTTAATGCCACACTACCAAAGCATCCTGCTGATGCAAAATGGAATAAATTATGACATAATGTGACAAAATGTATTACAAAATGCGACAATTTATAACAAAATGCGGCTTTATCACAAAATGAAATGAAAAAGTTATTACATTTTGGACGTTTAAAAGGATGCTGAAAAACTGGTCCATGCTTTTATCTCCAGCAGACTGGACTACTGTAATGCACTCTTCACAGGCCTCCCAAAAAGCACCACAGACAGACTTCAGCTGATCCAGAACTTACTAACCAGAACCAAGAAGAGAGAGCACATTACTCCAGTGTTGGTTTCCCTGCACTGGTTATCGGTGACCTACAGAATAGATTTTAAAATACTACTCCTCACTTATAAAGCCTTAAATGGAACAGGACCCAGTTACATTTCAAAGTCACTAAGCAGTTATGTACAAACTAGAACACTAAGGTCATCCAATGCAGGCTTACTAGTGACTCCCATGAAAGGTGCTATACGAATAAAGATTATTATTATTATTATTATTGTTTATTACAAAATGTGGCTCAACAATTCCTCTGATTACGTAGTGACTTTGTTGTATTCAGTCTTTTCTTTGCCCCTTCAGGCTCATGCTGTTTGTAATGCTGTGGCAGAAAGCAGAGCACTTTTAGACAAGATGATTGAAGAGAATCGAGTCGCTCTAATTGAAGCCAGAGACAAAGTTGAACAGCTACAAATGACCAAAGAAGACGCATGTGAAAGAGTTGGACAGAACACTGACAAAGAAGGGTTAGACCAGATAATATGAAATGCAACATAAAAAAAAAAAGTCAGGTTAAATCTTATGTTATATTACCTTCTTTATTTTTTTTTTGTCACCTTTCAGATTAGATGAGAATGAAATATTGCTACAAGAAACTGTAAGGGAGTTTGAAGTTTGTCAGCTGGCTCTGGATTATATCAGAAGTGGAGAAAGTCCTGTCATGAACGGTAAAGATGACATAACTTTACATTTTATGTGATGTTATATCATTTTTATAATGTCTATTAATTGTGGCAATGTGTTTTTAGAATTTTTAAAAGATGAACATTTGAACAATATCTATCTATCTATCTATCTATCTATCTATCTATCTATCTATCTATCTATCTATCTATCTATCTATCTATCTATCTATCTATCTATCTATCTATCTATCTATCTATCTATCTATCTATCTATCTATCTATCTGTCTGTCTGTCTGTCTGTCTGTCTGTCTGTCTGTCTGTCTGTCTGTCTGTCTCTGCAAATTGCAACCAGTGACTGATCACAGTAAATGATGAATAAATAAACATATGTAAATGACATACTTTAACAGTAGCAGTATTATTTAACTCTTTAAAGATGAGTTACTTTCCGTGATATTTGTTTTGTAACAACTTTGTGTGTCTATGTTTTCTCCACTTTCTCCTCTACTGGGGTGCAGATTGTGAAGCCGTCACAGAACTAGAGGACATCCTGGGACAAGGGACAGTCCAAACCAAGGAAGGAGTGAAAAATATTGGTCAGAAACTTGTTTTACTACAGGATGAGGTTAGTTTTCAATCACACATGTCAATACAATACATAATTTAAAATAATAAGCCTTATGTTAGTCTTGTTAAATTGAGGAACACTGTCAGGTTCATTTATATTTGGCCAAATGTTGTTATCACGCCGTTTTACACCATCACAGTAGATTAAAAATGATGCATTAAAGATGTCATTGAAGTGTATACTTTCACATTTAATTCAGGGGATTTCAAAATATTACAACCATTTATAAAATTGACAACCATTACATCTGTTGCTCTATTTTCAGAAGCTCAAAAACAGTTAGTCAAACATAAATATAAATACACAGCAGTTTGGAACATATAGACATTAACCAAATATTGAGTTTCCTTCTTGATGATGGTTTTCCAGGCCTTTAGCCACCTACACTTTCAGTTTATTTGTTTGTTTTTCTGCCCTCAGTTTACTTTTCAGTAAATGAAAATCATCCTCTACACAGTTAAGTCATAAAGATCCAAACAACCACTGTCCACTAAATGCATCTATTGAACTTAACTGTTGATCCACAAAAACTATCAATACATATAAATAATAGATAAATTATGATTTGTCATCTTTTCATGGTCATCAGATCACTGATACACTGTCATATTCTACAACATTAATACACAAGGAAAACCCATGGAGTTGGATCAATGACAGTGAATGGAGACACTGGGTTTATGTTCAGTTAATTACATATTTTACTTAAAATAATCACTATTTCTAAAGAATTTTGTCTGTTTTGATCCAATAACCTTTGACTTTACTCTGAGCATTTATACATATCTACACTGTAGATTTTGCAGTGTTAATTTGGAGACAATGGAACCAAAATACACTCTAGAAGAAGTTAAATAAACTCTCTAAGTGTTGATTTAACACTGCAAAATTTACTGTGTACATGACCAGTTAAATAAACAGGAAAGTATAGGATTTTCACTGGAAAAAAATGATAATAAATGGTAATAAATCACTTGAGAAAAGTTAAATAAAGACAAAATATTCATTTCGGCCACAAAAGTCACAATGGGTCCATATGGGTAAAGATCAGGTTACTGACTCCCATTTCTTTACCCAAAAAGGTCTTGGGTTTATTCACAGTATATTTTGGATCATTATACTCAAGTATTAATATCAATATTATCTATGTCTTCCCGGTTTTAGTGTTGGTGCGTTGGGATGGATGACCTCCTTTACTTATATTGACACATTTAGACTTCAAACTGAGATAGATATTTTATTTGTCATTGTAACATGCACAATGAAATTTAAAAAAAATCATTGAACATCTAACACATGCAACTTCAACATTTGAAATTGGCTCCAAACCTTTAAAGTAATGAAGGTGTCAGTTGAGCCCCTGAAAATCGAGATACACATTAAAAAGGTCATAATTCCTGAATGCTAATGCACTATTTTTGTGAAACCCTTGAACTAAAAGCTGAAGGTCTACACTTTAGTAACAAATTGATTTCTAGTGTACAGACATAAAATAACAAAATGTGTGTTCCAGATATGAACATATGACTGTATAGGGTTTGAGGGTTTTAGTCCAAAAATTAATTAAATATTTCAGGACTCTAATTATATTCTTCAGTGGTACAGATGTTTGTTGTTTTTGTAAAGTTGAAAGCATCAAAAGACGAGAAAAAGAAGATTATTGAGAACTACACATCTGAAAGGATACTGAGGAAGAAGTATTACAATATGGTGGAGGATATGAAAGGTAAATGGAATGGACTACATGACGGTTTAACATCACTTTTAAGCCTCATGTAGATAATGTGGCCTTTTTTTTTTTTTACTATTATGGTTTTTTTAGGTAAAATAAGAGTGTTTTGTCGAATCCGTCCTGTGAGTCGAACTGAGGCGGCGCAGAGCGATGCCATCATTGTGGAGAAAATAGATGAATATTCTGTCACTATGGAGACACCCCGAGGGCAGAGGGAGTTTCAGTTTGATCGGGTGTTCAGTGCTGAGGCCACTCAAGAAGACCTGTTTGAAGACACCAGCAGGTGAAGGCGACACTGCATGTTCACAGGAGAATCCACACTATGTCCTTTAGTCACAGTAAATATGTATTTTGTGATTGTTTAAGGTGCAAATTGTCAATGGGTGGTGTCCCCTTCAGAAGTTCAGGTAAATATTCTCTCTGCAGGCTCATCCAGTCGGCTATTGATGGTTACAACGTCTGTATTTTTGCATATGGACAGACAGGCTCAGGGAAGACCTTCACCATGGTGGGAGACAAGGAGCGTAAGAACCCTGGGATCATGCCGAGATCTTTTAATGCCATTTTTGAAATCATACGGGAGAACGATTCTAGATTTGATTTTAAGGTATGCCGAAAGTAAATTGAGCATGTGTCATGTAATTAGATGTGAGCGATTACTTCTGCCCATGTGCTTCCCTCTACCTCAGGTCTCTGCCTACATGCTGGAGCTGTACAATGACAGGCTGCAGGACCTCTTTGTCAGCCTGGCTGGTGAGACCCAGGCACAGTCCCAGTCCCATGGCCAGGTCAGGCGGGTGGAGATCAAGAGGAACAGAAAGGGGGTTGTGTTTGCCCAAGGAGCACAGACAAAGGAGGCCTCCAGTGCCCAGGAGCTCTACGCTCTGTTCCAGCAGGCCTGTTCCAACCGCCACATCTCTGCCACCAGTGAGTCCACTATACCACGCCATACCGCTCTGTTCAAACAGGGCCCTGCTAAATGGTTTGGATTAATCAAATTTGTTACAGTTAGTGTGAGGGTGAGGTATGTAGGTGCATCATTACAGAGGAAAACTGAGAGTGATCAGACTATGGGAAGAGGAGGACACTGTGTTATAGCTACACAAGGGTCATCTGGTTCATACCTATACATGAGATGGATGTTTTAGAAGAGGGACCTACATAAGAGTTACAAATGGACTCGAACATATGGGTGCTTCTTCGAAACTGGTGCAGAAAAACAGCTAAATATTCAAACCAGACGTAGACAAATGATATGAAGTTTGGAAACACTTCATGTCAATTTTAAAAATGTATAGTTAGAAAAGAGGAAAAAAATCTGATAAAACATATTTTTCTATGTTATTCTTATACAAACATCACCATGTAATCTGGTAAAAAAGAACATGAAAATTGATATTTAAAAAAAGCACTTGAATCATCAAAAGACTCTTTCAAGCCACTTTTCCAGATCAAATGCGTTGACATCAGGGTAGACTTTCCTGTCCCGATTTTGGTCCTATTTTTCCCCCCAATATTTATTTTTAAAAATTGAGTAATTTTGTGATGACTCAGCACAAGAGTATAGTTTTTTTTTTGTTGTTGTTGTTGTTCTGCATTTATCTGAGGTCATCATTAGGTAGATGCTTCGGGGGGAGGGGTCTACATTTGTCTTTCACTATTGGGTCTATAAAAAAAGCGCAGGTACAAAAATTAACCTAGTTTCATTGAACAACCTTTATAGACAGTGTATTATATAGCTGTAATTTGATTTCCCAGTTATATTATGGAAGGACATTGTGCTAATATGACATGTTATCAGATGTGACATAGAATAATAGTGGCTTTTTTTTTTTTTTTAACATTTTACAAAGAGTTACTCAACCAAAAAAGTGTATTTTCACAGGTGAGGTTAAATTAAGTACACAATCTATAATGATTTGTTCAAAATGAGTCTTCATACAGTTAAATTACCTAATTTGTTGGATATAAACAACATGTATGTTTCTCTCAAAAATGATACAAATGTACATATATGTCTAAGTACAAATACCAGTATGAAGCATGTCAGTGTTTTACTATATGTTTGGATTTGGTCACCAGATCTACCAGAAAGGTCTAATATTTAGTATCACCCTCATTCACATCATAGGTATTATTGGTGTCTTATGAAAACCACATTATGTCTAAAAAGTAGATTTTGCATGATTTGTGAAAAACATTGTTTTTTTTGGAAGAGAGGGATTTTCTCTACTTTCATTTATTAAACTCAGAATCAATACATTTGTAGAAGACAAAACTGTAATGTAAAAATACCAAAAACTATTTTGCAAATAGGAGTAAAAAATCATTTAAAAATATATTTGTACTGCTCTACATCTCTGAGTTCTTTACTCTGGTTACATTTCACCAGTGAGTGAAGACAAGTCAACACAAACACCAGGTCACAGTATTTGATCAGAATAGTTCTAATAACAAATATGACATTCTGTTCACTGCTTTCTTCATGATTGTTTCCTCAGAGATGAATGTGGAGAGTTCCCGCTCTCACCTTATTGTTGGAATCAAAGTGGAGAGCAAGAATCTGACCAATGGAAGTGTGAGCACGGGGAAGCTCAGCCTTGTGGACCTCGCAGGAAGTGAAAGAGCAGCCAAGACAGGTGTGAAGGACCACCAGCTGAAGGTCAGATCATTAAACATTTCTATGCATTAAAGAATGTAATAATTACTTCTTTGGCTAAATGTTCTCGCTCTTATCTCTGCTCCTTTGCAGGAGGCGAACTTCATTAACAAGTCTCTGAGTGCTCTGGGTGATGTGATCTCAGCTTTATCTGCTGAACTGCCCCATGTGCCCTACAGGAACAGTAAGCTGACACAGGTGATGATTTTAACACTTCAAGACCTAGAATTATTTTTTGACATCTTCCAAATTAATTGTTCTCTATATTTGACCTTTCCTAAGCGATTATCACCATCTACTGTCATGTTACCCTTTTCTTTGTGATGTTAAAATCAATTAAAATGAGTTATTTCCCCATATTTAATGTACTGATCATATAGCTGTTCATAAAAACTCAATTAATCCAAAGGGCATTAAAACATTTTCAACAAAATATATCATTAACTGCATGTAAAAACAAGCACCTACAACCCCTGTCATTTCTCATACTGGGTTGTATGGTAGAATATTTAAAGAAAGACAGAGACAGAGGGCTCTAGTTTCCTGTCTCAGTGCAGGCTGGCGGACCCTGCGCAGTGCTAGTTACCCGCTAGCGCAGCGCATTAAACGGCTTGGAGAGGCGCTAATGTGATCAGTGGAGATCTGAATCGGCTGTGTTAAATCCATCGTACGCCCTTTCTCCTCCCTCATTCCCCACAAACGCCAGTGAGAGGAACAGAGATGGAAAGAAGGTGGACTTGCGCCAGTGTGCGCTGCAGGCCAAACATGCAAAATTCATCTGGACACATCCCATTGGCACAGCACTTGCACCAGGTCTGCGAAACAAGAACCCATAATGTCAGTTAACTGTACTGTCTTGGGGTGGGGCTTATACTCAAAGTTCCAACAAAATGCACTAAAAACGCAAAAAATGTAGAGAAAATCTATTAAAATAAAAATAAATAAATGAACAAACAAATAATGATGAAATATACAAAAAATATTATATTACACTACAAAACATAAAAATCCCAAAGATGCAAAAGTATATATTATTTATACAATTAACATACTTATTCAACACCCTCAACAGTTTCAAATAAATAACTTGAAACAAAACAGCTGTTCCATTTAACTGTGTTTAATCAAATTAATCCTAATGATGGATTAATCCATATTAATGCATTCATTTTGACACCCCTAACACACTACATATTTCACTATACACAATATAAACACTACATATAATCACATATATTTGCTCCTGGGGTCTGGGTTTGACTGGCTCTGTATGTAAAGTGATATGAGATAACTTCTGTTATGATTTGGTGCTATATAAATAAAATCTGATTTGTTTTGAAATATTTTCATTTCCATCTAGGTCATGCAGGACTCGCTTGGTGGAAATGCCAAAACACTCATGATTGTCAACGTCTCTCCTTCAGAAAGCAACCTTGATGAGACACTCACATCACTTATGTAAGAAACACAAAGAAAAAAAAAAAAGTACAATTATTTATTTAAAGAATTCCATGCTCTAATATCTGGACTTTATTTATCCTCCAGTTACGCCACACGAGTGAAAGCCATCACCAACAATGCTCAAAGATCTGTAGATAGTAAAGAAATAGCCAAGCTCAAAGAGGTGTGTCACACATTTGTAAGTGTTGAATTTACACAATCACTTTAAATGAATTTCTAATCTTTCTTTCTCCTCCTTTTCACAGATAATCACAAAGCTGAAGTCAGGGCAAACAGTTGAAGATGAGGACATTTGATCTGTTCTGAAATGCCAATACTCCTCAATAGTAAACAGCTCATGCAGGATTTTATTAAACTCATTCAGAATGTACCAGTGTTTGACATGTACATTTTTAAATTTCTTAACAATAAATTTACAAGACACAGACATCATTATGTGACACTGACAGCTGTGTTTGGGTCGGTTGGATCGCGTGCAGTGTGTTAATGGGTGCTTTATGCTCGGGTCTATGTCAGTGATGACGGTTTCTATAAGTAGACAGTCTTTTGTCTACAATTTTCATTATTCAGCATTTTTAATGTCTTTGTTATACCATATTAGGGACATAATTCCTGGCTTTGCGTGCTGTGTTTTATTGGCTGCTTTAGATCAGAGGACCCTCAGAATATGTCCACAGTGATTCAGGGTCATATAGTGGAAATCATCCTGTAAACTCTGTGGACAAAAACAAAGGCACAAAGGCACAGAAAGCTGGTGAGAGGACATAAAGATAGAACAGGGTTGATGAGGCGCCGAGGTCTGATCATCTGGGTGGGTTTTGTTAATTAATCAACACAAACCAACTGACTGTAAATTGTTTGTTTACATGACCACACACAGGCAAACTGGGAACGATGCTCATACTGTGAAATGACTGTTGGCCTGACACCATTACAGTATGAACATTAAAACTTTCCAAACTATAACAGACATAAAAATAGAAACACCACTGAAGCAAAACCAAAGTCAAACATGTTCTTTATTATTTTGTAGTTAGAAGTTGATATTCCCATTGCTTTTTCAGCCCACAATATTTTAGTTTTTTTTTTTCATTAACACAAGACTATAGCTATTGCCTTTTTACAGAATATTATCTGCAAACTCTGACAGCTATTATAATAATGGCAATCCAGTGGTAGCCATTATAAATAATAATGAAGATAAAGAAAAAAAACTACCACAGTTATATGCAACAAAACAACAAATGCAATGGATTTACAAGTAATTCAGAAGAATTCAGAATCCTAATAGTAACTAAAAATATGACCTCAGAATTAAAACAGGAATTCAATTAATTATAATTCAGTATAACTAATTCTTTTTCTGCAGACTCACACTTAAGTATACACATCTCAACTCAAATAGAACTGCATTACTATATCTACTCTGAGTATGTGGGAGGTCACAGTAGCAGAATTAGCCAGTAAAGGAGACTAGTGGCCAGATGGATAGAATATCATGGAGACCAAAAGAGGAATGCAGTCTAACGGATAGGGATGAGACAAAAGAAAAGTTCATAAGAAGTGCAGAAGGGGAGAAAAAGGCTGAAAAGACCAAAAATTAACCCTTTATGAGCATAGTTTAAACTTTAAAGCATGAGGCACTGACTGCTAATTTACACCCCCTCTCCCTCCCACTGTGTTTAACTGTATCTAATTACTTAAGAGAAAGGTTTATAATGAGGTTACTTTTATTTTTATTGTGGTGGGACAGAGAAGTGTAGGGATTTCACCCTATCATTGAATGTACAAACAAAGAAGGAATTTGAATTAACTCCTACTGGCAAATATTGTATCCCAGTTTATCTCAAGTTTATATTTTACTGCACTGAACTGATTGTTTTTTTGTTCTGTTTATTTTATTTCAAATATGGTCAGTTTTTTTTTTCTTTTGCTGTTTATTTGGAGTTTGGTGGAAGTCCTAAAATGGATAATTCAGTCTGTTTGTAGTGGTCAAAAACACATGGCCATTAACAGCTAATATTAATGAAATTATCACATATTCTGTGGTATTGTCAAACATCCAGACACAGACACTTTTAGGTTTACAAGGATCTAAAACCTTGAGGAGATGGTAATCCTGTAGGGACGTGGTTTCATTGTCAGGCCAAAATCTGTGCTGAGATCCAGTTCCTGCCCAGGAATGTTTTGGATCTGCAGCCCATGAAGCAGTGTGGTGAGGAAGATGAACATCTCCAATCGTGCAAATCCATCACCAAGACAGCGTCTCTTGCCCATGCCAAAGATGAGAACTTTCTCTGTCAGCTCTTTGTTGATGAGTCCTGATGAACCCAAGAAGCGTTCGGGCCGAAATGTGTCAGGATCTCCCCAGAGGTCACTGGACAAAAATGAAAATGAATGAATCAACCAAAAATACTGAACATACAAATGTAACCTTCAAACTGAATAGTATGGATTCTGAGCTTTAACCACAATTTACAAAAGATCTACTTTAATTCAGGGTTTGTGATGGGTTACTCACATATCATGGTTGACTTGATACTGGTTAATGAAGACACAAGTATCTTTTGGAATTAAGTACCCATTCAAAGTGATGTTTCTGGTTGTACTGAGAGGGAAAGTAGGAAAAAGGCCTTAATGAGAATACATATTACAATACATTATTATAATACTACACACTGTAAACTAAGCTACTGCCTTACAGTACCAGTGAGGAATGGTGAAAGGAACATAGGAGGCATGTCGAAACACTTCATAGATGAACGCCTCAGTGAAAGGCATCTTAGGTTTGTCTGAAAACATTGGAAGCCTGCCAGTGCCAATGTGATCATCTGTAAAAAAAAAAAAAAAAAAAAAAAGAATGCTGTGAGAACTTTAAAGGGAAATATTTCATATATGATTTATATATATATAATTTTTTTTTTTTTTTTTTTTTTTTCATATATACTGTATGTGTGCGTTTCCCCGAATACTATTCACTGACTGATAAAAAAACAAAAATCCCACACATTATATTTCAGTGGATTGCTTTTAACTTTGGCTACAGGATACCTTTACTGTCACACATGATGTTGATGCACTACTGCAATAAATGTGACAACAGTTATTGTCATCCAGACTTTCACAAGATCTTTTCTTAATCATGGGAAAATTGGATCACTGTGTTACATTTTCTCCATCACATTTCACAGATTCAGTGAGGTTCAGGTCTGGACTGTGGTGACCAATCCATGTGTGAAAATGATGTCTCATGCTCCCTTAACCACTCTGTCACAAACCAGATGAACTCATTGAATCCTGCACTGGGGGAAAAAAATATCATTTTGTTCAGTTGAGACAGAGATCTTCATAGTTCTAACAGGAAAAAATGTTCCCGCCATAAAAAACATTTCTTTTTATATCAGACCAATGAAATAGTTGGTGTCTCTACATAGATTTATGAATACAATCATTGGCACATTACATACTGGTGTATGAATCTGTGAGTGAACGAATAATGGATCCACTGTATCTACTCTGAGTATGCACTCACAGAAAAGTGCAACTTAAATCTAATCCATTATTATATTATTTGTGGAACAAATATTTTTGTTGGTTCAACAAAGAATTCAATGTACTAGGTTTTCACAGAACATATTACGTATGGTTGGGAATACAGAATAATTTAACTTGGTATTATGAACTGCAAACTAATTGTGAAAACTGTTAAAGGCTTCTAAAAATGTTAAATGATCTCAACATTTTATTTTTTACAGTGTGGCTTTGCCCAGCCTTTATGCTCACTAGCAAACGGATAGTTGTTTAAGAAATTAGACTTAAGAGTTAAATAAGTTGTTCCAGTCAAAGTATATTGACAGTATTAATTATTCAATTAAACATTTTTTCTTTTTTCTTAGTGAAATTAACGGTTTCGTTTTTTTGTTTGCTTGCTTTTTTTCTTAATATAAGGCACTGCTTTTTGGGGTACAATATGCTGGGAGGGATGCAGGCTAAAATGCTTCAGCCAGTTAATAACTTGACTTCACCATCCAGTTCTTTATATTTTTAATACACAACATTTTGCAGTACTAAAAAATCCTCTCCAGTCATGTTGTACATATGCAGTGATGTCTTCAGGTTATTGTGTACTAGTAAAAGGTTGCATAATAAATAACCTACATGGACATCTTTTTGTGTAAAGCTTAAAGATTTATGTGTGAAAATTGTGTAATACAGAAACAGTTCCTACAAAATACTTACATCACAATTCCTACAACACAGATTTATTGTGCAAAGGCCATCAAACCCTACAAACACATACCTGTGAAGCTCTAGGTTTTAATCCCACTGTAGTTTTTGT
Source organism: Siphamia tubifer (assembly GCA_020466265.1). Taxonomy (NCBI): domain Eukaryota; kingdom Metazoa; phylum Chordata; class Actinopteri; order Kurtiformes; family Apogonidae; genus Siphamia; species Siphamia tubifer. Next base: position 30,450,641 of record CM035791.1, on the reverse strand, counting down.
TGTTATTAAAGTTACAATTCCTGAAACCCACTAAAACTCCTCTAGGTGTGAAATCTTAATTTAATTTGGAATTAAAACAGAGAGCTGAGGTTTAGAGGTCAGATTAAACTCCATGTGTTGAGTTTCTAGTTTATAGCTTAATATAAAAATATATAATATATGTCCCAATAGCACATAGTTAATTAATCAGTCCACAATCAATCAAGAAATACAATCCATTTATTAATTGATGGTGTTAATTCAAACTAATTTAAGTGATATGAGAGTGACAACATTCAGCTATGTGTGTCTGATGCCTTGCGTGTTACTCCTTTGTGCTGCTCTGGAAGAACTTTCAAACCCTTTTTTTTTTCTGAGGCTGTTTGTGCCTCCCTCTCATCACTCTGATTCATCCAGTCTCTTCATACTCCGGTCATCTCTCTCTCTCTCCCCCTCTCTCTCTCTCTGTGAAAATGCAACGTGCCTCAGAACAGACAACACCAGTTCTTTCAGTCCACTTCAAAAGTAACTCTGGCGTCAGCTAATTGGACTGATCTTCTGTGAGTTTCTCTGGTGGCCGTTTTATTTTTTGTATCTGTGGAGACAGGGCTTTCAGGTTGCCTATTGAACTGTTTTTATTACAGTATGTTGACTCAATGTGAATTGACACCAAAAAAGTAAACTTTCCAGATGCCTTGGTACCCACAATGTAAAAAATGACTATATAATTAACAGCAAAAAGTTGTAAAATTGCAATATTGAAAAAAAAAACTGTAAGGGAAAATACAGTGCAAAGTTGTTTATTTGAGAAGAATTTTGTGTTAATGATTAAACGGAGGTGTAGTTTTTGCAGGAAGAGTAAGTTAACAAAACTAGATTTGTATGTAGAAATGATGCATTTATATTCTTTTGAAAAAATAAAATTGTGAATTGAAAAACAATGTGGTGCCGTTTAAATCGCAAGACCACAATGTTTAAAAAAATGATTTTAATCATAATATTAAATTAAAATTAAATTAAACATTTAACAATTTAAACAGGTTAAAGAACAAGTGGCTGTGGTTCAGGTAATAGAGGGGGTTATCAAATGACCAAAGGATTGGCAGTTTAAATCCTAGCTCTGACTTTATATTATACATTCAATGCTAAATACATGTTTAAAATGTTAAATATACATGTTTAAAATGTTAAATCTATATGTTTAAAATGTTAATTACACATGTTACTCTTCTAAATGTGTTTATAGTTGGTTGTGTTTTTTACAGGATTATTCTGGTCACCACAGCTGTCTGTTATTTTTTCCAGGATTTTATTTATTTTTTTGCAGTGCATATGTTGATCGATGTAACTGATACATTGTCAGATTTTCATACAAATCTCTTCTGGTTTCATCAGGCTTCATCTGTCAGGGCTTAATTTTCATAAAGTCTCCTTTTCCCCTAATTTAGTTTTACTGGCAGCCACAATTTTCACTCAATTGCTTCATGTTAATTACTAATGAAAAAGCCTCTTCTGTTCTGTGAGAACAAAGTGAATATCAATATCATGTTGCCATTCATGAATGGCAAAGGAATGATAACTTATTTTCAAACACTGCCCTGATTTTGCTCAGATTAATTGGATTTATTGTCTTGCTTTTCAGTTACTAAGTTATTGTAGACAAATACTTTTAATACAAATCCTTTCCATCATTCTATCCAGCAAAAATATCTCACAGGGGAAACAAGAAGCACATTTTGTGGAACACATTTAATTGGTGAGTTATATAAAAATCTACCTATTTCCTGGTGTATTCTCTCCTGGATGTCCGGAAACTTGATGAGGTACAAGAGGCTCCACTGTAGACCAGCAATGATGGTGTCAAATCCTAAGAGAAACCATACAAATACACAGGTGCAGTGAACAGATACAAAAAATTAATTGAATTTACCAGCAGTACCTCTATGTGATGATGAAGTACAAATGGAATGTTTAAGATTTCCAGTGTATCTAACCTGCTCCAAAGATGTCTATAACAGTGTGAATGACCTGTGAGTTGGAGAGCATAGACACATCTTTATTTTCTTCTCTGTCCTCACAAAGTGCAATGAGAGCATCTGTAATGTCCCGAATGCAGTTCTGTAACGATACAAATGAAGAAATAAAGTAACACATATAAAGTGTCAATTACAGAGCAGCTGAGTGTCTCACAGCCCATCATCATCTCAAGAAAAACAGCTTTTAATTGATTCGTGATTAAGCAGATATAATACAAATTTATAAAAACTAATGATTAACAAACACTCAGCAATCAGTTTTGCACTGACGCGTGTCTTCCAGTGAATTGCTAATTCCTAATTAGAGTGCGTGCGAACATTTTAGCCACTCTGCACAAGAACAAAGGTCCTTCCCAGGGAACTTGTTTGTTATTTTTTGGCTACAGTTGCACTCACAGCTACTATGTATGAGTGCAAAGTCACATTCAATGGTGGATACCAAATTGGAGGGGGTGGGGTGGGGGGTCTCTGGAAAGAAAACATGACAGACATGCCACCCATTATAGTCATGAAAATATTATGTGTATCCAGTGTTAACCAAGGATTTACAATAAAGATACACTGAAAAAGTACAATCCCGATTAAACAAACAAAAAAAAAAATACAGCTATCACATCTAAAAATATTTAACTTCACAAATACTAGATTTAGTGACTTTATAGGATCTGATGATTTAAATGTAGTTTCTGTGAAGTCAAAATATTTTAGATGTGATAACTGGACATAATTGTTTTTGGTTTAAGCAGAGTTATACTTTTTTCAGTGTATTTATCAAACAAATGAACAGCAAAGTAAGTTCTACTAAACCCTCTTGTCCCGAACAAAATATATTTTCTACTATACCCTAATATCAGTATCCTTACTTTGTCAAAAGTTTTGATGTGCTCCTCAATACTTGTCTCCATGAATGTGTTCATTCTGCGAATGTGTTGGACCATCTTCCTCAGTGATGGACTCGGAAAATAACGAAACACAGGGAAGAAATCAGCCAGGTTTCCTGCAGCAAAGATCCTCAGGATTTCATTGTTGATGTGTACAATTGTCAAAAACTCCTTGTCATTGTAATCATATCTTTTCCCAAAACAAAGGACACACACAACATTTGCCACTGAAGCAACTATGGGCATCACTGGATCTATTCCTGTCACATCTGGACCATTTTCTTCTTTCAGTTTTCCCTTCACAGCCTGTCCTCGAATCACCTCCACCATTTCTGCAGCTTCAGTACATACATGCTCCTCTAGCAGACAAGTGGCACCAGATCTCCTGGGCTCAGTTTGTGAAAAGGATCTGAGTGCATTCTTGCATAGCTTCTTATGCAGCATCCAAGCAGGTCCGTACTTTTCACTGAATGTCATACTGGTCCCATTGGCTACAGCAGAGAAGGTGAACAGGTCAGGTCTTCCAGCAAAAGCCTCGCCTTGTCGAACCAGCGCCTGCCTGATGGTAGTGTACCCACTCAGGACAACAACAGTCAAAGAGCCAAGACGCATCTGCAGGGAATGAATGAGCAAATGACTGAGTGTACGCATATGCAGTCCAGTGTCTAAAAAAACAACAGAACATGTTGTACCTTGAAAACATCTCCATACTGCTGCCTTAAGCAGGTAAGAGAGAGATGAATCTGGTCACCCATCTGGAAAAGATTCCCAACAAGGGGCCAAGGTGTGGGACCAGGAGGAGGGGGGCAATTCATGTAGTCCAACTGGGAGCAATGGTGGAGTTGGGAAGGATATCTATGGCTCTTGTGGGCCTTGAGGATAATCAGGAGAAGGGTAAGAAGAAGCAATGCCACAGTGATGCTGGACAAAGAGGCATACTGGCTCTCTTTAATGGGAAAAGTCCCAAACATCAATCTCATCATGCCAAACTGCAGAAGTAGAGAGAAAGGGAGACAATTAAGATACATAGCTACTATAAATACAGTATAAATATTCAGTATTTGTCACTTTTTGGTGGAAAACTCACCCTTCTGTGTCCTTGGTGTGAGATACAGCGTGAATCCTGTGTCTTATAAAGTATAGCAGAGATCAAAACACTGACAGGACAAGTTTGGCGTCTGGTTGTCAGTAACTTTGTGGTCAGGACGACTCACAGACTAGGACGTCCCTATCAGCTGCAGCCGGGACCCCTGCAGAGGGAGCTGCTGCCCCTATACAATAGGAAGGCACACATGGCGAGAAATTTGGCTCATGGTGAAGAACAGAGCTTGGCTCAGCCCGTCAGTGACCACATTGGCCCATTTGACTGCAGACTGGAACCATTCATAATTCAGACCCTCCTCCGCAGTTCCTACTGTTCTTCTTGCAAAAAAGGCCACCCATTATGTTGCTTACAGCAGTGTATTCTGCAAGTGTGAGCAATATTTGATTCAGAAAGCCCATAATCAAATAGCAGTCTTCTAAGATGTATCAGATTCATAATTTGACTATCGGTCTTTTTTTTTTGAGGAGCTTAAGATTTTGAGAATGTTGTCGTACTTTTCCTTTGAAGCTAAAGGATCTTAGTATTTTGCTCCACGAATTCACAGTGAACTGGCAAACCAAAGAGTACAATAATGTAGAATGTAATTGTGTAATATATCACAAGAGGGCGTCCTTTATCTGTAGACCAGTGGTTCTCACTCTTTTTCTGGAGTCTATCTTTGGAAGACAAAAAACCTCTTGCTTGAACAATACAAATAAAGTCACCATGACTGTTACTGACATGATATTTTTCAAATACAAATAAGAAATCTGCAATTACCTTACAACTATGACAATAAAGTTACATTTTAGGACAAATACATTTAGGTAAAAAGATGAACATTTGAACAATATCTATCTATCTATCTATCTATCTATCTATCTATCTATCTATCTATCTATCTATCTATCTATCTATCTATCTATCTATCTATCTATCTATCTATCTATCTATCTATCTATCTATCATAGTGAGTCTGTTTTAGGGAAGGGAAGATTATCTGGAATGAGCTGGTATATTACATTTTTGCCATAACCAGTCAGGAAAGCACCAAAAACATCCTTCTTCCAAGAGGAATGAACAGAGTGCCACTTCCTGTTTATCTTTCAATGAAAAACCCAAGTTTAAGTTTTCTAAAACCGATTCCAAAGCCGAGTCACACAACCGCTGCTCTCCAATCATAACCATCTTCCATGTTGTGGAACATGGAAGATGTCCTTCCAAACCCACTCCAAAGACTCAGGGGAAAAAAACACTTGTGATTGATAAGCCAGATTAGCCAGTCTGGTGTGGCTAATGCTAGGCTTAGCACGTCTAGACCAACACGCCAGGCAAAAATATTTTGGCCACTAAGCGGTCCGTTTAGTTTACTAGGTAGGCTACATTGGTAGAGAAGCTGCAAGTGAATGAAAAATTGCATCGGTTACTGATTGATCGTCAACATTTGTAGCAGTAATATTCGATCCATTCAACAGAATATCATTTTAGTTTAATTTCAAGGTGTTTCTCTTTCTTGGACTAAAGTTTTTCTTTTAACACACGTTAATGTTGCACGATTGGCACGGATGAATACTGCAAAGTCTGGATGTGAATCTGACCATGGGCGTAAAATTGCGTATGGATGCTGTGGACGTGTCCATACCAATAATTGGATGTTTCTAAAATGTCCACACCAAATTTTGAATGGGAAGTTACATGACATTTGAGAAACAAAAGGTTACTCTATTTTATGGACTATAAGGCGCACTTAAAATACTTGAATTTAATCTAAAAACCAGTGTACCTTATATATGGATTGATTCTGGTTGTGCATAGCGAGTGTGAATTTTGACTTTTTATCTGATAATTTTGCCTTTTTTCCCTCATAATTTTCACTTTTTATCCAATGATTTTGACTTATCTAGTGAACCTTATATATGAAGCACCTAAAAATAAACCATTCATTTACAGTGTGCCTTGTAGTGAATAAATATTGTCATCAACGAACCTTTATCACGTGACAAAAATTCGACCAAACTAGGTGTAAATGTGGGTCTTGTGATGATAACTATGATTAAATATATAATGCAGTATAGATGACCAATAAAAAACAGACAATGTTTAATGTGTAAACGACCGCAATAAATGTATTTGCAAAAAATCGGACCCGACCCGCTTCTCGACCCACATTTTAAAACTGAACATCAAATGACCTTACTCACATACCTGCATTTATTTCCGTGTTAAAATCCTATGTCATTGGGGCCGGCAACCTGTAACACCTAAAGAGACATTTAAACCCAGTTTCCACGGAAACACTGGGAACTGCTCATCATCTTTAAAAATCTCAATGAATGTGTCCCAAACCTTACTTTTGTGTGTGTATGATTCCAGAGCTTCCACTCTCCCAACTTGAATGATGCAGCTCTCTTGCTCCCTCCATACTGTAGGATACTGATGACATCAGGGGCGGAGCTTTTGGTTCAATGTAGGGGGGGTGATTACCTGTAGTGGGCCCTTTATATACTAGACATTTTGTTTTATGTCTGAAGGCTGGGAACGTCAATTCAAAGTGAACGGAGGCTGTCGTAACATTCTAGAGCACAGGTGTCAAACATGCGGCCCAGGGGCCAAATCTGGCCCGCTTAATGGTCCAATCCGGCCCTTTGGATGAATTTATGAAATGCCAAAATTACACTAAAATTTAAATAATTTTAGTCCCTGGTCCACATTCAGACCAATTCAGTCTCATAATCTATAAATATTCACAATTTTAAAAAATTCTCTTTGTAAATGTACTTTTTTTTCTTTTCATTTAGTGATACTTAAAGTATAATTTCAGCAAAAAAATTTTGAATAATCAGAACAAATATGAAAAATTGGAAATGTATTAAGAGAAGTGTGTATAATTTTAATAATACTCTGCCTATTACCAAATGTTCTGTGTATCTGTAGATCCTCTGTGATCTGTAAGTTAGAATATGAATATATATATATATATATATATATATATATATATATATATATATATATATATATATATATATATATATTTTTTTTTTTTTTTTTTTTTTTTTTTTTTTATTTATTTATTTATTTATTTTTACTGGTTCAGCCAACTTCAGATCAGATTTAGATGGATGTGGGCCCTGAACTAAAAAGAGTTTGACATCCCTGTTCTAGAGGGACGTAGAATAAACTTGGTAAATTAAACCAGAAGAAGTTATACACCTGCTAACAGATTAGCCTGCTAGCTTTCTCTAGTCAAGAGAATAATGACTCCAGCCTCTTCTGTTATTAACACCACCTCTAGGTTATGAGCATGTGTAAAACATGTTCAACACATGCACACACATAACAGTCGTATGTGTCTAAACACTTGTGGGCGCAAAGTTTTCATGAGTGTACATAGAAGGTTTGTCAATTAAGTACACGTCAGGCTATTGCATACTTGGAAACTTACCGACATTGTCCGTCCACTCTTTTATCAAGTAAGGATCCGGTAAGTGATGCTCACTTTTAAGTGCAACATTTTATGTAGCATTCTAGATCTTGAAAAGACACAGACCTATCATAGTCTGAGGCAAGGTGCGTTCACGAACCGTGGGAAATTTAATAGCCAGGGTACAGGTGGTGGTTGTTACTTTGTAGCAAAAGTGAAGCATAAGATTAACTTTACGAACTCAACACAAGGGCACATTTACAGTTGTTTTATTTTCCCATCCAATCAGGAAATAAGCATTTATAAATATAATATATATTTTTAAATAAATCAGATAGTTGTACCTTAAGTCCATCTGGGCCCGGGGCGACCCCCACCCCCTACGCTCCGCTAGTGGATGACGTTGTATGTCACCTTCATGGATATTCAGTTAATAAAGCGTATTTACCAGGTTATTTTAAGGTTTATCTCGAACGACAAACGACCCGACCGACCGCAACCCGAATATCATGAAAAAAATACTTTTTAATAACTTATTGCACATGCGCATAGAATCGGACAGGCCCGGTTAATGTTACGCTGTAGGTACTAAAGTCCTGGTGAGAACCCTGAATATTGTTATGAAATAAAGTTTTACTGCTGCTGTGATGTTGCTGGTGCAGCAATGGGGAATTTATGAAGATAATTTGTGCAGTGGATAATGAAGAATCAATCAGTCAACCATTAAAAAAAAAACTTGTAATGAAGTTGAACATTTTGTTGAGTCTTTATAATTTTTCTTCTATGGAATATTCTCTTTCTTCCTTCAATGTTATGATCAGATCGTCCTTTCTGTATGATTACCAAAATACATGACACCACCTTCTACAGTTTTGTCTCTCCATCTCACATTCCCTTCATTCTCCTTTTTCCTCTCTCTCCATCAGGCTGTCAGTTTCACTCAGAGTCAACTATGGGAAACCCATGTGATGTCAAGCCCAGCAACAGCTCCTTTGACCCCGTGTGCCTCGTCCTCTGCCAGTGCTGTCATTAGCTCTGGCAAACAATGCTGAAACAGAGATTGACTCTGTGGAGAGTTCAGGGAGAAGAAAAATATGTGGCTAAATATGAAGGAAGACCAGGGTTAGACTAGGACAACCCTCTCTTAAAGCTTCTATGAACATCTACATATGCATATGTTGGTTCATCCTTGTACTAAGTGAAAATAAAAAGCCCATTGGGACATAAATCCCATGTGCCTATAAACAAACATGAATGCACAGTCCAGAAAAATTAACATACTGCCAGTTAACTTACTCTCCTCATTTCCTACAGTTAAAGGAAATTATAAACCTAAGATCCCAAATGCAGTATTACTGATGTTCTTGTTTAACAAGGGTTAATTAGAGTGCCTGTATTGTCCCAGTGGATATATCTCAAAGCAATGTGTGTATTTCCAGACAGCCCAGCTCAGAATAGGCACATCAGACAAAGTTATGTGATCACATTGTTACGGGGAGACAGTGAAGCAGCAGGAGGCCCCTTATCAAAGCAAACATCTTCCCAATTATGTTTCCTTCATTGTAGCTGGGTCTACCATAGCAGTTTCCCCAAATCCATGGAAAAGAAAGTAATGGGACATGTCACTGTTACTTCAAAACTATATAGCTATAATCTAATAAGCATTGAAAAAATTCAATATATTTCCAAGAAATTTGTATTTTGGATATGCCTTGAAATTTTTTGTACATAGATGAATATGTCTGATTCAATTATCAAAGCTGTTATGTTTTTATGTCTTTCATGAATTAGAACATGATATTGTATGACTGCAGTTGCTCTTTCACAATAATCACATTGAGCCTAAAAACCCACTGGCCCTACATCTAGGACATTAATAAAGGATTAACCTTCCATTTACTGATGTTAAAAAGCATTTTATACATGTAATCTATGATCCAAAATTTGGTAGCAATATTTCTTTTGAGAAGATTCTTGGGTTCTCACATAAACCTGACCAGGGAATATATAAAACAGGATGTTAGTGTACCTTTAAAGAATTTGCTAAAGCTGAAAATATCTTGACATGTGTCTCGAAAATATATCAAATGAATTACAGTAATCAGAGTTTAGTTTCTGAAAATAATTTTCTATCGTTTCCTAAAAAAATCCTTTCAAAAATTCCTAAATCATAATATCAGGTTAGTCCCCTGCAGAACCGGTTTGTGTCTTAAAAAGTAAACGATAGCTTGCATCTCTTTCATGTGTAAAATACTGTTTATACTATTGTAAGCAAAATGTTGATCCATGCCAGGCAGCACAGTATATAGTTTTAGTGTTTGTATGGTTTTGGGGATTGAAGTGATGAGGTCTAAAGTTTTCTCTTTTTTTCATGGGCCCCCAAATACCTGGTGACACCTCTGTTGAATATTAGAAATAGAATGAAATTAACTCAGTAGATCAGCAACATTTTATTTTGTTTTATTTTATTGTATAGAATAATCTTGTCTCTCAAGATCAGATTAACTACAGCACATGCCCCTGGTTGGGACCACGTGGGGTGAACTGGGTTTGGCATGTGCAGGGGGATCTTCAGCAGAGCCATGAGCATGTGAGGGGGCTGGAGTGTTTCTGGAGCCGCAGGTGGGTTAAATAAGGGGGGTCCGGCATTTCAGTCCTGAAAACTGTGGAGAGACGCTCAGACATGCCGGTGTCAGGAGTGGGAGTAACAGGATCCCATACAGGTACAGAAAATTTAAGGCTCATCAACTGTAATGTGTGTAAAAGTCAGGTTAGATTCAAGTTATTCCATTATTATTTTATTTGTTTGTTTGTTTTTTATGCATTTGGTTTTTTTTTTTGTCTTTTTTTTTTTTTTTTTTACTGCTCCATCATATTTGGCAGTATTGAAATACACAGGGCTAATTGTTGGCATATTTAAAAATACATAGATCTGTTTCTTCCTTTGCATTATAAAGGTGAAACAACAATGCATGCTTAAAGAAAATACTTTTGCAAAATACAGCCTGTAGGTTAATTTAACATAAAATTATTTACAGACTACTTTTTTTTTAATTATTTGTTCAAATAACTTATGTGTAGTAAATTACTGTTCAGTAGGGCTGCACAATTATAGAAAAATTATGTTCACAAATGTAACAAACACTTAAATTTAATATACTCAAGTCTTGATTTTTTTTTTTTTATGTCTACTCTGTCCATTCTGTCTGAAGAAGAAAAAAAAGTGTCTGTTGTGTTGCTGTTTCTACTGTCAGCTGCTGAAAAGTAATTATTTGGCAGCTTAGTGTGTCCACTACCATGTTCCATATCTTTCCTATTTTCGGTCCAGCTAGTGTATGAGAAGCATCTCGCTGCAACCTGCAGGAAAGTGTCATATGAATCAGTATTAGCGATGACGAAATTTAGAAAAATCTTGACCGACCACTGAGCCTCATTAACTGGGTGAAGTTGGTCATTGAGAAAAGAAAACACTTCCTTTGCCGGCTCACACACACACAGCCATTACACACCAAGGCGCGCTTCAGTTACTTCACTTTTTTAAACACGAGTCACACTGCGAGATCAAGCGATGTTAACTTAAAAGCTCATTTTAAACTGTCATACGTAGAGAAAACATTCGATGTTACAGTAAATTATGCTGCTAAATCCACCATCCTACGTCTGTTCTGCACAAACTGCTTTAGCTGTAGCCCACCCATCATGTAATTTTAGGTAGGTCTGTCAGATGAATAACACAACTCATTCACAGCAATTTTGGGTTTCATGGTAACAACTTGCTGTCCCAGTCTCTAGCTGCGAGCTCTAGAAGTTCTATTAGCTTAGTTCTATTAGCTCAACTGGACTAAAACATTTTGGGTTTTTTGCAAACAGTGTATTTCATTGCATGATATGGGATTGTGAAGAGGTTTTCAAGCAATTTGGTAAAAAATGTTCCATAAAAAGATCTCCCACCCCACCTTTAATACTGTATAGGCAATATTAATACCAATCTTTCAGCAAAAAGCTGATGCACAACATTCAATAAACCAAATCACCTTCCCAAGTAGCCTAATGCAATTATTACATAAGATGTGTATTTTTGTTAATTATCCTGTTTTCATAAAGCAAATGTTTATTATTTCTTGTGACTAAGGCCATTTATCATCCAAATTTGGACATTTCTGGCAAAATGATGCATCACACCTCTGGTAGTGCTTTCCTCCTGCTGCTGTCTGATCTTCTCTGTCTAGTTGAGGTCAGTCTCATTCACTGCTCAGAGCCAGCCGGACTTTATGGTGCCAGTCATAACCTCTGACCCCCTGGTGTTACCCTGCTGTCAATGCCAGTACCTCATTTAACACAGTTTCACTCTCCTTCAGTCATTTTGAGGGCATCATGTGCACAGAGTTGTAAAAGACGTTGAAAACTCAGTGATCCAGATTAACTTTTACAATCAAGGGATCACTCACATATATGTAGTCCACGATACCAGGTAGTACAATCAATATGTTATTTTCCATTTTTCAGAGGGAAAACAGAACATGAACTCTCAGCCTGATCTGCAGTCTGGTAACGGATACATATGGCAGAATCCACATCAGAACTGCAAAATACAACATTCAGATTGTCCCGGGATGCAGGTCCTGCCCAAGCCTATCCAGGATCTTACAGTCCTGTACACCAAGGTAAAAGGTGAAACCAATCAGACTATACAAACATCAGGTACTGATGGGTGGCTGAGCGGTTAGCGCTCTTACTTCACAACAAGAAGACCTGGGTTCAATTGCCAGACCATGTGGGCCTTTCCGTGCTCCAGTTTCCTCCACCAAAAACATGTTTGTTAGGGTAAAATCCTCCAGCCAGGTGATTCTGACCTTTAGCCTGGTTCTACAGCAGGAGATGGGTCCCTGGGCACTGCACGTGGCTGCCCCAACAGCACCAAAGGATGGGTTAAATGCAGATGACCAATGTCATTGTACAGTATATAATGACAAATAAAGTGCTTTACCTTATGATAGAAGTGCACATTGTGTCCTTATGTTATGTAGATTTTAAGTCAGAGTTTGATCATCTGGTTTATATTTATGTAAGTAAATATGCCAATAATTCCTTTTTTAATAGAGCTTTGTTCTCCATTTTGTATGTATGGTTTATATCAAAATGAAACTGTGTTGGTTTGTAATTAATCAAAATGTGGTTTTACTTAATTGCTCCATCAACACAGTACTATGAGAAAATATTTACTAGTCCTTTATCAGTGCAGTATAGGAGGTTATTATCTGAAAAAAAAAACCTCTCCTGTGCTTCAACATCTATCGCACACATTTATAGCATGCAGATGCTTCCTATAAATACTCCCATTGTTATTATTATTCACTTGAAGGGCTGATATATTGCCATATCTCAAGAGGAGGAGTATCCACTTAGTAAAAAATGTTTGTTCTATATCTTTCTCATTACATAATCTTGTTGTCTCTCGTATCTCAGTTGTTTATCAATAATGAGTGGCATGAGTCAAGCAGTAGGAGGAAAATCCCTGTGAATAATCCTGCAACAGGAGAGCTGCTGTGTGAAGTGGAGGAGGCTGATGCAGTAAGTACACCACTGACATGGTTGATGTTCATTTAACTTTCAGAATTACAAAATTAATGTGTGTGTAAACTGCCTTGTAGGATGATGTTGACAAGGCAGTGAGGAGTGCAAGGGCCGCCTTCCAGCCAGGGTCACCATGGCGATCTATGGATGCCTCAGACAGAGGTCTTCTCCTCAACAGACTGGCTGACTTGGTGGAGAGAGACCAACTACTACTTGCAGTGAGAAATAGAGAAACAGCACTCTCAGTTTAGATTTTACTATCACAAACAGCTGATTGTTACCATAAGATTGTTTCCAAAGTTCTTTTCTCATAACTTCTGTGTTGTGTATGTATAGACACTCGAGGCTCTGGACTCAGGCAAAGTGTTTCTCATGGCATATTATGTAGATCTGGTTGCTACAATCAAAACCTTGAGGTATTATGGTGGCTGGGCAGACAAAATTCAGGGCAAAACCATCCCTGTAGGTGAGTTGCCTATTTTTACATCCATTATGTCATTATGATTCCTTATGTTTCCGTCTGTTTATGTTGTTTTTTCAACATGAAATGCCCATGATTTCAGATGGTGAATACTTTACTTACACACGACATGAGCCGATTGGAGTGTGTGGTCAGATCATCCCAGTGAGTACAAGGACTTCTTCTTCAAACACCAGTCTAAAATTGGATTTCACAAGAGTCGTATACTGCATGTGCACACAACACATTTGTGTTTTGGTTTGCAGTGGAACTTTCCAGTGATGATGTTTGCATGGAAGATTGCTCCAGCTCTGTGCTGTGGGAACACTGTAGTCATCAAACCTGCTGAACAGACCCCATTATCAGCCCTGCACATGGCTGCACTCATCAAAGAGGTGCTTGGATTTATACTGCTTTCTACAGTAATAGAAGATTAAATAACATATGGATGAAATCTTGCCTGACTGCACATTATTAAGACGTCCCTGTAAAAGTTAAAAGACTGCTTAAAATAAGTTTGGTCATTTGTCACTGACGTCTTTTCCTCCTCCCTCTCTGTTCAGGCTGGATTTCCTCCAGGTGTGGTAAATGTGGTACCAGGTTATGGTCAGCCAGCAGGCTGTGCCATTGCCCAACACATGGACATAGACAAAGTGGCCTTCACTGGATCTACAGCTGTCAGTATCTGCTGTCTTTGGATATAAAGAGTTTAATTATATCCACGAAATGCAGAGCTTTGGGGATGTAATGATTTTGTGTGCGCCACCACGTCCTACTGATGATGCGTAAACTCTTTTGTGTTAACGTGATAACGTTTGCACAGCTAGACAGATTTGTCCCAAATTTGGTGCACTAATGCTCTAGGATAGTTCTGCCATCTTGAAAGCTCTAAACTTTCAAGATGACCAACTTTCAAGATGGCCGAATATTGTCTGGCCCATAACTTTTGACAGATTGCCACCAAATTCAGTGTGCTCGTGCTGTAGGTCAGGCACATTAAGTCACTCTTTTATATTTTGTATTTAATATAGAAGTTTATGAATGAATGGGTGCACAGGAGTGGTGGAAATGATGGGTGACTGGAAGCATCGCATTTCGGGGATATACCTTTAGCAGTCGGAGACGACTGTATAGGCCTAGTCAAACACAAGACATCTTCTCTATTCTACTCTATGTACTATCTCCTCTCCTCTCTGTTCATGTACTATGATGCAGTATGTGTGTATATCATTATGTTAATATCTGTTACCAGGTTGGGAAACTTATCCAAAAGGCTGCAGGTGATAGCAACCTGAAAAGAGTCACGCTAGAACTTGGTGGCAAGAACCCAATTATTGTCTTTGCTGACTGTGACTGTAAGTATTTCGTACATTAGTCATGTAAGAATGATGATATAAACTTGGTATATGACACTGGTTGTGTTTTGTAATACAAAAATTATATACACACAAACACATTATGTTAATATTTCTTTCAACAATGGCAACACTATGGTTTTTGGACTAAAACTTTACATGTGTAAACCTCTCTCCTACAGTGGAGTATGCTGTGGAGCAGGCTCACAACGGCCTGTTTTTTAACCAGGGCCAGTGCTGTCTGGCTGGATCCAGGGTGTTTGTAGAGGAATCAATCTACAAGGAGTTTGTCCTACGTAGTGTGGAAAAGGCCAGATCCAAAGTTCTGGGAAACCCACTGCTACCAGGAGTAGACCAAGGACCACAGGTATTGTGGTATAGAGTCAGTTTTTTAATCTCGACAACTATGAGATTTCATGGTTGCAACAACAGAAAACAAAATTAGGTTCAATATCTACTCAGATTTTTTCCTGGCACATGTGAAAGTCTTCTTATAGAAATCACTATCTGGTCATCAGCACAAAGATATAATAATTGACCTGCTGTGTCTGTCACCCAGATTGACCAGAAGCAGTTTGATAAGATAATTGAACTTATCGAGAGTGGGAAGAGTGAGGGAGCCAGGCTGGAGTGTGGAGGATCTGCATGGGGTCAAGAAGGACTTTTCATCCAACCCACTGTCTTTTCAAATGTCGCAGATGACATACGCATTGCCAAAGAAGAGGTATAGTACTGACTAGGACACAAAACATACTGTATATCATTTCCATATTTCTTTTTATCCCTCCACTAAATGTTACTGCTTTTTATTCTCTCAGATTTTTGGTCCTGTGCAGCAGATCATGTCCTTCCATAATATTCATGAAGTCATCCAGAGAGCTAATGCCACCCACTATGGCCTGGCAGCGGGAGTGTTCACTAATGATATTGACAAAGCTCTCAAAGTTTCCTCTGCTCTGCAAGCTGGCATGGTGTGGTATGGATCAAGTCCTTTTGTCTGCTTTTAGAATTAAAGGGTTAGATTGTCATTATTTGCAGTGAGATTGTATTAAGCTTGATTCATATTAGACATTTGTAAATATCTAAAACAATTTTCTTCTTGCTTTCTGCTTGTTTCTCTAAAATGAGGCCATATTATCTTCAGTGTTGATAATTGAATGACTATGCATAAATATGTCACATACAATCGCATTTCAAATTAAAATCTTAAGTAACTTGTTTAATCTTAGATGGCCTTTTACACCGTTGGTAACCTCTGTAATCTGAGACTAATGTTGCTCATTTTTAGGGTGAACTGTTATAATGCCATGAGTGCTCAGTGTCCTTTTGGTGGCTTCAAGATGTCTGGAAATGGAAGAGAACTGTAAGTAAGAGCATTTCAATATTGGTATATCTTGTGCAACAATTTGGAGTGAAGCTGTCAAAATAAAATTGCATGTCGTTAGCCTCATAGCATTATTTCATTCAGATCACAGGCAACGATGATCTTGGATTTAATTTTGTATTTTAAAAAATTATGCATGATCAATGTGCTTAATGGTTCTCAAAAGTGCATACATATTTTTGTCTTCTTTGGCACGTCAACAAAGTTATGAATTATATCAACAAACCAAAAAGACCAGAAAAAAATACCAAAAGTCAATGGAGAATAGATGCAAGATAATATGACTCCAAGGAAATGTGTTTGGAATGATTGGTAAATGTTGCTTATGTGCAGCAATTCTTTCTTTAACAACTGGAATTTTGTTTGTGTTGTTAATTTTCTTCCAGAGGGGAATATGCTCTGCAGGAGTACACTGAGATCAAGGCAGTAACCATCAAAATGTCACAGAAGAACTCATAACAGCATTATTCAGCAGGACTTACTTTGTGTTCTTTACATACTCTATCACTCCATGGCTTCAGATACTTCACAGATTTGATCAATTCTTTCATGAACTTCGATGTTTGGAAAGCATCAGGGATACTATGTCACTCCATGAATATGTATTTGTGTAATTTGTGTCTAGATATTATTTTCCCCTCAGATTATTATACCTTTTAGTCTGACGAGATAAGAGTGTGCCTCTAGTCTTTAGCATCTATCAATTATATTAACCGTTTAATGGAAAGTATTTTATATGTTAGTGTCTGTAACATTTTTTAGTTGAGTTTTTCTCTTATGAAATCCTAAATAGCACTTTGATGGCAGAAAAATATCTTTATAGACCTTGTACAAAAAACAGCAACACATTTTTACAAACAATTCACAGGGATTTCCAAATGAAATCAATTAATCTGTTGACCCATATTCATAACCAGTAAACTGAGTTCAATGCTGTAAACATGATGATTTTCTTTCTATTCATCAGTATTACAACAGGGTAACAGCTGTGCTTTTCTTTAGCAAAAATTGCAGGTTCTTTCTTGTTCATTTTCATACATTAAAGTTTGAGAGGAGAGTTTGACTGCCATTTCATTCATTTTGGTTTTATCACTGGTGAATAATTGAGTCATACATTTTGCAGGGATTCTGCAGGTCCAAAATAAACCCAGTAATGTGATTACAATGTGCTTTTAACAAGTTTTAAAATAGAATGGATTAAGTGCTGAATTGAAATTGATGAGAATAAATCCCAAGGCTCAAATGAGGAACATTAGATATAGTTGCACAGGAAATTGGAAAACAAAGCTTTCATTAAAAAAACTCCCCAGCAAACATGTGCTATCATAGAACATTGCTCTGTTTTCATACCATGAACATCAGCGAAGTTCAGCTCTAGGGCTAGTGACTGGAAAACAGTTCACATATTATATTCAGAATAGTGGAAAATGTCAAATTTTATTTGTTTAAACCTGCAGAATCCCTGATTCGTACAAGATATCAGGATTTAACAATAGAGTAATTATGCCTGTTGCAGTCTCCCCTCCTTAGGTTGAGTTTTAAATATCATGTGCATTTGAGTCCATGAATGGCAGCTCTTATCTTGCAGACCGACCTCGACCTTTCTCAGGCCCAGGCTGAGGCCCTCGTGTGTTTCCCCCTCTCGGTCCTGGTGCACGGGTCACTGGACCTCTGGGGTTTGAGGCAGCCAGCGATACTTCTTTTTGCAGATTTACTCCCTTCCCATTTGCAGCTGCACCTGGCTTTATTTTCGGAGACTTGCTACTCTTTTCAACCACAACATCTGAGAAGACAGGTGAAGATAAAACCAGAGAGAAGACATTGTGGTGCAAATTGTCTGATAGTATGTGTGATAAAGGGATATGAGTGTGTATTTACCAGGCGGCTCTAGCTCTTCTTCTTCTTCAGTAGGAGGCGGTATCAAAGACTTGTTTGGAAGTAGCGCCTCCAGGTCTTTCATCACTTGGTTGGTGCTGTCTTTGTTGTTCCTGCGATTCTTCTCCTCATCTCGGGCCTATAGAAATGACCAACAAGTTATTTTTTTCCAATTTAATCTCTGGTGAAAAGAAGATAACAGAGTACAGACAGGCAAAGTAAACTAACCATCTGCATTTTTTTCTTTAGGTCCATGTTTGCTTGTTGATAACCTTTAGACACTGCATTCAGATAATAGATAGCCAACCTGTAATACATTTGAAATATATGACATTTTTCATCAGTATGCAAATGAGTTGACCATTGGACATATTTCATCATTCTCATGCATTAAGATTCAGTTTCTCATTATCCAATACATTGTGAGCCAAATGAAACTGAATGTAGAACATGACATAGAAAAGGAAAATTCCCAGATCTAAAACAGTATTTATTTTTTATGTTACTTACACCATGAGAAGAACTGCAGGCATAATAAGTCCAGGGTTGGTAGCATATGTAAATATGTTTCCTATGAAGGAAGGTAGATCATTTTCTATTGTCTCCATTACCACATCATACATCTTTTCTTGGCCACTAGAAGGAAATAGAAGTGGATTATTAAGTAAATTGTACGTCAAGGAAGTGAATGATACTAGACCTCGGGACCAAAGCGATAGAGTTATTGTTAGGGCTTGGTCAAATAACTGTGACAATGACATCAGAGTTGACTTTGTGACTCAAATGCTGCACTTGAGATAAGTTTTTTCATCAAAGGTGAGGTCCAAAATGTTTTCCTGGGGCTTTTTTTTTTTTTTTTTTTACTATATTGCCTAAAATCTGCCTTCACACCTCAATTCCAACCGATTAATTAAATGCTGTAACACAAAAATAAAAACTATATAGTTTACTTGTGGAATGGACAGGATGTGAAAAAACTCCATCCAATCATTTTGAGATCCCACTCTAAATGATGGAACAGTGATATTTCAATCAAACTCAAATACCATTTGCCCCACCCCTCTCTGCACATACCCCTCATGCATGAACCACTCAGGGGGAGGTAAAAATGACAGTTTAGTTTGATTAACATATCACTGTTCAATCCTTTCAAGTGGGATCTCAAAATGATTGGATGGAGTTTTTTCAGTCCATTCCACAGGTGACTATTGTTTTATTTTTGTGTCCGAGCATTTAATTCATTGGTTGTAATCTGAGTGTGAAGGGGATTTTAGGCTTTTTTTTTTTTTTTTTTTAAATACCCTAGGAAAACATCTTGGACCCTACCTTTAAATAAAAAGAAACAAAAAAGTTGCTGAAATACTGCTGTTGGAATTTATGTTAAGTTTGGATCCCAGTGTTTTACACAGAGCAGGGAATAAAAGTCAATATACTTTATCCTGCTTAGTATAAAGTATTGAAGCCGTATTTCTTTCATCTCCTACTAACCTAAATGGCCCACAATCAAAGGACGGTGGCAAAGTCATGATGGTGTAGACAACAGGCAGTAGACTGAGGAAAAGCACAAGTAGCAAGAGGCCCATGTAGAAGTTATTAGAGCGGGAGGCTTTGAAGACTCGCTCATGAGGTACGTTACAGGACATCACTGCCCAACACTGGTAATACATGGAGGTCAGGAGCCGCAGGACATTCAGACCCACCAGACCTGGTGCATAAAATGCTCCCATCCTGAAAAAAACATAAGAGGAAGCAACATTATTCAGATGTTTACACTCAGAACAATACAAACATTTTTGTTGTTTAAAAGGTTTTAAAAGAGTTAGACATCTGGAACACTGCATCTGTTCTTACTTTTTCTGTTTGTTATACATGATTGTGACCAGTTCTGGTGTGCATCCTGTTTGTTTGTTTGTCATACATGTAACCTGCTATGTATTTTATTTATAGGCTGCCTCTCAGTTAGGTCATTGTTATAAATGACAATCAGTACTAAGTTACCTGGTTAGATAAAGTTTACATAAATGAATAAATACAGTAATAACATTTCTAAAGTGATTGAGGGTATCTTTAAGCTACACAAAGGTGGTAAAAAAATTGAGAGGAGTTTAAATTCTACCTCCTTTGCATTAAATCTATGCGTAATGGACATAGACAACACAGAATCGTGAGCTGTTTTGAAACAAAAATAAGTTCATCTGTTAAGCATTTTATTTTGACCAGAAAAAAAATCAGTATTTGTGTGCAAGAAACCAATTGCAGAGCAAATACATCAATAAATAAAAAATTATCTAGAGTAGACACTATAGAAATGATCGTGAATAACAATAATAAAATAAGTTCAATATGAACTGCGAGAAAACTTTACTTTTGCATCCTTAATGATAAAGTATTATCTGCTTGAGTCTTAATAATGTAAATAACACACAGTAAACAGAGTAGGAAAACAGATTACACACTGTGACCATCCAAATGATAGTCTACAGAAGTTATACTACAGTATATTGCAATGATATTATATACCAACAATGGTAAAGGAAGTGACAATCAATTCCAGTGTTATCACACAGAGAAAAAAAAACAGCCATGAAGCTATGATAAGTTATTTACCATATCATTCCTTGGTTGAAGATAAGCCCCAGCACATTGCCACTGATGTCAAACTCTCCATATGAAGGCTGGAGTCAACACAACAACACAATCAGCATCCTCACCTAAATTAATAAAATACAAGACAGCACCACTTTGCATTTGTTCCTGTCTTTGTGCCCATACTCCTCTATCTCTCTCGGTAATTAAGTTCTCGTTGCAGTGTCCTGTTTCACTGAATGTTACAGATCAGCTGTCTTGCCAGATGTCTCTGTATGGTATCAGGTTGACTTGGGTCCAGCAAGAACAGTGTTGTACTCACACAATGTACAGTAATAGCTGGATGACATGGCAATTATACATAGATTATATAATGACTAATATAATACACTCACTTCAAGATCACAGTCAGAAATAAATGAACATAGAATACAAAGATAACCTACGTTACACTTACTTTATGGAAGGCAACACTGTCACTTACAGTAATATATTTTATTGTGCACATGAAGTATCTAACTTTGAGATGTGCCAATGACATAAGAATCAAAGTATTCTTAAAACAATCTTAATAATCTTTAACAAACTGCTTTTACGGGGCTCTATTATTTGCCAAACAATATTTGTCAGACTTGAGGTAAAATTTCAAGTTTGGTAAATCTGGAGTTTTTCAGTGTGCACATTTTGTTGAATTTTCTTTTGTTAGAGAGAGAATTTAGAGAGAATACTTTACTAATTAACAGAGGCATTTAACCTCGCAGACACCGTGACCCACTGACACACTGAGATAACTCACAAATCCAGCCTCCAGATCCCAGCACCAGCAGTAGTTGAGGAAACGGACAATCACCGCTCTTAGAAAGTCCCCAATCAGGATGGTCAAGTAGGTTACTTGCATGTCAGACACAATCAGCTTCACAAATTCCTAAATGGCACAAAAACCAACAATACATTGGATTTCATTTAAATAGTCTCCACTATATTCATTGCTCTACAACCATTTTTCATTCACTACTGTGCAAAGTACGTAGTCTCACTACTGACTATTCCCACTCCAGTTTCCCAGCAGGGTCCTCTAATGACGTCGGCTGGGTGCACATCTGGAGGAGGCACATCTGTGGTGTTGTGAAAGGAGCTGTAGTTGGCATAGTACTGATTCAAAGCCCATATAGTTTCATTTTTGATAGACTTCTCTTTCTCCAACTGAAAAAAACAAAACAAACTCACGTAAGTAAAATCATATATTGTTTTGTGAAATGCTCCTCTGCAAAACAATGGGGTAAATTATACACACATCGCTGCATCTGGTGTACCTTTGCAGTGACTTCATCAAACAGGGCAAAAAGGAAGGTATAAAGGTTTCCCAAAAACAAGGCAAAGATGCGTCCCAGCTGCCACTTCAGGGCAATACGTGGATGATAATCCTCCAGCTCAGCAATGGTTTCAAATAAAGGAGGACACACCAGACCCAGAAGAGACATCACAAACTCAACCTGACAAGTGGGACACATGGACACGCACATTCTCAGGATTTCCTCAGAAAATATTATAATAATAATAATAATAATAATAATAATAATAATAATAATAATAATAATAATAATAATAATAATAATAATAATAATAATAATAATAATAATAATAATATGTAAAGGGTTACTAGTTTACTGTGAGTTTGACCTACTTCATTCTTTTCAAACCATGATAGGTCATCATTATCCATCTCAGCAAACTCCTGAGAACGTTTCACTACAAAGTAGATGAGGAATCCACTGCCTCCAAGGCTGCACAAAATCAGAACGTTTGCCAGAACTCTAAGAAACCGACGAAGATGTATGTTTTCATCTTTTTGGTTTTCCTGTTCATCCACAATTGATTCCTACAGTAGAGAAATATAGTCATTTGTAGTAGTAGTAGTAGTAGTAGATGTGTTTCTGCCATCAAACTCAAAATAACCAGATATTTTTCCCAAATATTTTCTCTCTTTCAGCAGTTTATACATTTTATATGCTTTATTGTGAATAAAATATGAGGCTATGAGATTTGCAGATAATCACATTGTGCTTTTAGTCACATTTTATACAGTGTCCCAACTTTTTGGAAACTGTAGTTTGTAAATCACATCACATCTGCTCACCTTGAAGCTGGTGGTAATGGAGGCGTACTTATTGTCTGCAGTCTCAGGGTTTCCAATCAGATAATCCCAGCTGGTGAACATTTTCCAGCTGAAAGTGAACTGGCCTTCTTCCGCCCCATCTCCGCCTTCATTTGAGTTTCGAGCCATCCTGGGAACAGAAGCAGGCGGGGGAAAAAAAAAACAATTATGTTGAAAAGACAATGTCAAAATTCCCTGTATTTAACTACGGGTGTTTGTGTGTGCTGCTTACGTTCTAATTACTACCATCAGGCTGTATCCAAAAATCCCAACACCCACCAGGAGGTACGACAGGGGCAATCTGAACTTCAACACTCCTATCATTCGATCACTGTTGTAGAAGCCGTAGAACAGAAAGGAGTATTTGCAGTATCCCTGTTAAGAAGATAAAGTTGCCAAATCAGTAATATCTGTGCATTAACACTGTCTACCCTCCATGTCTACATACACTGAAATTGATATAAAATACAAATTGATGCAGGTCCTCACATTAAATTCAAAAAGAACAGAGTAGTCCATAGCTGTTTCCTGTTCTTCTCGGGGCACAGTCTTTCTAGGGAGAGATCCATAAGGAAGACCCATAAGGATCTGACCAGGAAAGAGATGGACAAAGTTAATAGTATGTACAATGCCATTAGATATCATATGGAAAATCTGTTATGAGAACCACTGTACCTCGGGCAGCACCACAAGGCCAAACATGAACCCAAACAGGACCAGATTAAGGCCGTACATCCACCTGAGGAAGATGAAGTAGGATGCCACAGATGATCCAAAGTGGCCTATGAGGAGGCAAGAAGAATGGAACTCAAGAAAAATAATGTGCTTTTAATAATCACTGGAAAACACATATTTAGTGTGCGACATTTAGCAGCCTCCAGCGGTGAAATTAGAGATTGTAACCACTTGAAACCTCATGTCACCCTCCTCTATGGTTACCAGTAAAATAAAATAAAATAAAATATAACAGGACTAGTGGTTGTTTTGTCTGCTTTGAGTTCTGGATAACTTCGGTCCACACTTAAACACTTAAGGTGATATTAATGCAGCAAAAAGGGAAATAGTTTCGTGAAAAAGGCATACTGTAGAAACTAAGAAGTTTCTGAACATGAAACAACACCTTCACTACATAACACACTCCCACCAGTAAAAGACACTCCCACCCTGACCTCCTCTAACCATGTGTGAACCTAACTCTTTCATGTGAATGTTTGTTTTGATACTGCTGGAACTGATATTAACAACACATTAGGATGTACACATAGTTTTTTTTTTATTTGCTATTGGAAGCTTCTAAATATTTCACACTGAATTTTCAAGTGGTACCAACTTTCTACTTCTTTTATCTTCCTCTCCCATGGTATACAGGCAGTTTTAAAGTTCTCAAAGTCACGTTTAAACTTGATAAGTTTCTGCAACAACAAAAAAAGAAATATATATTACAAAATGGTTGTAATAATGTTCTTCCTGTAATACAGTGGTGGGGGAAATTATTATAACATTTGAGATATTTAAGAGGTTTAATAATTTATAATTTTTTTTTCTTTGAAATGTGTCATTTAAAAAAAATTATGACGTAAAAAAGTGTAAAAAGGTTTTTATGGTGTGTCCTGTCCATTGTTTATTTACTCACATTTTTATTATTTATTATATTTGAAGTTTCACAAATTTGCAGTGTACTTTTGCAATTTATAGGTTTCATAGGTATATCTGTTGGAGCTCACTCTGAGAATTTAACTCACCTTTTTTTCAGCTTTCATCTCAAATGTCCTGGAAATTGTGTAAAATAAATAAACTTTTCCTTTTTCTTGTTTTTTTGTGTGAATTGCACAGGTGGGGTGGGGGTTGGGGGTCCAGGAATGTATTGTTTCCTGCATATTCCTCCAGAAGAAGATAAATTCATTGTGTATTGATTGTCCGGTGAGATTGTGTTTGAACTGGTGGTGATACGAGTCTTAGGACAAAGCCGTGAGATTATGTTGAATGCAGGTCTATCCAGTTCAGTAAATACTAAAACTACAAGTGGTTAAAAAAAACAAACCATCAAGGGGACTCACTTCATCTAACATTTCTTGTACACACAGGGACCATCTCCATTTATTTTTTGACATATCAAGTGTTCTAATAATTTTTGCCACCACTGCAAAGCAAAATATTTTTAATGTAAAAGAATCCGTGTATCGTTCGTTAATTCGTTTTTCAAAATAAAACCAAAAATAAGACAATGAAACAACAACTCGTTTCTTCATTATTTGTTTCCAACACCAAACTGAAAAACGGATAGCAATGCGTTTTTTCAGTTTTACTTTTTGTGTTTAAATGAATAATGGAAAAACTGATAACAGCATTCAGGTCAAAAAAGAATATTTACATCCAGTCTATCACTTTGTTTTAAACAAAAATAACTTGCACTGTGTTCCAAATCACGCACTCCCCGTAGTGCACTTCCTTTCATACACTATGAACACTACACACTACATGGGTAGTGTACGATTTTTTAACGAGCAGTGTAGTTCAGAATGAAACACTCTTCGTCCGCACTTACCGGAAATGACTATCGCGCTGTCAAAATATCTCGATAGCCCGCCAAAATACCGACCAGCTTTGGAAAAAAAAATGGACACCGGCATTTTGCTCCTTTTGTTTTTTATAACCCCTTTCCTCCAGAAGGCCTGGAGACTACGCTCTCAGCGTCGTCGCCGACTATATGCCCTGCTGTTGGCTGAAACTGCACCGGTACTTATGCAATGAACGGCCACCTCTGCCAGTGTTTCAGCCGCCATGTTTTCAAATCTTTCTAGAGTGGTGGCGGCCCCTCCTCTTCCGTTACGTATAAAAAATGGCGTCCAGTGAGTGCGAGAAGTGTCCATTGCTCTGTCCGTCTCTTCGAGGGGTTCCCCGTTGACGACAAAATAATATCAAAACCAGATATAAAGGTTAATCATTTATTTATAAAGGTATAACAAAGTCAATAATCAATCATTGATATAGCTACAAACCTCTAAGTCCCCAGGGGATGACCTCAGGCAATTGTCTGACCAGTTTAGAGCAGAGAGAGAGAGATCAAGACAGTAGGAGGAAAGCAGAGAAAAGCTGGCCCCCTTCTATGACTCAATATTTTTATACCGTCCGGATCTGACCCCCCTTCCTTGGCCGTATCACAGCTCATTACATCCACGAATCCGGAAGACGGGGTTCCTAAGACGTGGAAGTATTGGCTGAGGACCATCCCACAGACACGTTGGCTATTTAACTCTTTAAACAACACATATAACACGAAAGAATAATATGTGACATTCATCTTCAATACAATGTCAAACATCATCAGCTCCACACTTCGAATTTTGACAGTTAGAAGGGCACCATCCGGGTACTTACGGCGCACTTCGTTTGATACTCTTGCGATTGGAACAGCACTATACCCTCAACTGAAGCGTCTGAAGTGCACAAGTGCGTGATTTGGAACGGGTACCTGGAATATGTTTTCCGACGTCACATCTTAGGGTGACCCTCTTAGTTTCCTGAAATAGGACGTAGGTTTCCATCTTTGTCACTGCAGGCCACGGTCATTTCCAGTTTATTCAACTTGCTTCAGGTCAAAATTGGATAAAACGGGAAACAGCGGTTCTCAGTTTTTCCGTTATTCATTTAAATGGCAAATTTATTTTTTTTATTCTGCGGGCCTCTAGAACGTTCCGACAGCTCCCGTTCACTTTGAATTGACGTTACCAGTCCGCTGCTCCGTTAACACCCGCTGCCCATGGCAACGGATTTTGTCACTTCAGATTCACGTTACCATATCACTCCGCATGTAGTTCGGCCACTTTGAAAGTAAATATTCACTACGTTGTAATGGCTATTTTATCCAAACTGTTAGAGTAGTAGCATTAATAAGCTGTAATAACCCGTAGAATAAGTGGGTTAATGCATTCCCCACGAGTTACTATCGAAAAATCTTCCCCTTCGGGGCGGAACGTCAGGGTGCTGTTCGACCCTATTTTTCTGATAGTAACTTGTAGGGAATATATTATCCCTTGCTTAGCACATTTTATGTACAGGACAATTCAAGGTGCTTTTCAGAAAAACATAAGAAGATTAAAATGATAAAGAAGCATTAAAAGACAATTAAAATAGAGACATAAAAACATTTAAAAGCAAATGAGAATCTAAGTAAAAGCTCCAGTGAACAATATTGTTTTCAGGCCTGATTTAAATGAACTGACAGTTTGAACAGACCTCAGGTATTCAGGTAGTTTGTTCCACAGGTGAGAAGCAGAATAACTGAATGATGCCTCACTTTGTTTGGTTTTGATTTTTGGAACACACAGTAAACCTGTTCCTGATCCCTGATCCTGATCCTCAGGGCTCTGGATGCTTCATAGGGAACCAGCAGGTCTAGGATGTATTTAGGTCAAAGGCCGTTTAGTGCTTTATAGACCAGGAGTAAGATTTTGAATTCTATCCTTTGACCCACAGGAAGCCAATATAAGGGGGGAAAAGGAAAACTGTAAAACTGCATTGTTATGTAATCTGTTTTTTTTTTTTTATTTTGGTTTTGGAAACAAATAACAAAGAAATGACTTGTTTCATTGTCTTTGTCTTATTTTTTTGTTTTAGTTTGAAAAACAAACGATCAAATGATACATTTAAATTGATTTAAAAGGTTCAAATGTCAGCAAACCTGTTAAATGACATTACCTTGGTCATCATGACTTTATATGCATACCACTTTCTGCCTTTGCCTTTTCCCAGAGCTCCTTCAAACTTTTCAACAAACTCCTGAGCCTCCCTATACAACCAATCAGAGAACACACAATTATTATAATACAGTGAAACACAGTGAGAGTAACCAACACCAGTGACTGGCCATACCAGAAAGTGAATTACTTAGTGAGAACAGAATGAAGAAACAACTGTTTGGTATGATTTACTGATTGATGATACCTGGCATATGCTCAAGAACATAGACCAACAGAGACTTGGCAAAGAAGAGGTCAGTCAGCCACAACAACATGCATTAAACAGTGTCAAGCTCATGAAAAACTTAAAGCAACTGGCCTCTCATGTTCCCCTCTCGGAAGCTTGCTTACCGAACTGTACATAAAGAAACATACACAGTGACTGCACACACACTAACCTACACCGCTCTCAGTCTTGGCTCTGGCTGTGAAGAGTGTGTACTGTCATTCACCATGAATAGAAGAGTAGCTGAACTAGAGCGGCTTTATGTGTGATCATGTGTGTTACAGATTTACACAAAAAGGTTTTAGATGTTTTACTACAGTCCTTGGAAATATGAAGAAAATTGTTAATATGAGTAACAAAATATGTAACTTTTTTTATGTTACTCATGAGCACATTACTCTGAAGGTTAAAGTGAGGGCATGTTATAAATAAAACATATCATAGTCATTTACTTTTCTACCAGTGTCAGTTTTCCACTAGGTTTGATTCAAACCACTTCACCCTGAATATGTTTCAAAAATGTTTTATCTGAGTAGTAGTAGTAGTAGTAGTAGTAGTAGTAGTAGTAGTAGTAGTAGTAGTAGTAGTAGTAGTAGTAGTAGTAGTAGTAGTAGTAGTGTGGAGTTTCATAAGAATCAAAGCAGTGTAAAAGAGGAATCAAACAGCAAAGTGAAAAGCTTTAATAATCAATCAACAGCATCACATGCACAGGACATGTGGGATGGCAGGCAGTAGAGAAAGTGATGCAATAATGTAAATAAATGCATGAGCAACAGGCAAAATATAAATTAAAAACCAAGCAGGAAGAATATAGAACCACTAATAATAACAGGAAGACATTAAAGTTGACCAGTGGCTCTAATTTTTACTTGAGTTGGATGAGTCTTTTCTGCATGCGCCATGGTTTGTTCCTTAATGTAGCGATCAGTTTCTTTTTCTCCTCTACCTCTTCCTTCAAGGCTGCCATCTCTCCCTCCGACATCGATTCTTCATCATCATCAGAGGAAGAAGAGCTGATAGAGGGAAAAAAGTGGGAGCCAAAGCTAAACTTCACAAGTCTGAGCAAAAACAAAAGATGTAAAACTAAAAGTAGCATCTTCCTTCTGTCCAATTACAAGCAATTTGCTGGACTTTCACACATTTTTCTCCAAAGAAATGGTTTGTCTTATTTGTCAAACCCCATTTGCTTAAGTCTTCCAGTGATTCCAGTGACCCTCAGTTTTTCCTGAACAAGTTCAATAGCAGTGATTATGAGTCCGTTTTAATTGTTTGATCCATTTTTGTAGATTTTTGATTTAATAGATTATATACTTTTACAATAACAGTGCACTCCATCCAAAACAGTGCAATAATGTTTAGTAATGTGTATATATATATATTTTTTTTAATTCTATATTGTATATAGAATTATTTATTTATTTATTTATAGAAGTCATAACTGTTGTGTGTTGTGCTATAGTCATGCTGCTGTAAACCAGGAATTTCCCCTAATGACGGGACTGTATCTCATCTTCTTAAGCATTCAATTATACAGTAAAGTAAAGTAAAGTAAAGTAAAGTAAAGTAAAGTAAAGTAAAGTAAAGTAAAGTAAAGTAAAGTAAAGTAAAGTAAAGTAAAGTAAAGTAAAGTAGAGTTAAGTAAAGTAAAGTAAAGTAAAGTAAAGTAAAGTAAAGTAAAGTAAAGTAAAGTAAAGTAAAGTAAAGTAAAGTTAAGTAAAGTTTTCACCGCAGTTCAAGCATTTTGCTGCATCGCGGCTATGTTTTAGTTTAATATCTCAAAAGCTACTGAATGTATAGTAAATTCCACAATTAAAATTACAACAATCAGGCAAAAAGGCCATGTTGTGGTTTTCAATTCCCAAGAGGCAAACCTTTTTCTTTCTATTAAAATGCAGTCACCTTAATTACCCTGGTATTCGTTAGGTTATAACAACAGGTAATGATGAATGAAGGTTGTCACATCAGCATCCCAACAAACAAAAAAGAAACAAGAAAAACTTAACAGTATAGCTATGTATTTCAATGACAATGCAATAATAAAAACCTCCCTATAAAAGCCCTTATAAAACAAGTTCACTGTAATTGTCTCACATAAGCAACCACATTAAATGAACCAATTGTTGATATATATATATATATATATATATATATATATATATATATATATATATATATATATATATATATATATATATATATATAAATAATCAATGATAAATGCCATATATTCAAATGGACAAAGGGAGCTTATTTTCAGTGCCCTGAATATATGTCCAGTAGCTTCATGTGTGGCCAGAGTTTTGGAGGATAAAGGTGCGTGCAGGTATGTGAGAGATAGCTCTCAGAGAATACTGCACCTGTTCCCATTCTTCTTTTTCTTATCCTTCTCACCACCTTTATTCTTCCCTCCGTTCCCTTTAGCATTCCCCTTCTTCTTCTCATTCTGTTCTGCTTTGCCCTTTTTGGAAACAGCCTTGCCTCCATTTTTCTTCTTCTTTTTGTCATCTTCACTCTCCTCCTCCTCTTCACTCTCCTCCTTAGCAGCTTTTTTCCTGGAAGCTTTTGAACTTTTGCTTTTCACACTCCTGTTATCTTCCTCCTCTTCCTCTTCATCACTGTCCCGTGGCTTGGGTTTCTTTTTTCGCGCCTTCCTTCTTTTCGGTGCCTCATCCTCATCTTCCTCTTCCTCCTCCTCATCCTCATCACTAACCCGCTTGGGTTTACGTTGGGCTTTGGCTCTTCTGTTTTTAGTTTTTCTCCTGGCCTCCTCTGATACACACATATATAGATTTTTACATTAAATACAAGACAAAGTTTAAGATCAACACTGACATCATGATAATAATTCTGAAGTCACATTAAAAAAACAGACAATAGAAAAAAGTAAGAAACCTTTATTTTATTTGTTTCCACAAGTATAGTATCTTAACCTTGAATTCCTAACCAAAAAAAACCACTGTAGTCATCGTTAGCTAAAGGGTCGTTAGCTCATGTAACAGTAATCAAATCAAATTTTATTTATTTATTATAATAATAAAAATTATCTCATGACACTTTATATATAGAGTCAGTCCAAATCAGACTCTGAAGCCAATTTACAGAAATCCAGCAGAATCCTCCAGGAGCAAACATGACAGTGCAAAATATATTAAATATGACAACAAGAACATAAAGGTAATATGTGAGACATCCATTAAGCTTTTTCCTACTTTAATTTAAATGTTACTCACTGAAAAGGAAACAAAACTCACCTTCACTATCATCCTCTGACACTGCATCAACTTCCATCCCAACTGTCAACAGAAATATGCATAGTAAAATTCAAATTCAGTGGACAAGCCTCTATATAATTCACTGTCAATTTTGTGAATCACTCCTGATGGAAAAAGTAAACCCTGTGAAATAGGAAAAAAAAAAAGGAAAAATATCCTCACCATCATCAACTTCAACAGCGTGACTTTTTTTCTTGGGAGGCATTATGATCTTCAGTTAATTTTCTTATTCTCTTATTGGTTCTCTTGTGTAAACGTTAGCCTCCTCTCCTCCCATGAAGCTGTAAGAGTGAGCAGCAACTACACCTGTGTGGATATTGTGACAAAACAATGAGATGCCTACACACACACACACACACACACACACACACATGTACATGCACAAGGAGAGACAGAAGCAGCTGTGAGTCTGAAGCTTTTCAATGACTTAGCTCCTTGACGACCGTAACAGACGCAGTTCATTAGATGATAATCAGAAGCCCAGGGAAAGAACAACAGGGCAGACAAAGGACCTGTCAATCAAAATGTTTAATCAATCAAGAAATCCCAAGCAGACAGTGTTATGAAGCCGACACCAAAAACTGGAGGTTTGACATTTGCCATCATTAAGCTGTAACCCAGAAATCAGACACCAGAGCAAATGTAGACATTAAGGTCAAGGCCCCATTAAAGTTAAATGAAACCTTAAGTAATTCTGAGTGAAAAGTGAAACAGTGCATTTAAATACTATGCCCAGTAATCTATAGGACTCACAAACAGTATGACGCAATCTGAACTGAGAAAAAGATATGCCACGCTGCAAAGGAAAGAAGCCATGCATTCTTAAATATAATTGAATACTCAGTATTGAGCAAAGTGGGCTAAGTAAACTAGATTTCCTTCAATTAGATCAAAAGCCTGCAGTGAGTTTCTACTTAAATATTCAATCTAACTGGAAAATTGCAAAAAAAAAAAAAAAAAAAAAAAAAAGAAATAAGCAAAGTTCTGCTAATATTAAGTAAGTTAATTCATAGATTGAATGACTTAAACTGAAATAAATAAAACAGTCTTTTCAGGTCTTGGTGGGTTATTGTTACAAAGAACTTTTTTTGCCTGTCAAACAAATACAAAATCATATTTTCATTAAAAACTAACAAAAAAAAGACCAATTTAATTTTTTTTCTTGCATATCACTGGGGGAAAAAGTGAGAGTAAAGACTGATACTGAAATGTTCCGTCCTTGTTATGTGTTTCAGCCCTTGATATGTATCCTCTACCTTTGTGCTTATGGTCAAATGTCACATCTGACCCTTTGAATAATTCAGAGAAACTGGAGATGCCAACACAGGCAGCATCACACATCCGGGGATTATATGATTGTTGGCCTGAGGGCGTGTATTTAAAAGACAACCTAAGCCCTCATGACAGGAGCTTTACACAACCTCCTCAGCCAGCTCCTTCTCTTGTTCCTCCCTCCTGGACATCCACCATCACTTCCTCTGACCATTCAATCCCCTCTCATCCTTTTAGGTCTTTCTTTTTCTCTTAGTTTCTGAGAAAGCCTGTTCATCCTTAAGATCCAATAACTGAAAAACCTCCGTCAGTTCATGCTGAGGCTCGGTGCCATCCAAAAGCAAAACTGGATGCCATCGTAGTAGTCAAATCAAAGTTTGTGGCACCTCACTATCTCACTCCTCCCTTCATTAGCGTTGTGAACAAGAGATGCTTGAGCTGTACGGTGGACATTGAGATATCCGGTAATGTGCAATCCCATCATGGCTCAGTTTTCTGCTACATTGTACTAGCATGGAGCGAGGCTGGGACAAAGCCAAAATACAACTCCAGTAGGAGGGTGACACAGCGGGCATTAGGGGGGTGGCATTACCCGGACAAACATGCGGAAAAAAGATTAGAAGGCAGCCCCAGGTCTCCAGTTTACAGAAGAGGTCAACGTCTACATTCTTTCTTATCTAAGTCTTCATTACATAATGTGATCGACAATTACTGGTTCATGATGACAGAATGAAGCATAAGTGCTTTCTCCATCTCAAATAACTGCAGAATGAATACTTAATGCTTACTTGCCATGAATTGCTCATGAGCATCAGTGGAACTGGATCTGAATAGCTCTGTAATTTAATGTCAGCAGTATTATGAGCTTGTTGACTTGTTATTTTAAATCATTTAAACAATACATTTATTCATCTTACACTGCAGAGATCTTAAATTGTAATTAAATCTACCCTGAAAGCTATGATTAATAAGTCTAATTTATAGAATTTCAGTTTAACTAATGAGACATAATTGTAACTAGCAAATCAAATAAATGAAAGTGTGATTGACAGGATCAGATATGTCCATGAAGTTATTAGATGCTACAAGTCAGACTTTTATGTGCTTGATGACAGCAGCAGATCAGCTACATTTCAATATTCATCACATATTTCATATTTTTATTGAAATCCAACAAAGAACAGTTCACCTCCCGAATCAACGGCCATGTGATTTTGGACATAGAGCCAAAAATGGTTCAAGTAAAGGTGCAAGTCCTGCCAGAGATGAGTGAGTGATCCTTTTAAGCCCAGCTAGCTAGGTTAAATGGCGTCCATGTCTAATGAATTGTTTACTACTTTGGCCCAGTCGCAAGACCAGGGACAGCTCTGCACAGAGTCTCAGGCGAAAATATGTGTCAGAATGAAAGAAGAGGGGGGAAAAAAACAATGTTTAGGAAAAACTGGTTGACAGTGGGATGGTTCACACATTTGTCACCATTTGACAAGAAAAACAAAAAAAATATGCAATAACATAATACCTTTTTTTGTCCAAACTGTATGAAACAAATTAGACCTCGTAATATATTTGTACATATCCTGACCAAGGAAAATAAAATTCTAACTTTGTGCAATAATCTACACCTGCCTATTTTGCTTCTGTCCATAATAATATACAATATATAGACTAAATGTCCTCTAAAATTAACCTTTATTTGAAACATAGAATAGAAAATTATTACATGATGAAAAACAAATTAATCTTATTTTTTTTAAAAAATAAAAAAATCTCAGTTTTGAATGTCGGTCACCAGAAATTCGGAAAGGAAAAAGGTTGAGAAGCACTGATGTAGTACTTTAAAAGTAGTTTTATGGATCTTTTGTTGAAACTATTTAACAAAAGAGGAATTCCCATGTTCCATCCTCTCATGCCACCCACAACAACCCCATCTAACCCATTTTAGATCCGCCACTGAACAGAGCTCTGTCGAAGTCACTTAGGTGTGATTTTTTTTTTTTGTTGGTATTTTTAATAATAAATCGATGTTGTATTTTATGAGGAAAAGAGAGAAAAAAATAACCTTTCTCTCATCCCCCTGGGCAGTGTCTCCTTTAGAGTGGGGTCCTCTACCAGAGGCCTGGGAGCCTGAGGGTTCTGTGCAGGATCTTAGCTCTTCCGAGCATTGCACACTTTTGGACAGAGATCTCTGATGTTGTTCCTGGTATCTCCTGAATCCATGCTCCCAGCTTGGGGGTCACTGCCCCTAGTGCCCTGATCACTACTGGTACCAATGTTGCCTTCACACCCCACATTTTCTCCATCTCCTCTTTCAGCCCTTGGTATTTCTGATGTTCTTATCACTGGGACTCCTACATCCATCACTACCACTGTCTTCTCATGTTTATCCACCACCACTATGTCAGGCTGATTGGCCATCACCACCTTGTCGGTCTGGATCTGGAACACCCACAGGACCTTGGCCTGTTTGTTCTCTGTCATCTTTGGGGGGGGGTCTCCCATCTTGACCCTGGGACCTCCAGTCCATACTCTTTACAGATGTTCCTGTACAGTATGCCCACTTGCCTACCAGCATCTTACACCCTGCTGTGATGTGCTGGACTGTCTCAGGAGCTTCTCTACACAACCTGCACCTTGGGTCTTATCTGGTGTGGTAGACCCCAGCCTCTATTGCTCTGGTGTTCAGGGTCTGTTCTTGTGCTGCCATGAGTAGTACCTCTGTGCTGTGTGCTGTCTTTCAGTCCAGCCTTTTCCAACCACTGGTCTGTTTTCTCCATATCAGCCACTTCCTCAATTTGCTGGTATATATGTATATATATATATATACACATATGCATTGCTCACTTCAGCTGTCTAAAAATAATCATGCTGAAGGTTTTGCCCAGTCTGTATATTTATAATCAATAAAAACACCTTTTTATGTCACTTCACTTAATTTCAAGTTTTAACCTACTTTTTTTGACTGACAGCTTACTTATTTATTAGTTTTGGTTAAAAACAGTTATCCAAACGGATGGAAATGCTATATGCAGCTAAAAGTCCTGTCAGTCCATGTCAATTGGATAAGGAGTCTTCTGTCAATAATCAATGTAACCTAATAATAAAGAGCCTTTTTCTACTTAGTTTACTAATCAGTGGGTTAAAAGAATCTTACTTCGTAAAGTGAAAAAAAATATTTCTATCCACTGCTCAAACAAACCTCTTATTTGTAATAAAACAAACTTATAAAGAATATCATAAAACTCTGAATAATACTGAATAATAATCATCTCCGTCCACAATGAAGGGTGTTGGTTTCACTTTCTCAGTGTCTCTGTAGGCTCGGTACTCTGCACATCCTTGGTTCACTTTGTCGAGGACACCCAGGCAGATATTCAGGAGGTGTGCTATGGTTGCCATGGTGATATGCCCTGGAGACAGGGGCTCTGGTGGCTGGGAGTTGTCCTGTTCGGTCTCTCATAGCAGGAGGAGGGTGGCGTCCATTCTTGCCATGGTTAAACCTCTCACTGTGCTTTTCTTCATCTTCTTGATTTTCTTTTAAAAGTAGAATAAGAACATTTTTCATTTCACTTTATATCAGGGAGTAGGATGTGTGAAGTAAAACTGTAGCGAACATTAACTTTTATTTGAAGTCAGTTGAGAAAAGCTTAAAATGGTCTTCTCAGTTTTGTTCACCTTTGTTGTATTGTATTGAAGCGTTGTTGTTCTTCTGTTGTACTGCAGCCTGTGATGCAGCTTTTCTGGCCTCCTCTAGATCCATTGCAGCCTTCAGTGCTGCTTTTTTGTTCTTCTTTTTATTCTCCTCATTTTGCTTGATGAACAAGAATAAAAGGTAGAGGATCAGCAACAGGGAATGTTAATTTACTCATATAATCCCTTTGACTAGGACTGATATTAGAGGGAGAGTCATATTTTGAAGTTAGTGGACAGAATGACCAGGGATGTCCACTCTTCACTCTCATACATGGACTTGAATCTCAAACTCTTTGGCTGGAAAACTGATTGCACTTTGGAGAGTGTGATCAGTAACTATTAGTTTAAATATTAATGAAAATATTCAATTAACTATCAATCAAATTTGTAAATGTACAGAAAGCACTTTGAAAACACTTACATACTCTATATTTAAACCTGTAAAGTAGATCAAAAGAAAGTGATCTGTTGTCCATTGGAACATCATACAGGTTAATGTTAATTATTTTGCACAGAAATTAGAACCATAGAATTGCATTTTAATAACCCTTTTTTCTAAAAAAAAATTTCCCGGAGGAGAAACCCCCGGACCCCCATTAAAAATAAACTTCAATGTCTGGGCTACAGCCCCGGATCTTTACTCAAGCTACAGACACCCCTGCTGGTGACTGAAGTGATCCACAATCAAATAAATATTTCGAGAAAAATAACAGAACTATAAGAATTATTAGTGGTAAATGCAAATAAAACGTGAATAAATGTTGCAGGCTCCTCAGTTCATCCTGAGAACAGGGCATATTTATATAATGTAAAATTTAAAACAAGAAAATTCAGAGTACTTTCTACAAGTTCAACTTCTTTGAGACATGAGCTGTAACTCTGCTGCTCCCTGTTGGACTAATGACACTAATACAACTACTGGAATTTCAAGCAGCTTAATCCACATCTGTTGAGGGGTTCTGGGGCTGCAAAACTACATGCTCGAAAACAAATAAAATAGATTATGAACCATCTCCACTCCATTTTCAGGCCTGAGATTAAATGTCTCTACCTGTACGACAACTGCCCTAATTTCAAAGCATACATTAATGTCAAACATTAAAAGTACAATAAAAAAAACAACACATAATTCATTGAGGGTTACCGTTTGTAGTTTCTTCTTTAGCTCCACATTAGCTTCTTTGTAGCTTTTGGATGTGGATTGCAAATAATAAATAGCCAACCTATACAATATAACACAGGTTATTATCATGCAAGAGAATAAAGAGTCATGTGCAATACAATGGGTATTGAGATCAATACAGTGTGCAATAATATAAAGAAAATTATCAGGGTAAAACAATTTCACAATAGAAAAATTGGATTGAATACACAGCTGTAAAATATCAAAGAGTAAAAAAAGGACAAGGTACATGTTACTTGAAGTTACTGCACTGTACAGTAATGTAAAGGTGCATTTAACAGGAGTAAGTAAAAATTCTAAAAGTAAAATATGTCATTTATTATTATATTATAGATAATGGCAACAACATTTTACCATATTTCTACTGACAGCTATAACTTTGAATTTCATTTTTAATTTTCAGTGAGTTTTGTTTGAGGTACTGGATTAATGTAATCTTAATCTTAGTCTGAATAAAAAATAAAACCATAACTCACACCATAAGTAATATGAAAGGAAGCACCAGTCCAGGATTAGAGGCGTAGCTGAAAACTTTACTAAACCAGGCAGGAAAGTCCGACTCCAAAGTTTCATGAATCACATCAAACATTCGATTCTTCCCACTGAGAAATGAGTAGAAACAAGTGAAGTCAGAAAGACCAGTATTCACACTAGAAGAGGCACACTTCCTTAACCCTTTTACTCCCATAATAATAGATATATTATTATTAGTAATAGTAGTAGTAGTAGTAGTAGTAGTAGTAGTACACTGTAGATTTTGCAGTGTTAATCTGGAGACAATGGGACCAAATACACTCTAGAAGAAGTTAAATAAACTCTCTAAGTGTTGATTTAACACTGCAAAATTTACTGTGTAGTAGCAGTATTAGTATTAGTATTAGTATTATTAGTATTATTTTAGTTGTGGTAGTTTCTGAAACAGTTTGTGTCCACCTGAAAACACAGACCCACATGATAAATAATTCACACATCCAAGCTGTGCTTTTGTGGCACAGAGTTCACTTTTTCCTTCTTTTTTTCTGTATTTTCTTGTCATTTCTTCCCTCTCCACACACAGCTGTCAGTCATTACTGTAATGCATGTAATAGTATCAGAACGCCCAGTTTCACAGCTTCCAGGGGCAGCTTGAAGAGTTAAAATTACATGAAGTAGTGAGGGAGTTATGGTAATTTGAAATGGACCGTGGTGTCATCAGTCATCCCTGTGATTGTAAAAAGGTTAATTAAGGTTTTAATCACCTAAAGGGTCCACAGTCAAATGAAGGGGGGATGGAGACGATGGTGTAAATGGCAGGAAGGGTGGACAGGAAGAGGATGACCAGTAACATAGCCATGTAGAAGTTATTGGAACCAGAGGCCTTGAAGACCCTCTCCTGTGGGACGTTACAACACATGACGGCCCAGCACTGCAGGTACATGGACACGTGAAGCCGCAGGACATTCAGGGCCGGCAGGCAGGGGGCGTAGAATGCACCCATCCTGGAACAAAGGGTGGTTAGAGGGCAGAATGACAGCAGTATTCATCATCAGGGACTTGTTTTTTAATTAAAATAAAGCTGCTGGTCATGGGAGGTGGGTTATATATGGTTGGAAGTAGAAGTACTCATCAAAATAGCAACTTCACTGAGCTGCAACTGATGATCATTATTCTTTTTTTCAGTTAATTGAATTGGTGTTTGGACTAAAAAATAAATAAATAAATTTTTTAATAAATAAATAAAAATAAACAAATAAACAAATAAATAAATAACAATAATAATAATAATATTTATAATAATAATAATAATAATAATAATAATAATAATAATAATAATAATAATAATAATAATAATAATAATAATTGATAAATAAATAAATAAAATACAAATTAAGAAATAAATAAAGTGCTTCCAAAAGATCAATATATATCATCCTCACATGTGTTGATCCACGAGTATATACAGTTCATGAACAAGTACAGGAAATTTTCTGTTAATTTTCTGTTATTTTCTTAAAAAGAACTAAAACCAATAATCAGTTATTAGAATAGTTGTTTAATATAATTGTAAGTAATTGCTCAATTAATTAGTTTTTGCAGCTTTTGTGCTGAAGAAACTTAAAAGTAAAAGGAATAAAATCAAATGTGGACATAACTGGACTGGAGGTATTTCAACCACATGCAAAGGTAATGAAGTGAAACTGGGTTTTGTTTTTGTGATGAAATGACCAAAGTAAAAACAGACCAATAAATAGAAGACTGAAACACATGCAATAAATATAAATGCAATTCATTGCTTCTCATTTCTGCTCCTCATCAATGTGGCATGGAAACTAAACTAACTTTATCTAATAAGAAAAATGTTCATTCTTGTACCATATCATCCCCTGGTTGAAGATCAAACCCAGGACATTCCCACTGACATCAAACTCAGAGTAGGATGGCTTTAGAAACGGACACAAAGAAAACATAAAAAGGCGACTGATTCATACTTTTGTTTCTGGATGCACTTTCTCCAAGCACATAAATGATGTAGTGTGGGATTTCAGTTGAGATGACTCACAAATCCAGCCTCCAAGTCCCAACACCAGCAATAGTTGAGGAAACGAACAAGCACCGCTCTGAGGAAGTCACCAATCAGCAAGGTGATGTAGGTTGTCATGGTATCGGATATAATGAGTCGTACAAACTCCTACAGAAAATGACGCAGTGTTACAGTAGACATCACTGCTTGTTTTATTTATTTATTTCTGTAATTTATTTTTGTAATTTATTATTATTAGTAGTAGTATTAGTATTTTTATTATTATTATATATTTTTTTATTGTGTATGTGCCGAGTTGTTTGTTTTGTTTGATTGCTTTTGTTCACTTTGTCTCATTGTTTACTTTATTGTGTATTCATTTTGTATTTCCTTCAAGGATGAATCTCTATATGTATTTATTTTTTACTTTCACTGGATGGATGGATGCACGGATGGACGGACGGACGGACAGACAGACCATTTTAACACTGTCTTGATGCAGTGTTAACTTAATAAATAATAAGAATCTTCAAATATTACCTTAAATGGTATTTTCAATAAAATAAAATCTACAAATCTATAGAAATACAGCTACCCAGCTGTAGAAGTAGCTGTATTTCTCGTTAGATGTGTATTGCATTAAATACACCATTGAGTAATTTTCATTTCAGAAATATTCTTGTTTATGCACAAAAGTAATCAGTAAAAAAAAAAAACAACTTATATACTGAGTCTCAATTACACTTTGTTGATCAAGAATAAATCTAATTAAAATTGTCACAATGATTTAATGATAGAGGTAAATATATTTTATTTCAACTCTATGGGCAACAGTGTATGTAATGTTATATGTATATGTCATATCAGGAAGAAACAATTAAAGGATATTTAGTTTGGTTTATTTCGAATATACAACAAAACAACAATCCTATTTAATCCTAAATTAACAAACAAGAAACAAAAACATATACATGACAATTAAATATGACTTTGCATATCTATCTATCTATCTATCTATCTATCTATCTATCTATCTATCTATCTATCTATCTATCTATCTATCTATCTATCTATCTATCTATCTATCTATCTATCTATCTATCTATCTATCTATCTATCTATCTATCTATCTATCTATCTATCTATCTATCTATCTATCTACAGTATCTATCTATCTATCTATCTATCTGTCTATCTGTCTGTCTATCTATCTATCTATCTATCTGTCTGTCTGTCTGTCTGTCTGTCTGTCTGTCTGTCTGTCTGTCTGTCTGTCTATCTATCTATCTATCTATCTATCTATCTATCTATCTATCTATCTATCTATCTATCTATCTATCTATCTATCTATCTATCTATCTGTCTGTCTGTCTACGGTGTGTTACACAATACATTATGATGTTTATGTTTTTAAAGTTAGATTTCCATATTAATTTTCCAGATTATGTCACGTCCTCGGCCTCCGTCTCATGTGTCTGTTTAATATTATAACATAATTTAATGCTGCACCAACACATAATTAAATCATGCAGTTACATAATGTAAACACACACTCACTTGGCCCACCATGGTCTCCCAGCAGGGCCCCCTGGGTATGTCAGCGGGGTGGATAGTGATTGGTGAAGCCGTGCTGTTTTCTGATACAGTGCCATTGTAAAGACTGGCTTCCCACATGGTGATATTAAACTTCACTACCTTCTCTTCCTCTCTCTGTAACACACAAATATGCACCTGAGGTTAGTCACAAAACAATATTAGAAAAGCTCACTAATTTACACACACTCATGTCTGACTTTGAGGTTGATTTCATCCATGAGGGCAATGATGAAAGTGTAAAGATTTCCCAAAAAGAGGGCAAAGATGCGGCCCAGCTGCCACTGCAGTGCAACTCGAGGATGGTAGTTCTCCAAGGCGCTGATGACGTCAAACAGCATGGGGCAAAACATCCCCAGTAATGACATGACCATGTTCACCTGAAAGATAAAGCAGCTGAGCCTCAGACAACTCAAAAAGAAACTAATAGATAGATAGATAGATAGATAGATAGATAGATAGATAGATAGATAGATAGATAGATAGATAGATAGATAGATAGATAGATAGATAGATAGAGAGATAGAGAGATAGAGAGATAGAGAGATAGATAGATAGATAGATAGATAGATAGATAGATAGATAGATAGATAGATAGATAGATAGATAGATAGATAGATAGATAGATAGATAGATAGATAGATAGATAGATAGATAGATAGATAGATAGATAGATAGATAGATAGATAGATAGATAGACTTGACTTGAAAAAAAATTACCTGATGAGTTGTTATGAACTCTGTAGGTCTACTTTCTAAAAAAAAATCACGTGTTAATTAAATCTATGCTTTTCCTGCTGTTACAGAATTAGAAAAAAAATAATGATTTTAAATGAAAATTGCAGTTTCTAAGCAGTCTGTCTGTGGCTTGTTTACTCTTTTCAAGTGAATAATAAGTCTAAAAATGTTAATAATCATGGGTGAACTGTTCATCCTTTGTGTCTGTATATCTTCCTCTCATTCTTTGTTTCTACCTCATTTCTTTCCCACCAGGTGTGATTCTCCAGTCCATCAAGAGCAAACTTCTGTGAGCGCCGCACGACAAAGTAGATGAGGT
This sequence comes from Siphamia tubifer, assembly GCA_020466265.1. Classification (NCBI taxonomy): domain Eukaryota; kingdom Metazoa; phylum Chordata; class Actinopteri; order Kurtiformes; family Apogonidae; genus Siphamia; species Siphamia tubifer. Next base: position 30,408,319 of record CM035791.1, on the reverse strand, counting down.
ATCCACTTCCAGCCAAGCAGCAGAGGACCAGGAAGTTGGCCAGAACCCGCAGGAAACGAGTCAGGTGGATATTGTCATCTTTCCGACTTTCTTGCTCTTCTAAAATGGCCTCCTTGATAGGCAGAGCAAAGGACAGAAGATAAGTAAATATGTGATGTTAAAGGCAAAGGAAAGACTTATATTAATACACAAATACTGGAGCAGAACATTCAGAAAAGATAGCAAACAGGCTGGAGTTCTGATCAGACTGAATTTAAGAAGATTGATTTTATATGTACAGTATCTCTGTTAATGAAATGTCCCATGAAACTATTAAACAATAACTTGGGGGGGGGGGCACAATTGAGATTATGTCATCATTTTGTGATTTTAAAGAATTGGGAGATAAAAAAGTCTAAATAGTGAAATAAAAAGTTGAAATTATTAGATAAAAAGTCATAAATATGAGGTAAGGAATGCATAGTTATAAGATAAAGAGTAAAAATGATGGGATAAAAATTATAATTATAATATAGACAGTCACATTTTTTCTCTTCCACTGATTTTTCCTCTTAAGTGAAGTGTCACTTTGGTTTAGTTTGAAAACGTTTATTTGTTTGAAAGAGTTTATTCTCAGAATGTAAGGAGTATAAATTACATATATTAATGAACAAAAGTAGGAAGTAAAGTTTGCCAGAAAAATTAATACTCAAGTAAAGTACACTTCTATTGTCCTTAGTTACTTCCCACCAATGATCATAATCATAATTATTAATATATATGCATAACCATTTTTATTTCCATTAGTCGTAATCCTCTTTCGCACAGTAGATAAGAGAATCTTTCTATACTACACAGGTTTACAAATTGTTTTCAGATCAAAAAATAGATTTGGTGTTTATTTTACGTGACACCTACTTCTTTTCCTAATCTTTTAACCTTCAGTCACATTTTAAAGTCCATGTTTGTGAGAAGAGAAGTAATTCACACCACATGTCTACAGGAAAATGAATTTATATAACATGGGTTTATAGTGCTTTTGAATATACGAATGAAATGAAATTAAAACAGGTTCAGAGTCTCCTCTCCAGGTTTGAGAATATCAGGTCTAATATAATATATTGTGTGGATTTACTAAAGGCCACTCTGTGTATGGCTGCAGGGGAGTAGAGGTGGAAAGGCACTGATGGAGACAGCATGTATAATGGAGTGGAGTGAGCAAACAGGAGAGAGAAAGAAACATGAATGCAGGGTGGGAGGGAGATCGTGACAAACTAGTTGATATAAATAGACTAATATCAAACACAGAAAGGCAGCTGTTTTGACCTTGAAACTGGTGGTGATCGAAGCAAATTTATTGTCTGCAGTCTCTGGGTTTCCTATCAGGTAGTCCCAGCTGGTGAACATTTTCCAGCTAAAATTAAAGCTGTTATCATCACCAACCCCAGATTCATTTGCATTACGGGCCATCCTGTAAACAAAAGTGGTTAGAACTCATTTATTGTATTGCACTGCATTAATGGAATCACTGTATGTATTCACAATAAATGTGGCATCCTCTTACGTTCTAATGACAACCATGTAGCTGTAAGCCACTGTTCCTACGCCAACCAGGAAGTATGACAGAGGCATGCGAAACTTGAGCCAGCCAATGGCACGTTGGTTATTGTAGAAGCCATAGAAGAGGACTGAATATTGAGCATAACCCTGCAGAGACAAATATTAGTCGACAGCCTGTTAAGAGATTAATTTACAAATTATTCTGACAATACTACAATATACAGTAATAAAGCACAACAAACCCCACCCTTTACACATATGTAAAAGGGGAGATTTTGATTTATTTATTTTATTTAATCCATAAGAAATTTTAACTTGAACCAAAATGTAATCAGATCCATTCTGGGTCACTGGCAATCAAGTTATTTTGATATTTATTCAACCAACACTGACATCTGCTATAGACATGTGACCTGAGACTTTATTTTAGAAATAAAATGCGGTCAGTAGTAAGAGATAAGTAATGTTTACATTCATTCTGTCATCATTTACATGCCATCGTTTCCAGTTGCCAGTATCTGCTCCATATCTTATGTTCTGGTTATGTGTTCTTCATATTCCTGTATCTCCTGGTTTTTTTTGGGTGTTGAATATACTGTATTAGGCAGCAAGTGAAGATTTAGCCGAAGGGGTGTTGTTCCGCCCTGAAGGGGAATATTTTTCGATAGTAACTCGTGTGCCATGTATTATCCCGCTTATTCTATGGGTTATTACAGTTTATGACTGTCACTACAGACTAGTGTTGTGAAATAGGTGGAGCAGACAGAAAGAGGGTGCAAAGAGTTTTGGGCGGAGAAAAGGGAGAGACGGATGTACACAGTCAGGTCGGCGACCGGAGCAGGTGTTGTCAAGTTCTTGCAAATAAATACTGAAAACAAAGCTCACTGAAACCGCTCCGTGTTTTCTAAAAACCAGCGGGGTAAAATACTTACTTCAGCCCTGGAGATTTTGTACGAGAGGAGGACGGCAATTTCCCCTGATTTCCTGACTATAGTCAGGATAACATCAGGATAGGTTAACACTGGATAAGCTAGCAGTTACAACGAAGCGAATATTTACTTTAAAAATGGCCGAACTACCTGCGGAGTGATATGGTACAGTGAATCTGAAGTGACAAAACCCGTTGCCAAGGGCAGCGGGCGTTAATGCCGCAGCGGGCGTTAATGCCGCAGCAGGCGGTTATCGAAAAAAATCCGCCCGCTGACGTCATTGAAAGTGAACGGGACGTTCTAGAGGGCCGTAGAATACATCCTTAAACTGATGTGTTGGAAACAGTAAAATAAGGAACTGAGTGACTGGTCAGTTCCATACTTTAAGAGTGGTCAGAGCTTCTCCACAACTGCAGGTGTTGTTGGGTATTATTGGTCTGCAATCGGTAATATGGACCAAAAATAAACTAAGGAAGAACACACTGTAAAAAAAAAATACAAAAATCAAGGTATTCAATTTATAAATGACAGTTCACCAGCTGCCTTGAAAATGTGAGTTAACTTGACTGACGTTTAAACTCACATTTTGATGTTCATAAAGTTATCTTCACTGCAATGTTCTTGTCCCAACTTTTTTCTAATATGAAAGTGGTTCTTCGCACTTAAAAATAGACATCCTCAAAACTTTAGTTCAGTGTTTGTATTAACATTTTTACAATAAAGTAAATTATTTTAGTATTTAAAAAAGAACCACGACAGTCTAATTGTCTTTTTTCTTCTTCCCCTTCACCAGCTCATTGTTATAATTGTGCATCAAGCCATGTTCCCAGTGTCCTTGTGAGATTTGTGAAAGAATCACTGCCTCAGCCCTTCCCTTTGTATTTATTTGTCTGTTTTTGATTTCCTAATTGTGTCCACAACTTTTCTGTAAAAAAAAAAAAAATCTGATTTGACCTCTGTCTGTGTCATGCTTTTGAGTCCCAACTTTTATTTAATATGTTTCTCACTTTAACAGATTATTTTGAAAGTCAATGTTACACTTTGTTGTATCAGTGTTAAAGCATGAGATTGTTAAAAACACATAACTAGTCTTCACACCCAGAGATGGCGTCATCTTTACTTTATCTCTTCAGTATCAGTTTAGTCACTGGAGGTGTCTCTGTGGCTCCAATGTGAATAGACTAATAATTTAAGCTTCTTTAATATTGTAAGAATGAGGCGGATATTTTTTTTATTATTAAAACAAAATCGTTTACTAACTGAAACTGTGTGTGCTTATAAAAACTGACTAAAACATGTAAAAAAAAATATGGATTAAATTCCCTTCATCGTTGTCAGTGTCAGATTAATATGAAATTAATTTGTTTGACCTGACCTACTTTAGCTCAGGTAAAGAAAGCAGAAAGCAGCAAAGTCCTGTATGGGATTTCTTTGAATACAATAGCAAGGAAAGTAAAAAAAAAAAAAAAAAAAAAAAAAAAAAAGATAGGACAAAAATTTTATTAAATTAAAACTAAACATTTAGGGAAAAATGTAAATCGACAAAATAGTCAAAATTGTGCTGTGTTTCATTACTCTGTTGTTTCTGGGGAATTTTTTTTGTTTGTTTTGTCTGATTCATGTCTTGTTCTTTCTATGTTAACAATGTCCAGTTAACTATCAATTTAAAAAAAATAAGTAATGTTTTTTTTAAAGGCAAAATAATGTATAATGAAAAATCCCAAACTATTATAACCTTGGTCCATAGAACCATTTCACAACAAACATCTTCACCACATTCTTGAGTTATGAAATTATCTTTTAAATGGTCAGATATTAAATGTGCAGATGGTGGCACAGAATGTCTGTCACCATCACTTTTATTATATTTTTCACAGTTAGATCAAAAGAAGCACACCAGCTATTTATAACTGAACTTACACCAAAGTCCCATAACACAGCAAAGTCCATGGCGCTGCCCTCTTCCGCTCTGGGGACTGTTTTTCTTGGTATACTGCCATAAGGTCGACCCATTAAAGCCTGTTAGTGGGAGGACAATGAGAAGCAAACTTCAAACCATGCAAACATAGAGGGAGTGAACAACAAACAAGAAAAAAATAGACCCAGTCGACGGTGATGACCAAAGGCTCTGTACTGTACCTCAGGCACCATGACCAGGCCAAAGGTCAGACCAAACAGGATCATGTTGATGCCGTACATCCACCTCAGGAAGATGAAGTAAGAGGCCACAGAGGAACCGAAATGACCTGCAATAAGTATTATTGTGAGATTTAAAAGATGTTAAAGGAGTGATATTTTGCTTTTTAAAAATGGAATGATGTGATTTCAAACGTTGCCCTGTGGTCTACATAAACTGTAAATGTTATGCTTAGGTCTGAATTCTTCATTAATTCAACTCTACAGGTCCATCTCCAACACTATTGTTGAGTAATGACACCAGAAAGATCATTTTTGTGCTGGCCCTTTATAAATGGGAATTCAAAGGGCCTCCCCCCCACCTCTTCCAGGTTATTAAATGTGCTTTCTGTCCCTTTCAACCACTTGTTTTCATTAATGTAACTAATAACTGAACATTTTAGCGAATCAGCTCAAAGTTTGAACATATTGTCAGTATGGACTACACCCACTGCTGCTGACAAACAATTATGTCATACTCTGAGAAATGTTCATCAGAAGTTTGACCAACAAATTATAGATGCAACAGTGTATGAAGGAATTAAAACAAGGTTGTAGAATCCACCAACATTGGTTGGGAGAGATTATTGTAATTAGTGTGTGTGTGTGTGTGTGTGTGTGTGTGTGTGTGTATTTATGTATGTATATATATATATATATATATATATATATATATATATATATATATATATATATATATATATATATATATATAAATCATGGGTTGTCATAGAAACTTGAGATTGGCACAAAATAGGGCTGAGATTAGGCATTCTCTGAATACTTGTTTGCCAAAATGAATCTAAAGATAGCTTTGCAGCAACCGTATTGTTAAGGCACCACAACTATTAAGGTCCAAATACACAAATAACCAATAACCAAATAACCAAAGACTAATAAAAGTGTAAAGAAAATTAGACCCCTTTCACCCAAAAAATACTTAAGAAACAAACATATTAATTATTGCACAAATTTATCTGAAATAAAACAAATATTTAAAACATGATTAAGACTCATCCTATATCGGATATCCTGTCATTCATGCCGGCATTTACTGAACTTGAATATTGAATCTATTTACTTGTGAATATGTCAATTTTAATTATGCCAAATGAGTGAGCCACTGTGGCTCCTAAATCCTTTAGTGGGCAGGATAACTGGACAAGTAAATAATAACACTTACCCTATCCTATAAGAATTGTTTTTATTTTCTATTTCTATGGTTGCATTCAGAGGCTTTCAGGACTCCACAATTAACTTAAACAAGGTCATTAACCTGCTCTAAATGTCACAAGTAACAAGGTTTTGTCCAGTTCAACCTGCTATGCCTGTGTTTTGTGTCATCCACCTGTGTATTTTGTCCTGGGGCTGTGGTTTAATGGAGTTTCAAGCAAAATGCCACACTTGTAATATGGCGTTTGTGAGGTTTACAAGTGCAAGACTGGAGTTTGAGTCTTGAAACTTAACCCTTAACCCCCCATGAATAATGAGAACCTTAGTAAAGATTTCTTTACTAAGTTTTTATTCCTCTTTAGGCATGAAAAAAAGCAATGTGATTGAGATTTTTTTAATGAACCTATTTTTTATGGAGTTACAAAAATGTCCACTGAGCTAGACAACATGTGTTCAAAGTTTGAAGCAAAGAAACATGTAGTTAAAATGCAATTTCAATGCAGTTTTTGTTGAAGAAAACTGTTAATTGCAGTCTAAACCCGTATTGAGCTCGTCTGGACATCGCCTCTGTTAGCCGATCTTATTGGAGCAGGTAGAAAAGACAGTGTGCTTCCATTTGTTTGTGTGCGAATATACTATTAAATGCAAGTGTCTGTTCTTATGCAAACTGGATGAGAAAAAAGATGACTTATAATTCATGTCAGAAATTCTTGTGTAAACAAGTAATTCAGCTATATTCAAATATTTACTTTCAATCTCCTTTATTTTCATCTCCCATGGGATGCAAGCTGTTTTAAAGTTCTCAAAGTCACGCTGAAACTTCATCCATTTCTAAGAAGAAAAAAAGAAAAAGAAAAATATTTAAGTACAAATGCATCTCTGTTAAATAAAACTGGGTGCTTCTATGAAACTGGAACCTAAAAACAGGACATGGGGGCTAGAAATTCAAACCAGATGTGTTCATAATGTTATGAAGCAACTTTGGCTTCAGAACATATATTTATTTAAAAATAAATATATACTGAAATAAAAGAGAAACTGTTTTTCATATAAAACACATTTTTTATAGAAAAATCTCCATATAACACAGTAAAAAGGCCATGAAAATTCTGCAATTTAAAAAAAATATACTGTATTTTTTTTAGTCTCTCCCAGATATAGTTGGAGAATCACAAAAATGGCGAGTGTTGCAAAATCACTCACGATTCATTTGTGTTTAAATGAGCAAATTCTACAAGTGGACTCGATGGGTTATGTGCCAAACCTGGAATGAGATTAATGAAAAACCCACATGTCTGAGCTAGAAAAATCCCCACTAGGATCAGCAAATATAATAGTGTCTTTATTTATAGTGTTATATAAAACCACTTCAAGTCACGTTTTCCAAATCAAATGCAAAGTGTAAGCTTCAGCTATACACTGTAAAAATATATATATATAAATTTAACAGTGACATTTTTAAAAATTGCAACATTAAAAAGTGTAAGTAAAAATACAATACAAAGTTATTTATTTTACAATGATTTTATGTTAAAGATTAAATCAAATGTAGCTGTAGTTTTTACAGAAATACTATGTTCACAAAGTCAGGTTTATATGTAGAAATTATGTATGTCTACCATTTTTGAGAATAAAACTGCAAATTGAAAAACAAAACAAAATTGCAAGACCACAAAGTTAGATAACAACTTATTAACTTCTTTTTCATTATTATAGGTTTTTTTTTGTTTGTTTGTTTTTTTTACAATTTCAAATATGCAAAATGACAGGTGACTATGGTTCAGTTACTAGAGTAGATTGTCCAATCACCAAAGGGTTGGCAGTTTGAATCCTAGCTCTGACTGTTCACATGTCCTTGTGTCCTTGAAAAACTCTGAAGACACTGGGTCCTAAATTGCTCCCAGTTTGGACCTGGTAGATTTAGAAAACACTGTGGGCACCTGCAGATCTATATACAAGGGGCAGCACATTTACTGTTTACATTCAATGTTACATTTGCATGTTTAAAATGTTAAATCTACATGGTACTCTGTAAATATGTTTATGGTTTCATGTGTTTTTTTACAGGATTATTCTGGCAACCACAGCTGTCAGGGTTTTTTTTAGTGTACTTTTAGCCTCAGTATTTTAGAAAAAATAAAAATTGGGGGGATGGCACAGAGCAAGAGCAATTTTTTTTTATTTGTTACTTAAGGTCATCCTGGTGGAAAATCCTGATGCAAAATCTATAAATTTCGCTTTCATTTTTGGGGCCTGAAAAAAGCTGGCAAAGTGCTAGATGCCAAAATGAAGCCAGTTTCATAGAAGCACTTGACTACATTGACCCAACCTTCCTCCTGACCTTGGTCATCATGACCTTGTATGCATACAGTTTCCTCCCTTTCCCTTTCCCCAAAGCTCCTTCATATTTCTCCACAAATTGCTGAGATTCCCTACAGGAAGAACGATTATTTACAAGTTATTTTTCATATTTGGAGTTTTATCTGGTCCTAGACTACTTCAACAATGTGTATTTATTATGTGTTACCTTAAAGTGACTAGTTTCTTTTTCATGGGCCAGGGTTTTCCCCTCAGACCCTGGATCAGTTTCTTCTTTTCATCCACTGCCTCCTTCAGTTTCTCCAGTTCCTCTGGTGACAGAGACTCCGGCCTCACCTCTGTGTCCTCTTCATCTTCCTCCTCTTCTTCATTGTCTTCCTCACTTGTCTCCTGTTCTGAGCTGGGGAATGAACAATGCTTTTTTATGTGTTCATGAGAAAATAATATTGCTTAAAACTACCAATATTTGGTTTTAATAGTAGAATATTTTACCTTGTTTCAACTACTTTTTTGTGCTTTTTCTTCTTTACTTCCCCTTTTTCCGTTTGTTTGTCTCTGTCCTTTTCTTCTTTTTTCTTCTTTTTCTTAGATCTTCCCTCTTCTGCGTCACTTTCCTCTTTTTTCTCCTGCTCTATTTTCTTTCTAGTTTCATTTTTCTGATTTTTCTTACTTTTTGCCACCTTACCATTCTTTGCTTTGACCTGCTCCTCATCATCCTCCTCTGGTTGTTTTTCATCTAGGTCATTCTTGGCTCTTCTTTTCTTTCCCTTTTCTCTTTTTTCTGTGCGATCCTGTAACTCCTCCTCACCATCTCTTTCTCTTGATACTTTTCTCCTCCCATTTCCTTTCTTCTTCTTTTCCTTATCATTACTTCTTTTCTCTTTATTTTTTCCTCGTTCATGTTCAGAAGTTGAATTTTCATCCTCATCCCCTGTAGTAAATAAATGTATTTAGTCTTAGATTAGTAAAAGAAATGTCAGTGTGTACACCCTATCACTCTGTGAGGTTTCTTCAGTCAATCCTTTGCTATGATTTTTTTTCCAGATGTGATCATTTGCAATAACCAGTGACACATTTGAAGACAATAGAGGACTCTGGCAGGACTCTAGGGATTAAAAAGCTGTACTGCCAAACAAATACGAACCACAAAAAGCAAGGCTGAATAAAGGAGAAAGTTAAAGTCAACTACTGAATTTGTTTAAAATGTGTAGCAAGCTGTGCCTTAGTGTGTGTGTGTGTGTGTGTGTGTGTGTGTGTGTGCATAAACTATTTGAGCGGTGACAAGTATAGAAAATATCTAACATGTCAGCCCCCCCTCCCGCTGCCGCCCTGCAAACATTTTACCTGATTTGCTCTATTTCTTTTCACTGCAAAAACACACTTTTGGTGACTGTGACCTTGATCTTTCACCAACATTAACCCAAATTTCATGGGATCTATTCTGGACTACTTCACACCTTCCCTGAAATTTACATGGAAATTGGTCCAGTAGTTTTTGTGTGATTTTGCAGACGAACAAAAACAGACGAACAAAAAAATAAATAGACAAAAATGAAAAAAAATAAAATAAAAAGAACCAACAACAATACCCCTCTCCCCTTTTTGGGGGACAGGTTCAAAAATATAAAAATGCATCCCCTTATCTGTCCAGATAGATGAAAGGAGAGATTCTACTTTTTCCAGTTTGTCTTATTATGCAGAAATTAACGTTCTTAAATTATTTCTTGTCTTGATTTCCGGTAAAGTATAATTAAAGTTGAAATGTTTTGTACAAATAACATTTCAGATAAAGTAATGTATATTGTATATTTATAATTACTGGTCCATTCCTCTTCTGTTGACCTCAGCTTAATCCAGTCCACTTTGTATAACTTTAATACAACAATGACCCTTTTCACTTTTGCACCTTATTGTGTATCTGGCACTATTGTTCTGCAGTAAAGGGGGATAAAACAGGAAACAAAGGGCATTACTGACAGGCTGAACAGATATTTATGTAGTGTGTCTTTTGATGTGTGTCCTTGGTGTAACCGGAGTGGCCAGCCCATGGGTCATTATGGTCTTGTGCAGCAGAGGGGCACAAAAGAAACAAACAAAGGCCTAATGAAGGTAAATGGGGTGAGCAAAGGGGACACAGCTGAGGGCCAGGGGCCAGGTATATGTGCAGTTCAGTGACAAGGACAGAGGAAAATACAGCAGGATTATGTTTTCATCCTGGACACATCTTATTTAGACCTAAAGAATCCAGAGCTCTACAATACATTACAATGACTGACTTTAACCATTAAAAACTTTAAATTGTTTTTGTGGTAACTTCCAAATGAGTTTTTGTGTACATTTAACTTTTCCTCAGAGACTTATCACCACTTACCAGGACTGAGTTTGACCGGAAATCCTTCCTGGCAGCAGCCATCAGACAATTGAACGTGCAATAAAATGAAAGTGCAGTTTCAGTCTTCTGCAATAACAGTCACTGCACTATTATAATATCTCTTCTTGTATATCTTTGTTGTTTAAACAGTAAAAATTACATTTCTGTATATAAATGTATATTATTGTGTAGATTCTTATTCCTTTCTTATTTCTGTGATTATTATCTTAGAGTGTATTTCTTTTTTATCATCTCAGAGAGTTGGTGGTGCAGTGGTTAGCACTCGTGCCTCACAGCAGAAGGATCCTGGTTCGAATCCCACACCAGACCTTTCTGTGTGGAGTTTGCATGTTCTCTGCGTGTCTGCATGGGATTTCTCCAGGCACTCCTGTTTCCTCCCACCATCCAAACACATACACTGATAGGTTAATCGAAATTGCCCATAGGTGTGAATGCGAGAATGATTGTTTGTCTATATATGTTCGGCCCTGAGATGAGCTGGAGACTCGTACAGGGTGTACCCCGCCTTCACCCATTGTAGCTGGAGTAGGCCCTCAGTGACCCTTGTGACCCTAGTGAGGATAAGCGACTTGTAGCTCACTTCAAATCTGTAATATATTTTGCTAGATGTTGATTGTTGTTGCCTGTGTTAGCATGCCACAAACTACTACAGTGGTAGACCGCATGCCTGACCTGAAACTTGGTTTTACTAATTCCACCAGCAGTAACAACTTACACCATTAGCATTATCATATTCACAGCCCCAACAAATTATTATACACATTCTTTCTACTCCTTTCAACTCATTTCACCCACTTCCACAAAACATTAGTAGCAAACCATCTCACAATTTCTGAGGGCTCTGCACTAGTATCATTAATTTAAGATAAGTCTTTACAGTAACTGTCATTTGTCAACATCAATTTCAATGAGGAAACAGTTTTGCCAGAAATTATAGTGTTTCCATGTTCAATATGGACCCTCTAACTGCCAAAATGGGTCATATCTGACAGAGGTGAAAGGTTATGAAATTGAATTTTATCTTAATTTTGATAGTGGTTCAAAAGTTACTAAATATTTTTGATCACTAGATCCTTACATACATACATACATATATACATACATACATACATACATACATACATACATACATACATACATACATACATACATACATACATACATACATACATACATACATACATACATACATACATACATACATACATACATACATACATACATACATACATACACACATACATACATACACACATACATACATACACACATACATACATACATACATACATACATACATACATACATACATACATACACACATACATACACACATACATACATACATACACACATACATACATACATACATACATACATACATACATACATACATACATACATACATACATACATACATACATACATACATACATACATATGTTATTGGTAAAAGTGAGATACAGTGCTGAAAACAGCCTACAAAGAACCAGTTAAAAAAAACAATTTAGAACAAAAACCATTTAGAACTAGAAAAGCACTCCAGATCACCACCAAAATCTAATCATTTCCAGATCTCCCCATTACCAACCTACCCTGAACATTTCATCAAGATCAGTCCTTAACTTTTTGAGTTATCTTGACCTCTTGGCGGAGATAATAAAAACAAGTTAAAAGACACAGATGCAGAGTGGACTACAGTAGTGGGGTAGGGTCAGTGGTTGGGCTGTTTCCAGAGACTGGTCAGCGGCCCCTCCCCACTACTTAGCTGTTAAAAAGCCCAATGGCCATGGGGACGAAGGACCTCCTTTGGCGTTCAGTCCTGGAGCGCAGCCTGATTTTGGCCTGATTGCTGATATGTTGTTCCACAGCAAATTAAAATGAAAACTCTAAATAAACTATATCACTCTCATATGATGTGTTGTGCATATGCAAACATTTGAAACATGTTTCATCATATCACATCATATTTAAGGACAGTAAAAAAAAAAATTGAAGTGGATTAGAAATTAAGTTTTTTACTAATGAAAAAAGACAGTTTCAATAAATAATTAATATTCTTAATCATATTTAAACACATTTAAGTAAAGAAATGTATTTTGGTGGGGGGTTTACATAATATTTTAATTGCGCTACATTTTTTCTGTTTCTGTGATTGAACCAAAAAGTATATTTTTCAAGACAATTATCATTAATTTTTGGATATAATTATTTACCATAGTCCATCAAAATAGAAAAAAGCATGTACTTGTGAAATATTTAGTAAATCTAACCATTTTTGTGAATAAATGTTAGCACCTTTTGGATAAATATTTACATTGTTTTAATATTTTAAATGTATTTTTTGGCCATGAATGGATTATGTCATCGTGTATTTCCTTTCAATATGAATAAAAATAAAATGTACTTCTACAGCAAATTTGATCAATTACAGTAAAATCACAATTCTACTCCTAAAAAGTAAAAAAAAGACTTATATCACCTGCCCTTGCACAATGTAAAAAAACCCATAATACCAGTTTAATCACAGACATAAAGATGCCTTGTCTTACCGTCATTGTCAGAGGTGATCAGATTGTCCCAGGGCATCTTCCTCTCATCATCTGCCTCATGCAGCCACTCCTGGATTCAGCAGATTCACTGCACATATGAAATGAAGCAGTGGTTTAAGTGGCCTCTCGTCTTCTGCCTCTGTATAGGAAATGAGTCTGTACAATGCCATGAGAATAAAGAGTGTCTATTTGTGTGTGTATGCGCTGGTAGATGATGAGTAACTCGCATGAGAAGTTCACTTTTTCCTCGCCACCCATCGACCCGAAACAAGGACAATGACTGCATGGAAACCCTAGAGCCACGCAATTTCACTACAGATGAATTATTCAAAACAGTTATGACTGCCTTTATGCAGCTGTGTGAGTTTGAGAGTGTTTATTAGTGTGGATTTTGAATATGTGTTCAGAGAAATACCATGATATGAGGGTTATGAGACACCTGAGGAGAGAAAATACAACTATGAAGAAACAGAGTTTTCAGAATTTAACAACACATGAACAACATTTAGCTGCACTACCTTTGACATCTTTTGAATGGCTGAGTTATTTATTTATTTATTTATTTATTTGATTTAATTTATTGGTTTTTTTTACCTCTTCATCCTCATCTCTTATAAACATTTTTTTTTTGCATAAAACTGAACACAGTCTCAGTCTTTTGTTCCAGTATCATACAAAAAGACACCATTCATCCTGTTTTTCACTCATGGAATTAATCCTTGTGGCTAGTTTCTTGTTTTAAAAATTTTTTTTGAGACAACAAGAGCAAAGATGAAACTTACATTTTATTTTGAAGTTACTAAATTGAACTGAATGTTGTAAAGAGTCTGTTTAAATGCAAAGTTAAACAAAGAGAACAAAAAAAGAAAGTATTTCAATTGCAAATAATCCCATGTGCATGTGTGATTCCTTTTGTTTTGTATGACTTGGGTTGACTCAGTGACTGTGACTGTTTCTTGCCCAAATTGGCTTCTTTGTTTAGATGACAATTAGTATCTGGAAGCCCATGAATCTTATTATGATCTCATTAAGGTTTTCTTGCAATATAAATACTGGGCTGGACCCAAAGCCTGGATGAGCCACTTTAGGACTGTTCTGCTATCATCTCCAATGAGTCTGGTCGTCAGCTCCACCCCACTGGGACCCTCCGACGTTTGAAAGGAGATAAAACTGTCACAATTCAGAGACTAGGAATGTGTATTGTTTTTATATTGTTTATTGTATTCCATCTTATTCTATTTTGTATCGGTCTATGTGTGATCACTTACTGTTGCAGTTTTGTCTTATGCAAACCCGTGCAAAACAAAAAGTTTTATCTTGAACTTTTTAAAAACTTAAAATGTATATATAGTATATATATATACTATATATATATATATATATATATATATACTTTATTGTAATTCTTGTACTTTCATAATTTTGCATGTAATCATAATCAACATAATATTTTAAGTTGTATTTTGATTATCCAACACTGTGAAGCACTTTGGGATACACCTACTGTATGAAAGGTGCTATATAAACAAAGATTATTATTATTATTATTATTATTATTATTATTATTATTATTATTATTATTATTATTATTATTATTATTATTATTATTATTATTATTAGGTCTTTGCCGCGGACAACGTCGGCGCCAGGCCTATTGAGTCTGCTGTGATGGCCAGGTGACGCAATATGCCAGCGGCGCGGTCGCCATGGACGACTCGCACCGCTCACACACACTCACACATTCACGGTAGCGAGCCGTGTCTGAGCATGTGCACGTCACACGCACACACCGCATATTTGCTCCTGCTCAGAGTGAATGGGAGTCTATGGGCCACGGCCACTCAGATTCCCTGACATGAGTGAAAGTGTGTCAAATGTGACCTCTGACCCCACAGGGACGTGGGGAAAATTGAAAGATTTTATTTGGGGGAGTTCGGGGGGGGGGGGTCAGAAAAACACTATATTGTCCCTGCTTGGTTTCTGAATTTTTCTTTCTTTCTTTCTTTCTTTCTTTCTTTCTTTCTTTCTTTCTTTCTTTCTTTCTTTCTTTCTTTCTTTCTTTCTTTTTTTCTTTTATGATGTTGGACAAAAAACCCTAATGATGGCCACGCCCATAAACCGACATGAAGTCTGCCATCTTGGATTGAAATTTAAAAAATTTTGAGTCGTCGTTTTCGTTGTCATTGGAATTTATCTATCTCCTCCTTGGCCGTTGGACCAAATGAGCTCAAAATCAGGAAACACGATCTAGACAAGTGGGACTTCAAAAGTTATCCGATTTTTTTTTTGTGCTACGCTGTCGCAAGGTTTGCGAAATTTTGGGCAAAAATTACATTACAACATAAATTGCTTCAGCTCAGACATACAAACACCAATTTGACTGAAATTTGACACAGACGTCTATCTCCCAGGTCTACATCCATTTAGCTAAAGAGATTCAGATTTTTTGGGGGGAATTCTGGAATTGTCAGGAATTTTGGGAATTTCTGGGAATTCTGAGAATGTTGGGAATTTCTGGGAATACTGGAAATTTTAGGGAATGCTGAGATTTCCTGACTGTTGACCACAAGGGTTGTAGGGTGCATCTTATTTTATCAGAGAGCTGACATTTAGGCATATGTGTGAGATGTAGTACCGTTCATGTTTGCGTTTGACTGTCAACAAAGACATGTGCTTTAACTCACTAAACCTGTAGAGGGCAGTGTTGTTCTATGTCGACGTGCAAAACTTCATTCCTCTCTGTGGTTAAAAAAAAATATCAGTGAATCTGTGTCTGACTTGGATATTGCACGTGAATATTTGTGCATGTCTGTGCAGAAAAAAAATCAATCATCATAGACCTCTAAGCATATCTATGTACATGTGCATGAACGTGAGTGTGAAAAGAGGAGGCATATCTGTTTGCCTGTGCTTAAATTAGCTACAGCAGTGAGGGAACCATAGTACAGAAAGGTGAAGGAGGTCATGAGGTTTACTTGAGCAGAGTCTGACATCAAAACAAACTGATATACAACTGACTGTAAATGTATACAGACCATATGGAGTAGCCCAATCCCTGTCAGTGTGTGTAAATCACTTTAACCAAGGTTACAGAACCTAATAAAGTGACATTTTAATGTATAATGTTATTCTAGAATCTATATTATGAGAGTATATTTTCATACATGCAATCTACAATATGTCCATATGTAATTTGTATTTGTTGTTAAATACTTTTCTTTCCTCCCTTTAGATTGTTAGAAAACAGATATACATTAATCACATAAAGTAAGCTGTATTATACAAAGAAAGGGACACTCAACAGTATTTTAAAGCTATGTTAATTAAAAAAAAAGCCATATCAGTTATCAAGTATAATGGTTATTTGTGTTTCTTTGTATATATGTACAATTTGTTTAACCCTTTTATTATTAAAATGCTCCTATATGTCTTTTTGTGTCTGATATGATATGATTCTTCAGTATACCATTTTACTGTTGCTTTCCACCAAAATACAAACATCATTTGTGATCAGTGTGAAGGCGTTATATGATGATTCATCGCACTCTTGGTGCAATAAAAGTCTACTGATCCATGTGAAATGCTTATATGTACTGTATGATCCCACCTGCAACTCTGTAACAGATGATCTGTCTGTCACACAGCTCACTAAATGTTAATGCAGGTCAAGGAAGCAGGAAAACAACACACTGGCTCTGAAAAAGCCCGGTTAGTGAGGTCTGGGGCAGTGTAATGCATGTTGCTATAAATAAATAGGACTGGAGAGAAGAAAGTCTTTTGTGTCATAAATGGCAAAAGTGGAGGTTCTAGTTAAATTAGGCAACAGTATTAGAATATTTTACATGATCTAAATCTTTCTGTACTGTGTTACATATAAATAACTTGTATGTATTGCAGGCTGTTTATACACCCCTGTAGTGAATGATCAACCTGTGAACTTTGTATAGAATTAGCTGCAAAACTGTTGACATTAACTATAAAACAGCTTAGAGTTGTAGCCCAGAGGTTAAAACGTGGTTGTTTTTGTCAAAGACAGCAGATCTGTGAGGGAAGTTCAGGTTATTCAGGTGTGAGTCTATGAGCACATGCTTTTTCTTCTTTTTTTTTTTGCTTCAGGCACTCAAAAAGAGACGGCACATGTCTACAGTGCATTCTATAATATGCAATTCAGAATGATACATTCCGTTTGCCTCGAAGGCTGCCTGCAGTGATTGACTGGTGTTGGACTTGTTTTTTTTTGTTTGTTTTTTTTACTTTTAGAAATGAAGATACTGCCTTGAATAAACCTTTACCTGTTGATGTAAAGTTATTTTAACTTTTATGGAATCAGAAGGTAACAAATTAACTGCTGTAGCATTTCTCCATTATAAAGCCACATGTGTTTTCCTTTTAAAAAAAAGTGTTCACATAGACTTGGAGTTTTTTCCCTTCAGTAAATTCTTTCTTCCTGTTTCTGGGAATTTGTCAGGGGGAGAAATGACTGTTACCCCTGTAAGGAAAAAAGAGGAAGAAAGTAATAGTTTAGGAAGGAAATTTGACTCCAGATATGTTGAGAGAGAAATGAGAAAATATATATGTATGAAAGAGGAGAAGTATGTTGCTCAACTTTGTGTTCGTGTTGCAGCTAGAGATAGAAACTATGTTAGTGTATGCACGAGAGAGAGAAAGAGAGAGAGAGAGAGAGAGAGAGAGAGAGAGAGAGAGAGAGAGAGAGAGAGAGAGAGAGAGAGAGAGAGAGAGAGAGATGAGAGACAGCATGGTGAGAATGCATGCGTAAAGCAACGTCATCAAATAAGGGGGTGGGTCCTATCTGACTATGGGTGTTTTAAGGGTGGGACTTGGCTGCTGCAATTGACAGATTATAGCAATGGAGGCGTGGCTTGTCCTCGTAGACAGAGCAGCACGTGGCCAGGCCCATCTGCACGAGGGAGCAGCAACAAAGACCAGCCAGTCTCGGGAACAGAACAGAACTAAGGACATCTGCTGCACACACATGCACACACAACCTCTCTGTTTCACACACGTACTCACATGCGGGGGTTCACATTTGTTCACTCGCCACATGCGTACAGTCAAACCAGATCATATATCACCTGAAAAGGGCAAATACACACAAAGGAGCACAATTTGTACATGGCATGTAATTATTCCTGAGCTGAAAAGGTACATTTCACAAGCATATGCACCAACTTTCTGTTCATTTTCCTATATCTCTAAGAAACATTTACTTTTAACAACACTATTCAGCCACTGCGTTATGACAGTAATGAACAGATATCCATGTATGGTAATGTTTGGTTGTATGAAAAAAGAGAATGTAAGAAATGCAGAGCAGAACTTTAAGAGAGAAGCTAGAAAATAAAGTAGACTCCTCCCTGTGCACAAATAACAAGAAACATATTCATGGGACTTGTAGAGGAGTTGTGTAGCAGCACATGCAAAAGACTGAATGGTCAACAGTTCCTTAATCAGCAAGCCATATCCATTAGATCGATTATTGTTTTCCTGTCATTTCTTCTGTAATACAAAATATTAGTTTGTTTCAACTCAATTGTAAGGAAAATGTATTTATTCACATAATCTACTTCAGATGTCCAGTATGGTTTTTAAAGGAAGTGTCAGTTTACATCACAAATGCTACATAACAATGGAGTTACCAACTAAAGAACAGAAAAACAAATCAACGTAAAAACATAGAAGAGTATGGATATATAGCACTTAAACAGCAACTAAACCAGTCATCAAACCGATTATCAGTAAACACATAGTCAAGTGTTAAGCATGAGATACATACCATAGTAACACATTCATGAAGACAAGGCATGTTTAATCATACAAATTGATGAAATAGATTTAATATATGCAGGTAAGTATTTTTTTAGTTGTCTGGATTAGTAAATATGCTAATTCTTCACCTGATTCTATTTTATAAATATAAGGCATAATGAAATAGAGCTAAGCAGAATGCCTATCCTGATCATTTGATGTAAACAGAAGGAGATTAAGTAAGTTAGAAGGATAGTGAACTACATAGTGAATAGAAAAAAGTACATGCAAGAACAAACATACAGTCTGTTATGCGATGTGTTGTGTGGGGCAAGGTCTGCTTTTGAAACATTCTGATATAAAGTATTACAGTAATCTAGAGGAAGAAGCACTATTTAATACACTAGCTGTACAAAGCAGTTGCCAGGTTGTCCTTAGAAGGGAATCAAGGGACACAATTAGTATGTGAAGGACAACTATATCCAGCTATATAAATCCAACTACAAACTGAGATATGTTAAATTCTATCAATTTTATGCAAAGGGATATTGTAATCACAGAATAGATTTCATTTTTGGTCTGGTACCAACAACCATTGTATCTGACAAGGTTTTATCAAGGAAGAGCTTGTTATATAGAAGCCAGACTTAAAATCAATGATTTCTAAATTGCTAAATCAGGTTTGGTGGTATATATGACAATATCACATATGGTTGTTAAACAGAAAAGCTACTGAAAATTGGTGAGAAGTTGTTAATCTGAATTGAGAAAAAGTGATCCTACTATTGATCCTTGAGATACGCTTCTTTGTTGAATTGAATATGTGACAGTATCACCACCATATTCAGTTGTTATACAGAACAGTCACTGAAAATTAGTGGCAAATTGTTAGCATGAATAGAAAAAAACAATTCATCACAATATTGACCTTTGGAAGACATGCTTGTGCTATGTCTGGTTTGAAATGTTATATGTCAGTATCAATGGCTTTTACAATTATTAAATTGAACAGTTGTTGAAAATTTGTGGCAATTGTTAACATAAATAGAAAAAAAAGAAGCGTCCCAAATATTGACCAGTGAGGCACACCTCCTAGTTTAATACCTAAATGAAACACATTACATTGTAATACACTACATTGCTTTCTATAATAAAACCAAAGGACAACATGTGGGTTTTGAATTACACATATTGTATGTTACCCATGACTAATATTGACTTCCAGCATTTTAGGCAGTCTCCATATTTATTGTTGAATATAAACTAAACAAATGAATATGTAAACATGTAAATAAGTTAAATCTAATGCATAGCAAAACTTATCGTGAACTTCCAATAATCATGCAAACAGGCCTCCTCTGTTCACAATGGGTTTTTTTTCTTCTTTCTGCTCAAGTGGCCCCTCCATCTGGGGCTGCACACGAAGTTGAATGTGAACAGAGCAGGGTGGGGAGCAAGTTTTCAGGCAATGGCTTTAGTCAACCTCAGTGCAGAGCTTATCAAACTTTGCACACAGCTTATGTAAATGGATAAGCTGCCATTTCCACCACCAGCCTCTTTATCAAGTGTCTCACCACACCGACGCCAAACACAGGCAAGCTGTGCCTTAGTGTGTGTGTGTGTGTGTGTGTGTGTGTGTGTGTCAAATGGGCCAATATCTGCCTGGTAACTACAGACTGGCTGCTCCAGATTCACATAAGTAATCCTCACACATGCACAACAAACACAGTAGCTATGAATTGGAATCTCTTGCTGTCATAGCAACATTGTCACTTTCAGCTCACGTGTATGTGTCATGGCTGTGGAAAGGAATCTCTCTAGCCCCTCTTTCAATAGTACAACCACCACCAGCACCACTCTATCTACCCACCCACACACACTTTCTGCTACCAAGACCTAAAAACACACACACATAGGCATGTTTAGAGCCATAACAGCACAGAGATGAGGGGGATGGGTAAACGATACATGACACCTCCCACTCTCTCCTCAGCTGCCCCCTCCCCTCACTGAAACCCATGAACCTTCACATACTAAAGAGACATACATTTACATTACACATGCTCACTCTTTCTGCTCATACAGAGCCACTATTAACAAAACAATCACACACAAAGAGCTCAGTGTCAAACACAGACAAGGTTTTCCTTGGCTTCCCCCACCCTTCCTGTGCTTTCTTTGCTGGCATATAGAGGCTTATGTCTGCACAATAGACAGCTGTGTATCAAATATGGAGGATAATTTGCATCCGCATGACACAAGATTTTTAACAAGCATTGTTTGCATTTAACAAAATAATATGGAGGATGTCACTGTGCAACAGAATCTTTGTAAAACTACTGTAGCTGCTGGTCTGTCAGTGGTTTTGAATATCATCCCATCTTTGATTACATTATTTGATCACACACTGTTACTGGAACCAGATAACAATATGTTCCTTGTTTTTAAGGATATATGATGTGTACAAACTGTATGCAAATATCCTTTAGACTACAGCTTTTGATGACATCAGTAAAGAGGATATGATAACCACTTAATCATAGACAATAAGTTAATGATAATTAGTGTTAATATGATGTTCAGAGCTTTGTTTGAGTCGTCTTAAAACAAAGCGCTTGTAACTGACTCATATAGCCACAAGTATCCTAGAGTTATAGTGACTCAAATAATCACCAAATGGATTATAGATATAAAAAAAAAAATCAACAAACAGAACACAGCTGACCAGGGATTCTGCTAATATGGAGCAAATGTACTTACAAATCTGTAGCAAGGTGGCTAAAACCACACATGTTTTTCTTTACAGAGAGAAATACTGAATTTGTGCAAATATTTTAGTTGCATTTGCATGATGGATGTGTTTCTTTCATTCAATAACAACAATACAGCCAACATTCCAGCACTTATATGATAAACTAATGAAAGCTCTGTGACTGATTATATGGAGAACAAAAACAGACAAATAGTTTATACTATCATATTTTATTTGGTTGCACCATACAATCAAAATATGACGTTGTTGGGGAAAAGATGGTGTTTTCTGTTGCTTCCATTGATAGGTAACTACACACATTTTTAGCATAGGGAAGTTCTGAAGAATTGTATTTTATCTTATTTTTTGAAGGTGAAACTGAAAGAAGAAGAGGGGACTTTTCCTTCTAGAGAGTTGGGGGAAATTCTTGTGTGGCCCACAGGCAAAGTACAGCCTTAGCATTAAAATGCATCCTGAGTGATTTGATTAGTGGCCAGTTAGGTTAAAGTGTGAATGTACTCAGGACACATTGAGATTCAATGACTCAGGATGCTTATTAATGCAGACCGTAAACATGGCTGTACTTTTACTTGCACCTGAATACGCCTTCTTATGGTTGCAAATTAATTCTGGTTTGAGCTGGAGCAAACAGACTGTACCAATAGCTTCCAGGCCTCTGAGTTTCCATGAATCGACACCTGTAGAAGACACTCTGTTCCCTCACAAAACACACATACACACCACCTTAGTCTAGAGTGTTTGTTTTCTTTTCAACGTCGCTTGTAGTGCCTGGGGATGTGGGTGACGTTATTCTGAAACAGTGGGAAATGCGTTGGGACTTGTTCAACCTGCAGGGCGAACTATACAGCTTTCATTACACTTTGCACGAGGATGAAGGTACATGTTTTTATATTTAACAAAAACATGACCAGTAGATGTTGTGTTCTAATGGCTGTTGGTGTTAACACAATTCAATTAAAATACAATTCATAAAACATAACCAATGGATTTTCCTTATGTAGCGTGTAATATAAACATTTTGAGATCAGCTTTTTAAACTATTTTCTTATTATGTTATTTATTCATAATAAACAAGATAAGTGATTTAGCCTTCAGCTTGAACAGGCCCAGACACTAAATAAAAAACATTGAATTCAACAGGTACCACATTTATAGATAAATATTATGATTTCAAGTCACAAGATATCTAGGGCAAAGGGAAGATCTAACAAGAAAGTAATACCTGTTCCTTACAAAATAAAATCCCAAATGACTACTAATTTGTTTAATCAATCTCAGTAAAATGGGTTAAAGTAGACATGTAGAATGAATGAAAATAACATGACACTTTACACAACCTCCAAGCTGAATATCTTAAGAAGACACATTGAAAATGATTGTATGCACATTAACATTAAAAACTCACTATATATATAAGTTTCACTACAGCATAAAGTAGAATAAAACTCCATCAAATTGCATGTAATATTTTTGATGGCTTTTGCCTGTTTTGTCTTATTTATTTGAGGTATGTATGTATGATCCTTTATATATTTTACTGGATGCCATTTTAACTGATTGTAAATGTTATAATGTCAACAGAGAATATTTCTATGCCCAATTTCCCATTTGTTTGAGTGTGAGCTAGTAACACACTTAATATGTCTATTCTATTTTACTCTATTCCATTCCATTAACTCAGATTTTTAAGTTTGAGTTTACCATTTGTTTATGTGAACTAGTTACAGCCTTACATTTCACAACTGGTTTTTAGAAGTTGTATGCTCTGAAAATACTCTGATCTCTTGGAAGTGCTTGGCTCTTATCTTTTGTAACCTAGCACAAAACATGTTTACACTCTCAACAGTGTTTATGAAGGTGGGTGGGCAGTCAAGTGACAGCCTTAGCTCACTAATAACAAGCAAGCTTGTATATTCTTATAATGTATAGTGGTTTTGTTGACGTAAATAGTGGCATAAATAATTAGTAATCTACTAAAAGGGGGAAAAGAGGCATTCCCTGGTAATTACTCGCTTATTCTTGTTTTTTTGTTATTATTATTTCAGTCATGTCAGCACGATTATTCATCTACTCATTCATGTAGGCCGATTACTCAATAATAAAAAAAGATTCGTGTCCTTGTAGGAGGATGACGAATAGATGTGTAATAAAGCAACCCTGACTTTGCGCAGGCGCAAACGCGTCTAGCCCCCGCTGTCCCGCTGCCCCGCCCCCCTGCTCGGTCTCAGAACTGTAGTTATCGCCCGGGGGCTCCGCGCGCAGCCAATGGCCACACGTTGTTTTACCCGTGACATCATCCGCCACTCCTCTTACTAAAGAAGGAAACAAACATCCATCCAGAAGGAACGGGACACGGAGCAAGAAAGAAAGAGAGGCAGGAAGGCGAGGAAGGGAGAGGTAGCTAAACACTATCTGAACCACCCTGACACGGAGGACGGCGCCGTAAACACTGCTATAAAAAGGCAGAGGAGAACCACACAAGGATCCGCCGACCGTTGTTCCTGCCGACACTAACGTCGACTTTTTCTGTCTGTCGTGAAACTTCATCAATTTTAGCAGGTGAGGATCTGGGATTATTCACCTTTTAAGGATTAAAAAATACGACCCGAACTCTGTAAGTAAAGACGGAAGAGGGTTTTAATGCTAACTAAGCTGAGGTTCGGTCATGGCGACCTTTAATGGTGGATTGAAAGGTCAGGTGATGTGTGCGTGTTGGTTTGTGTGGTAAACAAGCTTTTTTCTTCGTCCTTCTTTTGCTCGTTGAACTTATCACCGTCATCTCCTCCTCCTTGGATTGGAAATATCACAAGTCCTCGAACGTGACTCCTGTCTGGTTTAAGAGAAAAACAAGGGAGGGAGCTAGCTAATGCTGTCTGTTTTTCTATTTGCTCAGAGCTGGGGGATGGGAGCACCAAAGCCAGCTAATTCCTGTCTAGAAATAGAAAATTCATAAGCCGAATGGGCGAGAAGAACTAGAGTTGCTCTTAAACGACAACTGAACATATGTGAAAATATTAAACGACGTCCCGGTACATCGGTACGTGTTCGTCAAGTGTTTGCAGTAGTTTCCACCTTCGAGAAAACATCGTTTGGTTGGTGTTAAAGAGCTATGTGGCACCACCAATTCGTTTCTAAGTACTCAAGAGTGCTGATATAATTGAGGTTGTTTGTATTGCTTCGCTGAAAACACGTAGAAAATGGTTATTAGTTAATGTGTTGCGAGAATTGGGAGCTATAAAACGATGTACAAACAGGAAGCAGGGACATTGCAGACAAAGGAAGAAAGAAGAAACAAAGGGAGCAGAGACCACACTGTCTAGACTGATGAGGATTTTTTTTTAGGAAACATAGGTGCTGCTGCTCTCCATCGCTCTCCTGGTGGCTATGTGTACCCCTATGTCATTTTTATAGAGATAATTTAGTGCTTATAAGCATACAGCAGTAGTCTTTTTCTGTTCTGTCCTTCAGTGTGACTCAGTAGTTTTCAACCCAGCAGGGCCTGAAATATGAGCTGAGCTTGCGGCTGATAAAGGAGCACAGTCTTCCCCTTTTGTTGGTTTCAGATTATCTATTACACGTTTGTTTTTCAAATTCAACCGTCAACCCCCTCAGATACTTTCGACTCATACCAGTTTTGACCATTTATTACTTTTAGTTCTGGAAGGTTTTCAACAAGGGAACTTGGTGGTGGGTGACTGTAGCTGGTAGTCTGCTCTGTGTTGGAAACCCCCTGACTTACCCTGGTGGATGTACTTGACAATACCCAACGGATTGATTGTATTACATTTCAGCATACTATTCATGCTTGAAAGCAGGACGTGGGTTTTTGGGTGTTTAGTCCCTGAGCAAGCACATATATATTGCTAATCAAGCTTGATGACTGAATATCTCAGTTGATGGCAACATTTAACACAGAGGTTCTAGATATTTTAACATGTATGTATTTAGCCTCGAGGTTTTTAAGTGTGTATGCCCTGTGATTTCACCATAATCCTGTTCATGAGAGGTCTCCTCAGAAGCTAGGTTAATATGTCTGTTGTTTATCCAACAGCTGGGCCCAAACGTGACAGCTGAGCCACGCTGACCATTGTTCCTTTGTGTCAGAACGTAAACGTCATAGCTGATCTGTAAGCAGCTGAGGCGCTTGTTGCATTTACCAGTGTTTATTGTTGTTGCCTGATGCAGTTAAGTTTGATTCTTGTTGATTACATTGTCATCCAAGTCTGACTACAGAAGCCTCAAATCCAAAAACGTGAATCAACTCTCCTAGATACAGTACAGAAACTGTTGTGTTTGGGTTTAAAGGGGTTGCTGTTTATGGTCACAGGAAGAAAAGGTGTTTTTGGGCTACATGCTGGTATTAACCTCAAGCTCAGTTCTCCTGCGTGGTGTGTTTCTGTAGTCAGCAGCTGAGCATGTGACACAAAGGAAGAGATGGTCTTTGTGGGCTTTTCCAAGGAAACCCTTTGTTGACACAGTGGTGAGAGCATGGAGGGATTCAAAAAAGAGATGTGGCAGTAGGAGAAGGGGTAGCTTGGGATTTAATAGCACTTATTGTTTGGTCAGGACACCTCAACTGAACTGACAGGACGTTCTGAAACAAGTGCCAGCCTCTCCAGGAACATTAAGCTCTGCCCTATTTGTGTCCGAGACCAGAATATAAACAAGCCTCACAACAACGCAAGCAAGTCACTGCTATGTTGCACCACAACGGGGCCAAAGGTTGTTTACAAGGGAAATATGATACAGTTGCTGTGTGTGCTGAATTTTGCTGGATGGATGAGTTGATCAGATGATTTGTAAAACAGTCCGGACATGACTGGCAGACAGGATGCCTCTTAGTCAACTAATCTCAGCCTTCCTGCCTGTCTGTTTGTTCATTCATCAAGGTGTTTTTGTGCTGTTGCCTCAAAGACAGCTTCTCCCATTACACAACTTCCTGCTGTATTGCATTGCAGCACAGTAGAGCCATGTCATAGGGCTTCACATTTACACATACAAAAGTTGTTTTGGGAGGGCGTTAGGGTGAGGAGCAATGACGTCAGAAATTTTGAAATACCTTTTGTGGTAAAAAAAAAAAACACACACACACAAAAAAAACCCCACAAGTAGGGAGGTGGAGCAATCCTGAAACCATGACCTACTTTGTTCATCTTCATTCATTGGCTTGTCTTACACCCAGAATTGTGTATTATTTACCTGGCATTTTTTTCCCCTGCTTTTTTGTAGATGTGAGTCAGAGCTCCTTTTTTATGTACAATAGGAAGAAGTGATTGGTCTGAGGGTGTGTGTGTGTACATTATGAAGTCATTTGTAGTTGTATGAAAATTGTGAAACTGAATGATGATGCTATCATTAGTCTTCAGTTTGTGTTCAACTACATAATGTACTTTTTCAGTTATAAACCAGTATCTCTCTGGGTATAATTGGTTCCAGAACAAGGGAGCAGTTGATAAATTAGTTCCTAAAGCAGTAAACAGACATGAAAATGTGAGATGGTCTGTTATTATTGTTATTTTAAATGAATGTGTCAGCTGTTCTCAGGATTAGAGAGGGGTTTGGGGGGGTGTCGAACAGTGAACAAAGCTGTGGAACTGGATAACGCTTGCCAAGGTGCTGACCAGAACAGTGATTGTCGTTTGTTCTGTGGACGTCCTGCTGAGAAGCGTTCATTACTGTATCCTGGCTAAAGGGCGAGTCAAAGCGGACTGGCTTGCTGTTGTCAAATTTTCATACCGTGTCTCTTGTGTTATCGGGAAGTTCTGACATTCATCTAAACTGGATTGGCAGCACAGCAGGGCCCTTATAAGGAAGTGATTCCTGTAATTGAAGTCATCGAAGTATTCATTTGTGTTTCTCTGTCACATGGTTGTGCATAAACATGGTTTCTCTGTGTGAAGCATTCTCTCACACACACTCTCTCTCTCTCATTCTGTTAGCAATGGCCCAAGAGACGAACCAGAGCCCGGTGCCCATGCTTTGTGCCACAGGCTGTGGTTTCTATGGAAACCCAAGAACCAATGGTATGTGCTCTGTATGCTACAAGGAACACCTGACGCGGCAGCAGAGCAGTGACCGTATGAGCCCCCTCAGTCCTATGGGTAAGTACAGCACACATACAAAGAGAAAAACAAAATGTAAAAATAATTGCAGTGGTTCAGAAACCTCAAGCGTGCCATGATAACAAATGAGCAGATTACATCATATCGTTAGAGATACAAAGGAACAATAAGACAGCAACTTTGTTTTGAAATACAACCAGTTCTAGCACAGTCAGTATATTTTCCCAACTCTCCTCCCCTGCCCTCCCTCTTTGTTTTTCCACTCTGTGTAATGAAAGACAGCTGTTTTCGTCATGACAGTGTTCAAGGTTAGGGGGGTGTTGACTCCTTCAGACTTTTCTAAGGTCAAACATTGAAGTTTCTCTCACAGTGATATTAACAACCTGTTAAAACATGCCTTTGAAAACAAGGCACTTATTATAAACAAACTGGAGCAGCATTTCAGATAAAAATTAACTTGGTATTCCTTGTATTATGAGAGCATGGTAGTAATAAAGGCCTCATGTTTGTCACAAATCACTGTTTTCATTGTGTTTAATTGTTCCCTGTTATTCAGGTTCAACTGCTAGTCCTACCTCAGAGGCTTCTGCTATCCAGAGACTAGAAGCCAGTCTAGCCAAGGTTGATGCCTCCCCTGCCTCTTCGCCAGGCATGTCTAGGTCAGTACTAGCTGCGTTTTGACCATTATTCGAGATTATACATGTTTCAAAAATCTGAATATTTGTGACCTGTTCTCTGCTTAATCTCATATTTGTATCTCATGCATCTTTTGATTATACTTTCAGAACTGTTCAAGGATCTCTTCCTGTCACTCAACAAATGACAGAGATGAGCATCTCGAGAGAGGACAAAGCAGAACCCTTAGAACCTGGTAAATAGTTATCTGTTCACAAAAACTGAATATAATTCATATTTGACAGACACAAAATAAACACACGTGCAGTGACTGCTCTCATGTAGACCTTTTGGGCAAGTTGCTGTCTCAAACCCTCCACGGCCACAGTTTATTTTAGAGGCAGTGTTGCATACCTTAGATCCAACTGTTGGTTTTGCTTACAGCCTCCAAGAAAGAGAGGCTACCTAAAAATAAACCTGTTTAAAAATACTTCTACACCAGAGGGCATTCTCAGATTTGATGGTCCCTGCCAGCAGCTTTCTCAGAGTAGTGTACTATTTTCTGCCAAGTACAAGAGAAGACAATTTATAGATAAGGCATTTAAGAATTACTATGTAGATGGTCATCGAGTACAAAAGTGCATTTACATCTTGGAACAAAAATAGGAAAAATCTGATGCTTTTGCAAATTAAAGGAAGCTTAGAATGACTGAGGTTGATGTTTTGTTTTCTTGTGTGCAGTTGTAAACCAGCCTGCTGCTTCTAGCCCTGCCCCAGTAGCCTCTTCCTGCAGTGAAGAAAACAAGGGAGACACCCCCAAACCCAAGAAGAACAGATGCTTTATGTGCCGCAAGAGGGTGGGCCTTACAGGTAAGGACAGAGGGACCATTAATGCCCCAATGTTATTTTTAGTTCTGTTTTATGTAGAGAGAAAAAATGTTGTGTATAAACTTTTGACCTCTCATTGTTTTTGCTTTCAGGGTTTGACTGTCGCTGTGGCAACCTCTTCTGTGGCATCCACCGGTACTCTGACAAGCACAACTGTCCCTATGACTATAAAGCTGAGGCTGCTGCCAAGATCCGTAAAGAAAACCCAGTGGTGGTGGCTGACAAGATCCAGAGAATATAAGTTTTGCAAAACAACAGTGGCAGCGATGATGACAACACCTTTGACACCTTTGAAAAAGACTGGAGTATGAGTGCGAACCTTTTGAGATGATCACTGGCATGAGTGGCTAAGTGAGGATTACAAGGACTTGATTTACAGAATTGCAACCTCAAGAAAAAAAGAAGAAAAAAATCCAGAAAAGATCCTGTCTGAGGGAGATGCATGAATGATCACTTTTCTCCTTTTTGATTAATTCATTAGTTTGTTTTATCCTATTTTCTGTGGTGTGACTTTACAGCTGTTCAGTCCTTTTTTTTAAGAATATGTATCGTCTTATTAAGAGCAGCCCAGGGTAACTGTCCAGGATATGCTGTGCTCCTCTCACCCAAACCAGGCGCCATTTTGTGCCAAACCGTAGACAGCCATTTCACCCATGACCCCGTCACGTGTCAGATACTGGCGGGTCGTTCAAAGCATTCAGACCACACATTAAGAGTCCGCACATGTTTTTAACTTCTTGTACTGTGTCCATTGGTACTGGAGTCAGTCAACATTTTGGAGAACCGTACAACTGTCCCCTACTGTGCACAAGGGGCTTTGTTACTTTGTCTCTGTCTTTCCTAGCTTTACCTACCTCACAGCTGCTGTGTTAAGCTTTGTTGTTTTCTCCTTTTCCTTCATGTGTTTTCATCAGCTTTGACCCCAGCAGAATAATGGGTCATCTCACTCTATCCACTCTTAAAAGTTGGCCTCGATGACCCTCTGATCAGCATGTCAGTGTTGACTTTGATCGGTCTGATTGTGACGAGGCTGTTTTGAAATGGTTGGAGGTATCTGCTAGACAGGGACAACAGTTTATTCCGCGGTTTACTGAATCTAAATATTCACAATGGACGCTATCAATAAAGGAGTTCCACAGATTGTAATCACAGATGCCTGGTTGTAAGGCTGTGTGTACTGATGCGAGTTGCCTGGGTGGAGGTGTTGCACCCTTCTCTGGCAGGCCTGGTAGGTGGGTTTAGGCTACTTTTGTGTAAGGGGCATGAATGATCGGGATAAATG
This sequence comes from Siphamia tubifer, assembly GCA_020466265.1. Lineage (NCBI taxonomy): Eukaryota > Metazoa > Chordata > Actinopteri > Kurtiformes > Apogonidae > Siphamia > Siphamia tubifer. The sequence continues at coordinate 30,377,854 of CM035791.1, read as the reverse complement.
CATGAGTTACTCTTAATCAGCATTAGTATTTCAGGAATAATGTAAAAGAATTTGGCATCACTCAACTAGAGTTTCAGATTTTTATTTGCTGAAAGACAATGTTATGTTCTATTCGCTATTTTGTTTTCCTTTTCCATTGATATTGTACTGACGTTGGCGCATGTATTCAGTGCATTTGTGGAATTAGGGTATGTGAACCATCATTTTTTCTTTTTTTTTTTTTTTAAGGCGCTAACAGAACGTTCATGTGAGCACAGAGTGTGTATGTGTGGGAGTGTTGTCCCCTAACCCTATTGTCTGTGGAGCTACCCGGTTTATCAGCACATGTTTACAGAACTACAGGAGCATGCCAGAGCTAGATTTACAAAAAATAATAGATACCAAGATTAGATGTAACTTCTCATCCGTCTAACAGCTATTGGTCTGTGTGTCTGCTATAGAGCACTGTAGAGATGTGAGTGTGTGTGTATTGGTGCGAGTGCATGTGCACATATCTGTGCAAAGTGTGTTTTCATGGCTGCCTGAACACATTGGAACCCATGTATGTTTGTGACTTGTGTTGATCCCCCCCTTTTCTCCCCTGTAAGGATGTTTTTTCATTTACAAAACAATTGTATGTATCCGTTTGAGTTTTTGATTCTTAGTTATATGCAAATTTGTACAAAAAATGAAAAAACAACAAACTGTGTTGATATTTATGTATTACATATAATCTTGCTATCCAGCATTACAACAGAATAGTATCATGTAAATAAAACTGTACAGAGAGACATTACCACGTCTTCTTGTGTGGTGACTTGTATATATTTATATCCTTTTTTTTTTTTTTTTTTTTTACCATTTTTGCCTGAAGACGTTATGTGCTGGTCTTGTTATCAAGGTGATGCAAAGTGAATGTGCTGATGTTAATGAAACTGTGAAAGGCAAAGCAGAGGACAAATGCATTACATTTTGTAGCATATCCAGAAAAAGGGGGCTGAATATCACTTTGTAATATTGTGAGTTGGTCACTTCTTTCACTGGGAGACTGATATACCCCATTGGAACATGAACATTTTTACTGTATGCTTTTAACTTTGCACTATTTTTTTCCTCAGAGAATGGCCTTTGTTATATATTGTTGCTGCTCTATTTCTTGGACAAATATTTTTCCACCCCTTCCTTTAACATAAATTGAAACTAATCCTTCAGAATAATTATTATCAATGAGAAAATGTAACCCATAAAGACCCAAATGGCCACCAACGTCCTAAACCATCCACTGATGTAAAATGTTTAATGCCCATTGATCCACTAATTCTATCAGTACATGCAAATAATTACTATGAAATACATCTTTTTTTGGAACTCGATCAATGGCACTGGGTGGACACTTGTTTTTATATTGATATCTTTCCTTTTAAAAAAAAGTACTCTTTTTCAGTTTTAGTGTTCATGATTTAAAATCCTTTAAAATTACTCTGAGCATTCATGAACATCTACATCATCATTAAATGTCAGAAAATATTTTTTTACGGGGGGGGGGTGAACTACACGGGATAATATTATAATAAATGGTGATAAGTCTCTTAAGAAAGTTGACATTTCCCCCCCAAAAATAATTTGGGAACAATCACAAAAGTAGCACTAAATTTTCATGGGTTAAATCTAAAAATATAAAATTTTCAAAGAATTCAACAAAAACTATACAATCACACGTTCAATACACAGCTCTGACTGTACTATTGAACTGCAACACTGCTCTAAATATGACCTTGTAGGTTGTCATGTCTTGTTATTATAAATATCTCCTAAACAGTTCTTATTGGGAAGTCATGCTTCTGGTTCTGATTAAAAATATATGTTTTCAAATACATTACTGAATTAAGAATATTCTGGGAACTAGAATCAACACAAGATAGGAGTGAATATAGTGGTACTCGTTTCAGTCTGGACTAAAATAGTGTGGTAATCACATGTCCAGTGCTACAGCATTACACTGTAATACCTCACCTAGTGTAACCCGGCCTGTTTAGCATCCTCATGTTAATACAACACTGGCAGAACAGACACTCTGTGGACTCCACCAAACCTTGTCTAGGTCACACAGGAAGTATTAGTCCTCAGAGTCTGGAATAACAGGATCCTGTTCTGCTATTATCTAGGTTAAAGCAGTAGATAGTGTTTGGAGACAATGAAATTTCTAACAGTTGTGTTGGAGAAGGCGAGGCAGAGGATGTCAAAGAAGCAGCTGCTCGGACAGTTGAGGTGTGCACATGCTGCATTTGTATGACACAAAGCAACAGATATCACATTGTGTGGTCACTGATATAATGGACGGTTTATACTTGAACATGAGATGGACTGACTTCACCAGGAGACTGTGGTGCATTATGTGGTAAAATAGGACAGTCTGGAAAACACCATGTTTGTGTTTGTGCTCTATTATGATAGTCATGTGAATATTTAACCATTGAAATGAGGACCTGACCTACAAATTGACGTCACTGTAGCCAGTCTTGGCTTCCAGAAAGACCTTTGAAAGGCTTCTGGGTTAGGGGTATGATGGCAGCATGGTAGTCAGTGTTATTTAACAGAGAAAGCCTGTGTGTTGAAGGGGAAAATGTTTGGACTGACTCCAGCATCAGAATCCTCCCCCTCACAGCGGTTTTAACCTATAATTTGTTTCACTGATGTGTGCAGCCATGTATCTGTGTCACCCACTCTGTCTCTGTCTGCCACTGGGTGTAACTGAGGTTGAAAAGTCGGTTCATTTCAAGTAAGACATCAGAGGTACTGGGAATGACAGATGTTGTAGCCAGATGTGTAACAGGGCTGAAAGTTATGTGAGGCGACAGACAGTAAATACAAACATGACCACACTCTTCTCACCAACATTGTCACGCCCACAGTGACGGCATCTTCTTACTCTACTAACTCTGTCACACTGAGACACAAAATGGAGCATGAGCATACACACATCAGATATGTTCACACTGAATGCTCCACATTAGATTTTCACACTCATGTGTGACTCAGTTCTAGGTTTTGGGCTTTTTTTTTTTTTTTTTTAGATTGAAGCTATTCTTTCCAAGTCTGATCCAGCCCACTTTCATGTAGTCCTGAATCAGCTACAGAGTCACAGAGTTCATGTGACTTTTACATCCCATTAAATGGAGATTTGTCATATTTCTGTACAGGAGGTAGTTACTCACATGTTACAAAGCAGTTGACAAACGCATGACACACGCATGAGTAGAGCAGCCAACTTCATCCAAAACATCTTATTTAATAGTAAAATATTAATAATACCTGGGTATTTTAGTAAAATCTCTACGTAATTAGACAAACATAATGTAAACAAATATTTTAAAGTCATGGATATTCAATTCACTGGCAATTCCAAACAAAAAGTTAATTTAAAAAGTACATTTTCATGTTTTGACTGTCCCTTTTAGCTCTGTTATTCCACAAGGTGGGGCAGTAAAGTTGTGATCTCAGAAAAAAAAACAACTCACACCTGAAACGAAAATTAATTCTTCAGGAGGTTGTGATTGTGTGTGAAGGCTGTGAAGTACATGTTTGTGATTCTTTACTAAAAAAAGCCAAAATGGACCTGTATAACTAAAGTAAATTAACGTAACTTCTTGTCATCTAAACCCGCTTTATCCTCACTAGGGTCGTGGGGGTCACTGGGGGCCTGATCCAGCTACAATGGATGAAGGTGGGGTAAACCCTGTATGCGTCTCCAGTTCATCTCAGGGCTGAACGTATACAGACAAACAATCACTCTCACATTCACACCTATGGACAATTTATATGAACCAATTAACCTGTCAGTGCATGTCTTTGGATGGTGGGAGGAAACTGGAGTACCTGGAGAAAACCCACGCAGACACAGGGAGAACATGCAAACATAAATTAACTTAAATAAAATAATAATTTAAAAAAACAGTGGGGTATCGTTCTGTAAAAAGTTAAATAGTTCTATTCATAGCTCCATCCTCAAACTCCTCAAACTTTTTGCAAAGGTACCCCACTGTCAAAATCTAACACCCTACCTGTCTGAAAACACCTGTGATGGATCAAATCTATGTTGCCACAGAGTAATATATATATATATATATATATATATATATGTATATATATGCTTGATCATAGTCTCCACTTTAACAAGAGTTTTTCATTTTCATGGTGACATGGCAGTCAGCATGATTAAGCTCTAAAAATATATCTGTATTATATTTTCATATGTGAAATAATGAATTAAACAGCTGATTATAAATAACACTCATACCAGTCTGTGGCTGAGATGGACTAATTAACAGTATGTGTGTCGGCTTGGTCAATAGAGATTTGGCCTTTGTTAGGGTTAACATTTGAGTTATACTGTAAAATGAACCAAGACATAATAGTCAACTAAATGTTGCAAATATTACCATCTGCTGGTGGAATGTGGCACTACAAATATTGAAACTGCTGAACATAGAGAAATATGGAAAGCAAAAGATATTTACTATTCTTTTAGTCAACTTAAAGAACTCAGAGATACAATTTCCATTCCATTTCTGTGTGTGTATGTTTTTTTTTCTCATTTCCTTCAGACTCTTATCACCACCTCCCACAGGTACTGTAGCTTATTTTGGCATCGATCCAGCTGATGTCATCCTTTGTGCTGATGTTGGCATGTCAATTACCATTTGTGTATGGTAATTTTAAGTAAATTGAAATTTTAAGTAAATTGAAACAAATTTGATGTTTTATAGACATTTAAAAAATTTCCCCATTATAAAAAGTAGGTCAGAATTATTTTTAAAAAAAATTAGGATTCTTTTTTTAAAAAATCCTTAATTTTTTTTATTTTTATTTTGACCTACTTTTCCCAAAAGGTAATCACATCTATTCTGGGTCAATGGTAATCTATAAACCGAATTTGGCATGAGTTCAACCAATCATTTTGCGGCTAGAGAGTTAACAATCAGACAACCAAAACTAAAAGCAATACCACTTGTTTTCCCTTCATTGTGGGTTCTCATGGTAAAAATGTTTACAGCACCTCATGGCAACTAGATTTGTATAAAAATTATCATAAATGTGCATTGGTTATTTTCACTTATTTTATTTCAGTTATTAAGAGGTTCAGTTGACATTAATTAACACAAAAAAACCCCACCTAATTATCATTTGAATTATCATTTGATTTAATTATCACTGATGTAAAAAGGTAGCGTGAAAACAAATATCTGGACAATAAATAAATATCACAAGGGATACAAATCATTAATAAAATGGGGAAAAAAATGCAATAAAATACTGTACAGTGTAATAGGTACTAAGCCATAGTAAATGTAACAATTCTTATAATCATTCAATGAATACATGGCAATAATATACAGCAGTAAGGTAACAGACAGTTCAATGTTAAATATTCATATGGATGTGATTTCTCTATGTGAACTAGTCAAAAAGTTCATTGTTTGGATGCTGTTACTGAATATGCTGCTTGGCTAAAACCACTAAAACGACCACTATCCTCTTCTAGGAATGAACTATTCCCTGGTTATTTGAGAGCTGGATCTTTGCTTAACAAAAGCTTTAAGTAGAGGAAGAACAGTATTATGTAGAATTTATAAACTAAACAGACTAAATAATTTCAGTAGATTTTCCAACCTCAAAAGTTTGTGTTTATTTAGGATTTGACAGATAATGGATGCTGTTTAGTGTCTTATCCAGCATGCTTATACAAGTTTTTGAGCAGCCATTATTATTTTTGCTGGCCTATGCCCAGATTGTCAAACATGATTTTTTTTTTTTTGCAATAACATTAACAATACATTTGCAAAAATGTACTGTCAATGCTGTAAATGTGTCACACCACCACACCATTCCACAAAGAATGTTTTTTAATAAAATATTACAGTAGGATTATAGCTGAATTCTGAAAAAAATAAACATAACCTTCAGTACAAATCTATGCATTTGTCCTTGTTTTTTCCACTGTCTCATACTTTGGTGTTTCATCATCTCCGACTTCCTCCCACCATCCAAAAACATGCACTGATCTAAAATGTCATATGTCAGACCTGCGGCTGGGATGTGCTCCAGGCAACTCCTGTCACTCGTAGGGATGAAGTGAGTTCATAAAATGGATGGATGGTTGAATCTAGATTAAATACTATTACTTTGCTTAGTAGATTATATGTGGATACTATAACATTTGTATTTTTTAGCTGTAATTTAGCTTAAGTTTACAAAAAAAGGGAGTACTTCACCACTGTTGTTTTGTTTTCCGTCTAAAAAAACAGTCTACAGGAGGCGCTGTGGGTTTTGTCATTGTTATGTTGACGTTTGACACCGGAACCGGAAATCCTTGGCAGCTGCGCTTGTGCGCTCGTGTTAGTGTTACCATTGTAACGTATGTGAAACGCATTTATAGTGCAAAAGTCGAACGTTTTTGAAACAGTCCCAGGATATAAAGCTACGTATTGCACTGATGTTCAATAAAAGGACAGAGTGAGCTGAACTTTGTGGCTATTTAACGTGAGCAAACTGCTCAACATTGAATAAAAGTGCGGTAACTGCTAAAGGAGAAAAAGCCGCACCATGGCGGATGTCACTGCTCGTAGCCTGCAGTATGAGTACAAAGCGGTAAGTGTACTTGTATAAAAACTTTAAAAAGAAAAGTAGACTCAGTAGCGGGTGTTATTAAATTGCAATGCTTTGCACAACTCTTGTAAACTAAACGATTTCGTATCGGCCTACTGAAAGTATTTTGGTTTCCACTGTACTAGCTAGCAGTTAGCTTAGCCGGTGGTCAGATTGACATACCGACTGATTTATCACTTTATGTCTGTGTGAAATGAAAGAATTCCAACTTGGTCCTGCAAGCTGATCGGTCTCTGATCGACCGTACACGGAGAGATGAACCCACAGGAGAGGTGTTGTCCCTGGTGGGGAAGCTGGAGGGAACCAAGATGGGAGATAAAGCTCAGAGGACCAAACCTCAGAAGTTGGAAGAGAGACGAGACAAGTCAGTATTATTCCAACACACCTGGTTTATAATCAAAGAACTGTAGCGGTGTTTTAGACATATAAGCTATAATGATGATGCTTTAGGGTTTTCTTAGCTTTGGGATAAAAAGGCCATTATATTTTGTATCTGTTGTTATGAGTTTGTGTAAAATTTATATTTTATTTATTCTGCAAACAAAACTACAGTATTTCTGTTGTGTTTTTGGGTATTTACCTTCATCTGGAGTTAATTCATTCAGTTTTTAGACAATTCACTCTTTGTTATAATTTAGGACGAATACCAAAATTAACTGGAATAATCATTTGATTCATAGGCCTCAGGTGTTTCTTTTAAGGTTCATTTATTTTTGATGTAGTTAAGTTCTGGATAATTTTAAAGGGTTTTATATGTGCAGTGATTGAAATTCTTAATTTGATATAATACAAAGTTTGGCTGAGAACAAAACAGGATAGCCATTTTCTTTCAATGCATTGTTTTTTCCTTATATGTATTTTATATATAAATATGTACATCTGCAGTATCAGCTGTTTGGTCGTTTGTTTTTTTTCGGTTATGATGTATGTCATGATGTTTGTGGATGTCAGCTGTACAATTCACAAATTAAAGGTGAAATTGAAATGTTTGTCAGTGAAAGAACTCCAACATCCTTGTGTTATTCAAGGTTCTACTTAGGGACGCCAGCATTAATCATTCTCATTCAACTTCTCTCCTCACAGGAGGCGAAAGCGAGATGAGGACAGACATGACATCAATAAAATGAAAGGCTTCACTCTGCTTTCTGAAGGCATTGATGAAATGGTGGGCATTGTATACAAACCAAAAACCAAAGAAACCAGAGAAACCTACGAGGTGTTGCTCAGCTTTATCCATGCTGCTCTCGGAGATCAGGTCAGGAAAGAGACAGTCCTATTTTAGTGGAAAAAGTAAACATGTTACAACATTTTTGATGGAACCAATACATTAATTTTTCTTTTCTACAGCCACGTGACATTCTGTGTGGAGCAGCAGATGAAGTTCTCGCAGTGTTGAAGAATGACAAAATGAGGGATAAGGAAAGGCGCCGTGAAGTGGAGCAGCTGCTTGGGCCTGCTGATGACACTCGATACCATGTGTTGGTCAATCTGGGCAAGAAGATCACCGACTATGGAGGCGATAAGGACTTACAGAATATGGGTAAGTGTATGGGGAAATGGATGTGAATTAATGAGTTAGTACAGCTTTTTTTCTGGTTGACTCACAGGCTGTTTAGCAACACAACCAATTATATTTATTTGTTCTACAGATGACAACATTGATGAAACATATGGTGTGAATGTCCAATTTGAATCTGATGAAGAGGTGAGAATGTTGTCCATATTGCACCTGCAGTTATTTTCACAAATTTGTAGTTTTTATTTCCAAATTTACAGGCTCATGTATTTAAATTTTTCCTATGTCATTTAGGAGGGTGATGAAGATCAGTTTGGTGAGGTACGAGATGAACATTCAGATGAGGACAGCGAAGGAGAGGAGGCCACTGTGGGCGGCACTCTTTCAGCCAATGTAAGTTCAATATTTGTTCCATTTAAGCAAGAATTTTCCACAAAACCAGGTCAATCTTTGCCCAATAATTGCATGCTGGATTATAGAATATGTTAAAATGTTATTCCTATTTTAGCTTGGCGTCACAGGTGATGTGATGACGGTGAAGAAAAAGGATCTACACCCACGAGACATTGATGCATTTTGGCTTCAGCGTCAGCTCAGTCGTTTCTATGATGATGCCATTGTTTCACAAAAGAAAGCAGATGAAGTTTTAGAAATTCTCAAGGTATGTCTTAGCTTTTCTGGTGGTTGGGCAAGGGTTTTTTTTTTTTCTTTTTTTCTTTTTTTTTAGGTTTTCTTGTTAATGACAGACTGAGTCTTTGTGCCTCTGTTAAACAGACTGCCAGTGATGACAGAGAATGTGAGAACCAGCTGGTATTACTGCTGGGCTTCAACACTTTTGACTTCATCAAAGTCCTCCGCCAGCATCGCCGTATGAGTAAGTCACTGCTGAAGAATGGTGCCATTCATAATATTGTAACTTGAGTCTCGAAGCTGATGGATATTTTCTTTTTTTGTATCTGACTCACAGTTCAGTATTGTACAATGCTGGCAAGTGCTCAGAGTGAAGCAGAAAAGGAGCGGATCATCGGGAAGATGGAATCTGATCAGGAATTGTCAAAGATCCTCTATCAGTTGCAGGAGACAGAGAAGGAGGATATTATTAGAGTGAGAGTTCTTGCTTGTAAAAAACAAAAAAAAACCTTACATGTCATAATTAGATCTCTTTATCACATGTCTTTTTTTTTTTCTTTTTCTTTTTTTAGGAAGAGCGATCTAGAAGAGAGAGGGTTAGGAAGTCACGAGTTGATGACTTAGAGGCCATGGACATTGACCATGGAGAGGTGAATATTCTATAACAGTGGTGATGTTGAAGTTACAGGTTGTCTACTTAGTATATTTTCTGCAAGTGTTTGTGCACAGTGTTTAGATCCTCCCTCCTTCATGTCCTACAGTCAATGGCGCCTCGACAGCTGCTGGATCTTGATGACCTGGCCTTTACTCAGGGAAGCCATTTCATGGCCAACAAGCGTTGCCAGCTTCCTGATGGTTCATTTCGTAAACAACGTAAAGGCTATGAAGAAGTTCACGTCCCTGCCCTCAAACCAAAGCCTTTTTCTGATGATGAGGTTTGTTATTACTACAAATACATTTTCTGTATATGTTTCTCCTGATAACCTGGAGATTGATTTATTCATGTTCTAAATGCACTGTATTATTGTGTCATCAGGTGCTTGTTGCCATTGAAAAGTTGCCTAAATATGCTCAGGCTGGGTTTGAGGGATTTAAAACCTTGAATCGTATCCAGAGTAAGCTTTTTAAGACTACTATGGAAACTGATGAGAACCTGTTGGTGTGTGCACCTACGGTATGTAAAACCTGTCGAATCAAATGGCCTCGCAGCAGAGTCACAGCTGTCATCACCTGTAATAATCGGTTTGTGTTTTGGCTTGTATTTGCAGGGAGCTGGTAAGACTAATGTTGCCTTAATGGCAATGCTGAGAGAAATTGGAAAACACATCAACCTGGATGGAACCATCAATGTTGACGATTTTAAAATCATCTACATTGCACCCATGCGCTCCTTGGTACAGGAAATGGTGGGAAGCTTCAGCAAGGTGAGTGCTGGACTTGGTACCTGTGACGAGCTTCTTATGCACTCTACATGGGTCATTAATCACATTAAAATGGAATCTGTTTCTTTTTGCAACTCTGTGAGCTTGATAATATATTTAACTTTTGTTTATTCCAGCGCTTGGCAAGTTACGGCATCACAGTATCTGAGCTGACTGGAGATCACCAGCTTTGTAAAGAGGAGATTAATGCCACTCAGATTATTGTCTGCACCCCTGAGAAATGGGACATCATCACTAGAAAAGGTGGAGAACGTACCTACACCCAGCTGGTGCGCCTCATTATCATTGTAAGTACACAACTTGTTTTGGATTTGATCATAAAACACATCTAGTAAAGTATATGAGAAGGTTTCACATGAGGCATACAGAATAACGGTAAATGTCTTGTTCAGGATGAAATCCACCTGCTTCATGATGATCGTGGGCCTGTGCTGGAGTCCCTAGTGGCAAGGACTATCCGTAATGTGGAGTTGACACAGGAGGATGTGCGTTTGCTGGGTCTCAGTGCCACACTCCCCAACTATGAGGATGTGGCTACTTGCCTGCGTGTCGATCCTGCCAAAGGACTCTTCTACTTTGACAACAGGTACACCCTTTGGTGGACAGTTTGGTCTCAGTCCTGTGAGATCTGGTCTGAGTTGTGTCATGTCAGCCGGTGGTCTTATGGTCTGACTGATCTATAACATCTAGACTACTGTCCTCCATTCTTAGCTGTATAAAAAAGGAAATGTATAATTCCTTTTGATCTTCAATCCCTGTTAAATATGATCTGTTTTTCTGTAGTTTTCGCCCAGTGCCCTTGGAGCAAACTTATGTTGGCATCACAGAGAAGAAGGCCATCAAGCGTTTCCAGATCATGAACGAGATTGTCTATGAAAAAATTATGGAGCATGCTGGGAAGAATCAGGTGAGCTCTGTCTGGCAAGTTCATCTCAATTTGTCACCTAGTAGAGAACATGTTATTAGTTATTCACCTCAAGATTTTTCTGTCTGAAGCCAAATAACTGCAGCATTCTTACACCATAGGTTAGCAGGAGTTAAAAGTCTAAAGTAGCCATATTTTAGTTAAAAAAATAAATAAATCCACAATTCCATGAGCCCTGTGAATTAAAATGTAATATCCACAACAAAATGTAGAACTTTGCCTTACACTTATATGAAGTCATGACTTTGCTCAGTGGTAAATGATACTTAGGATTTTCCATTTTGTCTGTCTATTTTGTCTTTCATTTAATTTTCTAATCTATTGTTCACGGTCTTATTGGCTCATTGATCATTTGTAAAGTGCTTTGAACTCCACTGGCTTGTATGAAAGCCAGTGATATATAAATAAAGTTTAAGTGGGTGATTTAGCTAGCTTTGTAAACCTTTTATATACTTTCCTCCCGGACAGGTACTGGTGTTTGTCCACTCCAGGAAAGAGACAGGGAAGACTGCCAGGGCAATAAGAGACATGTGTTTGGAGAAAGACACACTTGGCCTTTTCCTCAGAGAGGGTTCCGCATCTACAGAGGTGTTGAGAACTGAGGCAGAGCAGTGCAAGGTGAGGTGTCTGAAGGTTTACTGCAACTAAATGGCCTGATGAGCACATGAGACTAGTTTAATCATAGTTTTACCCCTTGATATTGTCTTATTCAGAACCTGGAATTGAAGGATCTGCTTCCTTACGGATTTGCAATACACCACGCTGGTATGACCAGAGTGGACCGTACACTGGTGGAGGATCTGTTTGCTGATCGGCACATCCAAGTTTTGGTGTCCACTGCTACTCTGGCCTGGGGTGTCAACCTACCAGCGCACACTGTCATCATCAAAGGCACTCAGGTCTACAGCCCAGAGAAAGGCCGATGGACTGAGCTTGGTGCCCTGGACATTCTGCAGGTTGGTTTCTACAGATTTGTAGCCGCAGGAAGTCAAAGCTGTTTGTTAAAAGTGATAACCCGCTGTACTTTGTTATGTCAGATGCTTGGTCGAGCTGGTCGTCCTCAGTACGACACTAAGGGAGAGGGAATTTTGATCACATCCCATGGAGAGCTGCAGTACTACTTGTCCCTGCTCAACCAGCAGCTGCCCATAGAGAGTCAAATGGTGGGAAAACTGCCCGACATGCTCAATGCTGAGATTGTACTTGGCAACGTACAGAATGTGAAGGTTTGTGGCTGAAATGTACATACCCATCTGAAAACAAGAAATTATTGACACTTGTAGTTTTTAAACTGTCTGAAATTCCTCGTGATTGATTCTCAGGATGCTGTAAACTGGCTTGGATACACCTACTTGTATGTCCGTATGCTTCGCAACCCCACTTTGTATGGTGTCTCTCATGATGACCGTAGTTCAGACCCCCTCCTGGAGCGGCGCAGGATGGACCTGGTGCACACTGCAGCCAACGTCCTGGACAAAAATAGCCTGATTAAGTACGACAAGAGGACAGGCTCCTTCCAGGTTTGCACTTTATCATTTGGCTCAGTTTGTCTTAACATAATTTTATTGTATTTCTAATTATGATTTAAGCCTTAAATGATTATGTCTCTTCCTTTAAAGGTTACAGATCTGGGTCGTATTGCCAGTCACTTCTACATCACTCATGACTCGATTCAAACTTACAACCAGCTGCTGAAACCCACCCTCAGTGAGATTGAACTGTTCCGTGTGTTTTCACTTTCCTCTGAGTTCAGGAACATAACAGTGAGAGAGGTATATTTCTTTCCAGTTCAGTCATACCGACCAGCTGCCTATAGGGTGTTAAACTTTAAGAGTAATATATTGCTCCATGTTTTTAGGAGGAGAAGCTGGAGCTTCAGAAGCTGCTGGAAAGAGTTCCTATTCCAGTGAAAGAGAGTATCGAAGAGCCCAGTGCAAAGGTAGCAAACAAATAGTGGCGTTACAGTTTTTGAAAATATTGTTTGAGTCAGTGATACGAGACTATTGATTTCATGTTAATGAAAAATAACATAAATAGGTCAAATTAAACATTATCTAATGTCTACCAGGTAGATATTAGAGAATGTCTTGAAGTCTTTTGTGATTTGTTTGTGAACATGCTGATGCTAGTTGTTTTTTGGGGTCTGTTTTTTTGTCACTTTAAAAGATTTCTCAGTTTCCTCAAGCAGCATGAGATCTAAGTGGCTCTACTGTTTCTGTTTATTTTCAGATCAATGTCCTCCTCCAGGCGTTCATCTCTCAACTCAAACTGGAAGGCTTTGCACTCATGGCAGACATGGTTTATGTCACACAGGTATTACAAACACTGCAAAATAAAATTAAAAAACCTAGGTCAATTGATGAAAACTGCCTTTTCGTAAAGGAGTAACTGTTCATGTGACCACTTCATTTTCTTTCAGAGTGCTGGCAGGCTCATGCGTGCCATATTTGAGATCGTTCTCAATAGGGGCTGGGCTCAACTCACAGACAAGACCATGAATCTTTGCAAGATGATTGACAAGAGAATGTAAGTTCATCAGTCTTGTGTATAGAAGTAGATGATACCTAAGATGTGATTATCAGCTAATGCAGGTTGTGATGGGTGTCCATGCCCTCCACAGGTGGCAGTCGATGTCTCCTCTGCGACAGTTCAAGAAACTGCCAGAAGAAGTGATCAAGAAGATTGAAAAGAAAAACTTCCCCTTTGAGCGTCTCTATGATCTCAACCATAATGAGATTGGTGAGTTCCTTTTCACTCTCACATCTCCTCACGCTATCTCTGCAGCCTGAAGAGACATTCATCATATTCTTACATTTCAGGTGAACTCATCCGAATGCCAAAAATGGGGAAGACCATCCACAAATACGTCCACCAGTTTCCCAAACTCGACTTGGCGGTCCATCTGCAGCCCATTACCCGCTCTACACTCAAAGTGGAGCTCACCATCACTCCTGACTTCCAATGGGACGATAAGGTCAGTACTTGAACTCCACAGGGTTTCTACAGGTTCTTAGAAAGTTTAAAATCCAATAACTGATTATAGAATACAATTTTGACAGGTTTTAAAATTGCACATATTATGATGAGATGACATTTCTAAAGTTGCATAAACTTCATTCTTGCTGAATACATTGTGAGGACAAGGTCCAAATGATCATGCTGTAACCAAGCGAGAAAAAAACAAAGTCAACATTAGTCCAGTAACCTCTAAAGCAGGCTTTGTGTCAACCTCAGAATTTATCAGAGTACTCTCAATCTATGATGTGATGTGTTTTGTGAGCTATTTTGGCATCTCATGTCATCAAAAAATACTGCTATTCCTAAAGTTGATGAGCTTAAATAATTTCTGTGGATGTTACTTTGATTTAATATGTGTAAGGTCAACTACAGTGACATTGGGCTTGAGAACAGATCGTTCAGGTGGAGGTTTGACTTTCATTAAATAACTAATATGAAGCCTTCTGCACCTGTAGAAACAGAAAAATATAAAGTAAATGTAAAAGGCCACAAGGCAAGTACAGTACTACTCTGTATTTACGTTACAGGATGCATGGTTATTTTGAATGTAAATAAAATAAATTAGTCATTCTCCTTCACAATTGTTCTTACTTTTTTACAAGTATTGACATGAACTAGGTCTTTAGTTGCATTCCTTAATGTCTTAAAATGTCTTATGTTGTGTTCTAACTCTACAGAGAATTAAGGATTCCATAGTGCTGTGCTGAAACTGAACAATGTTTTTTATTTTTATTTTTTTATTTTTCCCCCGTTAGTCCTTAACGTGCCATTATCTGTCATTTAGATTCATGGATCATCAGAGGCTTTCTGGATCTTGGTGGAAGACGTGGACAGTGAAGTCATCCTCCACCATGAGTACTTCTTGCTTAAAGCCAAGTATGCCCAGGACGAACACCTGGTGACTTTCTTTGTCCCTGTGTTCGAGCCTTTGCCGCCACAGTACTTCATCAGAGTGGTGTCTGATCGCTGGCTCTGTAAGTGCCATTGATTTAAGAGGTTTTAAAATATTGTAAGGTCTTTTCCTGTGTTTACAGTTCTTTACTCTATCTCTCTTCAGCTTGTGAGACTCAGCTTCCTGTGTCATTCCGTCACCTGATCCTGCCAGAGAAATACCCACCGCCTACAGAGCTACTGGACCTGCAGCCACTGCCCGTCACTGCCCTCAGGAACTCTGCATTTGAGGCTCTTTACCAAAACAAGTTTCCTTTCTTTAACCCCATCCAGACCCAAGGTACCAAAATTTTATTTAATGAAAACTGTTCTCTTATCGTGGTTAAAATCATTGTCTTAACACTAAATAAATTAAGGAAGTTTTGAATGATGACTGTACTATTCATATTTAATTACTTATGTTGAAAGATCAGTAATGAAAACAAGACTGTATGAAAATAGAAAAATGCATGTATATCAATATATATCCGCATCTGCTTCAACGGTCTCCTGCTTTCTCACCCCATAGTCTTCAATGCAGTTTACAACAGTGATGATAATGTGTTTGTGGGAGCTCCAACCGGCAGTGGAAAGACCATCTGTGCTGAATTTGCTATTCTGAGGATGCTGCTGCACAATGCAGAAGGGCGCTGTGTCTACATCACCCCTATGGAAGCTCTGGCAGAGCAGGTTTGAAATTGTTCAGACACACGCTTACCAGAACCATTGAACTCACCCAGAGTCTCACATCTAACTTTTCTGATGTATTGCTTTTGCAAATCAGGTGTTTGTTGACTGGCACCAGAAGTTCCAAGACATCTTGAATAAGAAAGTGGTGCTGCTCACAGGAGAGACGAGCACAGACCTGAAGCTGCTGGGAAAAGGGGACATCATTGTGAGTACCCCTGACAAATGGGACATCCTGTCCAGACGTTGGAAACAGAGGAAGAATGTCCAGAATGTCAGCCTCTTCATTGTTGATGAGACTCACCTCATCGGAGGAGAAAATGGGGTAAGTTAACAAAGACATGAGTCAGGTATGGGTATTTGGAGATTTCACTATATGTTAATGTAACTTAATGGTTCTGTTCACTAGCCTGTGTTAGAGGTCATCTGCTCAAGGATGAGGTACATCTCCTCTCAGATCGAGCGTCCTATTCGTATTGTGGCGCTCAGTTCATCTTTGTCAAATGCTAAAGATGTGGCTCACTGGTTGGGCTGCAGCACTACGGCAACATTTAACTTCCACCCCAACGTCAGACCTGTACCTCTGGAGCTGCACATCCAGGTCTGTAAGCAGTGTGTTTACAACATTATAACTTTTTAAGTAATAAAGATCCATAAACCACAAGCTCCTTATATGTTTCTGATTTGCATGTTTATGTTCCTGATTAGGGCTTCAATGTGAGTCACACCCAGACTCGCCTACTCTCCATGGCCAAGCCAGTGTACCACGCCATCATGAAGCACTCTCCTTCCAAACCAGCAGTGGTGTTTGTCCCGTCACGCAGACAGACCCGGCTCACAGCCATCGACATCCTCACATTCTGTGCTGCAGATGTTGTCCCTCAAAGGTGAGTCAAAACGCAGAAGTTAGTCCAAATTTAACATGAGGGTTTGACTGTGACTACTGATTATTACTAACATTTTATTCCATGACTTTTTTGAATGGAGACCATTTTTTTAAAAAACAATCCTCCAGTTCAGGGTTCCATTCAGGGTTCCTGCTGGGTCTTAAAAAGCCTTAAAAGTGTTGAATTTACCAATCTGCATTTATTACCTATTATAGGTATTTAAATGGCATTACATTTGATATGATTGTTCTTACTTTATGTTGCCATTAACTTGTTTGCTGTATTGTGTTTAAACCTATCTGGGTAGTGTCCAAGCTGCAAAGAAAATACATCTACTCAGTTCCACATGTTCCAGCCTGACAACTTATAATGAAATTAGAAATTTATTCTCATTAATTTTGCAGCCTACAGTGGTAATCAAGGCCTTGGATTAAATAAATCCATTTTCCTAAATTCTTGGGAGACCTGAGTTACCTAATGAAATAGGTATTGAGTTCTGTACAAAGTAGTCTTAAAAATGTATTTAAAAGTCTTACCCAGAAACATGTATTTAAAAGTCTTACATTTGTTGCAACCTATAAGAACCCTGTAATTAAGAATGTAGGAGAGTAATATGCAGGAAAACATACAGGCCACTGTTGCATAAATGACTAAAATGTGAAGAAAAAGTAAAATGTTTGTGTTTCTGAAGGTTCTTGCATTGCACTGAGAAAGACCTGGCTCCATTTCTGGATAAGATAAATGATTCTACTCTTAAAGAGACTCTGGCTAATGGTGTAGGGTACCTGCACGAGGGCCTGTCAGCGACTGAGCGCAAAATAGTGGAGCAGCTCTTCAACTCAGGTATGGCTCACAGCTGCTCTCTACTCTGAGTTCTATGGAATCAGTGTATCAGAGGTTGTATCATTGTTGTTCATTTTTTGTTTAAAGGTGCCGTCCAGGTTGTGGTGTCCTCTCGTTCACTCTGCTGGGGGATCAACATCTCCGCCCATCTTGTCATTGTCATGGATACACAATACTACAATGGCAAAATCCATGCGTAAGTCTCATGCTACATTTATGATCAATGCTTTTACAAGACATTTAACTCATTTTGTTCATGGCATTGTCTCATTTGTCCCCTTTTCTCTCAGCTACGTGGACTATCCCATATATGACGTCCTCCAGATGGTGGGCAAAGCAAATAGGCCCATGTTAGATGATGAGGGACGCTGTGTCATCATGTGTCAGGGATCCAAGAAGGCAAGTCTTCTATTACTGCATTTCCACTAGTATTGGCTCGCTTTGGTGTGTTTCCATATCAAAAATGTAGCACCAGGTATTATAGTACCAGGTCCTTTTTTGTAATCATCTCCACCGAGGTTCTAAGCGGTCCCAAATTGAACTAAAACCTGACGTGTAAACAGTGGAGACAGTGATTGATGGAGTTGTCTCTGTATCATTGCATTATCAACGTGCAACCCTCCATTAAAAAAAAAAATAAAAAATTCAGTTACATTCAACACTGTGGTAAGTTAATTCAGTCCGCAATGCAATGATAGCAGTCCACAAAACAATACTGTGGTCAGTCGTGGAGTTTGAGACATTTCTGTGTTTGGTGGCTGACAAAAAGAATTCATTGTGACCTTGATGGCACTTTGTGATGACATGTAGGTACTATAGGATCTGTAATGGAAACGCTCTCAATAGTAACTGGTACCTGAGCAGAGTCCAGCCGAGCCGATACCATGTAGTAAAACGCAGCATATGACAAACCACGTGAACATTTACTCAAACCACACTTCTGTTATCATTGCACCAGGAGTGTTTATTTTTTTGTCTTTTTAATCAAATGTGTAGCTCATTAAAGTAACAAAGTGTTTGACTTTCCTTCCATGGTAGGATTTCTTTAAAAAGTTCCTGTATGAGCCTCTGCCAGTGGAGTCTCACCTGGACCACTGTCTTCACGACCACTTCAACGCTGAGATCGTAACAAAGACGGTGGAGAACAAGCAGGACGCTGTGGACTACTTGACATGGACGTTCCTCTATCGCCGCATGACGCAGAACCCCAACTATTACAACCTGCAGGGTGAGTGGCACCATGTCAGCTTTAAAAGGGTAGAAGACAGAACAAGGGGTTTTTCTGCCAATTTGACTGAATGCAGTGAGTTGAAGTGTTATTTCTCTCTTCTTGTCATGGTAGGCATGTCTCACCGTCACTTGTCAGATCACCTGTCCGAGCTGGTGGAAAACACGTTGCACGACCTGGAGCAGTCCAAGTGTATCAGCATTGAGGATGAGATGGATGTGGCGCCTCTCAATTTGGGCATGATCGCTGCCTATTACTACATCAACTACACCACCATTGGTTTGTGCCAAAAGAAGATCAATGAGTACTGATTTATCAGATGCTCCATTTCAACGTAAGAGAATAACTGATGTGGTATCCGTTTGTTTTTTGCAGAGTTGTTCAGCATGTCCCTGAATGCAAAGACAAAGATCCGTGGCTTAATTGAGATCATCTCTAATGCTGCTGAGTACAAGAACATTCCCATCAGACACCATGAGGATGCACTTCTCCGACAGGTAAACATATCAGCTCCTACATCTGGAACTAAATGAACTACATTTTCACATAAAATGATACCATGCACATATTGCATTCTAATATACTGTTGTGTTTCAGCTGGCCCAGAAAGTGCCCCACAAACTGAACAACCCCAAGTTCAACGATCCTCATGTAAAGACCAACCTGCTGCTGCAGGCTCATCTGTCCAGGATGCAGCTGAGTGCTGAGCTGCAGTCTGACACGGAGGAGATCCTGAGCAAGGTCTGATTTAAGAGAATGAACCATAGACCTGAACTCAATCTGCCTTGGATTAGTTTATCACATTCAACATGTGTCTGCTGTGTTGTTTTTTAGGCAATCCGTCTCATCCAGGCCTGTGTTGACGTGTTGTCCAGTAATGGCTGGCTTAGTCCCGCTCTGGCAGCCATGGAGCTGGCTCAGATGGTCACCCAGGCCATGTGGTCCAAGGACTCATATCTCAAACAACTGCCCTTCTTTACATCTGAACACATCAAACGATGCACAGAGAAGGTACTGA
This sequence comes from Siphamia tubifer, assembly GCA_020466265.1. Classification (NCBI taxonomy): domain Eukaryota; kingdom Metazoa; phylum Chordata; class Actinopteri; order Kurtiformes; family Apogonidae; genus Siphamia; species Siphamia tubifer. The sequence goes on along the minus strand of CM035791.1, from coordinate 30,358,085 downwards.
TGGTCCTGTCTCACCCCTCGTATCTGTGGGACACTTTGATACGATCAGATCAGACTGAACCTGTTACTATTGTTGTTTTCCTCAGGGTGTAGAGAGCATCTTTGACATCATGGAGATGGAGGACGATGACCGGACTGCTTTGCTGCAGCTCTCAGATGCTCAGATGGCTGATGTAGCTCGTTTCTGTAACCGTTACCCCAACATCGAGCTGTCATATGAAGTGGCTGAGAAGGAAAACATCAAGAGGTACAGTAGCAGCTGTGTTTGGAAAAGTGCAGGGCAGCATATCAGATTAATTAGGTTTTAATGTTGAACAATCTAAAAAAAATTTGAATTCAAGACTTGCTCTGCTGTCAGTAAAACACCGTCATCTGCACTTCTATAATAGCAACACTCCTTAAGTTCTATCTTATGTGTGAGCTGTTCAGTCAACAGCAGCTGCAGCCACTTAAGATAAGAGAAAAATACAATCACCCTTCTCCTGGTTAGGGTTCCTAAAATGTATTTCCTTCAGTTATAAAGGATTGTTTCAGTTTTACAAGATTTAATGTGGAACAGAAGACTCAAGTATGGAGAAGGGGGGTTAAAAATAAATACAATTCTAAAAGCATAACTATTGGAACAAACAAATGTAGCAGAATGGGACCATTTACTAAGTCACAGTCATTAAACATTCCTTGGTTGTTTAGGTTTTATTCTGATTTTATCAATTGCAAGAATTGCAAGTATAGTAAATATTGAAATCAGTTGTTCAACTCAAAAGAAAAATGCAGGTAAAATTTTTTTGTAGTAAAGATCATATGCTGTTTCTCACTGTCTACTTTTCCTGTTTTATTTTAAAGAATGTGTCTGATCTGTTCATGGTATGTTTTTGTTTGTTCAGTGGAAGTCCAGTCTTAGTCCAGGTTCAGCTTGAGAGAGAGGAGGAGGTGACCGGACCTGTCATTGCGCCTCTCTTCCCTCAGGTTAGTGCACGTTATTGTTTCTATGGTTATTTAGCATTCACAAGCTGGTGTTGGACTCTTTTATCACAGTTCGTACGGGTGCTTTAAGTCCTTGAAATTGTTTCGTTTTATTTCAACGTTGCATTTTCAAGGTCTGGAAAGGACTTCAATTTCAGTTTAAGTGCCTGCAATTCTAAAATCGATTTATTTATTTAGTTTTAATAAGTCTGCCAGGTGAGAGATGGTTAACCAAAGCTATTTACACAGAGGCGATATATTTAACGTGTCAAAAAAAAGAAAATTATGAGGTGTATTCAGGTCACCTGCAGTTATATTTTTATCTTAATTTTTGACTTTGTGCCCAAAGAACATTCAGTGGCTTCCATTTTTGGGGGGATAAAACTTTGTTCTCCTAGAATTTCTGAACTTTTTGCCATTATAAAACATCATTTTAGATATTTATAGCAGAATACAATGCTCATAATTGCCATAAAATGACAAAATAATCATGAGTATATGTATTCCTGTTGATATTTTACCCTAGCAATAAGGTTAAAAAAAGGAAAATGACGTAACAGCGCTTGAATAACATGTACAAACCCTACTTCATGAAGTGCTTTTTTTTTTTTTTTTTTTTGTAGAAACGTGAGGAGGGCTGGTGGGTTGTCATCGGTGACCCCAAGTCGAACAGCCTCATTTCTATCAAGAGGTTGACTCTGCAGCAGAAAGCAAAGGTCAGCATGTCTCCAACTGTGGATATTGTGCTCCAAGTGATCTTTAAACCTTTAAACACAGGACTCATTTTGTGTTTGTTTTTCTCTTTCCATTTGTTACGCAGGTTAAATTGGACTTTGTTGCACCGGCAATGGGCATCCACAACTACACACTGTACTTCATGAGTGATGCGTACATGGGCTGTGACCAGGAGTACAAGTTCAGCGTGGATGTGAAGGAGGCAGACAGTGATGGGGACAGTGACTCAGACTAAGCAGCAACACCAGCCTCTGACTCTGTTTCATACAAAGAGGGATCAGTTTTTTTTTTTCTTTTTACTGTAGATATTCTGCCCGAGTGATGTCGAGACTTTATAATTGTCATTATTTCAGCTCCAGTTGTTAACATGTCCTATTTTATTGTTTATGCTTATTTAGATCACCATAAAGATGTACATCAGGCTGGAGTAACTGTACGTGGATTTGATTTTTTTTTTTTCTTTTTACACAAGTAAATGAAATGGGACAAGTATAACGGGTACATTCGAAACTTCTGTCAGATTTAAAATTGTTATTCTTCGTCATCTACTCAGTTTTCATTCTGACTTAAATATAATAATCTAGTAGATTAAAAAAAAAAATCAGGTTATTCTGTCCCATGAAGCTACTTGTGGTTCAGTTTTAATCCATAAAAGTTCTTAAAGGAAGAAAACTGTCAATTTCTAAATGTTTTTAGTATGATGTGCTGTCTGAAATATTTTTTGCAATAAAGAAACCATGTCAAATTTTTCTCTGTGTGTGTCAGGAAAAAGAACAGATTACTTTATTTATAAACATTCATCAATAGCTCGTTTGTCAAGTGGCAGAATGTGCTGAAGCAAACATGATAACATAAGTAACTTTTGTCTAGAAACCACAACATGAAGTAGAACTGTCAAATTAACTTGTATGAAGTAACTCTGTGTTGACAGATTCCATTGCGATGTACAATGACAATTTTTTTAGTTCATGAAGGTTCTGATAATGTTCAGTCTTGCTCTTGAAACCTCCAAATGGCGATATCTCCATCGTCGCTGCAGGAAGCAAGGATCCCCGCCTCCTTTGGGTTCCAGGCGACACAGTTGACATCCTGGTTGTGAGCTTTGGCCATGTGGGCGGCCAGTGAGAAGACCGGCTGGTCTGGGTCGGCCGTCTCATCCTCCTTAAAAACTCGCACTGCATCATCACCACAGGCCGTTGCCAGGGCACTGGTCAGACGACACCTGGAACCACAGACAGAAATGAACGCCCTTTGATTCTCAACAAAATAAACCCAGAAAATAAAATGACACTTTGACCCTTAAAGTCCCTAGCATCCACTGTTGATCTAAACCAGACGTGGCAAACCATTCACCAAGGGTCGATGTGCTGCAGGTTTTTATTCCATCCAAGCAGCAGCACACCAGACTTGTTTCAATTAATCAACTAATCTCAGTCTTCAGAGTTGATTGGTCAAACTGTGTAATCTTGGTTGGTTGGAACAAAAACCTGCAGCCACACTGGCCGTTTGTGGAATAGTTTGTCCATGTCTGATCTAAACCATCTACTGATCCAAAATGTTTGACCTCTTGATTCTCTCATCTTATCAATTCATGGAAATAATTGATGTAAAATGAAGTTTGTCATTTTTTTTATGGTCATCAGATATGACCCATTAGGACATTCAGAGCCTCCATAATGAACACGGAGACACAGTTATTTTTTTACAACGTTGATTCACCAGTGGAGTTGGGTCAATGATGCTGAATGGACACAGTTTATGATCAGTTATTGATATCTTTGCTGAAAAAGTCTGAGCTCTTAAGAACACCTACATGACCAGTAAATTATATGTAGGAAAATCCCAGATTTACACAGAAAATAAAAGCAAAATACAGAGGGTTAATAATATAGTAAAGAAGAAGAAGAAAAAAAAGTACATATATATTTATGTATATATATCTCAAGGAAGGTTAAATACAGAGAAAAAGTATTTTAGAAGAGACATAAAACTAACTCTACCTCTTAATGAGTTAAAATATCTAAGAGTTAAACTGAAATGTAAAAGCAGTCTTACCAAGCAACATCATACACTGTTCGATTGTGATACCCTGACAGCGTACAAACACACTTCCAGGCCATGTCTCCTGTTAAAGAGATAAGAAAGAAAACTTAGAAGTGTTTCTGGGTAAAGAAAAAAGTGAACATTACAGCAGATTTTATTACTGGTTTTTAACATGTCTATTTGTTGAATACTTAAAATGTGTTGTAAGGAGTAATCACCAATATTTAAATGTCATACTTCGAGTTTTAACTCATACAAAATAAAGAGCTTTGACTAATATTGGTGCAAACTAATAAACAGCATTTTCCTCATCAGCATAGTCTGAACATGACTTAAACATATGGTAAATATTCTACTTAATCAAGTCCTGGTGTCATGGACAACATGCAAATGTTACCCATACATAAAGATACAAACAACAGCCTCGTCATTCAATCAGTTTGTTTTTTGTGACTGCAGGTTTAGTTTACATATTTACCAAATATTCTATTGCTATCATAGTATTGAACACTTTTAATTCCCCATCGAAGCTTTTCTCAAGTCATGCAGGTCTCAAACCCAGATTTCGCTTGTGTTGGAAAAACAAATATTTAATTTCATGAAATATTTTTCTTATCCTTGAATACATATTAGATTTCGTTGGTAGATGTAGTAAGAGATGGCTTCACCTATACATATTCCTTTATAGGTACTTCAATTGACTACAACTAATAAAAAAAAAAATTCTAACATAATTTACTTGTTTTACTCATATTTAATTAGTATATCTATCTATATATATCTATATATATATCTATATATATATATATATATATATATATATATATATATATATATATATATATATATATAGTATTGTGTAGATGTATTTTTATAGGTATTTTACTCCAAGAAATAATTAAAACATGTTGAATTCTACTCAATAGGTCAGTGTTCAGATTCAGGTGAAGCCTCAACAGTAAAGGAATATTTCACCCATTTAAGCCTAAAACAGCTGACCAGACTAGCAATTACACCTCTTGTGTAATTCTTCTTTACATGGACTTTTTATTAACTACACAACTTTTAATCCTTATATTCATTCTGTATTGACTTTCATAAAGCGCTTTACCTACATTTCACTTATTTATAACACCCACTCACCTTGTCCACTTTCTGCCGGACACTCCCTCCAAATCTTCACTGTGCGGTCGTCACTACATGAGGCGAGTTTCTGTCCAGTGGCATCGAAAGACAAACTCCAGACAGTGGATGTGTGTCCTGTTAAGGTGGCCCGGCACTCCCAGTCGTCATCCTCTTCTTTGTAAATACAGATGTTGTTGTCATAGCTCGCTGAAGCCAGAAGCTACGAAAAGTATTAAAAAGTAAGAACAAAATGAGTTAAGAAAGCAGAAACAGAAGCCGAGCAGATTGGCACTGATAATTAGTACTTATGCTCTGAATATCTGCCTGTCCTTCATTTAGGAGGAGCTAAATCCTGACAGTGAAACACTTAAATCTGAGGTGAGAGTGTTTTATCAACAAGGGAAATATCAACAACAACTACTTTGTTTTATTCAAACTGACATAATATGCCAACAATATAAAGAAATATATGCTACAATCTGTAATTACCTTTAACCTGGTGCAGTGATTACATACAGAGTCCCAGTTACACTTTTTCAAGAACAAATCACATGGTCACAACCATTGTCTGAGAAGAAGTCAAAATATTTCTTCCAATTCTATGAAGAAATTTATATAAAAATAAAATCGGAAACTTAAGAGTTCATTTTGTTCATTTAGTTCTGGTGATCACCGGGGGACATAAAACATTTCTGTTGTTTTATTATTTTCAGACCTACATTATTTTCTCTATAATCATCTAGAAGTGTCTGGAAGAACAGATTTTGGTTTTGCTTTGCATCAGATCAGAGAGGAAATCAGCAGTGTCGTACATCACCAGAACAGAGTGTGACCTACTTCCTGTGTCGGGTGCCAGACAACATGCTTGACATCCTGTGTGTGTGAGTTCACAACAGTTACACACTCATATTCATCTTCTTCATCCACTACAAAACACAAAAACAAACCACCTTAAGCATGAAGCAATTTCCACTAATAATCAAATTATCTGTGGTGGTGAAACATACCTTCCCAAACCCACACACTCTTGTCCCTGCTACATGTGGCAAGCAGATTCCCTGAGGGGGCCCAAGCCACACATTTCACCTCATTTTCATGGCCTTCCAGCACAGTCAGACTCTAGGAAAAAAAGCGAAACTGAATAAAACAAAAAAAATTATGTGATCTGCTAAATAAGCTAAAGAGGAAATATCATGCAACCTCAAACTCGTCACTCTTCTTTTTCCAAATGCAAGTAGTTGCATCAAAGCTGGCAGAGGCCAAATAGTTTCCACAGGGAGACCAGGCCACCTTCCTCACTGTGCGCTGATGTCCATCCTGAAGCACACTCTTACATACCCAAGACTCCCCTGAAAGAGAGTCAAGTCATGTCAGTCTGCTGCACCTGAAATGTCAAACTGAATATTTAACATAGGTCATATTTCATAAAGGTAAGAGCACATTACTAGTGCAATAATAGACAGAAGACAAGACAGCTAAAATGTGTTGACAAAGAGAATTGGCTGAATGATGTAGCCATCACTTTCATTTTTGCATACCATCATAACAACACTGTTGTGGCTAAACATATGATATAGAGAAAAAATACAATTTTAACTTAAACTAGGGTTCTTCTAAGTTTTTTACAAATTCAATGTAATGCTCATTTCATTGTCATAATGTCAAAAATTCTTGACTCCTAGACTTTTCTTTTTTTTTGGGGGGGGGGTTCATTCACTCCAATGGCTTGATTCCCAAGATTCGGAATCTGTGGACCCTGCAAAGTTAGTGATAATTGGTTCCTAATTTCAATATAAAGCTTAGGTTAGAACAAGTGGAATTGAGTACATTAACAGTCTTTGCAGCTTGGCAACTCATAAAGCATGATTATATCAATAGTGAAAAGGAGTGGCAATAGCTTTGTAGTAAAGTAGTGGAAAATGTTTTCAGGCACCATTCAAATTTTAAACAATCTCAAATATTATCATGAAATATATGTAAAAATAATAATAATAATAATAATAATAATAATAATAATAATAATAATACATTTACATTCCAAAAGATGTGACTCCATCAGAAAGACATCTTTTTATACATAGTTTATTGTTAACAAGAACAAATAAAACGAAATTCTTGACAGTTTAAACATGTTATGTCCTGAGTGTGTTTCATTGTCTTCCTAAAATATCCTGTTTTGACCTCCATAAAAATAGAACATGTGGATTTGGAGAATAGGCTACAATAAAATCTAGCCTATTTTTTTTGTCTCTGGGAAGAAGTGAAGTAGAGGTGGTTACTGTGGTAATGTCCATTCACTTTAGTGTTACCTTCTCCGACAGTACTTACATTATGATACGATTCCTTGTAGATAAATAAAATAATACACAAAGGTAAAGCCATTTTACAACATCCGTATAATGTTTTTATAAGCCTGCATCAGTAAAACTGGCTTGTTTTGTCATTTACCTTCTCGTCCCCATATCCGGACGGTCTTGTCACCTCCACAAGAAGCCAACAGCGTTCCGTTTGGGCTCCAACAGACGAACCAGCACCGGGAGTCCGGGTGTGCGCTCAGTCTCTGGACCAGGGACAAAGATTCCTTCATATCTGAACAAAACACTTGACCGATAACACCGTGAAGTCTGAGTTCCGGCGAATCTGTCTGTTACTGCTGACAACTGAGATAAACCGAACTAAAACCGGTTTAACTGTGACAACACCCGAAGAACTAACACTCTTTAAAAAGAAAAAAATGTCCACAAGTAGAGAAAATACAAAACAGGAATGAATTTATACTAAAGAAAAATTAATGTGTAAAAGTTCACATATGCAACCATGTCGGGGATGCCGCCATCTTTACCAATCAGACTCGAAGCATTATGGGAATTTTTTTTATCTTTTATTTTTATTTTACTTTTTAGGGGAAGTACTACTTTTGTCACTGTATTGTATGTATTGTACTGTATGGTTTATTGAAAACTATATAAATACAATAAGAATAATTATAATAATAAAACATGACTTGCTATTTTATTGGCTGTACAGAATCTGCCGCCAGCAGGTGACAGCAGTCATTGGAAGTCTCGTGCCCATGCCACTTTGCTGAAATAACGAAGAAGAAGAATGTGAACAAGGAAGTCAACATTTTACAGGAAGCCAGCGTAAGCTGCCTTTTGTTTTGTTTTTGTCTTTGTTTTTCTGTGCCATATTGACGGACATTTGCCATTTGTTTGGTTAGTTAGATAAGTTAATAGTTTGTAGTTTCTTTCAATTATTTCTAGTTACATTTTGTGCCGTGTGACAGTCGAGGACATTTGGCGTTAGCTGTGAGCTATCTTTACATGCTAACAACAGAGCTAACAGAGGCCTGAAGGCCATCTGTTCATTGTCTGCCCGTCACTCAGCTCCACATCCTGTTTTTGATTAAAACACCTTTTTCATGTTAAACGTCGTTGGGTATCATTAGATCTACCGGTGAACGATCCGGCGGCTGTGCTGTCATTTATACCATTGCCAGGTAACGTCAGCGGTGCCGGCTAAAAGGGCTTATTTGGCTAGTCCGTTAGTTGACCTCACTGACGGAACTGTAAATAGAGATACAAAAGGGACGTCGCAGCAGAACATAAGGGTAGTGGGTGACTATGTATGCCCCGCCGGGTTCTAACGTTCCTGGAGTCCGAAGGAGGAGAGGTGGCACCTCTCTGCCTAAGCAGCCGGAGCGGAGCCTGGTGTCAGCGCTGCCCGGAGCCCTGTCCATCACCGCCCTATGCACGGCTTTAGCGGAACCAGCCTGGCTTCGGGTCCACGGAGGCACCTGTCCCAAACAAGAACTGGGGGTGGCTGATGTACTGCGCTACGTTGACCCCGAGCTCTTGGATGGTGTGTATACCTGTTTCACTAACACACACTCGGCACAACAATGTGTTATCTGACTGCCAATGTTTGTAACTTGTGTGCAAAGCCCCTTTCATTTAATCTCTCATGTTACCCCTGTATATTACGATGGCCCTCTCATTCGTTCCTCTTGGTTGAGAAAGCAGACATTATTACGCTGAGTTCCTTTTACAGTCATTGTATTTGTCAGGGATAAACACAGACAAACTATCTTTAGCCTTATTGTCATAATATTATAATAACCAATACGATATATAATGCATATATGAGCATTGTAAGAGATGAAGAATTTTTTTTTTTATGACACTCTTTTGCTGCCTTTGTGTCCTCCAGATTACTGTGTGAACACACAAACCATTTTACTACTGAGGGTGATTGCTGCCTTCTGCTTCCTGGGTATCCTGTGCAGTCTGACTGCTTTCCTTCTAGATGTGTTTGGACCGAAACATCCAGCTCTCAAAATCACACGGAGATATGCATTTGCACATATCCTTACAGGTAGAGATCAGTCCTACTTTTCATGGTCATTGATGGCGTTTATGATTCCCACATAGTGAGGGGAAGCCTGCCATTTTCTTTACTTACCTTAAGGTCACAGTGTACAGGGGAAAAAAGAAAACTAAATAGGGCTGTGCATTGTTAAAACTCTGGTGATACATGTATATTGGGATTATGGTTCAATATATGGTGATGTTATAAGCAAGGTAATGTTGCTTAAAGTGTTTGCTTACAGCTAGACTTAAAAAATTCAGTCAGAACAGTTGGATCTCCATTTTAATTTATCACTGTCCCTGTTATCTTTTACCAATGTCTGGTAGTTTAAATACAACAAAACTGTATTAAAAGTTTCATAAAAAAGTATACATAATTACTAATGGAGTATTGTAATGTAATATCATAACAAACAATATTCATACCCCTTGAGTGAAAAAAAATATTTATGCTCTCAGAATATTACCTGATTCTGAAATCTAACATTTTTATATATTATATTACATTGACCATGAAGCAGAATAGTTTTCATGGTGATTAAAGCAGACAAGTGCAGTCGCAATGTTAACTTTTCTGTGAAGCATTTTAGGTGAAAGTGGACTTGATATAATTAAAAGCAAAGCAAGAGCACCCACTATAACACAGAGCTTCCTCTATAATTAGACTGTTATGAGTCTGAAGTTCATTTTTAATTCTGGTAATGTAACAGAATGTCCAGTATGTAACATGTATTTATTCACATTTACATTTAAACCTCTTAATTAACATATTAAACATATTGCTTTGTACTCGGATGTCAAATATGGTCTGAAGAATCCGAGGAAAGTATGGAATTTCAAAAGTTGAAATGTGTGTCAACCCTGGATTTTTGGTTTGCAAGTTTTCATTTCCTGGTTATTTGCATTGATGTGTTGTTTCCTCTTTTTCTCTGTGATTAGTGTTGCAGTGTGCTACAGTCATAGGTTTCTGCTACTGGGCCTCGGAGCTCATCCTGTCACTACAGCAGCAGCACAAAAAGTACCACGGCTCCCTCATATATGTCACATTTGCCATCAGCTTTTACCTGGTGGCGGGGGCCGGAGGTGCCTCAATTCTCGCCACAGCTGCAAATCTTCTGCGTCACTATCCGACTGAGGAGGAGGAGCAGGCTTTGGAGCTGCTCTCAGAGATGGAGGACAGCAGTGAAACTTTTCCTGCTGATTATGACATTGCCAATCAGTTTCAGCCGCCACCTGCCTACACGCCGTAATGCTGCCAGACTGGCCTTCTTAAAATGCGCTTCTCTCTTAGCACGGCTATCGGCTTGATGAGTAAACCCACTCTATCAAATGGATATCTTCGCAAATACTCTCCATAATGAACACAGTGTGCTCAGTTAATGCACAAACTCCTTGACTGTCAGTGCTTGGGTGCATGAAAGCTTTCTTTAGTGGTGGCGGAAATTAAAGAGATGATTCTTACTTTCACCACTGAAGTCGTTAGTGATTTGCATGTAAATGGCTTTTAGGATTTGGTCCTTACATGTAAAGCAAATTAAAGTGCAAGGAGTGCTCAACATAGCTCATGACGATGAGAAATGATAAAACGGTGGGAGAGAGCAGTGTCCTGATTAATGCCAATTTGTGAAGCTTGGCTATTGGCAGAGTTTCAGCTTGTAATGGTTTCAATTAGACTTGAATGGAGCTTTGTTAAGCAGAATTTTGAGTATTTGGTATGCTTGCCATGTGTATGATTTTACTTTACTGATAAATCAAAAATGCAGAACTACACTGACATGCAGAACTACACTGACAAGTTTTAGTCATTTTTTATATAAAATATCAAAAGAACCATTATTTATTAATTGGTCATTTGTGGTTTTGTCTTATTTCCATTCTTTTGCTTTGTAGATTTTTGTCACTGGTTTAGTCTTATTTAATCACATCTGTATTTGTTGGGGGGGGGGGGGGGGGGTAGATTTACTGTGTTTAAAAAAAGAATCATTGTATGTGTTGTTTGTTGAACACTAATAGCCACGGAAAAACTGGGAAACATCTCATGTTTCACAATTAGAGTACCATTTAGTAAATGAAACCTCACTACATGTATCAGTCTCATCATGTTCTTGTATTTGATTTTGAAGAAAAAAACCTCTGTGCTTTGTGGTTATCATATGTGACAGTTTCTGTATGTTTTTTTTAATGCATGAGTTGTTTTGTGTGCTGATTTTAAGCTTGCAGGCACCTTAGGGGTCAGTCTTCTAAGATGCAGAGGCTCAAAATTGTGATTGATGTGGTGATTCCAGTTGGTTGTGTATTGTTCTGTTAATGTCATTTCTGCATTTTGTTCCTTGGATTGTTGCTATACTTTCATCATCAATATGTAAATATTGATTGTTTATACATAAAAGTGGTCATAATAAAAAAAAAAAACAATGCCCTATTTTGCCTGGTTGTCATCAGTAACCTAACGTTGTTGGTTAGACTTCACTGTGTCATACCAAATGTAGTCTATAATTAGAAGATGTCGTTTTGATTTAACAGTATATTGACTTTGACATTACGTCTAACTGGGGTATTTCAGGGTTTAGTGTCTAGACGTGGGAGTCAACATGGCATTACACTGAGTAAGAGCCTTATAACCTAATGGACTTTAAAGGGCAGCAAGTATACCTTGTGCAGCGTCATATCATCTAGAAACAAAAATGTGCAGAAAAATGCAATGTCAGCCAGCTGCCACAACATATGAAAGTTTTCCCAAACACATGGGTGTCTTAAAGACAGGTAAAGAGTGATATTTTAGTCAGGTCAAGATATTCCATGGGGTAAAGCACTGCATGTTTAGATTACTCTCCAGAGCATAAGTGTCTCTAGCCAAAAGCCTTAGGTTAATCAGATGAATAAACAAGGTATTAATAGGGGACTGTGTTCAGGAGGGGAATAGGTCAAATAAGGCAAATGGGCAGTGGATCTTCTCACAAGGTGGAGCTTCTATAACGTCACTCGGTCAGACTGGGGTATATATACAGAAAACCTCAACCTGATCAATATTTCGACTCTCAAAAGTCGGTTTCCTCACGTATCTTCCTCTTAAATCTGACACTAAACTTATTGAAATCATGCTGGCAACTGCAACCAGGACTTTGCTGTCAAAACAAACCCTGACTGCTCTGGCACGTCAGCCTGCCTGCTTTGTTCACCATGGTGACTATGGCAACTGGGGAAATACCAATGTGGCAGTGGTAAGTGTAAAATATATGAATATAGGATGATAAAGAGAGCTGTGTGATATGGTGAATGATTGTGTTTAATATTGTGTTGCAGGTTTTCTCAGGATGTGGCTGGTGGGATGGAACTGATGTTCATGAAGGAGTGTAGTAAGTATCACTGACTGAGATCTTTACATCACTAAGTTTGAGAAGATGGAGTCCCACCCCACCCCCCCTAATCACATTAATTTGTACCTCTGTAAAAAAAAAAAAAAAAAAAAAAAAGCCTTGAGAACGTGCTAAATTAATTGTTAGAAGTTTTGTTTTTAACTCACTATGTTGGTGTCATTTTCCTCATCTCTGTAAAATATTTGCTTTGCATGTCATCACACGGAGATGTCATTAACGACTGTGTCTTTAGCACTATGTACCACCTCAGCCGTAATGGCGCTCGCTTCCAGATGTTTGCACCCAATCAGCAGCAGATGCAGGTGATGGACCACATGAGAAAGCAGCAAGCATCTGGAGAGAACCGGTAGGCTCCTTAAGACTCACCGACACACTTTCAGGTTGATTTTTATCATCTTATACAAATGACTTGACTAATTCCATACGCTAGACTATATGATTATTTCTTCCCATTACAAAGGAACATGATGATGGAGTCAGCTCGCTTCAGTCATGGTCAAGGAATGATGCAAATGCAGGACTTGTCCAAGCTGGATGCCAACAGCTTTGATGCTGTCATCTTTCCTGGAGGACATGGAGTCACCAAGAATCTGTGAGGAACCCTTCAACACAAAACAATGACGTAGAGGATTTCACACATCCAACAATAAAACTTAATGTGAGGAGCACTAATGTCAATATTTCATCATCAACTCTGTAGATCCACTTTCATGAAGGATGGAAAGGACTGCAAACTGAATAATGATGTGGAAAGGGTGCTTAAAGATTTCCACCGTTCACGCAAGCCGATTGGGTATGTGTCATTTCATAAAATAATCAGTCTTTTATCAGCTGTTACTTCTTGATGTAGACCTCTACTCAAATGAGATCAGTAGTATGAGCAAGTAATGAAATAGTTAGCAATGTTCAGGGTTGTTTGTGGCACAAATTACAGACTTGTACCTCCTAGACATCGGGTTACATTAGATCCCATTTAGTTAGATTAACATTTATATATCCCTGTAATTGAAATGTGACATTGAAGCAACTGTAGAAATAAAAACAAGTTTAGGAAGCAGGTGAATTATAGAAGTAAAGAGGTGACTTAAATAAAACAGCTCATCATTTACTGACGTTGTTGATAAATGTTACAAAAATCAGGATAAAATATATAATTTTGCTGATAACAAGATGAACGTAATTGTCCACCACATACTGTCTAAAATCTTCCTGTTTTGTAGCATTTTTGTAACTTTGCCTGTTAGGCTTTTAACAGTTTAGTTTAGTTTAAATCACAAACACACACACACACACACACACACACACACACACACACACACACACACACACACACACACACACACACACACACACACACACACACACACACACACACACACACACACACACACACATATGTACAAAACAGCAACTTTCCAAATACAACATAAATAAGAAAACAGCAAATGTCATGTTTTTAGCAACGTTAAGCAGAGGTGGTAAAAGTACTCACATTCTGTACTTAAGTAGAAGTACAGCTATTTGTGTGAAAAAATACTCTGGTAAAAGTAGAATTACTGATTCAACTCCTTTGCTTAAGTAAAAGTAAAAAATTACAGCTTCTCAATTGTAATAAAGTAAAAAGTAAAACCGCATTTCTTTTCCATGGATGAAATAATACTCACTTAACTAAGAAAAAAACAGGAAAGTTTCAAAAGTATCCCAAAAGTAAAGCCTTTAAAAGTGAGATACTGTGTAGATAATGTGTTTGATCAGGCCACAGTCCTCAGTTTTTTGGGTATGAGCAGGACATATATTTAGGAAAAAAAAGTTATCATTTACATGAAACATCATCATTATGACATAAACAAGGTCATATGTGAGATTGAAAAAAAAAAAAACATATTTATGAGATAAAAAAGTCAAAATTGTGACATACACTCAAACATATGAGATAAGAAATGCATAATTATGAGAAGAAGAGTTGAAATTATGAACTAAATATATATCATAATTATGATATAGAAAGTCACAAATTCTCTCCACTGATTTTCCCACTGAAGCCACTTATTTTTGACATTTTATTTTGAAAAAATAACAAGTCTATTCTGAGAATGTAATGAGTAAGAAGTACAGATATTTATGCAAAAATGTAGGGGGTAAAAGTAAAAAGTTACCAGTAAAATAAATACTCAAGTAAAGTACATATACCTAAAAAGTCTACTTAAGTACAGGAATGAAGTAATTTTACTTAGTTACTTTCCACCTCTGAGTGACTGACCTCTAAGTGTATTAAAAGAAAAGTTTTTTACTCATCAGGATGCAGAACAGGAAAGCGCTCAGACAAAATCCTACAGGTGGAATAAAAGGTCATAGTGCTGATCCTTGGCCGCCTCCTCTGGGTGTCAAGGGGAGCCAGCAGACGGGTGTCAGGGTCAGGTTAGCGTGGACACCTAGAGGACATCAGTGCATGACGGAGGAGATGTGGGATTAAAGAGAGGAAGAGAAGGAGGAGGAAGAGGATGAAGCAAATAACACAATCGCAGCACAGGGTTAAAATAGATACTGGGTCACTTTATCATTATTTGCTCAAACTGTGGAAACAAATCCAAAATAGATACATACAGGTACAACTCAGGACATTTTAATATCCTGAAAAAGTGCATTCATTTCTGTTAGTCAACTTTAAAAGTGAAATGTTCATATTATATAGACAAATAGCATGTGAATCGATATATTTCAAGCTTTTATTTGTTTTGATTTTACTGAGTAGGACTTACAGCTTCAGAAAACTCACTTTCAATTAACATTCCACTTTTCTGAGTTTTTGGGTTTGAGGTTTTAATTTCTTTTTAAAATGCTTGATTTATCCAACTTTTCATGTCATGAGTCTATAGAATGTACTGCTTTCACCTTTTATGTTGAATTATCTGAATAAAACCCCTTTTACATGATATTCCAATTTTCTGAGGAGTACCTGTATGAAGTTAGAAAGGTATGTTTCTGGGTATTTTTTCTGATCTACTTTTTATTTAACCTGTATTTGCTCTACAGGTGTTTATGTACAACAGACATTAGATAAGATGAGACCAATATCTAAAACTATTGATAAAAGCTTCGCTAATCTATTAAACATGTGACTGAAACAAATCTATTAGTGAATACATTTTAAATTCATAAGCAGGTAAAATGACACGTAAGTCCAGTTCATAATGTTATTATTATTATTATTATTATTATTATTATTATTATTATTATTATTATTATTATTATTATTATTATTATTATTATTATTATTATTATTATTATTATTATTATTATTATTATTATTATAAATAAAATTTTATAAAATTTTATAAATAATACAATTATTATTATTAGTAGTAGTAGTAGTAGTAGTAGTAGTAGTAGTATAAGTAAATTATAAATCATGGTTAAATTAGCTGTAGTTTTTGATCAAAACATTACTGTAATTTGTTAAATCTTACAAGGGAGTAAGTGGAATATATCATAAGACCATAAACCTGTCTAGAGTCATTTATGTGGAGGTTGTTTTTGTTTCTACATATATACCTGTACAAATCATATACAACCCCATCACTGCTGACATCAAGATATCTTTACTGAAAAAAAAATCCTGCTCTGAATATAAAATATACATAGATGCTGCATAGACGTTCATGTCTATTTATCCTGATAATATTGATTATGTTTAATGAGACTCAGATACACAGTCTTGAGAAAAAGCTTGAGTAGATCCAGTCAGAAGTCTTAAGTACAGGAGCTGTGTGTGGCAGAGGGCACCTCCAGGCTTTAAATTAGATCATGCGGTGAGCTCTTACAAGCTGCTATTACAGCTATTACTAAAGTCACCTCACTCTATTTAACCAATTAATAAGAACACAGCGGATATTTCTATTTGTTTTAGCACAAAAAAATTAATTATTAAGACATTTATAATTACAAGCTATTCTTTCTGGAAAAACTGTGGATAATGCGAACTACCACAGACAACCTGAAATGTCTTATGAACAATATTATACATGATCTTGGCATTTACACATGTGCATTACAATTTTCAGATTGCAGTGGATCTACAAAGACATAAAACATTTAGGATGAGGCATAGTAATGTTAAAACTGCTCTTATTTTTCTTGTGAAATGTTATTATTATTATTGTATTATCATCATTATATATATATATATATATATATATATATATATATATATATATATATATATATATATATATAGAGAGAGAGAGAGAGAGAGAGAGAGAGAGAGAGAGAGAGAGAGAGAGAGAGAGAGGTATGGACGGACGGACAGATAGACAGACAGGTAGGGATGGATGGATGGATGGATGGATGGATGGATGGATGGATGGATGGATGGATGGATGGATGGATGGATGGATGGATGGATGGATGGATGGGTGGGTGGGTGGGTGGGTGGGTGGGTAGGTAGATGATAGATAGACAGTCAGGCAGATAGGTAGATCAAAACAAATGTCCTCTCTGGGACAATAAAGATGGATCTTTATTGTCCCAGAGAGGGGACATTTGTTTTCAGTCACAAAAGCCACATTCCACCACATGTCATGAACACACAACACAGTCATATGACATATACACATGGGGAGCACACACACATTACAGGGGGTTTCATGCAGTTATAGCAGAGGGTAGATGAAGCAGTGACCCAACAGTGCACAGTACAAGTATGGGAACACACTGACTGTCCTCTTTGTGTACTCCAGCCTGGCCAGCATGGCTACTATGCTGGGCTGCCGTGCCTTGCCCAACATCGAGGTGACCATGGGCTATGAACGAGACGACAGCACTCGCTGGGGGAACTGGCCCAACACAAACATGGTGCAGGCTGTAAAGAGCATGGGTGCACGCCACAATGGCCGTGAGCCATATATATCCTTTAAAAGGTAGTTACAGATACCTACGCAAAAATTACTGGGCCAATTTCCATGAAACTTTGTCAAAAGATGTGAGGTGGTCCTGAATGGATCTCATTATATTTTGGTGATTGTAAATGTCAAGGTCACAGTCACTAAAAATGTGTTTTCGCAATGATAAGAGATAGAGAAAATCAGGTAAAATATCTGTAAAGAGCAGGATTTGTTGTACCTGGCATCACTTATTATATTCTATTTACACTAGAACCACCACATTTAACCATGGCTGGTTTGTACTTGTGCATTATTCTGTTTTAATGAAATGTTGAAGCTGAAAATAGTTTTTCCTTTTCTAAATTTGTTACGTTACATTATTATTACCCTAACCCTGAAAGGGAGGCCTTGGTATTGTTATTAAATTCATATTTTTTTTGTCTGTCTATCGTTTTTTACTGAACCAATTTCCATGACATTTTCAGGAATAGTGCGAGGTGGCCCAGTGTAGGTCAAAGGTCAATGTCACCAAAAATGCAGGTTTGTAATGATAAGAGATATAGTAAATCAGGTAAAATACTTGCGAAGGGTGGGGTTATTGAATATTTATTTCAGCCACTGGGGTCATATTTACCCAGATTGGTATGCATTGATTTTTGCACCATTACAAAATATAGTATCATTTTAAGCAATGGCTTCTGATTGTGTATGATCTGACAGATACATAATACAACCAAAACCCAGATGGCGATTAAACAAGTTGGAAAATAAATGATAAATGGGTAAATTTGACCCGTTTGGACATTTTAGGTATAAAGCTCTTTTCTGTGTTCTAATGTTAAGTTGTACATATTCATCATTAACCCATAGACCCAGTGTTACTTTTGTGTCAGTTCCCAAATATTTTTTTTCTTTCCATTTAACCTTTAATTAAGTGATTTATCATGATTAGTTATATTACAAAGTGTATTTTATATTTTCTACTGTTAATCATATATTTCCCTATATTTAATTTAGATTTTCATAAAAAGTCAGAGTGAATTCAAAGGTTCATACATCAAAACAAAGAAAATATATGATTTTTTTTTTCAGCGAATTTATCATTAATGGAACATAAACCCAGTGTGTCCATCCACTGTCATTTCTCAAACGCCATGGGTTTTATTGATGAATCAAAGTTTTAGAAGGTGACAATGTTTTTCATTCACTATGGAGCCTCTGAACGTCCAAATGGATCATATCTGATGACCATATTACACCATTTGTTAGGATTAGTGAATCAGCAGGTATTTAACATTTTAGATCGTTAGATGATTTTAATCACCAGTGGATGTCCCGGTCTTTATGGGTTAAGCAGGTCCTCATTAATTAATATATAAGTAGGTTATTGACTCTTTACTATTACTATTATTTGGTTCATTGATCATGAACATCTTATTGTTGGTAAGTAGAGGAGTGGGTGCACGTGAATATAAAACAGTGTAATTGGAATATTCTTTCTCATATTAACATCACAGTTCATGCATGAGATCCAATAGTAACCAGATCAGCTATAGAATATAGGATTGCAGAATACTAGGTGATTAATAATGATAATATGGGCGATAAGAATGAATGTCTATTTCTGTCTGTTCTTTTTGTTCTTTTTTTCCAATGGTGTTGATCCATTCAGTCCTTAACCCTTTCTTCTACGAGGCCTATGTGGACGAGAAGAACAAGGTGGTCAGCACTCCTTCCTTCATGTGGGAGACAGACTTTCACTACCACTACATTTTCGATGGTATTGGCAACATGGTCAAACATGTCATGCGTATGTCAACTAAGTGAGCTGAGGTGATGAGTTAGAGACAATAGAGGAAGTTGCCATTGGCATAAAGTGTGCACATGTGTACTGTGATGAATTCTGAAACAATATACATGGATTAGTTAAAGAGCAAAATGGCTTAATTGTTGTGATGTGATGTGAACATGTGATTTTACGTATACAAAAATGCAGTTGGTTAATATGGGAAAGTAAAAATTTAGGCAACATCTGCCAACATGTGACAGAATTAGGGTGAGTTGTGTTGCAACATATGTTAAACAGAACGCATGCTGGAAAAAATGGTCTCATCGGACCAAAAACATGATCACTCAGGATCTGCACTTTGTTAGTTTTCTGGTTTGCCGTTTACTACACTATCATTCACTTGATGCCATGACTTTGTTTCCATAAAAAAAAAAACTAAAACATAAAGGTGTTCGATCTGTGCAATTTTTCTTCAAATAAAAATCGATAGATCATGAAATCATTGCCTGTATATTTTTGTGGAGATTCATGGTTTATACGACAAGGTGACAAGGTGGTTGATTTTAGTGACTGAAGTGGTGGATGAAAGGCTCAGATCACTTTGGCTACCTGAATAAAAAAAAAGTACTATCAGTGTCAAAATATTCATAATTTTAATTAACTTTAAATTATAAAGTGCAGACTGGAGTGTCACAACCTGCCACGACCTTTCCCCTGACCTTCTCCTCTCTAGGCTCAACCTTTACCCCACATTCATTCCAGAGCACCTGACCCGCACCGCACAGCTGCAAGACAGTGCTGATCTGCTACTATACAACAGATTTATCATTTATCATCCACTCTGTAAATGTATTATTAAGTTGTCTCTCAGTTATAACTTAGATGGTAAGTTTTTATAATGTGTATGATTACGTAATGTGTTGATCTCCCTATCTATGAAATAAACACTGAACATATTGCTATGTCAATAAATTGTAGCCCACAATATTTTATGGAATAACGGGTGAAAAATAAATATTTTTAGAAATGTAACTTGGTCATGTAAATGCACTTATATAGCGCTTTTCCACCTTCATGGTGCTCAAAGCGCTTTACATTAGCCTCTCATTCACCCATTCACACACACTCTCATACACCAGTAGGTTTCTAAGGTCTATGGTAAGTCCTACTGGGGGACTAAGTCAGGGTTCAGTGTCTTGCCCAAGGACACTTTGACATGTGGACAGCCAGAGCTGGGACGCGAACCGCCAATCTCTCGGTCATTGGGCGACCCACTCTACCAACTGAACCACAGCCGCCCTACAAATGTGTGTGTGTGTCTTGTAATCGCCACACAAGGGCAGTAGAGGGCAACACAATAGGCCATGCTTTGGCCTGTGTTTGCTCATATTGTATGAGACAACCTGCTTAATATTATTCATATTTTTTAGAATAAATATAGATAGATAACAACATTTATTGTCTCATAAGGAAATTCGTTTTCAGTCAGTCACAGAATGTAACACAGCACCAGAAGAACATACATAACTAGACTTCCATACATTTCCTGAAGGAAATGTAACCCGTGTGCTTGTCTCTTGTCGAATCGTTGGAGTTGTGGCTGTTGAAAGCAAGAAATATCAGCTGTTCACTTCATATGTGGAATCTGTGCATCAGTGGTTGTGGACTGACGTCACCACAGACTTTGTGTAGACCTTTATTCAGAGAAGCCCCTCCCACATTCTCTGTCAGTCCTGTTAAAGCCCCTCCCACAGTCTGTGTCAGTCCTGTTAAAGCCACTCCCACAGTCTGTGTCAGTCCTGTTAAAGCCCCTCCCACAGTCTGTGTCAGTCCTGTTAAAGCCCCTCCCACAGTCTGTGTCAGTCCTGTTAAAGCCACTCCCACAGTCTGTGTCAGTCCTGTTAAAGCCACTCCCTCAGTCTGTGTCAGTCCTGTTAAAACATTGTAAGTAGTAATAGTACTAATAGTACTAAAAGTAGAGTGTTTCTAAGAGTAGTAGCACATCAACGATGAGATGGACAAAGGTCCTGGAACGCAAATAAAAACACAATGTAAAATGGCATGTGAGTGGGGACTTGTGCTGCGGCACTTAAATGCCTCAGTTTCAGACTACAGCCCTATAATAGGGGATTCTCACTTGTCGTCACATTATAGAGTGCCTCCATTTGAGTGGAGGGTGGAGAGTGGAGGGTGATGTATGTACAGTGTTGGAAATTTTCAGACACCCCATGCCATTCTCGAGGCCCACATGCCCACTTCTGCACATGCTCTGTTCCACTGAGGTAAGTGTGTGTTTTCAACAAGATAAAACACATCAACACACATGTTGAAACTGACTCAAAATTGGTTTGGTTATTTTTTTTCTTCTGATCAATAATTTATTTATTTTTTTAAATAAAAAAAAATTGCATTTTTTATGTCTATCAGATGCAGTCGTACCCATTTAAACACAAGGCATTTTTCTACAGATGTTTCGAGCAATTAGGGTTGTGTAAAATATTGCATGTACTGTATTGGCTTTGCAGTGTATTTGTTAGAGTTTCTTGGCATCATTACCAATTATTAAAATATATTAGTGACTTTTTAAAGCAATCATCTGAGTGGATGGTTCCTGTTATAGTTTCTTTTTTTGATAAACACAAACAACAAACAAAATTGTTTCATACACATAGAAGAACGTGCCTTAAATATCACAGAACTAACTTTATTCCATTTTATTTAGTATTAGAACACTGTGTTTTCTCCATCAGATGGTTGGGTTGATTATTTTGCCCATAAACAGGATGTCTTTTGTGTTGCGTTCAGTGATGAGGACCATAAATGGACGGTTGAACTTCAAGACAGGGATGTGGCGGAAGGACATAAGTGTGATTTGGACACCTGTGGCACCTGCAGCAGTGGCTCCAACCTCATCAACATCCAAGGCAGCTTGATGTACGACCTGAGGAAAAGTGGAGTTAGAGTTAGATGAAGGGTTGATGGAAGTAAGAAGGAAAGTCAAATTTTGTTGTTACCTCTGAAACAACCAATTTCTGAGCTCCTGAGATCCCACTCAGATCTGCCTTATCACCAAACATGTCTGTCATCCCCATTTGATTCAACACATCTTTCAGGGAGTAGGAAGTCTTGATAGAAAACTTTGGAATGAAAATATCATATCTCCTATAAAAGGGAAAATGTGGGTTGTGTCAGTTTCAAACTCATATAACACATTGTTTTAGTTCAGCTGTTATAGCCTACCGCAGAATATTTGATCATTTCAACTCTTGTCTAACCTGGGTTTCATCCACTTAAGCCATTTGGTGACATGACCTGGACAAATGACTGTCTCCAGTGTACCCATGTCATCAGGCAACATCAGCAGCATGGAGTAGGAGTTGTTGAAGGGGAGATGGAGCACTGATGTGTTAATTGCTTGATCATAATACACATCAAAAGTGTCCTCCATATGCATCATCTGAACTGGAACCTGGAAAATTAACATTATTCCACAAAGAAAAAAAATATTAAGAGTAAGAAGAAGGCATGGTAGAATTCTGAATACTTCTCTATTTTCTAAGTTGTCTAATGTTGCTTCTTAGTATGCTATTACACTGATATCAAACCACAAATTGTGGCCTTTATTTTCTTTCTTCTTATGGGATAATGTTTCTGTTTAAAATCACACTTTGTACAAGTGCTGGCAGCAATTTATTCATTTATTCTTCAATATATTACATTATTTTCCCTTTGTTTGTTTGTTTTTTTGTTGTTTTTTTGCTTTCAATTTGACAATATTCTTTGGTTGGTGCGACAAACAAGTAGTCCAGTTATCATACCACACACAAGAACGTTCTGCCCAGATGATATGTTAAGAACAAATGGTAAGATCTCTCAAGTCAGGGATGAGTGAAAAGAATGGTGTCGTTCTTTGTACAGGCCTTAAATATTGATCACCACCCACACAAGTGTAAATAAAACTGATGCAATACCGCATTGGGATTGATCATTTTGTCCCAGTTGGTAGTGAGATTATTTCTGCTTTTTAATGAACTGCTTACATTTTGGGTTCTAATTTAGTTCGGTGCTTCTATTGTTAAAGAATGTGAAGAACAATTTCAGACCCAACTTCCCCAGAAGAGTTTTGATCTTGGACCATGCCATACTGCTCCACCAATGTTAGCAAAAACTGATGCAGTAGGTTTCACATAATCCTGCTTAAGTTTGGATGCATGGATGGACAAAGAGCAGGCATTACATGAGGTACTTGTTTGGAGATAATAAAATGCACCACTGACCTGGGTGTTCTCATCAACTGAAAAGGTGTCATCCTTGGTGAGCTGAGGCTTAAATGGTTTTTCCCATTTCCCTGTTTGACAGACGAAAGAAAAATGTATCACAGCAGAGATTGATACTTTTAAGTAAAGGACATCAGACTTGTGGGAATATTGTGAAAACCAAGAGGAATAGATACATCAGTTACCTTTGTAGTAGATGTAGCTGAGCAGATACATGACTGTGCTTTCATCCAGGCTGTCCACCATCTTGTCTATCTTACCGTGCGTTTTCTCCTCCACATACTTATTGATGGTGTTTGCACTTTCTGTACTCTGGGTGAAGTCAACACTGAACCCATCTGCAAAGTAGGACTGCTTCAGAACCTCCAGGAACTCAGGCTGAGTCTTGAATTGGTCATCCACAAACACAGCAGTGCCTTGACTGGCGTCTTCTTGGGATTCATTGTTGTTCATAAGTGAATGAAAGGCCTGATCTACATCTGTCTGGGTTAGCAGAGAGCTATTGAAACCCAGACCACTGAAAAGTTGCTCATGGGTTTCACCTCGTGCTCCGACGGACAGAGCAGCCAAAGCTACAGACACACTCGCAGGTGAGAAGAAAATATTCTTGCCTTGTGACTCGGCATGATTTGCTAACTTTGTGTATAGACGGAAGGTAAAGTCTTTGTTTGCAGATTTCACCAGTGAGACAGTGTTGGTGCTGCTGTCATCTGTGGTGTCTTGGCCTGTGTGATCTGAACTACCATGACCTTCATGGTGATGGCCTCTTCCCACGCAGACCAATGCAGATAAGAGCCAAAGAACCCCTACAGTGTGCAACATGGTGAACTACAAACACATGTGAAAAAGACAACATTTGTTAGTTTTTTTTGTACTTGTGTGTAAAGTACAATTGCATAATGAAAGCATGATTAAAATATAAATGACACTTTTTTACATATTTATCTAGATAAGTGATTCCAATCTTCTTGATGCCCAATTTATTTTCTTTTTTTGCTTTTTCTTTCACCCTCAGGATCAAATTTTACAAATACATGTCGTTACATGCTACATAATGTCTACATGTTTACTTATTCTTCCATCGTCATGTAAATACTGATGAATGTACTTGTCAGATCACAAAATGATAATGTCAATAATCATGTTTAACAAAGTTTTTGTCAACATTTAGAAATGTGTCCAATTTTACAAAAAGGAAAATGAATTCATTTATTCATACATTGTTGTTTTCCTATTTTTATAACTGCCCCTGCTCCATTTGGGTCAGTTTGAGAGAGAGAAAATTATTTATTCAATGAGAAAATGTGTCTCAAACTCAAAAGTACATTTACTCATTTTGTATTTTTAATAATGTATTTGTAATACATTATCTAATTTTATTAGAACCCCCCACACACACACACACACATAACATATATCTTACAGCATCCAATTACACTATACTTTAAATAATTTAATTTAACATTCAGTAATAATGAAAACAAAAAAAGTTAATATTTACATTAAGTATTGATCTGATGCACCATGTACTTAAAATATTTCCCATTTTCAATCTCAACATATTATAGAGAAACTAATATTTTGGATGACTTACCTGCTCCTTTTGTATTTTATGTCTCATCAACTGCAGACACTGGAGCTTAGGCAGAACAGAGGGTCGATGTCTCATATTATAAACAGAACAAATCAGTTGAACTTTGGCTTTGTTTATTCTGACTAAGACTCATATTTGAGTGCTATATTTGTTCAGTGTAATGATTATAGCCCAAACAGAATCCTTTTCAGGCCGCTTCAAAAATATGATCATACATGTTGAAAAATAACAGAAGCAGAATAATGCGCTTAACAAAAGTGTAATCCTTTTTTTTTTTCTCTTTCTCTCTCTCTCTAAATTCCTTACTATCAGCTTCCTGTTTCATTTGTGTGATACTAATTTCTTAATGTGGACTGACTACAAGATTATATCATTTAAAAGTAAACCTCCTAAATACGCCTGCTTTAATCTTTTTTTTTTCAGCCAATCCAAACCCATTTGTACAAAATATTTATATTAAAAACTAGATGAGTTTTAAACTAATCTAACTCAAGAAAATACCATTCTTGAGTTTATCACAAACATTGATCAGATTTGGAAAAAAAATTGGAAATTACCACATGCACCTGGGAACTATGGAAAATTGCAGAATAACAGAAACTGTCAGATAAATATAAATATATGTTAAAAGTGCAGTATTTTTCTCCAACATATAATGGGGCTGAAGTACAGGGTTACATAAAATGACTACTGAAGTACCTCAAATATATACTTAAGTACATTAATAGACTTTACTACATTCACCATGACTGAGGATGTTAGAACAAATACCATCTACAGCATGACTTTTTTTTTTTTGCTGTTTTACATAACAGACTCCCACAGGAAACTGCTGCCATCTGCTACAGCTGATCCAAAATGCTGCTGCCAGAGTCCTGACTAATACTGTACCAGGAAACTGGACCACATCACAATTGTCCTCAAATATTTACATTGTCTTCCAGTGGGAATAGAAGAATAGAATTCAAAATCTTACTCCTGGTCTATAAAGCACTAAACGACCTTGGACTCAAAAACATCTTAGACCTGTTGGTTCCTCATGAAGCATCCAGAGCCCTGAGGTCATAGGTCACCAGGAACAGGTTTACTGTGTGTTCTCAAAATTAGAGCCAAACAAAGTGAAGCGTCATTCAGTTGTTCTGTTCCTCACCTGTGGAACAAACCACCTGAATACCTGAGGTCTGAGGAAAACTGTCAGTTCATTTAAATCAGGTCTGAAAACATTACTGTTCACTGGAGCTTTTACTTAGATTCTTAATTGTCTTCTAAATGTTTTTATGTCTCCTATTATAATTGTCTTTTAATGCATTTTAATTTTCCAATATGTTTTATGTAAAGCACCTTGAATTGTCCTGTAGATGAAATGTTCTATACAAATACAGTAAATTGACCTTACTTGGCCCATCTGTGATCAGACAGCAATAACTCTGAATTCTATTGTCACAGTAGGACAAAAAAAAGGCACAAGAAAGCATAGTCTTTAAAGGTTTTTGATGAAAATAATGATCACCTACTCAGTCTTCTGTCTCAGGAAGATCACCGATACTATATTTCCTGACTCTTATCAACTATAGAGTTTTCTTCACTATCATTAGGCTGAGGTGTTCTACTTCAACATGACTTAAATATGGGGCAGCCATGGCTAAGTTGGTAGAGCAGGTTGTGCATTAACCAAAGGTTCAATTCCCGCACTGTCCTAGTCAGTCTGTTGTGTCCTTGGGCAAGACACTTCACCCTCCTTGCCTCCAGTGTCACTCACACTTGTGTATGAATGAGTAGGAATGTTCGGTGGTGGTCAGAGGGGCCGTAGGCGCGAAATGGCAGCCACGCTTCTGTCAGTCTGCCCCAGGGCAACTGTGACTACATATGTAGTTTACCACCACCAGAGTGAGCATGTGAGAGTGAATGAATAATGCAACACTAATGTGAAGCGCTTTGGGTGCCTTGAAAAGCGCTATATAAATCTAATCCATTATTATTATTAAATCAAGTTAATTTAAAAACCCAGTGCAGCATCAAAAGTGACTGTTGGTAAATGTAATTCTTTGAGTTAACACCCATTGGACATTTGTGTTTAAGCTCCTTGTTTTTTTATTCATTATAGCCTTTCCAAATGTAATATTATCTCCCAGCGTGTACATATATGAAAATTACAATAATAATTGTCTTTGATTTCAATTTCTCATAGAAAATATAAACTATTTTCTTGTGTGAGGATGTAAAATTCCTTTAGCTGTGGATCTAAATCATCTAGAAACTTAGCAACAATGTAGTAAATTGTTTTGCTCAGTTTGTCAAAATAACATTGCTTTAAAAAAAAAATAAAAAATTAAATCATGAAACCCCCTAACCATAACCATAGCACATAAACCATGCAAATACCAATGGAAAAAAGTTAGTTATTAAATGTTTTCATTAACTTCAGTCAGTCCAGTTTAGAACTGTGATGACTTGCTGACATATCCAGCACTGTTATACATTTCCTATAGAATTTACAGTAAATTCCAGGCAAAAACGTTGTCAATAAAGAGCTATGCAAATTTTGCCAGTTATTTTTTTAAAATAAAAATTAGAAGTGTTCTATTACAAATGCTATTTCTGAATTCATATTAGATGCTTAAGGATAAGCTTCTTCAATTTCTACATAAAAAAATCTACATTTCATGACCTCAGGTAATCCAAACCTTTTTCTACAGATTGTATTAAAAATAATTTTGAACTAATCCCACAGAAAAAAAACATCAATCCTCAATTCATCAAACATTCATCACATTTGGAAATAAATTGTTATATGCACCCAAGAGTTATGAAACTTATAATGTGAATTATTTGATCTGTGACGTTCTTTGGCATCATTTTCCATTTTTAGCCAATTAATATCAATGTGATTTTTCTTGTGTTAGAATCTACCTGCACTTTATTTTTAGCTCCTTTAACAAACGAGTGAAGATTAGTATTTTAAACATAATATTACTCATATTGGAAATATTAGGGAAAAAAAGAAGAAATAAAGTATGTGTGAACATGCAATAGCTTTATTCAGTATTTCATAATTTTATGTCTTAACACATTGTATTTTCTCCATCAGATGGTTGGGTTGGTTATCTTGCCCATAAACATTATGTTTGTAGTGTTGCGTTCAATGATGAGGACCATAAATGGACGGTTGAATTTCCAGACAAGGATGGAAGGAGGGAAGCTTCGAGCTTCCATTATAAGACCTGTGGCAGCTGCAGCGGTGCCTCCAACCTCATCAACATCCAAAGAAGCTTGATGCACAACCTTAAGAAAATAAAGTGAAAATTAAATAAAGTTTGGGTGGAAAATAAAGATGTATTTATGTTCACTTATACTTTGTAGTTACCTCTGAAACAACCAAATTCTGTCTTTCTGAAATTCCGCTCAGATCTGCCTGATCACTAAACATATCTGTCATCCCCATTTGACCCAAAACATCCTTCAGGGAGTAGAACGTCTTGATGGAAAACTTTGGAATAAAGATATTGATTTCCCTATGAAGAGAAAAATGTAGTTTATGTCACTTTGTAAATCATCAATGAGTAAAAAAAGAAAAAGGTTTTTGCTGAGGTGTCAAATGCTCTTAATATCATGACAGAAAATTAAAAACTTCAAAATATTTTGAGGTATTTCCATCTCTATGTATTTTCAAACTTTTCATTAAACATTGTGTAATTGTTAATTCGTCTCACCTGGAAAACTTCTCATTGAGCCATTTGTCTACATGACTTGGGCTAATGACTCTCTCCAGTGTGGCCATGTCATTGGGCAACAACAACAACATGGAGTAGGAGTTGGTAAAATGAAGGTGGAGCACTTTGGTATTGATTCCTCGATCATAGCTGATGTCAAATCCATCCTCCTTATTCATCATCTGCACTAAAACCTGGGAAATATATCAATAATCCACAATAGATTAAGGTATACTGAACTGTACCAAAGAGAAACAAAGATGTAACTTCCATTCTGAAATGCTTTCATCAATGACCTTTGTATTCTCATCAACTGTGAATTCTTCTTCCTTGGTGAGCTGAGGGTCAAACTGTGATGCCCACTCTCCTGTTTCACACAAGGAAAAGAAGCTCAACAAATATAAACTTAATTTCAATGTAAATATGAGTCAGACTAATAGAGATCACCTTAATCATAATGATATAATCATTAAACATTTACCTTTGTAGTAGATGTAGCTGAGCAGATACATGACTGTGCTTTCATCTAGGCTGTCCACCATCTTGTCTATCTTACCGTGCGTTTTCTCCTCCACATACTTATTGATGGTGTTTGCACTTTCTGTACTCTGGGTGAAGTCAACACTGAACCCATCTGCAAAGTAGGACTGCTTCAGAACCTCCAGGAACTCAGGCTGAGTCTTGAATTGGTCATCCACAAACACAGCAGTGCCTTGACTGGCGTCTTCTTGGGATCCATTGTTGTTCAGAAATGAATGAAAGGCCTGATCTACATCTGTCTGGGTCAGCAGAGAGCTATTGAAACCCAGACCACTGAAAAGTTGCTCATGGGTTTCACCTCGTGCTCCGACGGACAGAGCAGCCAAAGCTACAGACACACTCGCAGGTGAGAAGAAAATATTCTTGCCTTGTGACTCGGCATGATTTGCTAACTTTGTGTATAGACGGAAGGTAAAGTCTTTGTTTGCAGATTTCACCAGTGAGACAGTGTTGGTGCTGCTGTCATCTGTGGTGTCTTGGCCTGTGTGATCTGAACTACCATGACCTTCATGGTGATGGCCTCTTCCCACGCAGACCAATGCAGATAAGAGCCAAAGAACCCCTACAGTGTGCAACATGGTGAACTACAAACACAGATGGCCAATCAAAACTGCAGAAGTAAAAGACAGAATCAAAAAGCCAATATTGTTAATCTTTTTTGTAGTCTTTATTATAATAAACACTCAAGAGTAACCTTTTTTTTTTTTTTTTAGATTTGACACAATGGCAATATCTTTAAACACTTTATTTCCCTGCTGCATAAAATTCTGAATGTCGTTCCAAAATTCCCACATGTAATGCTACGCTCATTTTAGTTCTTCCTTTGGTTAATTATAAACAGAAATAGAGACACACAAAGTACAGTCAAATCAAATATATTAATTAACAAGACTGAAGTTATTTGTGCAAGATAATCTTTGAGTAACTTACATATCCTTGCTTGGAGTTAATGTGTCATCAACCACAGACACTGATGAACACAGAGAACAGAGGGACATGTCCCACATTTTAAACCGAGTCAGTAAAATGACCTTTGGTTTTGTTTATTCTGATTAAACCTGTTTGCACCACTACAGTGTTTATCTGGGTGATAATTACAATATGAACTTAGTGACATATACAACAGATTCACACGTATGGCACACTTAATTTTATGTTTAAAGGTGATGTTTCCACTTCTCTTTTTTATATACTTTTAAATTACTCTGCAGTAAATGCATCATGTCAATTTCATAGCCTATAGAGTCACACATGCATAGAAGACCTGGATGTTCTTGATTGGTAGTTAAAAACCACTGGATGGTGATTTGTCTAGACTTGGCTGGTAAATTTTCCAATATACAGTTCATGGTATTCTTGAATTCAACAGTGGCTATTGTGATAAGTTTATTTAGAAATGTTTGTTTAACTAGAACAAGGGTCACCAAACCTGGCCCTGGAGTACCACTATCCTGCATGTTTTAATTGTGTTCCTCTTCCAACACACCTGATTTCAATGATAAGCCTATCATCAAGTTCTGCAGAAGGCTGATAATGAGCATCAGGTGTGATGGAAGAGGTCCTGCAGTGTCACTGTCTTGTATGTTTTTTTATATGTCCCTCTTCCAGCACAACAGACAGTCATTATCAGGTTTCTGCAGAGCTTGATGATAGACTGATCATGTGAAACAGGGATACATCTTTTTTTATTTATTTATTTTGATTAAGATTTTTATTGCTCATTATACAAGATACAAACAAAACAGGTACCATACATATATACACAATATATTCCATAATGGCTCACATTTGAGAAGGAAAGAAAAAGTGTGAACCTAGCAAATAAAATAAATTTAAATAAAAATAACAAACTCAGAAAAAAAAAACAGGGCATTTTTAAGGCATAAAACATTTACAGGTAATTCTCAAATGCTTAGAATTTCCAAAAAGGTGAGAAGTTTGTATGCATATTTGTTTTTAACCATACATAATGATTTATGGAAAAGTACCAAGTCATTCCTCCAGTGAATCAAGTTAGGGATAGATTTAAAGAAATTACATTTATGGATATACTGCTTAGTTAGTTAAAGTATGTTATTATCCCATAGTTTATATCTTCGTTATTTGTTAAAATACCAAACATTATATCATTTACAGAAAAATTGTCAGAGTGAATTCTGTGAGATCGAAGCCAAAATTGTAAGTCAAACCAAAATATTTGTATTATTTCACACTTGAAGAATAAATTATCTAGATCCTCATCCTCCCTTTCACAAAATACACATTTACCAACCTCCATTTTGAATCTTTCGTTTTAAAAATTCATTGGTTGGATAAAACTTATTCATGATTTTGAAATGTATATATTTTGTTTTACATCTAAAACTGCAGGATGTGATACAATGTTGGAACACGGCCAAATGCAGAATAGCAAGAAAGACATCTATATAATCATATGGGATTCAATGAAATTTGTTCCAGTTTTGAAAATTAAAAAAAAAAATTAATATCCACATGTAAATTGTACAGATCAATTGAAATCATCCCAGGAACATTATGATGGATTGAAGGAAACATGTTAGGGAGGCAATGGCAGAAATGTAGCAGAGCCAGAGAGGGAAGTTTACAAGAACACAGCTGTTTCAGTTACAGAAAGACTGGTGTTTTCATGTCGTCTGTTCACTGGGACCACCAAGATCATACTGTATATTGTAAAAATATCTTAGGTGTCATGTGAGACACGTGGGGTGGTGCCCTAGTGCCCTTTAGTGAAGAACCGCCATTGGCAAAGATGGTATCAATTATCCAAATCATTTCAACTGAAAAGTGGTGCAGTATAACACACATGTATGGTTAAGGGTTTATTTAAAAAAATTAAATCAAAATAAATTAACAGCAAACAAGCAGCATTGCACTGTATGTTCTGCCTCCCATGCATTCTGCCTTCTGCCACTTTAACTCAAATCGCATCTCTCCATTCTGACAAAAGCTCTCACCCTTTTGTGTCATCATCCTTCCATCCCTACAGAACACTAGCAGCCCTTTACTGAAACCAGCATCACCTTTCAATGACACTTTTATTTTGAACAACCCTACTGTGTGTATGTGTGTGAGAGACTTAATACAAACCACTGCGCCTCATTGATGACATGCTGATCTACAGGATAATCGTTGCATCCTGTACAGTAGCTCACTTATGTTACTATAGTAATAAAGAATACCTCACCAATTTATCAACTTTGGATGTTGAATTAATTCTTTGACGTCCTCATTGTGCACAATAAAATCAAGCAAAAAGAACTGTACTGCCTAATACTATAAATGATAGTGAGCGATAAAAATAATCAGAAGTTCAAGAGTCAAGGGCTATGGATTATAAATCTTTAATGGTTGATATTAACATGCTCACATTTCACTTTGCAGAAGTTAAAAAATACTGAATACAGAAAAGCATTAAACACAGATCATAATCAACAAGGCAGTCAGAGACAGCAGACCTCCGCCAAAGTGTGATATGGCGTCATATGACATCAAAACGTGATGTAATGGAGCCATAGGTGTTTACCCATCTGATGTACGAAGGTGAGACGATGTGAATTTAAAAAAATGCCAGATTCTATCTTGTCTGAATCTTGACATATTACCACTGATGTGACCTTTAGTGTGACCGTGACCTTTATTGCTCAAAATCAAATGGGTTCTTCCTTGACACTTTATCATCCTTCCTGAAAGTTTCATCAAAATCCTTTTTGCGTAATCCTGCTGACAGACAGATAAACAGACAAACGGACCCAAATGTAATACCTCCTTGGCGGAGGTAATAATAAAGTCAACATGAGCACTGGTTATAAGGTTATGAGTCATCTAACCTCCTATTGATTATCTGTTGCTAATTCTTTGAGTGTGTCAATATCTACATGAACTCTACCTATCACACATAATTTATTGGAAAATGTTAAGAAAATGACTAAATATATAATGGCTAAAAACAGTAGCTAACACTCACTATAAAGCATACAAAGCAATGTAAATGTAGAACAAATCAATGCAAATTTCCAAAAACTAATATAAGATAAAGCTTTCTGAGGACATAATGTAGCTAATATGTATTCTGTTGTTTCTATTTCTACTTGAATTTTATCTTTTTTTTTTTTTTTTTTTGCCAAGATCTTGATTTGATGATGGGAGTAAGACCTGTGTGCTGCAAAGTCTTCATCACATCCCAGAGATGCTCAGTAGGGTTCAGGTATGGAGTCCAATATATTATACTTTTTGAAACATGTTCAGTCTGGTGAGTCCTTGCATTGGCATGATGGAAGAAAAAACCTCCACAGATGTTTATAACTGGTCATTCTGTATTTTCAGGTTCATCTGACCTCATTTTATGGGCTCATAATATTAGTGAACCTTGACCTGATCGACTGAGGAAATGTCAGGTCATAACACTGCTGCCCCCTACAGATTTGTACTGCAAGCACTAAGCATGATGGGTAATCTGCTTCTCCTCTCACTCTGATACTTTTATTAGTCTGGAACAAGGTCAATCTGGACTCATCAGACCACATAACGTTTTCCCAGAGGTAGTAAAAGTACTCACATTCTGTACTTAAGTAGAAGTACAGCTACTGGTGTGAAATGTTGATTCAAATCCTTTACTTAAGTAAAAGTACAACTTCTCAATTGTAATAAAGTAAAAAGTAAAACTGCATTTTCTTTTTTTTGCTATGGATGAAATAATACTTATTTAACCAATACGTTTTTACAAAAAATATCAAAGAATAAAGCCTTTAACTTAGAGTTTGTTTATTGGGCCATGGTACTCAGTTTAATCAGTATGGACCAATAATTTGGAAAAAATTAAAAGCAGAATTATGAGATTTAAAAAAAAATCTAAATAAGAAGTCAAAATTATGAGATTAAAAAGTCAAAATTTGTTGAAAAAAAATCTTAATTATGAGGGAAAAAAAGTCAGGAATTATGAGATAAAAAGTCAAAATTATGACAAAAAGGTTTATTATGGTTATTTGACTTATTTTTCATATTGTCATGTTTGTCTAGTTCAAAAAAATAATGAGTATATTCTGATATTGTAAAGAATATAAGTATAGATATTTATATTAAAATGTAGGGAGTAAAAGTAAAAAGTTGCCAGAAAAATAAATATTCAAGTAAAGTACAGATACCTACAAAAATCAACTTAAGTACAGTAAAGCTCTACTAAAGTGAAGACTAATGTGAAGTCTAGACACATTTCCATTATCAGTGTGAAATTATGGAGTGGCCTTGGTTAATTTAAGATGTTCACTTCTTTGACAAAATATAAAACATGCCATAAGTATAAAATCATTCAGGAAGATCAAGTTAAGATTGTTAGAATGAGAACGCTCAATACTGTACACATTAATTTAATGAAATCAATCAGTATCAGGTGAAAAAGATAGGCAAAAAAATAACCTTTTACTTCAGGCATATTACTTTTTTTTAGAATGTTTATTCTAACACATAGAATTTCATCCACAGTCCAATAGAATGTTCTCCATTTGCAAATACATGAGTCATATCTGTTCCTATTGGTTTACATGTATCGGATGAGGGTTGAACTATGGAATGTTATATAAAAGTGCCAACCATAAAAGCTCTATTCTTACATTTTTTATTTGGCATTCTTGGTTTTATTAATAATTAGTATACATTGCCTCAATATATTTTTTTTTAACTTCTATGACAAAGCAGGAAGACTATATACTAGACCTGGGCAAAAATAAGGCCCTGACCTGACTGCATAAGGTCATTGGCAAACTAAAAGTCAATGCAAATATACACTGCCTGGCCAAAAAAAAAGTCACACATGCAATATTTCACTGCACTTCATACATTTGCACACATTTCACCTTTGGTTTTGATTACAGGAGTCTTATATTTCTTCACTGAAGTCATGTAAAGTTAACATGGAGGGGGAAAAAAATGTAACATGGAGCTGGTGTTGCACACTTAAAATGTTTTTGTAAATGTAGTTGTACTCTGTGTTCCACATCTTCATTGTATCATATTTATAGAGATATATGTTGAACAGAGATGCATGTAAATTGATCCAGCCCATAGTAACTGTCAAAATTTTGCATGTGTCCCCATAGCAAAATTAATCGCCCATCCCTGCTATATACTATTACATGGTATCCTTTATACTTTTGAGCAAGATTCACTTATGTGTGCCAAAGAGCTGTCCATCTAGTTTGATAAGCTGTCTGAGAAAACCTCGATTGGGAATAACGCCTCGGTTTTCCTTTACAGCACAAATAGCCTCCACAAGTGTGAGGTGCTGCTTCAGCATCAGGTAAGCCAGGACCAGGGTGGCAGAGCGGCTCACTCCCACATGACAATGCACCAGGACTTTACCTGAAAGTCACAGAGAAACTGAGTGGAGGTGCAGTAAATATAGTAAACCTTACAATATGACACAGACATTTGAAATATTTACAACATTACAGTGATGAAGCCCCACCTCCTCTGCTGAGAGCACTGTGAATGAAGTTTGCTGCAGGCTGGAAGTTGACACTCATGTCAAAATCACAGCAGTCACGAGCATCTATTCCCATATAAGATATCATCATGCCATTATAAATATCTGGCTGTCCTCTTTGTTTACCGTGAGCTGCATTTAGAATGTGAGTGATTCGATGCATGGATAAATCAGCACGATTCTCTGCACTGCACCTGAAAAACACAACACACTTCAACTGTTTATAAAGAGAACAGCAAAAGGCTGCAGGCAGTTCATGCATCATGGAAGACTGGGCTGAAATTTAGGAGACAGTATCAAACATTTGTCAGAAACCTGAGAAGTGCTTTTACGTCTAGGCTTCAGAGAAATCTCTTACATAGCCAAGCTGTAGTTTACGTAAATCCATGATATGTAATGCAGCTCAGAGGATCTAAAGTTACCAATCCTTCACTTAATCTGATTTACGGTTTCTGACAAACAGTACAAGCAGAGGGAATTCACTTGGACAATGTTTGTAAAATAGTTTGTATGCTAAAATCAATTCATGTTAAAGAGGAAAAATAATTGCAAAACACTATTCAAATGAATATCTTTTCACCATAAATCCTGTGTTACTTACTGGTCGCCAATGTAGAGCCTTGGCCACACTTCATCTGCGTGGCTGATTATCACTTTGCCTGTAAACAGGAGCCTTTCCAACTCAATCACTGCTAAACCAGGTGAACTTAGGTCAATTTCCACTCTCCGATGAGGAGGTTTATCATTCCAAGATGCAGGAAGTTTGGATGTGTATGACATCACGTTTTCTTATCAGCTTCAGGCACAGTAGTTTGAGCTTTAACAAAGTTTAAAATTAAAGTCCTTAAAAAAAACCTGCTTTGCTAAAAAATATTTCCTAAAAAAAAAAAAAAAAAAGGAATAAGTCCAGTAAACAACCTTAAGCTCCTGCTTTCAACAGAGGAAAATGAATGGTACAGGTGATTTTGTGTCAGGCTTCTTTTCCACACCACCAGCTGTCTGAATTTACTCCAACCATTTGACCCTTGAAACAAATCTCACCCCCTGCCTCGCAGCTTCTCCAGCCTGTGTTATGCTTTTGCATTAAAATAGCAATCTATTTAAAGATGTGAATGCTAGCTTGCACATGGAGAGTGTGAACCCATGAAATGCTTTCCACTCAACAAAAAAATCATTCCCTGAAAGCAATGCCTTCTTCTTGGATTAGCCTCGGTATACAAAGAAATACACATACTTTTATGTATACAATTAACTTATTTATATGGCGCATTTAACATTAAATTTATATATACATCAATGATATGCAAAATAAACAAAAATTACACCTGAGCAAAAGTTAAAAAATATACTGAACTTTTAATGATTTCTGTTTTTTCTTTTTCAATATGCATCAGGCAGATTCCCCAACTTGTGTTGGAAACATGCATTACATCTGAAACTGTACAGTTGTGCCGTTTTTAAACAGAAACTGAATAGCACAAGAAAGTGAACACATATGACAGATGATTATTTTCCATGCAAAGGTTGTGATCTTTTTTTTATTGTTATTATTCATAATTATATAAAACTATCCCCAGAAATATGGCACTCTTCATGGTTTTACACATCAAGAAAGATTTAAAGGTAGACTTGGTTTACACAAGCCTAAAGACATGGATTGTGGTGCAACCTGGGTTTAATACAACAAGAATATGAGAACTTTGGGAAACAGAAAAGCCTGTAACCAAAGCTTCCCTCACAGAGAAACTAGAAAATACTAAATCTTTTTTTTTTTCATATAAACCAGACTGTTGACTATAAGTGTTCATACAAGGAGGAGATAAACGAACATTTCAAAAGCTTCAAAAATGTTCTGTAATAACAGTAGTTCACGGCATTCTTTGGAGGTATGATCCAGTCTAGATCTGCACTGCCATATAGAAAAATGGGGACAGTTATCTTTAGGGAGTCTTCACTAATCAGCAGTGCTCCAGGCCCAATTATGAGCTTGCAGATGTCATGGCCATATTTGGTTCTTCTCTGACATCATTTTAGGATTCATGCAGGGCTGGGAGTACAAGTGAAAAGGAAAGCATTACATTTACTTAAGAGAAGGTAGAGTCAATGGGCAGCTACGTGTATTATCTCATCAGCTGTCAGTAACTGGAGAACAGGAAGTGATATATTTAACAATCTCATGCAAACGGATGTAAAAATGTAGTATTAGACGGCTTAGGAAGTGCATGTTATAAGATGTAAGGTCAGAAAAAAACTGACCCACAATCCTGAGGGGACAGTATGATATTTTGAATCTGTATTACAGGTCTAGGGACCACCAACAGCTGCAACATGATATTAAATAAACTCCTCTTCCAGTGACTCTGCCCTACATTATGCTGACAAAGGCATGGCATAAAGGATAAGCTGAGCAAAAGTGTCAGGTTGTATAGCCAGCACAGTCATTCACTAAGGCTGAGTCAGTTATAATGGTATTAGATGTGCGCACCATCGGTTTGCACATCTAATACCATCTCATCACTTAGTGCATTACCCTTTAATTGATTTAGTTCCAGCAGTTTTCCTCACAAAGTCTAGGGGGGTTAACATTTACTTCAGCCATTTTTATCCACTGTGACAGGTGAAGATGAAGGATAACACAGCTCTGAGGAACAGTCTAAACCCTCATTTTCCCGTGGAAGATTTAAAAAGAAGGAAACGGCTAAGCTTAATGACCTACGTTCAATTATTAGGTCCGGTTCAGAATGCTTTCCTTTCCAGCTGGTCCAGAATGGCCTGGATCCTCTGTACAGCCTCTTTTCGAGCTTGCCGCACAATCTCCTGTCCCTGAGTCTCCACAGAGTCCAGCTCTAACAGCTCTTTGGTCAGCAGTTCCTCCAGACACCGGTAACTTTTGTCTGTTTTTTTGCCAACAAACTCATCAACATCCTCCTGAAGTAGCAGCACTCGGGCCATGACGTATTGGACCTTGGCCAGGCTGGGGTTGTCACTCAGGGCCTGGGGTCCAGCTTGGCCAGGAGCTGCACTTTGGCCCGGGATTGTGGGTGGGGGCTCACCTTGTGAAGGATTTGGCTCACCTCTACTCAATTTGTTGTAAATTTGAGGAGGTGAACTTATTTCAGCAGGTTTGCCATTA
Source organism: Siphamia tubifer (assembly GCA_020466265.1). Lineage (NCBI taxonomy): Eukaryota > Metazoa > Chordata > Actinopteri > Kurtiformes > Apogonidae > Siphamia > Siphamia tubifer. Next base: position 30,319,054 of record CM035791.1, on the reverse strand, counting down.
GCTAGATTTGGTGATGGGGTAGGTCTGGGTTTAGGTCCCGGTTGTGGTGGTCGTTGGTGTTGTTGGTCCTGGAGAAACAACATATAAGATTGGAAACTGTGGGTTTATGACATTCAATAAGCTTGTACAGTGCATGAAACAAACCGCACTTTTATAAGAGGTTATGACTTCCTCAGTTGTCTGTGGAAGTACTATAATAGATGTTATTTTTAATAATACAAATTTTCTCAATTTCAATGGCACCCAAGTTGTGCCACTGGTGGACTTAACTGCTCAGAGAAAGCTGCCAGTGGCCTGGAGTCAAACAATAGGTTTTAGTTTTCTCTGAATCTTGCCAATCAGGTAGGATATAATCTGCCAGTGATGTCTCCAAAGCACTTTTTATATGATTTTTGAATTTCTAATTACCAGAACCATCATTCACATTCCCTCAAAAGCAAGCCAAAACATTCCATTTTAAACATGCAGCACAGACGGGAAAATATTATTCAGTTTATCCATATCGGATGTGTATCATAACATTTCAAATAATCAAATTCAACCTAAACTGAGTACCATCTCTTGAGATTACACAACATTTTGTCAAGTTTACATCAGCCTCTTTATCCTCAGCTCAAAACAACAGGAATGTAGTGAATAGTGAAATGTACTTATCCAGGGCTCCAGATATTTACCTTGGGCTGGTACGGTGGTGGAGCACCAGTTCCAGTCCCTGGCCATGCTGGGGGGTGTGGCGGGCGGACAGGATTTCCATAATGGTTCTGTGGAGGCTGCTGACCTGGCTGCCACTGCTGCTGTGAAGATGCATATGGACCAGAGTGTGCCCAAGCCTCAGGCTGGGGACTGGGATGAAGGGACTGGCCAGTGGGGTAGGGGGGGTTTGGGGGCATTGCATGACCACCTTCACCGTAGTGAGGGTAAGACCCAGCAGGATATCCAGGGCCCTGGGAACAGAGACAGGGGAAATATATGTAGTGTCAGTTTGTATTTAATTAACCTGTAAAACTCTGGGCCATTTGTTTCTAGGGGGAGTCATTTCAATGTAACACAAAAACATGGATTAATTACTTAACAGAAGAAGGTTCATTCATATAATACCAATTTATAATCATAAAACAGCAAAGGTAAGACAAATTCATAATCATCTTCTCATGACATGACCTTTGTTTTTCTTCTTTGTCTCATTTTAATTAATTCATAATTTTAGTAGTCGAGAAATAATACAAGTACCATTGCATCTGCTCAATATTAGCTTAGCACTACAAAGTTTGACATATGCTGGTCTCAGGTGGTTAGCTTGGTTTAGACATTTGTCCATCCAAGTGTTTGTGTGTGTCATGTTCTGTTTTCTAGCAATTTTTTTTTTTTAGTTTTTAGCTGAAATTCTTTGGTTACGTGGATGTATAGCATGTGCACAGTCCATTGCATATGATTACCACAGCAGCACAAGTGGAACTGTGGCTCCCAGGGGCAACTGGGTTTAAGAAACTATGAGTATAGAATGTATCCTGCTCCTAAATCTAGGATTTGTTTTAGCATAGGTTTAAGTAGTTTGTAGTTGCTCTATTCAACTGATAACCAGCATATTTCACTGTTCCAAAGACGTGAATTACTAAAGTCAACATAACTGATAACACTAACTACAGTACGCATATGAATAACCTCACCCCTTGGCAGTGTGGCCCTGGATAGTGATGATGCTGGTGTTGGGAATGTGGCTGCCCAGAGGGCCCACTGCTCTGTTCAGCTGGACAACCTTGATTAGGATAAGTACCAGGGGCTGGTCTCTGAGGGTCAGCACAGTAGAAAGGGTTGGATGGGTGAAAACCACTTGTTGAATACTGACTCTGAGGGGGGTTATAGACACCATGACCACTAGGATAACCTCCAGGCATTGCCTACAAGTAGAAATTAAAACATACTTTGTTGATGATCTTACAGAAGACAGAAAGAAATACTGTAATCAAGAGTATATAGAAAATGTATGGCAAAGGTGAAAGCACTTAGAAGATTTAAAAACTGGATTTGCATTTGAAGAGGCATACCTGTGGATTGTACTGTGGCTGAACTTCTGATCCAGAGGGATAGGTGTTTGCATAATGCCCAGTAGAATGAGACTGAGGATACCAGTAGTGTGAGGGGTAGCCTGGATACTGAGGCGCATCCTGCAAAAGACGCAAGAAATTATGAAATGCACAATAATTGTTCAAATACACTTACTACAATACCAACACCCTGTTGAAACTGAAAAAAAAAAACTTAATACCATTAAGGATTTTTCCACAATTAATTTGATACCAATTTTTAGAGGCATTACATTTTTTCATTCAAGCACATTAAGAATATATAAATTCAAGTGTGTAACAAAGAAATTATAGAAATGTTATGGTTCTCATTTGAACACATATTTACAGAGATCAGTATGCCCTAACTAGAAAAGAGATCACATGTGCATATGTGAAAAGTAAAAATAGGTTAAGCCTGCTAAGTATGTAACAACTGACATTTCATGTTAATGGTCTTGTGCTTTTGTCAAATGTTTAAAAATCATCACACTTCTATACTTGTCAGGCAGTAGCCAGCAGACTCTGGGAGTGTTGTCTGCCCACTCAATACCTTTATATATGTAAAATATATTTGGTTTGGTGACAGTAGCTCTATGTAGGACTATCATTTTTGAGGAGAGGTAGGCAAAAGATAAGTGCAAATGAGCAAAAAGTGTAAGTACAAAAAAGACAGGATAAGGGTCTGAGGTGGGTTTAAATATTTTTAGACAAAAAAATAAATGCACTTTACAAAGTAATATATTGATTTCTATTTAAAAGTATGTGCCAGTTAAAACCTTTCAGGTGCAAATTTACGACCAAATGTGTCAATATTTGTGAAAAGTGGAGACTTGTAGATAACATGAATACACTGAGGTTAGCTTTAAGTCTACAGAAATAGACGCTGTGAACTAAAGCCCTTGCTTTCAACATCACTGCCTACCCTTGAAGTACAATAACTCAATGAGTTGTGACACTGACTCATTCATTGTTTGCTTGAACAGTTTCGCCTGAAGCAGAAAAATACAGTCTACGCTAACCTAAGACGACCGGAAACAAGCTACGTAGAACATTTAGTAATAAATAAATAAATAAATAAACTTTTTTATTAAACACGCCTGCTTTTCGGCGACTGTAATACAATTAGCAGTGTTGTCACGGCTAAACAAACGTGACAAACTAGACACAGATGAACTAACAGTGTAGCAGTAACTATTACATAATGTCAGCTAGCCCCGTTAGCCGTTCAGCTAGCATAAGCACAGCTCTGCGCATGCTAGCGAGGAAATAACATGTATTCGCACGACTTCAGCTTTCTTTAAAATATTTTCAGAAACAGAAAGACATCACACAGGATCTGAAGATTTGTCTGAGCTGTCTCCAGTCACTTACCATTGTGTTATTCCAGCTGGCTTTAGTATTTTCCGAGTTGCAAGTCGAGGGCCAGTGAGATTTAAGATTTGACTGGATTTGATGATGATGCATCAGCTATACGCGGTCCCCGACTGCTATCTTTTCATCTGCCATCGCAATAAACAAGCCTTTAAATAATCTAATGCTGTTTATCTGAGCTAGAAGTCAACCCTGAATGATAACAACACTGTTGCTGTTTTTATAAAGAAGTACAGATCGCTTGACTGGACTAAGGAAATAATTGAATGACACGGAGTTCGCGCAATCGTGCCCTGTCTCTTTAATAAGACGTATGAGTAGCTGAAAGAGGTCTTACTCTGTTCACATTTTTGGCCTCGCCAACGTCATTGAGTAATGTTAAGTTCCTTCTTTTCGTTCGGATAAAACCAGAAAAGAAAACCATACAATGACCAGATACAGTATGGACTCGCGTTGAAAGAACGAGAATGGGTCTTGGATAATGGTATTCCAACAAAGGCGAAACTGTCGTGGTATTCCACTGCTATTGTGAGAACCTGTTTTTGTTCACGATCTTTGGACACGCTATACGTCAGTGAACACGTTAAACCAATTGGATAAACTTTATAGAAATACACAATTGTCTTCGTCATTTATCATGTCACCTTATAACCCCATCAAAATAACAATTTATTAGTTTATTTAAAGATGTACCCTTAATAAAATATTTTGTAAAATAAATCGAGTGACAAAAATATTTAAGAATGCAGAGCGTAAAGGGTTAAACGTCTACAGGAAGTTTATCCCGGGTGTGTATAAAGACGCTTCCTGTGGTGCTCTTGAAAGAAACATATTTGAAACATTCATGGCTTGATGTTATATAAAGCTACACAAAGCAACTACATATTAACCCAAGATGAACTACGTACCGGGGACGGCGAGCCTCATTGACGACATTGACAGTAAGTGGAAGGAGGATTGAGTTGTAGAAGGTGTCATTTTATTAGTCAGTGGAGCATCGTGTTTTAAGTCCCAGTGGATCACCTCAGCCGTCTAATGTTGTTATTCAACAAGCTTGTGTTGTTTGTATTCCACAGAGAAGCACTTGGTCTTACTCCGAGATGGCAGAACATTGATCGGTTTCCTTAGAAGCATTGATCAGTTTGGTAATCGATTTACATGCTGCTTCACTTTACTTACACGCTTCAACATATAGACCAAGCATTTTGGTTAATTTAATACGCACATAATTTCCACTATATGTTTATTGAATGTTCTAAAAAGTGCAATTCCTCCCAAACGACTTCCTAATTTGTGTGTTATTCTGCAGCCAATTTAGTTTTTCACCAAACCGTGGAACGCATCCACGTGGGAAAGAAATTTGGAGACATCCCCAGAGGAATATTCATTGTGAGGGGAGAGAATGTGGTCCTGCTTGGAGAAATAGTAAGTGACCGTATTCTTTCTTTATCTCAATCAAAGTAGTCTGGTCCAATTAGCTTAAAAACATATTGATGGGTAATATTATAAAATATTTCATTTCTTAAGTAAGGTAATAACAGTTATTTGGTTAGATGTCTTGACCTCTTTTTCTACATACTCTTACATAGTATTGTGATTAATTCCGCCATTCATGAAGAACTAGGCCTATGATGTACCAATATTTTTACTCTAGTTTCATGCAACAGAAAAACACTGGTACATGCATAGGATTTTATTCACTATAAGACTCGGCCATGTGGTGAATGTAGTAGTTTTGGTGTTTACTTCCAATCACAGACACGCATGTATTGTTTTATTTGCAGATATATTCATAGAAAACCATGTATTTATGGGATATTGATGATTTTTCTTTTGGGTCTAAGTACTAAATTTGCTTTAGTACAGTTTAGATTTCCATAGCTCATGTATCACATTTTGTGTTATTCATATCTCTTGTACTACAGAATGCATACAGTTGAGGGTAACATTATTAGTCCTTCCTAAAAACATGTCATTGTTTTTTAAAAGTTGTTCCCAAGTGCTGTTAAACAGAGCAACACATTTAACACAGTATTTGTAGACATCTTAGTTTTATTTTGGATTCTTAAGTGTTTTAGTTTGCGCACAGAAATGAAAGTATTGCACAAAAAACAAACTAACAGGTCAAAATGATTATCCTCCTCGATCCAAAATGGATAGTCAATTGTATCCTTTTTGCTTTCTAAAAGCCTGAAGTAATTTGTTGTAGTTTTCACAATGTCTCTGATGCTTCTTTTGAGGAATTTAGCAAATCTCAAACTCCAGATTTGATGGCTGTCTGGCATAGGCATTGTTCTTTAGGTCACCCCACATATTTTCCAATGGAATTTCAACTTCTGCAGATGGTTCTTCACCAAAAGCCACATATGTTTTGGATATGAACCAGACCCACTTTCACTGCACACTCAAGTTTTCTTTCAAAATGTCCACATATCTATCTTTGTTCCTTACACCTGATGAATATTTCCAGTTGCATATACACTGACACATCCCCACAGCATAATATTCCCACCACAGTGTTTCACTGTGGGAAGACTGTTCCTTGGGATACATGCCTCTCCTTCTTTTTCTCCAAATATAAGCAATGTCTATATGGCCAAAAACCCTCTAGTTTAGTTTCATCAGGCCATAGGATACACTTCCAATGTGCATACCTTTTCTCCAGGTTTTCCTGATCATAAATAAGTCTGGTTTGAAGGTGTCTCTTCTTTAAAAGTGGAGTTTTTCTTAGTCTGTGACCTCACAGTCTATTTCTATGGTTATGAAACTATGATTCCTGATGTGTCAAAGTTATTCACCAGTGTCTTGGTGACAGTTCTGGGGTTTTTAGACACATCTCACTAGTTTTCTTTCTAGGTTTTTTTTTTTTTTTTTTTTTACATCTTTCTCTTCCTTCCTCTGCCAGGCTTGTTCTGGACTTTATGTATGTCTTTGATTTCTGGATTATGCTTCTCATTCCAGATCTTGACACTTGGAAAGGCTTGGATAGATTGTGTAACTTCCTGCTTTGTGTAAATCAATAATTATTTTAATATGAGTCCAAACGGATTTCTTTAGTTTTGGGCTGATATTTATTTACTGGACCATGTTTTAACTTAAAGTTGGGTGAAATCGGCTGATTTACCTGAGGACCTTTAAGCACATCACTTGGTACATTAAATCACAAAAGTGGTTTGTGCAATAACTTAATAAATGGCTATTTCTTAAAGGGGGCTAATAATAATGTTACTGTTTTCTTAAATAATTCTTTTAGTATGCAAATGTAAATCGTTGGTGCCTTCTGAAGACAACTAGTATGTACAGAAATGCTATGTTGAAAATCCCTTGCTCTGGTAAAAATGTACTTTAGGAAAATCTTGACAAAACTTGAATCATCACCATTCAGATCTTGTACATAGGAAGCTAATGTATCATAAATGCTGAATATTAATTATGTTAGGAAAAATGACAAGTCCAGCAAGAAATGTCTGTGTCCAACCTGGTGCAATTGAGGCAGGCTTTTTCCTGGAAGAGCATGAATCAAGTTGATGACTTCCTTAATTATTCTTTTTTTCTGTAGTACTTATTAATGACGGTTGTCATGGTTTTAAAAATAGTAATACTTTAACAAATCCACAACATCTGGTAATATAAGATAAGGTTTCTGTGGTTGGAATCACTGAATCTTACTTGCCTCTTTATAGCGTATATCAAGGGTGTCAAAGTAATTTTAGTTCAGGGGCCATATTCAGTAAAGCATTACCTGTAGTGGGTCAGACCAGTAACATACTAACATTGTGGGGAAAAGAAAGTAAAAATTACATTATGTTTGTCTCCAAAGTTTCAGTAAAAATAATAACATGAAAAACCTGAAATGTAAGTGTAATTGTATGTTTCAGTTTATCATTTGCACATGTGAATTACAGATTATAGTAATTTTGTTCAATATATAAAAGTATATTATAAATACACAAAACATTTAGTGATGGACACCATCAAATTGCAATGACTTAAGACATTTTAGGGTGTCAATAATTGTTCTGGTTATTCACATTTTTTGTTTAAGGATAGTTTCTAAATGTCAACATTTGTATGTAATACATACTTTGTTAATACTAAAACAGAAGATATTTTGAATTGTTATAGGATTTTACTGGTCTGACCCACTTTAGATCAAATTGGATTGAAAGTAGAATCTGAACTAAAATGATATTGATATCCTTGATTGTTAATATCGTCAATGTAACAGTTCATAGGGCCGGTTTTGGTTTGTGGGCTGTACGTTGACACCTGTGGCACAGAGTGAAGAAATGTGGGGAAAGGCTGCTTTGGCACCTTAAATTAAAATTTGACAGCCTTTCTCTATGCCTATAAATATTACTTCCAAAATACTGTGCAGGGTGTCCATAAAGTCTATTTACAAGTTAACACTTTTTTTTTACAACACCAAACCAATAGACAAAGCTGTAGAAATTCTCACAAGATACAAAGTGTGTGTGTGTGTGTACACATGCATATATACACTTTACCAGCTGAGTCGTGTGTGTTGTACTTAATTTTAAAATGTAGAGCCTTTGTGTGTACTGTCATTCCATCGGCATAATGTTTGCAATTGCAGGTACAAGTGATTGCAAATTAAGACAATTCAGGGATTTTTCAAGAGCTGGTGTTAGTCCAATATTTAACAGCATTAAGTCATGTTGTTTTTGTCTCTGCAGGATGTGGATAAGCCTTGTGACACTGTCCTGCAGCAGGTCTCCATCGAAGAGATTCTGGAGGAACAGCGGCTGCAGCAGCAAGCCAAACAGGAGACTGAGAAAGTCAAAATGCAGGTCCTGAAAGACCGAGGCCTTTCCATACCCAAAGCTGATAACTTGGATGAATACTAACACCACCTTGATTTGATTATTCATTTGCTATTGGACTGAACCTTTTTTATGTTGATCACTTGGGAGTGTGATCATGTGGGTTTTTCTTTTTTTAAAGGTACAAGGCAACATCTTGTGGAGCCTTTTATACTGTATCGGTTTAATTTCAACTGTTTAGAGAAAATTGTGTCTGGTGCACTCAGGTTTGCAGATCATGTTGGGGGGGAGAAAAAAGAAACCATGTGTTGACGATCACTATGTTAACTTGGCATTTATGTTACAGCAGCACTTTGGATTCTCTGGACTCTAGAATATATTGAGTCTTTTTAATTTGGAGACTTATAGGCCTGTTCTTGACAAAAAAAAAATGACTGGCTATTCTCCATTAAATGTTTAGTTTTTCATTAAGAAGTCCTGCCTTTTATAAATTTGTCATGTCTGATCTGTTTTATTTATAATTGTACTGTTGAATTGATGCATTGAAAATATGTTAAAAGCTTAAATATTGGTAGATGTTGGTCTAGAGAAGTGTTTTACACTGTTGTATTGAGGGTACGCTCTGTTAATTTATCAAGTCTGAAAGGGCCTAATTCTTTTTTCTGCATATCGGTGAATCAGCCAAACTAATATCCTGTTCATGAAGATAAAGCACATCCAGATAATAGATTCTAAATACCTTCATCAGTCAATAACCCTGTTAATCACTGGAACAGAGACGGGAGGTAAAGTAAACTGCCCATCACAGATGGCTCGAGGAAGCCTGCAGCAGTGTGCAGGACGACTGTACTCTGACTTAGTGCCTGGTATGAATTCTGAACAAATGACTATTAAAGAAACAGTCTGAAGTAGAAAACAGAGAACAAACCTCTGCCAAAGCAGCTACATTCCCCATAACAATCTTACTGGCCTCAAAGAGACAACATAAGTCATTATGATACTTTGGAAGGGTAATGATAAAAAAGATGCCTCATTTAAAATATAAGTCTGTACAGTGTCATGTAGTTGGATGCTGTGACTTTCAAGGCCAAACATTTAGTGCTGTTAGATCTAGATGTATGTTAAATTACAATTAAGAAACATCTGCTGACTATTGACACATATAAACAAATCTGACCCTGGATAGTCTGTACTCACTAATGTCAAAACCTCACAAAAAGCATCTTTTTTTAAAAAAATTTCCAAAACGATGGACAACAAACATGAATGGATTGCAAAACATAAGCAGATGGACACGGTATGTCAGAAATGTTCTAATTTGTTCTTAAAAATCTATAAGCGGCATTTAGTCTTGGTTTATTTTTTGACATCAGGGAAAGTAAAGAGGTTTTTTGTGATTTTTACAAATGCAGCAGTCATTCTAACCATGTGATGAGATTATTTGTAATCTATTTCTTTTATCAATGAGTCATATCATAGACAGAGCTGTTGATCAAAAACCTACTTGCACATCCAGAGAGATTTCTGTAGTTCAATTATGGGATTGCCAAACTTTACTGAAGTACTAGAAGAAAATAACTGTAAAGGTATAAGTGTCGTCTTTATTATGAATAAGATCCTCACAAACGTAAGTAAGAATATAGTGTTATGTTGTTTTTCTTGTGACTGTGGTATCATGTGGGATTTGCGCCACAAGGAGGCGACTATAATGTTCCTAACTGATGCTTCTGCAGCAGTAATAGTTAATTTAACATACATTCTATTCTCACATTGGGGCCAAGATTTAATTAGAAGGAAAAGACTGTTGACGTAGCAAGGATGCAAGCAATTTTCCGTTTTTTTAATGTGGAATTGGAGACTCGGTGAACATGTACTGATTCTTAATTGGGTGGGTTGTGGGGGATCTGTAATTGGGTGAAGTTAATAAGTGATAAATCAATAAATTAAAGCAGGGTTAAGTTTAGGAAGATCTGTATGCACATCGACAGAGTATAATATTATCGACATCGGTGTGAGATGACGTTTAACCCTTGGGTCCAAAGTGGGGTCAAAAATTACCCCAACTCACCCCCATCCCTTCCAATATCATTCAAACTTTTTATAATTTTATATTTCAAGTTTTCCTCAAATAGATTGGAGTTGACATGAGGCCATTTGAATTTGTATCCACTGGAAAATGTTTAATGTTACCAAATGCATTTTTCTCATTTCTAGTATTTAGTCTAGTGTATATAGTATATGTCGTAGATATAACAAGTAATTTTTAGAAAGTAGATTTGGAAAATCTTATTTCAAGAAATCTTGCCAAGATAATTTCCACTTGTTCCATTGGCAGATTATTTATTTATTTATTTATTTATGCTTCATTCAAGTTGGAAATATATTGTTTTTTCACTATTTGTTTTCAGACAGGAATTATTATTAATTCTATTTGGGGTGATTTTTAAGCCGACAGAAATTAATAGAATCATTTGCTAACAAGGTGAGCATTGACTGACCTATTTCGGTGTTTTTTTCATTGATTGATTTTTTTTTTTTTTTTTTAAACTAAGTGCATCTTTCAACTTGTTTCTGGGACCTACCAGAATAAAAGCATTTTACTAGTCGCATGCTTTTATTCTGGTGGTCTGGCTTCTTAGCTGTCCGAGTTGTTTCTATCTCTAGCTTGACGCAGCCGTGACACAAGCCCCGCCCATTTCGATTACGCACCAACAGGGGAGGGGGGGGGGGTGCGTTGATGTCCTCTCTGGTGCACTCAGCCAACCCCTGCTGTTGTAATGTAAAGCTGGTACCAACCTAGTGTACGGCTTTCCAGAACACGTAAAAAAAGGACCCGGTTTGCATATATCGTTGTATCCATCTTGAGTATTTTCTCCGTCGTTGAGGTTCCGGTGCCAAATTACGCATGGAATGGTTTTGGGGGGATTGGAGTAGAAATGCAGCGCCGCACTTCCAGCCCACAACAAGAACCATGCCCAGCTTACATTGCAAGCAAATCTATGACATCCTGTTTTATCCCTTACGGCTTTGATATGATTGAAATTTGCTCGGATACCGACGAGGAATAAAGAAAACCCACCATACAAGCTCAAGGACGCTGTTTTCACTGCAGACGCTTGTGTACTGAAAACCTTTAGGATTTTTTTTTTTTTTTTTGATGGAGCTGGAGAACATAGTAGCCAACACTGTACTGCTGAAAGCGAGAGAGGGTAAGTTGAGACATAAAAGAACCAAGTGCAAACAGTAAGTAAGCCTGATTTTTTTTTTATTTATTTTTTTGCGCGTAATTCACATAAGGTGGGAATAATGGTATTGATGACGGCGGTGCCACTGGGTTCATTACAGCAGGTAAATCCTCCAGATGCAACAACAACAACAAAAAAAAAAGAACCTTATGCAATGTCACAGGCAACACCGGCATGTTTCATTTGGAAATGTGTTCACCAGATGTCAGTTTTAACCTGAGATGGACACCGTGGATGTTTTTTTATGTCCATCGTTTTTGACAGCTTATATGCGTTTTTCCCACATATGTAAAGGGAGGAGGGGGCATCTGCCTCCCACATCCGCTTTTGCTGTCTGTGCAAATGAATGCGCTCTTTCGCAACATTATACATGCTGAGGCACACATTGAAGCAGGGAATATCTCCTTTCTAGAGGGAATAAATGAGTGTGGGCTGGCTGACATTTCAACGGTGAACTGATGACGTGACTGGTGTAGAAATCCACGAGGATTGTACAGAAACTGGTTTATCAGCCTTTGAAGGCCAGATCATGTATGCAATTTGATCATGTAGTTTGAGATATGATGGTATTTTATTGTTATTAATGTCTGGTTCTGTGGAAATCAGGGTCGTTCTGAGGGCAGATGGAAGTCTTGAAGGTAAACATTATACAGTTTGACTGTGATTGTTTCTAATGAATGGGAACTAATCACTGGTAAGACATGGGCATTAAATATGCACTTTAGTTCCAGTTTTAAGGAGGAAATGCATTCTCATATCTTCCCTTTTCATGTATGATGATACCCAATGACTAAATATAGATGTGAAATGTAACTGGTACCTAGTTGAATTCCCCTTGGGGCATCTGTGCCTGATTATTGGAAACTAAGGGGTTAAAGATAAGTACTCAAACATCATGCCAAGTTTATTTCAGACAATAAAGATATGACCATTTAGAATCAATACTAAATTCCAAGCGAGTCAGTTTGTGGTCTGTTAAACGTGCATACACTCCAATACAGAAGTTTTCTAGCAGAATGTGGTTTCATGTGGCAACAGCTTCTGTGGATAGTGACGCAGGAGAAAACTGTGTGCCTCTGAGCTCTTTTCATTTATCTCAACGTAATAATAAGAGGAAAGAAGGGCAATCTACAGAGAAGGCAGGGAAAGTTGCTTGGGACATGAAGGAATAATAAAGTCAAGTAAAACAAGGATCTGACACGTTGTCAAAGTCCAGCTGAAAGACTGGCTCAGACTGGACATATATTTTATAGGAGAAGACTACACAACCAGGACGAGTGAATTAAACTTCATGAATTAATAAGAGTGGTTAATGAGCCATGACAGATCTGGCTTGTCCCAGCTGCTTCATTGGTGCTTATCCAGTCTCTACCCTGACTGTGGGAGAGAGAAGGCCTTTTACAATTTCACATAAAAGGATGAGATGCTTCTTTGACTTAATAGCTGAAGCACTTTATCAGCTGCTATAGAAATGCCCCCCCCTCTCCCCTCTCAAAAAAAAAAAAAAAATGCAACCATGTGAGCACAGATAAACAGTTACTATTTGCTGCACTGTTCATTCAAACATGTCCCAGATTGTTACCAGTGTGTTATTGGTTGTGTTTGTCTGAATCATTAGTGGTTTTATCTTACAGGGCTCAGTGCCAAAGGCTGTGCTGATGGTAGTTACTCTCCTACTGCTCACTGTTATGAATCAGAGTACAGTATAGTTTACACAGAGGCTCAGTTTTAGGTCACATACCAGGAACAGTGCGAGAATGTGAATTGAGCGAATAAAGAGTGTTTATTCCTGTTTGTTTATGGGACAGAGTCTTGAGTCAGGGTTTGAAAAGACAGCCATGCATTCTCTATTCTACAGCACCCTGGGACATACAACAGGAAGTTTACACATCAATCTGTGCCTGTTTATGCCACCATTCTTGCACTTCTCGCATCAGTAAGATAGTGTTAGTGGCAGCAAAGCATAGAAATAAAAAGCTATTGATATCCTTAGGCTAGCAGCAGAAAAGTGAGTCTGTGCCAACTTTGCATTGCGCTTTGGCTTTTCTGAGTCATTGCTGAGTGATCTGACAGGACTGCTCTCGATTTTTAGAGCTTAAGTTCACGAGAATGCTCATTATTACAACCTAGAGATGGGTGAGTCCTGCTTGTGGATCAGAACCAGTTGGGACATGTTTAAAATGTTTAGGTGAAGCATGGGCTTGAGATCAATATGCCGTTTCATGTTAATCACAGAGCAGAAAATATAACATGTTTGGATTTCCTCTGGCTTGCAAAACAGCCTCGAACATATTGAACCATCTCATTAAATAGTCTTGACCGCTCTCTTACATAAAGCCAAATGGTATTATACACACATCAGATAGATGCAGCCCATAAGCTATTTAATCAAATTGATAGTTATATAACAAACTGAGTGGGCTACTGCCATCCGAGCTCCATCTTCCTGTGGAGCTGCTCTGCGGAAGATACTTCATGGATGATGACTATGAACTGAAATGAAACACCCTGATCTCTACAGTGGTCATCTGAGTATCATCTGACAGCTACTGTTAACCATGTCAGAATGGCAGGAAATACTGATGTGCTGATATGAGGAGCCAAAGTCGGCTGAAGTAAATCAGGGGTCACAGCAGATCAGATAGAGTTCTACTAAATTATCAGTCTCCGATGATTGATACGGTGTTTAACAAGATCGGTTTGTGTCTTTTCAGTGTCATCTGGACAGATGTCATAGGACAGATCCCATTTAATACAAGGGTGTAGAACAAGTTTATGTAGCGGTTTAAGAAAATATCCGTTCTGCAATATATTGTGATATTTCATTTCATGATACTGCATCGATATTTAAATGTAGTATATCAATATTTTTTAGGTATTTGTTCAATTGCAGATATGGCACAGGTTCATTATGTATTTTTTTGCCTATTATTATTATTAATATGTTAGCCCTGTGATGAACATGGCTAACAACATGTCCAGGGTGTTTCGCCTCCTTCACCCATAAGTAGCTGGGATAGACTTCAGTGAACCCCATGACCCTAGTGAGAGAATGTATGGATGAATTTTATTAATACAGTTTTATTAAATAATGGTTATTTGAAGCAGATGTTAGTTCCTATGTTGGGAATGTACAAAAATAATGTTAAAATTAATGATAGACTGGCTGATGTTTATGTTATTTCTTGTATCAGTATTGGCCATTGTAGCTGGATTAGGCCCCCACAGACCCCCGCGACCCTAGTGAGGATAAAGCAGGTTGAGATGATGAGATGAGATGAGTATTGGCCATATGCTCTTTTTTTCCCTGCCATGATTTATTAACAGGTGAAGTTCAGGACACCTCTATGTTCTTAGACATGTTGTTGTCCACACTGGGGTAAAAATATTTTTTAGTGTAGTAATATTTATGAGGTTACATATTACCATTTTTGTTTTCTAATTCTAAGCAAAGAAGATTTTCTGAGATTTGTTATTATTTGAGAGAGGGGTAAGAATATCGGTATCAGCTTAGAAATACTGGTGTGCTGTCTCGGCTGATTTAAAAAAAAAAAAAAAAAAGTGGTGTCGGTATTGGTCCCAAAAAATCTATATCGGTCGATCGCTAGTTACAAAGTTAGTTATAAACTAATAGAATATGAACATTTAAGAAAGATCTTAAACTGCAGTGTCTCTAAAACATAATTTAAATTTAAGTTTTTACAAAGGAAAATTTTGTACATTCTGACCAAAGAAAAATGTATTTAGTATTTGTGCATATTTTGGATGTAATTCCATTCTTCTGGAAAATAATTATATATATAAAAAAAAAATAAATCCAAAATTCGATCATCATATATTATATTGTAATCTAAGCATTATTGTATCACCAGATTTTTGCCAATACACACTCCTAACTTTATATGAATGTTAGCATGTGAGGGAAGAGGCTAAATTTATTCATTTAAGTGAAACGTCAGTGTAGTAGAACCCAAGCTTATTATATTTGTGTACCTCTGCCTCAGCCTGCCTCCCCATTCACAACTCTTTCTGGCAGCCGTCGTAGATTCCAAACCATGTGAGCAGACATCATCTACTGTCGAACTGAATGAGAGTAAGAAGGAAAAACTTCACCACTGCATCCAGACGCCTTTCTTGAATTGTAACAGAACTGGGGTTATTTAGTTTGGACTCTCAGACTAAATTCCACTTCACTGCCTGCTGGCTTTTTCATCCATTCTGTCGCGTGTTGGCTGTTGCGCAAGTAAAAACCATGTTAAAATCATTAGTAAAACCACTTAATACCACAGCAGTCATTGTTACTAAATGTCTTAATGGTGTGGAGGTAAAATTACAATGGGAATTTATTCAGATGATAATGTTATTAACTAAGGTAAAACATGATGATGGGAACATGTCAGTGATTCTTTATTTTAGTCTCAGTATTTCCTCAAACAAAACATTGTATCGTTCAAAAGGCCTTCACACAGACATGTTTTAAAAGCCTTTTTGTTCTTGTTTGTTTTTTGGCTCAAAGGTAAAACCAGTTGATTCATATACTCTTCAATCCACATGTTTGGGTTATTATCTATAGTTAAATGACATTCATGGCACAATTGAAACAATCAGATTTGAATCATTTGTAGTTTAGTCTAACCAGCACTGGTCCAAATTACGGTGTTATTTGATACCTGTAGGATTTGTTTCCATTTTAAAATCCCTACATCATTCGTTCCTAAATATGATGGTATCTACTCAATTCTGATCGTCCAAAGTGCAGTAGGATTGTCATAGGATTTGGAATGAGACTGTGACAAGCCCTGATTGGATTTCGCTATCCTTGCACTACAAGAAGCCACACATGATACAAGATAAGATGCAATATCAGGCATGAGGTATTTGTCCGTGCAAGCGATTCGTGTGGGGTCTGAACATTTGTGGTGACCTCCAGCCTTTTTTGCAGCAGGCAGGACTTGGCATTGCTTCATCATGTGACGTCCCAGCAAGCCGGGAGAGTTTCTGCTGTCAGCAGGGGTAAATGGACTCCCATGCAAATGAGCCAAGTATCTCAACTGTCAAACACCCAACACAGGTCTCTCTGTGCTAGTAGAAATGATACACAGTGGATTCTTTTGCATCTTTTCATCACACATAAACTTTCTTCCTCACTTCCACTCTACAACTTGAGTGCTTCTCTCTGAGGACGCCTCTGAAAGGACAGAGCTATGACATAATACTGTAGACTTTTATTGGGAAGACAACTGGAGAGCATTAATGGAGGAGAGAGTAAAATATACAAGAGTGGCTGTCATTTCTGAATACTACTGATGGGGAAAGAAAAGAAAGTCAACACAATTTTACGTCATTTGAATACTAGCCTTACACATGTTCTATTTATCACTATACTCAGAGGGGATACACGTTGATTAGTTACTAACAAGTTATTAACGGTTTCACTTTTTGCATGCAGTCTTCAGCGAAGACATAATATTCAGTGGTGTTGAGATTGGTGGTACTACTGTAAGTTTAACAATCAGTGACCAACACATAAGATATATGTTATTATGTTAGCTCAGGTATTTGCGCATCCAGTACATATGCATAGGAATTTGTACTTTGCAATTAAAGGCTCTAATAAAAGCCCTTCATTGGCTCCCAGTTGCTTTCCACATCAGTTTTAAAATTTGGTGCCGACTAGGGCTGACCAATTTTAAGAAAAAAAAATCTAATATCAATTTGTCTGGCAGATAATACAATTTTTAATTTCATTCATAATTATCTTTAAATCAAATTTCAGTGGTCAGCAACATTTGCAAACATCACAGAAATTTACATGATACAATTGAAACAATAAATGCCATAAATCTACTGCGAGAATTAAAACTAAGGTCAATAATTTATTTCAAATGTAGTCCTATTCATTAACAAGAA
Source organism: Siphamia tubifer (assembly GCA_020466265.1). Taxonomy (NCBI): domain Eukaryota; kingdom Metazoa; phylum Chordata; class Actinopteri; order Kurtiformes; family Apogonidae; genus Siphamia; species Siphamia tubifer. The sequence goes on along the minus strand of CM035791.1, from coordinate 30,301,678 downwards.
ACATGCTGTACATGGGCTACAGTGTGTGCTTGAGAAACGGCAGTTATTACAAGCGAAGAACTAAAAGAGCCGTCTGAAGCCTTTTCTCAAATTGATGACCAGCCTACATTGATTGGACTCAACAACACATGGCCTGTGCTTGAGCAGTATACCGCTGCTGATTGGTGAGCTTAGCAGAATGATAGGGAGGTGGCACATGTGTAAAATAGTTGACGAAAGAAAACCTTGGTTTGTCAGGAGCACTACAAAAAAAAAACGCAGCTTTGATGATCCCAAAATCATGTTGTCTGAAATTGCAATTTTCAATCTAAAATGATAGCTTGTAAAATTGGTGAAATACTTGACCTTCAGAGGCTCGCATGGCCAGGCTCCTTCATATATTAGACACTTATGTCCCTATACCCACTCTTGGAGTCCTGCTTATTGTCCCTTTCAGAGCCTGAGGAGACTGTTCTTTCCAGGCTGTTGCGTCAAAGCACTGGAATGATCTTCCACTCTCTTTACGTTCAGTCAGACCCTCCAGGATTTTGTGATGTTGCCATTTGCAACTTCAACGCAAATTCAGAACGATGTTGCAAATTTAACCAATCACCGCAACTTTCCCGCAAAATGTGACGCATGTCTTGAGCTTCTCCTTTCGCCTTTTCCTGTTTACCTTACAGTACGAAGCAACATGTGCACGGCCAGCAGTTCACATTTGTAGACTAAAATGCACTAGTACCAACAGGTGCATTTGGAAGAGTTTTTTTTTACTGAATTTTTGTCATCCAGGTAATATTTTATTTGCCATATTTGAAAGGTTGTCTTAATATCTCAGTGTATTTGTTCTAGTTTTGTCAGTAGAAACTGCCTCTATTACACAGTACACAGTACTAGTAATAATGTTTTGTGGTTTTTTTGACTGGCTGAGACATTATGTTTTATAACTTCATGTAGTGTTGTGACGTCATATGCACTTTAACCTTTGAACCAACAGGTGCATTTGGGGAAAAAAAAATATTTTGTTGGTTTTGTTTTGTTTTGAGGACCATATCACAATGACTTTGAATACTTTTTGCAGTAACTAAGTATTTGAAATATTACTTAATTTTGATAACAAAAAGGGAAAATCGCACCAATTTTGTGCAACTTTCACTTCCTCCCACAAACAAAAACTTTCATCACAATTTTTTTGGAAAAGCTCATGCAACATCAGACAATTTAGAACAAAACAATCTCAAAAAAGGCCCACCAAATCCTGGAGGGACTGATTCAGTAGACTCTATAGAGGCTTTTAAGAGTAAAGTCAAAATCCACTTGTTTCTCCAAGCGTTCAAACGACAGTAGATTCGGGGTTGTTATATGACCATCATGTGTATTTTAGTTCATACCTTTTCATGATTCTAATTGTGTCCGTGTTTTTCACATTGTGTTTTATTGTGTGTAACTTCTCATTTGTGAAAGGTGTTGTATAAATAAACTTTGCTTCCTTGCTAAAGTGTTTTAGATCACATGTTTTATGATGATAACAATTCAGGCTTTTGTGGTTCTTATCAGTGTCAGTGACTGTACACAATATACTGTAATATTTTCACCACAGCTTTAGTTTCTTTCCTGTATTAAAAGTCAGATGCTGATGTCAAGTCGCTCAGATTTAAAGAGCAAGTGGCCCTTGTCTAGAGTCGCCACCATCTTCTGATCTATATGGTTAAAGACTGTAAACCAAAGAAAAAGCAGAGATACCCCTTTCTCCTTCCACAACGTACCACAAGGCTCACTGTGTTATGAGTAGGAGTGTGACTCATTTTTTCTTGAGTGGAAAAATTCAGCTCTCTGACTCTTACTATCTCTATTGTTATTGCTGCCTCTACCCACACATATAGTATACGTAACTCAGCTGGATGCAACAAGTTCATGCCTGTTCTCTGGGGGTTGTCGAGAGGAATTCTGCGAAATAAAGGAGATAATTATCTAAAGTAGAAGTAGAAAAGGTGAGTTGATGGGAAAATAGAAACAGAAAAAAATGTAAATTTTCACAGCTCTTCACTAAAGCGCTCTTGGAATGCAGTGAGCAGCCAACTGATTATTTCCAAAGATATCTGACAGATGTTTTTTCATATTTCAGACATAAAGTTGCTTACTTATGCAATATTTTTCTCAGTCTAGGTACCATAATATGCCTTCTGCGCTCAGCATTGCTGCAATACTTATGAAATAGAACATCCAATGAATATTTAATGTGCATTTATCAACATAATCGATGCACTGTCTTTTAAAAGTTCTTCCCTAATGCTTTGTGTTGTACTGCATGAGGAACCTGAATTCTAGATAACACGTTTTTTCATTGCATCTATGCAAATCTGTGCAGATATGGGTCAACACAAGACATGTCTTTCAACTGAGAGTGAAATAGAATAAAGGTCTATGATAATGTTATGGATTGTCAGTGGGAAATACTGTAATTAGTAATGGTAAATGAATCAATCTTCTTTTCTCTTTGTCATTGTTGATTATGTAAGTAGTACTCATGTGTAAGTAATCTGATAGTAATGTGGTCTAGACTTTATAAACAGAAGTAGGCAGCTGAATCAAGAAGTGTATATTTTTAAAAAACAAATTTAATAATTGAAAAAAAAACATAATATAGGACACAATAATCAGTCACTTATTTTTGCCATGTTTCTTTTTTAAGTAAAAAGACACTATTAAGGTGACTGTAGTCACATGTGAGTCACTGTGACAGAAAACCTCTAAAGCGGTTTATGACATTGCATTTAGAACAAATGGGAAAAACGGAGAGAAAATATAAATTGTTGGTCAAAGAAAGGAAATGGGTTTTTACTCCTTCTCTAACTTGTAGAAACTGGGAAAGTGATACAACAAAATTGTCCCAGAGAAAGACCATAATGCCCCAGAAAATCACATACCTGAGGTAAAATATGCCACATCTCCTTTCTCTCTGGCACCTCAGCCCAGTTAGTGCCCGACGACTGCAGTATTTTTTATTTTTATTTTTTTTTTACTTTTTTTCCTTCGAGGGATGTTGCCATAACAGAGACAAAAGGACATGGAATGTCAACACAGGAGTATGACGGGGAAAAAAACATCTTAATGTGTGTGTGTTTTAAGGAACACAGGAAGTGAAGAGCAACTAGAAAGGAAAGAGTCGGCCTGAGAAGGGCAATATAATCATTTTAACCTTATTTCCGCTATGAGTTTGGTGCTATATTGTTTGTGTATGGAGGCACGCGCACACACACACTCATACACTCGTTTAATAATATCTCCACATTACAAGTTACATTTCTTATTTTCATTGAAAGTACTTCCATGAACATTTGCTGACTTGTGATGTAACTGAGTGCAAAGGAATAAAAGCCCTCAGAAGTTTTGAATGTCATTGTCATATATGCTCAGCCTATCAAAACATTTACTGTATGAAGATGAACAAACACAGTGACACTGTGTCAAAGTGGAGGAGCGTCCTATTATGGTTAGTCTCATGTGGACTATGGTCTGTCCTTCTGGCATTTATGGATGAGCAAATAGCATGTATTACCCAGTGTGCCTTGTGCTTTGATCGGTCATTCTGGGAGGGGGGGGGGGGTGTGTTACATAATTTCAGTTTATTGGATGTGTGAGCTGGGAGGTGAATATTTTTTTCCCCTTCACATTCCATATTTCATATATATTTATAGAACAGGAAACTTGTGGCACCTGACTCTTCCCGACTCTACAGGAAATATACCCAGCCTTCAGCTGCTTTTGTGAGATTTCTTCCCTTGCATGCAAGACCTCACACTCTGCATATCTCCCTGCTAGTGACTGTTCTCTTATTTACAGTTTCTCCAGTGACAACTGTCACAGCTCACCGACTTTGAGGTCATGTACCGGTTTGACCACCTCAGTTTGTATTAACACCTTGCCTTTGCCCTTGGGTTGGGTGCTATTTATAGCAGTAATGTTTACAAGAACATAAATACTGAAAAATAGACACTGTGGTGTTTTCATTATTTAACCATTGTGCTGTAACTGTGGGCAACATGTTACACACTGAATTTATGTCTGAGTGTATTAGAGAAGCATGAAGGCTTCATGCTAAACTGTGAAAGTTAGATTCAGATGTTATTGTCAACCCGCTCAGTGTGTTGGGACACAGCTGTACACTAACACTGATACTGATCTCTTTTTATTGTCTATGACTGATTTTGAGTTTATGACCCCTCATTAAGTGGTTTAACATGTGAACTCATAGCAGCAAAAAGAAGAATAGTGCAGTGTTGCCAGGTAAAGCTGAACGTCACAGATGTTTGCTTTGAGCGCGTTAGCAGATGTTACAGCCGAATCATCCCATTATTATGGCGGTAATGAGGAATACATAGAGAGAGCGACTCATTCAGGATGGTAATGAGGCTGCTGGACAGAGGGACCGGCATGACATCATGGTGGAACAGGGCAACAAAGAGCGTCTTCCTGCTATAGTCCTCTCCTTCTGCTCAGGTCTGGGCAGCCTTTTCCACAACTTCCTGTGGCACACAGACACAAACAGAAACACACACCCTCCCTACATTTATACTAAATGTGGGGAATAACCCTGAATTGTCTCCTGATTAGTTATAGGTAACAGCACTTAAACTGTACAATAGACTTGACTCAACAAAACCTGAATCATTTTAATGTCACAAAGATGGGAAGTTATTGGTTGAATTGAATACTTACAAACTCCTCTGCTTTGAACATCCTTATTTGTTCTAAATTGTGTCTTAAATTCATCCCAAATTGTGACACAGATTTGTGCATAAACCTTTCTTGATGAGGATGTGTGGTTCATTCTGTGCACATGTTGAATAATGTATACGTTATAGGAAAGAAATGCAAGTAGAATTAACAGTCTTTTTTTCCCCTCAGAAATAACATACTACATTCACTAGAAGAGTCAAAGTCAATTAGTTGTGGATTTCAGTAGCCAGATTGCAGCACAGCTTGATTATCACCCATATTAAATGCTGAAATTAGCAATTTTCTTCTTTTTATTGCAAATGCTAAAATATAGTAATTTAATATTAGTAAAGCAGAGACAGAAGACTGCTTATCTTAAATCAATATTATTATAAGGTCTATTCTTATTCTGAATAACCAGCATTATTCAACAATCTTCAGTACAGATGTGTGCATTCATTTTTTTTCTTTACTGAGCTTGTGAAGTAATCAGCAGTCAATCAACTGAGGTAAATAAGCACCAAATAGCATTTAATTGACTGAGTAGCTAGCCCATTAACTGGTGTATCACTTAATGCAATTGCCATGAAAATATGATCCTTCAGTTCTATCAAAAACATGCCACTTCTTCAAAGTCTTTTTACATGCAAATTAATTTGGGGACTCAAATAAATCACCTGTGGGCTGTGACTGTGGAAGGATGTATTAGTCTTGGTGGTCGCACTGGTCTTGTATTAAGGTTATTGGACAGTTACATGTACTATTTCCCATGAATTTGCAATCATTTTTATTTCCAGACACATTCTGTTTTTCCCCATTTATATACAACAGTTATCATCTTTGTCCAGATACCATGATTACATCCTGACTTCTGGTTACACTTTATCTATCAAGAATAAATCACATTGTCACAATCATTTCATTAGAACAGGTAAATTTGTTTTATTTCAACTTTATGGGGAACAGTTATTTATTAAACTCAACAGCTCTGTATATATGGCAACATGCACGTTCACACATCACTTGGTGTATAGCTTATAAAAAGTGTTATCTGCAAAGGTGTGAAGTATATTCAGGAACTTTTCCTTTCAGCTTTATTATGCAACTGATGTCTGATATGATGGGTCACAGTTTACACATACATTTGCCTTTGTTTGTGCCTGTCGCTCACAAATGGAGTTTTTTCCTCTGAAAACACATTTTTATTAAAACGATTTTCGGAAACTCAATTTTCCAAAAATCGTAGGCTAATTATGTGCCACAGAGAGCAGCATTGTATATCTGGCAAGCATGGATACATACCAACTAGCAGCATGTCTTTTATTAAGAGTTATATTCACAAGTTTGCTTTTAAAATCAGGGTTCGGAGGGTCGAAATTGTGCATCTTCTTGTGACTGAGTGAAGAGCGTGCCGGTACCACCAACCAAAATTAGTATATATATATATATATATATATATATATATATATATATATATATATATATATATATATATATTAGTGTGTATATATATATATTAGTGTATATATATATATATATATATTAGTATATATCGGTGATTCTCGATGAGACTTGACAGCGTATGTATGGGGATCAATATAAATGTAAATTAAACAAAAAGTTGCTGTGTGCACAAAGTCGTTGTTTTTTTTGTTGTTTTTTAAATATGGCCAATGGCCCTGTGCACTTCCAGACCTCACAGCTGTGATATCTTGCTATCAACAAAAGGGAGTCATTCAATAGATCATAAAATCACTGCATGGCAGTGTGTTTTCAGCAGCAAATGCCAAAAACAGTGTGAATGGTATAGGAAGCCCCCAAAGCTCTTCTGGGGTAACATTTGACTGAACAAAAGTAGGTAACTGGGTAATAATATACTACTGTGGTTAAAGCTGTTAAATGCTACGCAGGAGGTTGTTGGTAGGACTAATATTGGGGCAATTACTTTCTAATGAATCAATCAGAATTGAAATCTGAAGGATTTTATTGCCAGACTGGAACAATTACAAAGAAGTAATTAGGGAGGAGAAGCGATTTTAGTGAATTGTGGTCGACAACAACAGACAGACGATGGATGAAGCTCGATGGCAATAGCTGATCGCGACTTCATCCGGATGAGTTAAAAAATGGAACTTAAAATATCCTGGTTTGTGCAAATAGGCCCTCAATGTGTCCCAGAATAATACAAAACATGTATTGTAAAGAATCGTTCTGCAGGGCAGGAAGTTTTGGAGACAGACCTTTAGCAGCTGCACAAGTGCAGATTTGAATATTTGGATATTTGAATGTTGTAAGAGCAGGTAGAATGAGAATAAAGGTGGTTGTGTGATGGTTGCAGAGTGTTGGCTTTCTTTACTGTTAGTAATTCACTGACTACAACAGTGTGACTCAATGAGGCAGACGTTTAATAAATCCGACAAAGGAGGTGATGTTCGAATAAACTACAGTAGGGTGATCAGTAAGCCATCACTGGAACAAGGATGACATTTTTTTTCTGTGCAAGATAGAGATGAGTGTGAAGATTCACAGAAACCTGAAATCTATCACTTTTTTAATCTCTCTTTTTTGCTGTGTAGGTGTACAAAATCTCACACATTCAGACGGTGTCTTTTCCCACTGCTCTCACATCACATTTTTCTGCAGATGTTGTTACATGTAGATGCCAGAAGCACAGTGTGAGATTCAAGATTCAGGATGTGGTTTTGAGTGGTTGTCCACATCAGATCTGAGTGCACGTGTGGAGTGACAGTACAACCGGAGGTGTTTTAAGCTTCTCAGATCATATGTGTGTATGTTTGTGTGCTGCAAACTGGTTCAAGGCATGGATTCTTTTGTGTGTCAACACTTTACAAATATAACCTCATAGTCAGACAGGGACGTTTATGAATGTGTGGATGGATGGGGCCTGCAGGACCACCCGAGTCAGTTAAATTGAGCACGAGGACATCAGTAGAGAGAGGTCACAGTAGAAGGCTGTGTGCACTTGCGAGCGCATACACTTAGATATTTGGGATGCCGGTAACCCCCTGGTGTCATGCCAGACGGATGTTGTTCCCTCTCTGACCTTATTTTTGCTTTACTTGACATGCCTTGATGATGTCAGAGCTGCTAAGCAGAAACATAAATAAAGGGCGGTGACCACACTGCCCACATGGAACAAATTAGACTGACAAGTTCCTGTATGCAGCGTACCCACAGCATAGTGCATATTTTTACTTATGTGTAAGTGACAGACCATGAGAGAGTTTGACCTGTTTAATACAGAAGGAAATAAGTGGTGTAGTGCAGGCAGGAGAGTTTACAGAAGACATTTCTGAGCATATTCAATCTATTTAATAACATAATTTTTTAAAACAAGAATGAGAGTTGCTTATCTGGACAATAAACTTGTAAGTACAGATTTATTCTTGTTTCTTCAGACTGACTTGAAATATCAGTGCTTCCAGTAAGCTGATATTTATTATATTTTAGAAACTTGCCCCCCATGGTTAGTGAATGTTTCCCTTTTAATGACATACACTAGTCACCAAAAAAAACCCAACACAACTTACATTTTTTTCAATGATCAGGAAAGTGTACTGACTGGAAATGGCAGGTTATAAATGTATGGATGAGTCTGTTATATGTAGATTAATTATTAATGCATAAAAATGTGTGTGTGTGTGTGTGTGTGTGTGTGTGTGTGCGTGCGTGCGTGTGTGTGTGTATGAACAATGGATCAGTTTTTGAACATGACTACCTTGCACTTAAAAAGTAATCAAGTAATAGTTACAAGAACACTAAGTTCAATCACATTCACCATCCTTACATCATCATCTAGTTCTTGTTGTTATGAGGTCACAACCTTGACCTTTGGACAAGGTCTTCGCAGTCAGTCATTTATATTTATACTTAAATCAAAGTCAAGGTTCATGCCAAATGTATAGACTCACAGTAGAACTGTTGCAGACAGATGTACCATCTTACAGAGTGGTGTAAATAATGTTTTACAGATAGAAACATTCATATGTTGGCTCAGTCATTACATAGATTATCAGGCTGTGTGAATGTTGGTATTTTTCTAAAGTTCCCACACTTGATTCATTTTTATTGATAAAAAAGTATACACAGAATAGTGACAAAATATATTTCTGCAATATTCTGAAAAATTATGTCAGCTGTTTCTTTACAATGTTGGAAGTTGTCCATAAAGTTGGAATAATATATATTTTTTTACTTCTTCTCATAAAGATCATGATAATAAATTAAATATTTATAAGTGAAATATTACCAGGATTGAGTATGTAATCATTTCAACTGGTCAAATTTAATTAAATGTGTCAGAAAATAAAGTTATTCCAACTTTATTCATAACAATGTATACACCAACTCCTATGGCTATGGTATTTTGACTTCACTTTCTGTATTATGGTTAATATCTATATTATCCTTTTAGTCAAAGAGGAAAGAGCTGCAGAAGAAATGTATTTATTGTCAGATTTTGATCCTTTTTTTTTTCTTTCCTGATTTTAGCTCACTGCCAACAACAATGTTATTTTGAGTTTTTGCACATGTATGTGTCACCTCCTATTGGATGTAAAGGAAATAAAATATCCTTTGTTACTTGCCCAGAGGTTTTAAATCCATAAAAGGCACATGAAATCAAGTGATTGTGTTTAAGTATGTTATGTTAACATGCCCTTCAGCTGTAAACTTGTGACCTTACGTGACCCTAAAGTATAGAGCAACCCATGAAGCAGCAGATGAGGTGAGTCATTGGTTGGAGGCGATTATGTTGCGATGCTGTCGAGGTGATGATGACAGAAAATCCTCAACAGAGTCTGAAAAGAAAAAGACATGCAGGGTGACAGGAAACAGAAAGAGGGGAGGAACAGTGAAACAGGAGCTACAAAAAGCAGGAAGAAGGAGACGGGGATGAACTGTATGAAAAATAAATAGGTTCAGAGAGCAGTGGGAAAGAAACAAAACAGGGCACACAAAGAAAAAGGAGGAACTACATTATTTGTGGTTGTCTCAGCATTGTGTAGCAGTTGAATGCATGGGTGGAGGACCAGCATTTGGTACAATTATTTGACACAGCGTTGACCCTTCACAGGAAATCTGTACCATTTGGTAGATGCTTTTAACCACAAGCATGCTATAGTAACATAAGTGCGTGAATTTTTTAGCTCTGTGACCTTCTTTAACTCTGTATCAAGCAATAATGCTTGGCAGATGTCATGTTTTTATTAATAGAGATTAGAATATCACAGCAGACAACTTCACAGTGCAGCCTGCTGACGTTTTATTGTGCAGCACATTACATATTAAGTGTTTTCAGAGAACAACTGGTGCTTAAATAAGGAAGTGTGCTTGTATACGGCATGTTTGGTCTACAACAATGTTGATGAGGAGCAGGTGCTCAGAGTTAATGATTCTCTTAGGGGGTATTTTGACTTGAGGTATTAATAAATTCATCCTTGTTTGTCTGTGGTATATGACTTCCGGTGTGTGTCTGTCAGCTGAGATGACGTTGGTTAAGGTTTTTAGTTGGGTTTTTTTTCCATTCATGTGTCAGGTCAATTTTATATATAACAAAGGACTGAAGTGAAAATTAAAACTACTGTTTTATATAGAATGTAGAACATAATGGTATGTGTGTTTCAGTGCTGTGCAAACATTTTAGTTGATTAGATGAGATTAGATTATATTATATTAGATTAGATTAGATTAGATAGAAGTGCATTGATCCTTTGGGTAGAGCCTTCAGGAAATTGACATTCTAAAAGCAGCACAACACTGAGCATTCACACAAACCACAGGTAACAAAAGTAATAAAGTAATACAATTACATACTTAGAAAACTATTTAAAAAAACAGTACTGAAAAAAAAAAGCTCTGTTGCACATTATAAAGTACGAGCAGAAACAAGTGGCAAAGCAGTAGCAATAATAATACGGATTTTATTCTGTTATAATATCATAGTATGTACCATGTTAGTTTAATAATCACAGAAGAGAAGTATTTATTTGTTATTGTGATATATATAGAACAGTAATTGTGACTCATCCATAATATATATATATATATATATATATATATATATATATATATATATATATATATATATATATATATATATATATATATATATATATATATATATATATATATATACACACAGTATTACACATGATTTAACTAAACTGAAGAGCTGATATTTTATTTCAGAAAGAAGATCACAGGTGCCCTTCCCCCTCTGTACATCAATTAGTGGAAAGAGTTCATTGTTTTCACCGTCTCTGGTCCACCATCCATTACTCGCTGTCATGGGATCTCAATACCAGCCTGATCATTACCAAAGCCCACCAATGTCTCCATTTCCTGTGGCAACTCAAGAAGTTCAAGGTCAACTGGGCAGCTATGACCCATTTTTGAAAGTGTGCTTACCTTTTCCATCCCTGTCTAGTTTGGTCACACAACCTCTCAAGACAAAACCAGGTTGGAAAGAGTAGTACGCTGTGCATCCAAAATCATTGGATGTAGCCTTCCCCTCACTTCCATAAGAATAATAAGGAAGGCTAAAAAAAATCATGGCAGACACCTCTCACCCCGCACACCACCTTTTTAACCTCCTCATTTCAGAAACATCACCTACGTAGTAGCTATTAGACACCTGAACATGCCCAGTTGGGAAAGGTTCTGAAACGATGGATGTAATGTATCAACACACAGATACTTTATACTGTATGCACTTCTTTCTGGTGGTCCTTATTATTGTTTGGTTATCATTACCATGTTCCCTGTCTTTTGTATTTATGTTATGTCTGTATACTGTTAGTTTTTGTGTTTTATGTTTAGCTGAAACCAAGATAAATTCCTATCAGACTTGTCTGACATGGCAATAAATTATTATTAAATTATTAAATCTTGATTACATCAATCTTTTTTTTCTTTCTACACTTGAATCAAAGACAGAACATGTTTGTTTCTTTAAACTATAGGGTGCATATGTGAAATTTGAAAAAAAAACAGCAACAGTTCACTGCTTGCAAAGGTGTCAGTGTGCATTAATTGTGTACAATAAAATACAAAAAAGGACCACTGGAATAACTACGGTACATGTATTTACATACAGGAGCAAATAAGATCCATTCATAATTTTTCATGTTTCAGATTTCACATTAAGTGTTAGATTTCACATTAAGTTAGGTTAGTTAGATTTGACAGAAGGAAACTATCCATTGGCTTAAAATCTGTAGTGTTCACATGTATATTCATTAATGCTCACTGACCTGTTCAAACAAAAAAACATTTAAATTTAGATTAAAAAAAAGAGTAATCTATTAATACCAGCAAAATATTTGGACACATTTTTATTCAGTCTTTCTTTTCTTCTTTGTATTAAATACTATATACATGTTTTTATTACTTTCAACATCATAGATAAATCCTGCAGACATCAAAACTATATCAAACCACACATTCAAGATGTCTACCACATGTCTGAAATAAATAGTTTGCAAACCTGCTGTTCTGAAGAATCTATTCTCATAACATATTCTGATTTACGTAACACTTACTAAATAATTTCATATGTGTTCTTTCATAGCTCTATAAAGTTCAACATTCAGCTACAATACAGAAAATAATAACCATGAGGAAAAACCCTAGAATGAGGAACTTTTGATCAGTACTGTACATGAAGTCTTATTACACATAATAATGAGTCTAGATGTACAGAAAAATGCACCAGTTTTCATAGCTGTAGTATAATTGTAAACTCCTTGGACGTCAGCCTAAAATAACTGTGTCATATAATACAAAAGGCGACACTGCTGCATCTTGTGTGTATTCACAGAGCAAAAGAGGAGATGATGAGGCAGTAACAGAGGAGGATTGATGGGAAAACTGCTGAAGCTTTCACTCTAAGGCATGACGTAGTGCCTCATACATTCCTGGGTTATTACTTAAAGATGTCTGGTTGTCATTGCTTCTCAGTTTTGCCTCTCAGAGGGCGAGCTTTGCACACGGAGGGCGGTTAAAGGAAATCCCTGTCACATCATTAGACTTGGCCTCAGATATCAAGAGAGAAAAAAAAAACTAAAACTCTAATGCAGGGTGGCAAAAACTGGACCGTCTGGAAAACTGAGGGAAATGTGTTAATACTCACAGACAGAGTGAAAGCGTAAAAGGGCAGAGGTCACGATAATAACAATCAGGTGAAGACAGAACTGAGGTGATGTGCCGTTTAAGATGTGATCGATGAGGTTAATGAACAGAAGCTCTGTGATGTTCACGGTCGCTTTATGTCGCTACAGGAAGCTGATGAAGGACTATTCAGAGTGGTGGAATCCAGTCTGGCAAAGTCCCGGGTTCTGATGGGAACTAAGCTGGACAGAATAGACTGTGTGTGCGCAGACACAAATGTAGACTCTAGTTTAACACATACTGCTCCACTTTGAGAGACGCTACTGAGGGAGGGAGGGAGAACATCAGCAGAGTGAAGAGAGATTTAGGGAGGAAGTGAGACATAATCTATGAATTATATATACACACACTGAGACTATGATTTCATTCAAGAGAGAGCCCACACACAACCCCCCCATCCCCCACCCCACTCCTTTTTCTCTTTTTTCTCCCTTTCCTTCTGAGCATCAGGCTGTTATTTGTTCCTCTCTGATGAAATTAAACTTCAACAACTTTACAAAACTCATTAATTCAACTTTTTTTTCCCCCGCCTTGTGTTGCAGGTGGAGGAGGAAAGCGTAAAGGAAGGAGCAAAAAATGGAAGGAGATTCTTCGCTTCCCACATATTAGCCAGTGCACTGAGTTGGGCAACAACATTGGTGTGTGTTTGCACTTTTTTTTTTTTTCTGCATTTACAGATGTGTTCGGATGAGTTGTAACATGTATATGTGTGTGTGTGTGTTTTCGTTTTCTTTCTTTCTACAGAGAGGGACTATGTCAGCATCTGTGAGAAACAACCTATTGGACGGCTTCTTTTCCGTCTTTACTGTGAGACCAGACCTAAACTACAACGATGCATCCAGCTATTGGACGCAATGGTACACGAATGACTTTATGATATTAATGTTTTTTTTTAAAATACTTTCATTATTTTCTATTAGCTTTCATTTCACTTTAGTTTGAATTACTTTTACAAATGTCAAGTTTTAGTTTAGTTTAGTTTGGTAATAGTGTTTGTAGTTTAGCTTTTATCCAGAGAATAAGTAATTTTGTAATGATATCATATTCCAAGGACAACAAAATTGACATTTATAATTGTTTTATATTTACAATAGTTGGCAATAAAATTTAAAAAAAAAAAGAATTGTATAAATAACAGACGTAAAATAGAAACATAATAAATCAGTTTTAAGAAGAGTATGTATTGCTAAAACACATAAATGCATAATAAATGCACCAAGTAACATTAGTGGAGGAACATTTTATAAGGAAGGCGACCTGTACAAAGCTTACACGTTTTTGGTTAAAAATGTCCCGTCCCAATATTTGTATAATATCCCAGTTTGTTCACTTGTGAGTACAACTTTAATAAATTGGTGTGCGGTTGAGAAAAAGCACAATCAGCCAGGCAGAACAATAGCACTGGAAAAAAATTAATTCTAAAAACAAGTAAAAAAAAAATAATAATATTGAATTGAGCAAAAAAATAAAAAGTTAAATCTGCCAATGTAAAAAGTTAAGATTATCTTGGTAAGATTTCTTGAAATATGATTTTTAAGATCTGTTGTGTAAAAATCACTTCTTATATCTCAGTAAAAAGTTCCTCTTAAAGCAATTATGTCTTATTTTAAGATGTTTGGACTACCGTACAAATGAGAAAAATAAATTTGGGAAGATTCAAATCTTTTTCCAGCGAATATATTGTCCGTCTGAGAAGCTGCTTGGAGCATCTGAGGACATATCATGACAATTCTAGAACATTTTTTAAAGTTGTTTATACTGCTTTAGAATTATATAGTTTTAATTATATAGATTTAAGTATTATTTCACAACAAAAAATGCGCAATGAAAGAATTCGTTCATGGAGCAAAAGCATTTTTCTCTTGGATACTATGAACATTTAACATGAAAGGAGATCATTTTAGTTGCAATTGTATGTCATTTTAGTTGTTCTTATTCATTGCTTACTATTAATCTTATATTCCATTAACCATAATGACCTTGGCACACATATATAGAGGGGAAAAGGGGCTTTTTTGTGACAGTTTACAATCAGGCCTTTTTTTTCTCATCAACAGCTTCTATTAAAGTGCCTTTGAGCAAAACATTTAACCCGTTAATCCTCCTTTTTAAGCTCTTAGGTATGTATATGTGAATAAGAGCAGGAGTAAAGACTCTGCTGGTCGGATGAAAGCACTTTTAATAAATACGCCCATCCACCTTTGCAGTGCACTCACTTTGATTACAGCATAGCCTGAAAGTCCACCAATGCTAGGTCATGCAGCACCGAGGAGACAATTAAACTGAGTAGTGATTATTCAACCAGCCAGATCCCCCAATACCCCCACCCCCACCCCCATGTCTTTCTTTCTTTCTCCGTCTAGACGCATACCTCCCACATGACACATTTAAGTTTTATCTATGCCCAGAATATCTTTGTGGGCATGTGACATGACAAAAAGGGCAGCATTGTTTCCCACAACACCCCTTCCAACCTCAACAGCCCCCACATTAACAACCCTCCCCCTCTTTTAACCACTCGCCCTAAAAGTGACCGTCGCCCTCTGTGCAGGGGAAAAACCACTCACACACACTCATCCTAAACACATGTTGCGGCTAATTTTGCAGTCAGCGCTGAGAATTACACTCACCATTTTACCGACAACAAACCAGACCTGAGGGTAATCACTGCCAGGCGGGTGTTTGTGTTTCAAGTGATTAAATAACATGGAAGTCCAGTGCAGTCATGAAAATTGTGTTATTATGTAATCCATTCACTGTATTTTCCAGAAAGTGGATTAACAAAAGTGGGAGGCTCAATCCTGTGACGCTAGATAGATTTTTGAAACAGTTTTTGTTCCTTTTGAAAAGTGAGGAGCCGTGAGAAAGCACGAACACGACACTGAGAGGGAGTGTGTGCGTGTGTTTCGGTGTGTGTGGTAAAGGAAGGAATGTGCTCGGGGGTTCCAGTGGTTCCTCTTACATCACGAGAAGGTGTGTGCGAATACAATTGTATGTGTGTGTTGGATCCCCTTCACTTCTAAAAGGCTAAAGAGGCGTCTTCTTTTCCCTTTGGCTGACCCTCCCACCAGCAAAGGGTGGGAGTCACACAGTTCATTTATTCAGTGTGTGTGTGTGTGTGTGTGTGTGTGTGTAATTTCTGTTGAGCTGCTAATAACAAATCTTCAGTTAATCAACACTTGGCATTAATCACACCTCATTCTTTGTCCCTCTCTCTATGTCTTTCATCCATGCTCTTTATATATATGTCCGTTTGTGTAACTGTAGACATTTAATGCTGGGATTCTTTAGGTTGAAGGCTTTGTTTTGAAGTGTCAGTGACACAGAGTCTTTTTTAAGCCTGTTTTTTCTTTAAGCTCTGGGCTTATGTTTGTATGCCCTGTGTGTGTGTGTGTGTGTGTGTGTGTGTGTATGTATATATATATATATATATATATTTTTTTTTTTTTTTTGTATGTATACGTGTGTGTGTGTATGTATATATTTTTGTATGTATACGTGTGTGTGTGTGTGTGTGTTTTGTAGTGGAAAGCCGATGACGCGAGTGTGACACACTGTGACACTCCAGGACCTCAAGGAATCCTGCCGTGTTTACTGTGTTGTTGCCAGGCAACACAGGACCATGTTGGAAAAAAGCCACTCACAGAAAGAGCCGGGCCAGCGTGCAGCTCGGGCGCCATGTTAACCCCACCCACCCACCCACCCCCCCTCTTCAGAACTTAAAAGTGCTGGCTATGAAATACGTCAGAGAGCTTTTCATGTCATTGACTCTGTGAGATGTCCAGTGTGTTATGGCCAAAGCTGTTTGTGTCAGAGGCTACATATGTTTGAAGATGGAGCCAAGAGCAGCATATGTTTATGTGAAGCTGACAGTGATACATAGAGATGCACATGGTGAGGGTTGTGTGTCTGTGAACTGCTCTCTTCTACAATAAACACCCGTTCAACAAATTGGGTGTAATTGTATTTAACCCTCAGAGAGGTAGAACATTTGTAGCCTAACTTTTACTATTTATTTATTTATTTTTGTTTGTTTTTCTGAAATATTTCTATAGTGTCAGTCTAATTCAGAAAAACTTCAGTTTCTTTTGGTTAATTTTAAGTCACAATTTTACTTTACTTGATCTGAGAATTAATGGAGGAAAAAGTATGATGTCTTTCAAATAAATTTTGCTTGCCATTTAATCTTCCCTAAGTAATTTATCACTTTCAATTATAATATACAGTGCATATTGCAGTGCCAAAACGTTATTTTTTCTTTTTACACTGTGTAGATCAGAGAGAGCTGAAAACAGTGAACTCTTAAGCAAAATATATCATGAATTTAACTTAAAATCAAGTGGCTTCAACCACCATTGATCAAACTACTAAACACTAAACTAAAAGTGGGTTTTATTGGTTAATCAATGTTGGACAAGATGACAGAGTTTCCATGTTCACACTAGAGCCTCTGAATGACCAAATAGGTCATATCTGATGGTGATAAAAAGCTACATTTTACATGAATTATTTACATATATTCATATGATTATCTGATCAAAAGATTTTAAATCAGTAGGTGCTGTTTGTAGTCAACAGATGTTTAGGTCTTAAGGAGAGTTAATGTGTTACCTAGTTTGTTTGAACCTCCAAAGGCAGTGTCAAGCTCTAATGTTCTCCCAGGAAGTTACAGCCAATTATTGACTCAAATGAAGAAATTAAAATGAATTCATTCTGCACAATGCCAGGCTATGAACATATTTCCTATAGTGTCTAAATGTCAAGTTAAGATGTTTGTGAAACCACTGAGAAAGTGTACTTAACCCTTTGATGCATGAATTATGAGAACCTTAGTCAACATTTTTTTCCTGTGTTTTTATTCCTCTTTAAGCATGAAAAAAGCCACGTGATTGAATTCTTTTTAATGAACCTATTTTTGATGGAGTTACAAAAATGTCCACTCAGCTTGACAACATGTGTTTAAGCTTTGAAGCAAAGAGTGTATTTAAAATGCAATATCAGAACACTATGAAATAAAACCTTTTTAATGCAGTTTTGGTTTAAGAATAGACTGATAATTACAGTCTAATAACTACAAGCAATTGATTTACACATTAACATGTTAGTACAGATCAGGTATTAAGAACAACCAAGTTACAGTAATGATATGAACTGACTGATATGGAACTAAAACAACAAAACCCATGAATATAGAAGAGAACAGCTGTAGAATAACTGTCCACTGTAGTGACCTGATGTTGTTTTTTTAAAGATTCAAGCTGGGATTACTAATTAAAAATGTATTGAACAATTTAGCCAGGGGCGGCACAGTGGTGCAGTGGTTAGTACTCGTCCTTCACAGCAAGAAGGACCCTGGTTCGATTCCCACACCAGACCTTTCTGTGTGGAGTTTGCATGTTCTCCTCGTGTCTGCGTAGGTGTTCTGCAGGTACTCCAGTTTCCTCCCACCATCCAAACACATGCACTGATAGGTTAATTGGTTAATCTAAATTACCCATAGGTGTGATTGTTTGTGTAATTGTTTGTGTATATATGTTCAGTCCTGAGATGAACTGGAGACTCATACAGGGTGTACCCCACCTTCACCCATTGTAGCTGGATGTGACCCCGTGACCCTAGTGAGGATAAAGCAGGTTCAGATGATGAGATGAGACAATTTAGCCACAGATGATCTTGGTTTTTTTGGGGGGTTTTTAGGGTTAACCTCCTGAGGTCCAGGAGGATACAAGTTTTGGCTTTTTTAATTAAATAATTACATATATTGGAAACATCATGATACACCAGTTTGTTTGTTTATTTTCCAGGTCTTTTTTTTATTTATGGAATGTC
This sequence comes from Siphamia tubifer, assembly GCA_020466265.1. Classification (NCBI taxonomy): domain Eukaryota; kingdom Metazoa; phylum Chordata; class Actinopteri; order Kurtiformes; family Apogonidae; genus Siphamia; species Siphamia tubifer. Next base: position 30,282,961 of record CM035791.1, on the reverse strand, counting down.
CTTTGCAGTGGCGTGTTTTATTTTTTTTGCGTAGAGCTGTGAAATTAGAGTAATAAAAGATGTGCAATTCAGTTACTTGAATTGATAAATAAAAATCACGCAGAGCTTTTCTTCTTTTATGTCTTAGAGCTGATTTTCCACTGTTAAATGTATTGACCAGTAATCTAGATAATAGTTGTCACTTAGTATGAGTACTACTATGAGTATACATGAAGCATGAAACTAAACTATTTGAATTGATAAAATGAGTGACACTGGATAAATACCTTTATCTAACGTCCATGGTATGGCATTATTTTGTCACATAGGAAGATTACGAGGTGACACCTGATGAAAAAAGGAAAAGCAGGGGGGACCAGATCATCAAGACATTTCTTGCTAAACAAGTAAGTTCATCTGTGTCTTTTACATATATTTAACAACTTTTTTATAAAGAGTAAATTCCATGAGTTTGTTTAGTTAGGCTTTACTGTGATTGATGTGTAACTTGTGCATTGTAAACCTGAACATTCAGAATAATTAAATATATTCAGTTGTGAATACTCAAAGTTTCAGAAATAGTACTACTAACCTAAATGTATTAAGCTGCTGTAACATGTTCTTCTTTTTAAGTACTTCCAACTAATATGTTTTTTTATTATTATTATTAAGGGGAACTATTGTGGATATAAGTGAACATAATTTAAAAACATAGGTGAGGTACAACTAAGTGGAATTAAGTCATTAAATACTGAGAATGATATTGTACTGTTATTTCTATTGTTTCAAATAAGGATGATTGAAAAAAAAAATAAACTTAACTGATGCTGAAATACAATTTCAGAGCACTCCAAATAGCCACCAATATCTATCACACCAAAAAAATTGCAATCACAAAACAGTAATTTTATTAAGGGGCAGTTGTGGTTCAGTTGGTAGAGCGGGTCGTCCAAAGACTGAAGGGTCAGAGGTTCTCATCCCACCTCTGTCTGTCCACATGTCCAAGTGTCCTTGGGCAAAGACACTGAACCCTGACTGACAGAACCTTATAAACCTACTGATGTATGAGTGAATGGGTGAATATGAGGCTAATGTAAAGCACTTTGAGCACAATGAAGGTTGAAAAGCGCTATATAAGTGCAGTCCATTTATTCAGGTAAATGGTCTGAATGTTTACTTATTCCAGTGGTTTGAAAACTCTCATTTTTAGGTCGTAAGAACTGAAAATGATTGATTTGCCTTAATATAAAACTATGAGTTAAGTGAACTGCACATTTTTGAGTTGAACTAAATGAGCACTTTTAATTCACCTGTTATCAGAAGGTTTAACTTCAATGTCATCTACAGTTTAAGTTCTGAAAAATGTTTTTTTTTTAAGTTCATCAACTTAAAATAATTCAGGCAATTGATTGCCTTAAATGTTTTGAGTTCTGCTAACTTATTCAGGTTTATAGTGTGGTGGAGAATTGTAATTAGACAATAATATTGAATGAAAGCCTTCCTAACATTCACAGCGTGTAATGATTCACATGAAATATACAAAAAAACAATGTATGCACAAAGTCACTGAGTGGATGGGTAATGTATTATTAGTAATAAGGGTATTTTTGTGTGTGCACGTATGTCACTGTGTGTGTTTCCATGTGTTGGTGTAGTCGCCTCAGCGGGTAGACATCGCAGAGGTCTTTGCAGATCAGTGCAGAGAAAACCTGGAGCTCAGCCCATGTAAGGAGATCTTTAGCAACTGCCGCAAGTGAGTCTTTATTCACTCTCACCTGGTGCATTTTCATGCCTAGTCTCTATGTTTTCTCTATGTTGTTGTAACCTAAGATTGATTTATGCTCTGTGTAAGTGTGTGGTGAGTGATGCAGCCTTGTCGTATGTTGAACCAGGGCCGTCCACGACTACCTGAGTGGTGCTCCTTTTTCTGACTACCAGAACAGCATGTACTACGACCGTTTCCTGCAGTGGAAGATGCTGGAAAGGTCAGTCAAAAACAACAAAGACTAATGATGCAACATAAATTATTAACCAGATTTAATTAAATTATAACTAGGATTTTTAGGCCAACCATAGACTTTTGAAAGGGACAGAGGAACTATGACGTCATCCACTTGAAGTCAGTCATATACCCATTGCCAAGCTCCCCCCCCCCCCCCCCCCCCCCCCACCCCACCCCATAATTGCTGTTGCTACCTCTGGCAAGCTCTCTGCATGCAAAACTACATTATAGTATTTTTTTAATAAAAAAATAGAAGTTGAACAATTTTTAAAAACACCAAATGTAATTAAGACTAGAATTAAGGATGTAATTGTATAAAAAAAACCTGATTTTCTTGATGTTCATCCATTTCTAATTGTAATTTTATTGCTGATTTCTTCTTTTTTTATAATAAAAGCAAACTAGAATGAACTAGATGCACCCTTTTAATGAACTGTTAAACATTTTTTATATTCTATAAGTGAAGACTTTTCTCAGAATACCTAAAACAATACATCTAACCCAAAATGAGTCCGTTCCACAAAGTAAAAATCACAAAATACTTAAATAAAGTCTAAGCTGAAAACAACAATAAATTATTAAAAATGACTAATTTTTTTTTTCAAACAAATAATTACATTTGAACACTTGTCAGGTAAAAAAACCAAAACAATAAAATAAAATGTGATCACTACAGGCAGGAAAGCGTTTTATGCAGATGTTATATCAGAGACAGTGGAAAGTAAACAGCAGGCTTTCAGAGCTTCCTTGATTGCATCCGTGTCTGGAAAGTGAAATAGCGTACAAAAGACCCCACCCTTTGTACAGGAAACAGACTCAGGATGGTATTGAGTTCTGCAGATAATATCTCTGTCTAATCAATACCATATGAGTGTCTATTAATGGATTTTGCTGTGCCTGTGTTCTGTCAGGCAACCAATCACTAAAGACACGTTCAGACAGTACCGAGTGCTCGGGAAGGGGGGATTTGGAGAGGTAAGTTTATGATAAAAACTACTAATGATGCTCATCACTTTTTAACACACTGTTGTTTTGTTTTCTCGTGATATAATACATGTTTTTGTTGTTTGTTTCTCAGGTGTGCGCCTGTCAGGTTAGAGCAACGGGGAAGATGTACGCCTGCAAAAAACTGGAGAAGAAAAGGATCAAGAAGAGGAAAGGAGAATCAATGGCTCTCAATGAGAAGCAGATTCTAGAGAAAGTCAACAGTAGATTTGTTGTGAGTAAATATAAAATGAAAGTAAACACCGAGGGCTCCATCCTGCCTGGTTTTTCCTTCATCCAATTATGTTCTCTACAAGGTGAGCTTAGCGTACGCCTACGAGACCAAAGACGCTCTGTGTCTGGTGCTGACGATTATGAACGGTGGAGACCTGAAGTTTCATATCTACAACATGGGAACCCCTGGCTTTGAGAAGGACAGGGTCCAGTTCTACGCTGCTCAGATCTGCTGTGGCTTAGAGCATCTGCACAGGGAATCCATCGTCTACAGGTAGAGGCAAACATGTCCATCAGGGCAGTGTGAACTAACATGTAACAAGTGTCTCTATGTACAACAAGCCCCGCCCCTCTGACATATTTTGCTCATTATAAGTACATTTTAAGAAACTATAAAAAATTTTAACTTTGATCTACTGATGAGATCCATTCTAGGTCATTGGCAGTCTATAAAGGCAATTTGGTATGAATTCAACCAATAGTTTTGCTGCTACAGACATGTGAAATTTCACCCATTATAAGTAAGAAGGGAAAAAAAGATTTTAAAATTATTATAATTATAATTATTTTATTTTATTTTTTTAACTTTGGCGTACTTTTCCCAAAATGTAATGTGATTTAATCTGGGTCAAAGGAAATCTATAAACCACATTTGGTATAAACTCAACCAATGATTTTGCTGCTAGAGTATTACTAATTAAATTGAATCAAAAACAAAACCCTTTGCCTCCTTTTCTGGGATGGGGTAATAATGTAGGTAATCATTTATTAGGATTCTGGTAGCTTCACAGCATGGTTCCTTATTTTATTTATGTATTTATTCATGTATTCACTTGTTGTGTATTGTAATTCTATGTATACATAGAATTAGAAACTATTATTTTTAACAGACGGTTAATATGTTGATTTTTTTTGTCGGTTCATTGATTTGTGAAAAATATCAACCAATATTTCTCTAAAATCCAAGACAATGTTTTCAAATGTCTTCTATAGTCTATAACCTAAAGCTGCTTAATTTACTACCATAGAGGAATGAGAAAGCCAGTAAATATTCACATATAAGAAACTGTAATCAACAAATTCAGTCTTTTTTTTCTTTAATAATTGCTCAGCATGGCCACCAGTTATCAAAATAGTTGTTGACTAAAGCTGTCAGCAGGAGATGAAATTAGGTTTAAAACGCCCAATTATCTTATCGACTAACTCTTGCAGCTCTGCATTGAATATAAAAGCATTTTAATAAATTATATCTGTTATGAAGACTCTGACTAATGTAGAGTTTGCTTAAATAATGCAGTATATGAACGTGAAAGTAGAAGCATTCACATTGTGCAAAGTTATTTTAGAAAAGCAAAAACTTTAAAAGACAAAATATACAGTTTTTATTTTTACATTACAAAACAAATCTTGGCTCTTTAGTGACATTGTATGCTTAAATAGACGAACTGTAATGTTATAAAGTTATGGGGATTATTGTGTTATAACAGCTGGTAATATTGGGACACAATTAACAGCGTCTGCTCTGAAGTCATTCTACAAAATACTACCCTGTAGCTCTTTATAGCATAATGATGATGATAATATCATATAATTAATATAATATTATATCATTTGCAGCCTGTTGAGGTGTTGCAGCAATTGTATTAACTGTTTTGTTCTTTTGAATTTAATTGAATTGATCTTTTCATACTTTACAGGAAGTTAAAACAGGTATAGTATTTTATACAGAATATTACACAGCACTTGTATTTAGTTAAAGCTACATTAGATACAAATCAGGGGGAAAACCACTTTGCTCTCAATAAAAAAAATTCAGCATTCAGAAGTCTTCATATAAAATTTTAAGTGAGGGGACAAAAAATCAATTTCAACAAACTAAAACATCTTCCAAACAATGATTTTTTTTTAAGAGTGGAAATGTATTTATTTATATATTTTACTTTGAACGTGCAAAGAAACAAAATAAAATAACAATATGAACAGAATCTGTCTTCAAGTACAAACGAGTCTAAATTTGCACAGTCACAAAAGAGTAGGAAGAAGTATAAACATAAAAACGACGGTGCATTATGGCAGTTATGACACCCCAGGGTATTGAACGTGTACCTGAAACATCATCTACAGATCATAGTTGTACATGTTACTGTTTACTGGGAAACACACAACGGTTCTGATGCTGTGACGAAAAATTCAAACCAAAACTGTTGAGTAAAATTAATGATAAATCTGTAACTTAAGTTAACGTTGCTGCTCTACTTTATGACTCCACTAGGTTATCATGTGACTGTTTTACTGGTCTGATGTACTTGGGATTAAATGACGCGACATGTGACCCTTGAAATAAAATGAGCCGCGTTGCAACCTTTGATCGTCTGGTTTTGGCCCATGGGCTGTGTGTTTGACACTCCTGTTCTACAGCACTGAGTCAATAATAAAAGCCATGACAGTTGGTTGAACTGAGTAGTTACTGTGACTTTTTCTTCATTTTTCTCAGTTTTTAATAACATGAATGTACTCTGAGCTTTTATGAACATCTACATGATCAATAAATTAATTATAGGATTTTTTTTTCACTGAAAATGCAAATGCAGAGGATAATATTAGACTAAATGTAGTTGTAATTGTCGAAGGTGGTGTTTTTCAGCCTTGAGGTCAAATGGAATTGAAATGGGATCACTTAAAATTTCTAGTAATTTATTAAAAAAAAGAACAAAACATAAAAGACATGAAAAACTGTGAGTCTGAAACTAAAGAACTGTGGTACTATTTATCTGTCAAATGTTCACTGTGATCAATTTCAGATACTGCAGCTCTTACATAATTCATCATTTGAGTTATTGTTTGTTCAGTATTAATTGTCAGTCTGTTAAATACAAGCTGGACTGACAGTATATACCCTGACCAAAGAAAATAAAATTCCCACTTTGTGCAATAATCTACACCTGGATTTTTTGCCTCCATTCATAATAATATACATTAAATAGATTAAATGTTGTCTAAAATGAATGCTTATTTAAAACATAGTTTCGTAAACTTATATCATGATCAAACACAAATGAATTTGTGCAAAAACAGTGTCTTCATTTGGGGTCACCAAAAAATTGTCATGTTAAAATGGGTTCATAAGCCATTGAAATTTTGGGAAGCACTGCTCTAAAGGTTACAGAAAGTGCCACCTGATGCCTTAAAACAAAAACAATCCAAAGTTTAGTTCTTGATGAATGTTTTTTCTGATCATAACCCATTGATGTTTTGTGTTATTCGCAGAGATTTGAAACCAGAGAACATCCTGTTAGATGACAACGGTGAGTTATGAAGTTGTACTGAGCTCATATTTCTGGTTATTGTATTGGACAGGCTGTAGTCCATTACTTTTCCAGCCAGTTCTTATTTAGACTAACATGTCGGTCTGATCTGCTGACCACTGCTGTTTTGTAGGACATATTCGTATTTCTGACCTGGGGCTGGCCATCAAAGTGCCTGAAGGAGAACTCATCAGAGGCAGAGTGGGGACAGTTGGCTACATGGGTAAGAAACAATATTGTCAACATTTTCAGTGGACCAGAGTATTAACCAGCTCCGAACCATAACAACCTGTTTCCTCTTTCTCCAGCCCCGGAGGTGATCAACAATGAAAAGTACGGAATGAGTCCTGACTGGTGGGGCCTGGGGTGCCTCGTTTACGAAATGACGGCCGGACGATCGCCATTCCGCGCACGCAAAGAAAGGGTGAAACGGGAGGAAGTGGAGAGGAGGGTGCAGGATGAAGAGGAGGAGTACAATGACAAGTTTACAGAGGACACAAAGGCCATCTGTAGAATGGTGAGTGTGGATGGAAGGATGTTTGTTTGGAGAAATGGACGAATGATGAATAATTAAATAGTCTGTGTCTGCTTCTGTGCTCATCCAGCTGCTGACCAAAGACCCGAAGCAGAGGCTGGGGTGTCAGGCAGATGGGGCAGCGGGTGTCAAGGCCCACTCCTTCTTCAAAAATATCAACTTCAAGAGACTGGAGGCTGCGATAGTGGACCCTCCATTTGTGCCTGATGTGAGTAGTTAATAACTGGAACACACGTACCTGAATAAATCAATGTGTTTTGTTCTGTTTTCAACACTAAACCACTCAGCTGGTTTATCCCACTGTAAGTGATCCAGAATCCAGGATCTCATCCGGATCATCACCAAAATTTAATCATTTGTTCCTTGGGACACTCCCAACACGTCATAAAATTTTCATCAAGATCTGTCCATAAATTTTTGCGGTATCTTGCTAACAAAGAGACAGACAAATTATAACCTCCTTGGTGAAGCTAATAATGGTTTTAATATTTGAACCTTAATGTGGTTTATATTTCTTCCAATTTACCTTCTTATGTTTTCCAAAGAATTAAATAAAATGTGCTCTTTCAGTCTCTGTATTATATTTTACATTCAGATATATGTTCACATTAACAGCACAATTTCTAAAAAAGAAAAAAAAAACGTTTTCTTTAAAAACCTACATTTATTTGGATCACACCATGCTTTTAGTGATTTTAATTCATTTTTCATTTGATCCATTAATGTTTCTAAATGACTACCAACACTAATATTATTCATCGCGTCTGCAAATAATATAGAATATTAAAATAATTACTTTAGTTCAGAATGATTTTCAAGCAGTGAACAGGGCTTTATTTTTGTTAAAATTTCTTTTCAAGACAAACGCAACAAATTTTTCCTCTCTGTCAACGCAGCCTCGGGCAGTGTACTGTAAGGATGTTTTGGACATAGAGCAGTTCTCCACAGTCAAGGGAGTAAATTTGGACCAAACTGACAATGACTTCTACTCCAAATTTGCTACAGGCAGTGTTTCCATCCCATGGCAGAATGAGGTAAGTGTGTGGACTTCATGTGACATTTTTAAATGCCCATTGCAGTTTGTTGAAATGCTGGAAGAACTTACTAAATACAGTTCACTGACTTTCCTCTCCTCATTTCTCTTCACATTTACCATTAGTTTTCACTTTTACATACTACTGCAAAGTTAATGTTTTATTTCAAAAGGTGGAAGCAATTAGGATATATATTCACGTATACTTGGCACTTAACTGGTATTATATCTGAAAATCTACTTAAGTATATTATGGTTTGCCTTTTTCCATTATATATTTTTAATAGAATTATTTAATGTTTGCACTGGATAAACTTCTTTTCATTGTTCATGTAAAAGTGACAATAAAGATCTATTCTATTCTATTATCCCAAATGAAAAAAAAACAATGTGTGTAAATGGATAAGACAATGCTACATCCTCCAGTGGTATATTTAAAGACATTGCACCAATTTGACAAAAATGGTACCAAAAATGTCATTATATTTCTTTTTTTTATATATATATTTTACAAGAAAATGGTTTGATAATCCTCGAATTTATATTATGACATGAGATTCAGTTGTGCTTTGAACACAAAAGTTGGTGTAAATGTTCTTCAGAGGGTAACTTATTAGCTTTATACTTCGAGTATCTCTCAGAGTACTTTTGTGCTTTTAATATGAGTAAAAGAGTTGAATCAGTATCTAAATATCTCCTTGAGTATCTTGAGTACTTATCTATTTCTTTGCCTCTGTAAAGCATTCGTAATCGCTGGCTCTGAGTGGTGCTATATAAATACATGTGCCTTCCCTTTCATCTTTTTTAGATGATAGAGACTGAGTGTTTCAGAGATTTGAATGTGTTTGGAGCGCAAGGAACCCGGCCTCCAGATCTGGACTGGAATCAACCACCAGAGCCTCCCAGACGCAGCCTTCTGGACCGAATCTTCAGGAGGCATGTCAGTGAGCTGATAACTGTATAACTCACACACACTGTTAAAGTCATACAAACTAACTCATACACATCTGTCTCTTCATTTCTAGCACCCAGAGGTGTCTATTTCCCACAGCCGTGTGCAGTCTTCCAGTGTAAACTCTGTGGACTCCATGTCCAACTCTGCCCCCTAGTGGCATGGTGACAGTGTGGGCATCACACACACACACACACATACACACACACAAAGGGAAGGAGCTCCAGGGGCTTCCCTGTTGCTGACGGGTTCCCAGCTGGGCCTGAGCAGCAGCTGGAGACTGCCTGTAAAGCGTAATGGTCACCCCAGGGGGGGGGGAAGGGGGTGACCAGGCCCTTAGACCCCGGACATTTGTTGTGGGATGGTCATTGATGCAGAGACGTTTGAAAATATTTGGACAAACTTTACTTACCCTCAGGATTGTTGGACTATAGAACAGAGCCACTGACGTAACAGAAAAGGATAGAAACAAGCTAATATTCAGGGGATCCACTGTATAATAAAGACCACCACAGGGAATAGAAGATGGGGTCTTGGTGAATTTTTTTTAATTTTTATTTCCAGAAAAAGGAATCTTTCTTTTTTTTTTTTTTTTTCATTGCCAGTCCTTTAACTTTCTGGCCTGTATCTGTACCAGTATCTTTCCACCTATCTATCCCAAATGTCCCCCTCCAAGTGTCACCATCTGTACAACTCTTTTACTCTAACTTATTCTTTGGATTTCCACTTCCCATACCTCAGATCACTCCTAAACATTCAGAACACATCACCTCAGCAACCTCAACACATAATGTACATTGCCTTGCATACACTCAGGCCAAAGATTGCGGTTTAGTTTTGTGATACTGTTGTCATTTTGATTTATTCGTTTTTGAAGGTTTTTAGCATCATTGAGAACCACCACGGGTCAGACTATGGGATTCCTGACCCGTTTTGTACACATTCTCTAAATATGAGCCTGCAGACATATCATATTGCTTAAAGCACACATACAGTACATACATACATACATGATCAGACAGACGTTAACGCACACACTGACAGAATTATGAGAATCCTGTTGTGTTTTCATTGCATGGACAAGTGTAAGTATGGACAGCTGTATCCCTTTTGCTTCTGCATACCTCATTCCACTGATGTTAGCATTGTATACCGTACAACACAGACGTCTCCCTCGGTTTACTGTGCCAGTTTATATTTGACATTACGTGAAGTTTGGAATTAATATGCTGTACAGAAATCTCTCTTTTTTTTCTTTCTGAACTTTCTGCACAGTCAGTCCCCATGGAGTGGAGAGGAACACATGCACTCAGCCTGACTTACAAGTTGCACAATTTAAAACATTGTCTTGCTGTTTCTTCACCAAATGGAAATGCTTTTACAGTAGAAATGTTTTACCTCTGATCATTAAGGCACATTGTTGTATTGATATTGTCACAAGCCGCTTGTTTTCTACAGTTTCTTTAAAGCGTTGAAAACTAAAGTGTTCTTGCTCTCCCTATGCCTTCTCCATTTATGTAAGGTTGCTGCATTGCCATTGTTGTCATTTATTTTATTTTTTTTAAATATTTTTGCGCTTTTACATCCGCTCTTTTTAATGTTTAATCTTCAAAATGCCTCACCGATCTAAAGGGTCTTCCTCTTGTTCAGTGTCCATCGAAGACACAGGGTATACAACAGCTGCATGAAAGGTTTATCAAAGATGAATAATGTTTTGGTTTTTTTTTAACTCGTCCATTCTTGGTAGAGGAGAGGAAGACACCAGATAAACCTACACCACGCAAAGAAGTGGCCTTCTGGCAGCAGCACAGCCAACTAAACGGGAGGAAGAGCTCAGCTTCTTCCTTGGCTTATTTTAAGAATGTGTTGTTTTTTTTTTCTTATTTAAGGTATTGATAACTGGTTCATGCAGTAATTTAATCACTCTTACCAATCTCACACAAGCCTGTTTTTTTTTCTTTTCTCTCTCTACGTACTTGATGTATATTTAAAAAAAAAAAAAAATCTGAATCAGACTGAAGTGCCTCCTTGTTAGCATGATTTCGAAGACAATGCCCACAAACATCAGCACTTTGTTCATTCTCTGACTGTCATGCTCTGTTTGTTTCACTGGGAAACACATCAACACAGACACACAAGACTCAGTTTGTTAGTAGTGAAGGGAAGTGGGAGAGAGGATGATGGGAAGAGGAAGAAGAAGATGAGGGAATTTGGTTTTCCTTCTTAATGTGATGTACAGAAAAGTGCTGAGTGCATGTGAAAGCCAAATCCACTGTGTCCTTCAAGTCCCAATAAACTCTGTGCTATAGTTTCAATACTCTGCAATACCTTTGTGTCTTTATTTCTGACTATCACGTTCATACCTAAATATAGTACTGTGTACCATGAGCTTTGTTGTTTCTGCAGGGATGAAGTGACCGTGCATATTTATTTCCATTTTCTCTTAAGATACAACAAATATATGCACAGTCATAAAAGACACAATGTAGAGCAACCACCACATGTGATGTATGGAATAAAACCTGGTATAAAATATCAAGAAATCCATGCAATAAATCTCATATTGTCTGAACAGAAAGGATAAAGATATGTTAAAGCAAAGGGAGGTTACAAGATAAAGAAAGTGAGAAATGAATATGTGTAACATTATACAGTAATGTCACTGACACTAAACTAAGACTTTTGGACAGACCTGTACTTCTATAGGAGTTAATTAAATTTTTTAAAAAAAGGAGTATTTCCACTTCCACATGAGTATACATAGCATCCAAATATGAAATGAAGCTTCAACATATATTACAAATATATTTTGGTCACATTTGGTGTAAAACTTAATAGCTTTTTTGTGTCACTACATATGTACAAGCATCACTAGCTGCGTTTCCATTACTCTTGGAAATTCACAAAATGTAAATATCACTATAAAAAAAACTGGTAATGGAAACACCCGAATTTCAAAAAAACACTCAAATATCGATACCTTTCATGAGGTGGTTTTTCAGACGTTTCGATATTCTAATGTATCGCAAAAGCGCAATGGAAACACTTTTTTCCATTTTTGTGCTACAAATGTACAAGAGAGAGGGTAATTCAGCAGCTATATGAGTATTGACAAAATATTTAACACAAAATGGAACTGAAAGTACTGAATTGAAGTTCAAAATTCACCATGAATCAATATATTTTACCATTTTCCTTTTTTTCAGCAGCAGCACATCAATACATTTGACATAGTTGAACTTTCACTGAGGTAAATTCATGTCATAGATGATTATCCAGGTGTACTTCTATAAAAAAGAATCAGGCCTATTGATACTGCTTGCAGTTTGTTCTGATTCAGCCCGTTGAGCTCTAATTTGACCCCCTGAACATGCATGAAAACTCACCAAATTTTGCACACACATCGGAAGTGTGAAAAATTGCAAGTATTTACAGGTTTTATAAAAGTCAGAAAAGAAATGTGTCTACAGCGCCCCCTAGAAAAGGTGAAATAGTTTGTATTAGGCCAGATCATGCCCTAGTGAAGTTAGAGCTGTGAAATTCAATACATGTGTTTGTCATATGATGATGAACAAAAAACATAATGATGACCACTCCCCTAAACCAACAGGAAGTCCGCCATCTTTGATTCAAATTTTCGTCGGTTTCGCTGTCATTGGAATTTCTCTATCTCCTCCTTGGCCACCGTTGTGGTTTCATTTATTTTCAGGCATGAACAATGCAATTGGATTTTTGTTTTTGAAGAAGTTACAAAAATCTTCACTCAGTTGGATGGACACCATACATGTATTTATTTATATCTTTATTTAGGCAGAACAATGCACATTAATGAACACATTTATACATTTTATTTCAGTATAAACATGTAAATATATCAGAGTAAGCATCAGTGCTCATTTTCATCTGCAATTTTTGAAGCAGTGAAACATGTAATTAGAACCTAATATCAGAAAACTACGCAATAAAAGCATTTTTAATACTGATAATCAGATATTTTTTTCACATTTTATCATACTCTAATACTAGTTATTATTATTCACTTCATACAGATAATATACAAAAAATATATACTTTTTGTTTGAAAAAAAGCAATCATGTTCTTTACAATTAGCAATTGATTTACACTGAAACATGTCACTGTAGATCAGGTTAATCAATAACATAAAAGTTACAGTTACAGTATGAATGTCAGTGTATGAGATGATGCATAAGTGTGAACTGTGTTGGAAATAAAACAACAAAACCCATGACAGTACAAGTGAACAGCTTTGAATAACTATCCCATGCAGTGACCAGTATGCATGAAAGGGTTAATTAAATCTGCTATAATTAAGGTGATATTTTGTGAGGAATTAACAGTGTTTTATTTTGTATAAGTTCGTGCACTTTAAAAAGTCATCAGGTTATTTTTCAAAGTCTTTACAGCAAAAAACGTCTTCATTTCTTCCAAATGTTCCTTTTTATCCTTTGAGTAATGAATGCTGTCCCAGGACTGAAGCTCATTAAAACATAATGCTGCTCTTGTGAAGTACTGAACCATCTGAAACAGGCATATGACCCACTTCAGCTCCTGATTCATTGTCTCAGAAAATCGAGCTTTATGGTGCTGGAGACTTGGATGTTCAGCTCACTTTGGCTGAGTAATGGGTCGGATAGGCCTAGGCCTTTGTGTTCTCATTATAAATGGGAGAGCTCACCCTGCAGAAGGCCAACAGGAATGATGGATCATTTTGCCCTCCAGCACAAGGGGCACAAGGTTGCAGGTTAAGGTGACTTCAGTCCCCCTATGGGATTTATTTTTTTTTTATCTGTTCCTGTTTTTTCTGCGCTCATTCCTGTCCACTAATCAGATGTCCTGCTGCTCCCCTTTCAGGTTTCCATTTCTGTGGTCATGTGCACTGTTGACTCTCTGTGAATGCTTGACGTGAAGCAATGTTGCTCTTAGATAGTTTGGATTTTGTTTGGACGGCGTAAGCAAGGTTGTCAAAACATGTGAGCTGCTTGACTAAACATGTTATTAGCAGATCTTGGTGTGTCATTTGACGATTAAGCAAACGTTTGGAAAAACTTCCTAGAGTGTGATTCAATCTCACTGACAGAAGCATAAGATGATGTTAGGACATTAGCAATATGAAATGTGATGTGTTTGACAAGTCTGACCACAATGGAAACAATTACCATGTTTTTTTTTCTCTAATTTTAAACTCTCACTGGATTCTATCTGAGCTTTATTTATGAAAAACAGATTGGCAGAACATAATGTTTAAACATAATTATTAAAAGGAAGTTACTTTAAATTTCCATTTCACATTGTTTTCAACCAATGTCCCAACCACAAGAAAACCGGTAACACTTTGAGTATTTAAAATCCATTTATATTTGTTTCAGCATTTTCCCTGTGTTTGATTTAGATGCATGGATGTAGGTTTATGAATTAATTTTAATTCAGACATTTTATTTTATGTTCATAAACTAAACTAAACTAAAATGAAGTAAAATAAAATAAAATGAAACAAGGCAGTCGGAGACAGCAGACCTCCACCAAGGCTTGATATGGCATCATATGATGTCAAAACATGACGTGATGGAGCCATAGGTGTTGATCCATCTGATGTCCGAAGGTAAATGATGTGAATGCAAAAAACGCCAGATTCTATCTTGTATGAATCCTGATATATTACCACTGATGTGTTTTAGATGTTGACCTTTAGTGTGACCTTGACCTTTGACCTTCATTGCTGAAAATCTAATGGGTTCTTCCTTGACCCATTATCTCTAATTTCTGAAAGATTCATCAAAATCCATTCGGAACATTTTGTGTAATCCTGCTGACAGACAGACAGACAAACAAACAAACAGACTCAAATTTAATACCTCCTTGTTGGGGGTAATAAAATAAAATAAAGTTTAGTTTTGTTTAGTTTTTAGGTCTTCGCCGCGTACCACGTCGGGCACAAGGCCTATTGAAACTGCTTGCAGTTTGATCTGATTCAGCCCTTTGAGCTCTAATTTGACCCCCTGAATGTGCATGAAAACTCAACAAATTTTGCACACACCTCAAGTGTGAAAAATTGAAACTATTTATAGGTTTCGTAAAAGTCAGTCTGGAAATGTGTCTACAGCGCCACCTAGAAAAGGTGAAATAGTTTGTATTAGGCCAGATCACGCCCTAGTAAAGTTAGAGCTATGAAAATCGATACACGTGTTCGCATTATGATGATGAACAAAAAACCTTATGATGGCCAAGCACATAAACCAACAGGAAGTCCGCATTCTTGGATTAAATGTTTTTCAATTTTGAGTTGTCATTTTCGCTGTCATAGGAATGTATCTATCGTATTGACTTTTTTAAGGATGACACCTGGTGGAGGTCTTATAAATTACACTGTTTTTTTATAGAACACTTTTTTACCTGATTAGTGCTGCAATGTGAAAAGGCAATAGGTGGGCCTCCCGGGGCCCGTGGTTTTCTTTTTAAAAAGAGAAACCACGAGCCTCGGGGGCGCTGTGAAAAGCCAATAGGCGGAATAGGGAGAAGTGTGAAAAATTGCAAGTATTTACAGGTTTCATAAAAGTCAGTCAGGAAATGTGTCTACCTAGAAAAGGTAAAATAGTTTGTATTAGGCCAGATCACGCCCTAGTAAAATTAGAGCTATGAACAACACTGACCTCTAGCCCCTACTCCCATTGGCTAGAGGTCCTGATGTGAACCCCTTCTTTACACGTGCCTGTGTTGATGGTTGAGCACATGCAGAGCTTTTATCATTCCATGTTGCTGCATTGGTAGAAGACAAAATGTGGGGCGGCTATGGTTCAGTTGGTAGAGCAGATCATCTGATGATTGAAGGGTCAGAGGTTTGCGTCTCGGCTCTGGTTGCCCACATGTAAAAGAGTCCTGGGCAAGACACTGAACCCTGAATTACTCCCAGTAGGTCTGGCAACACCTTGCATGGCAGCAGCACCTCCTGGTGTGTGAGTATGTGAGGCTTCGGATAAAAGCACTATATCAGTGGTACCTAATTATACCTTTTAAGCAGGGTACATATTTGTACCTTAACTATTTGTACCATACAAGTTACATATTTACCTTTATAGGGTACAAATAGTAAAGGTACAATTGTGTACCTTTGAGGGTGCTGCCAGTGCAACAAGCCTTTGTACCAGTGCTTTGTAAATCATAACGTACCAAAATGCAAAGTACATATAACAGCACAGTGATGACAGAGATGCACAGAGGTCCTGGAACGCACATATAAACACAAAGTAAAACAGCATGTTGTGCTGTGGTACTTAAAAGCCTCAATTTCAGACAAGAGCCCCATTATATTCTATTATGACAACAATTAACGAATACGGCACATGCAACTGTAAGTATCAGGAGCTGCTAACAGGTCCATGTTAAAAACTTTTTTTTTTTTTTTTTTTTATCAAACTTACAAAAAGTTACACAAATCTTTCATTTTTTATTTAAGGATTGGCACAGCGGCCTATTAATGCAAAGTATGCTCACCATTTAGTTGTTCAAAATACTCCACATCACCAGCATGTCAGAATTCTCCTCCCCCTTCCTGTTTTGGGTTTCATTACATGTGTCCATAGTAGTTTTATGTCCCTTGGACACCCGCGAACTTATGTAGAGATTTGCTACTGTATAATTGGTATCAGCTGTGGCTAACTGTCCGCGAACCTGCAGGCTAACTGTCCATGAACCTGCAGGCTAACTGTCCGCGAACCTGCAGGCTAACTGTCCATGAACCTGCAGGCTAACTGTCCATGAACCTGCAGGCTAACTGTCCATGAACCTGCAGTCTAACTGTCCATGAACCTGCAGGCTAACTGTCCGCGAACCTGCAGGCTAACTGTCCATGAACCTGCAGGCTAACTGTCCGCGAACATGCAGGCTAATTGTCCGCGAACCTGCAGGCTAACTGTAGTCATGCTAGCTTCATCACTTGCCTTGTGACTGCTAGCATGACCGGTGAAGCTGCTGTCCCCATCGCCGATTGCTTTAAGTCATTTTGAGGCATCTCCCTCTTCTTTCTTCTTAAAAAATGACACCAAACTCATCTGTCATTTAGACATGTTGTTTGTTGTTGAAAATTAAGCACCATTTGTTTGTTCCTCACATGCGAATTTTCTAGGTTTCCTTTTTGTTCCTTTCTTTTTGTACCAATACGGCGCATGCAACTGTAAGTATCAAGAGCTGTTAGCAATTTATTTTATATATACACAATTTATTCATTTATTTATTTATTCATTCTAGGTGGCAAATCCGCACAAATAATTCCCGGAACACAGGGGCTCAAAATCATGAGGTCCATCAGGAACCGGCTCAAATTAACCCTTGCTTTGTACCCTTAGAAGTACAATTCAGTACTTTTTTGACAATGTAGTGATAAGTGTTGTTCTAGTGTGTTCTGCTAATGTGTTTTTGTCAAGTTTTGCTGATTTTCTTCACTGTCTATCTGCATTTTTCCATTTTATAGAGTTTATTGATGAATGAATAGAAATAACTAAAAATAAGAAGCTGGAACATGAACATAGAATGTTCTAGACAAAGAAAAATATTTGAGCAAATGTAAAATAGTTTAAAGTATATTTCCATAACATCAGAAAATTTCATTAGGAATATTTACAGTTGTTTTCACAGTAAATTGGGGGGGGGGTCCAAGTCTGTTTTGTTTTTTAGACACAGATGTAAACATTTTTATATTTAATGAATAATAACTAATTTGCATAAAAGTTAGGTTCTTCCTGAAAACAAGTTCCAAAAAATTGGCAAAAAAGCCATTTTCTGATACTGTTGTTGCACAACTGACAAAAAGAAATTGAGGTGGCCTGTTACACAGTAAATTTTGCAGTGTTAAATCAACACTTAGAGAGTTTATTTAACTTCTTCTAGAGTGTATTTGGTCCCATTTTCTCCAAATTAACACTGCAAAATCTACAGTGTACAATGGTACTCTTTAAGGGTTAAAGTTCTGTACAGAGAAAAGTACGAACATTGCCCCAAACTTGTTGTTAAGTATTATTGAGAAATGTGTCGACAAAATGGTGAGTTGTTTATCCAAGGTGAGTTTTAAGAGCACAGTTAAGGGTCCCCCATTAGATCAACCCCAGGGACCAACTACAGGCACTGGGTCTGGAAAAGGTTGTGATGTTGTCTGCTCTAATTTTGTATTAATCTGATTTAAAGGGGTACTGTACCCTGTAATGGTAGGAAAATGTTACATGATTCCATTTTTATATTTCTAAATGTGGCTTAATGAAACAGCAGTTGCATGTGACACAAATTAAACTTAATTAATTCTTCACTGACCCACAAAACATCTGTAAATAAAGAACATCTTACCCCTACCTCCCTATTCAGAAACTATACACACAGTAATATCACTGATTTAATGATACAATTTACTATAGTGATATTTTCTGTATTACCTTTCTTCATTTCTGACCATGTTGAAATTCAATATGAAGATGAATGTTGAAATAAACAGTAAAGTCGCATTCATAACTGTTGGTTTGGAATCAGATCAACTTCCATCTGGTGTAAAGGTCACCCTTGAATCTTAAAGTAAAAGAAATATTGCCTTAAAATCTCAGAAGTATCAATTTGCAGAATTTACATTTCATATTATATTTCTAGTTTATATTTGTGAGCTCTTTATTTCCAAACATATGATATGGTATATGGTGCATTATAATATATTTACAATTCCTCTCTGATATTAAGTCTTTTTTCTAAGATCATACTTAAATACAGTGCCTTGGTACATTTTTCACTGTTTTGTCTGGAATATATGATAAAAAACAGTTTTATGGAGCAGAGGTTATTCTTGCCACCAATCAGTGATGCAGACATAATACATATTTTTTTTCTGGTGTTTTCTGGAAACATGTTAAAAAGATCAGTTAGGAAAGTTCATGGCATATTAATGCAATCAAATTTCATATTATGTGTCCAGAAACATTTCACATTTACACTCCTCACACATGCATTATAATAGGTTGCAAACAAAACCAAAAACAAAAGAAAAAAAAAAAAGAAATAAGCCAAACTTACTGGATTTTTTTTTTTTTTATCTCAAATTCCAGTTTGTGTTCAGGCTGTAATGGACCGTGAAGAGGTGGATGAGTCACTGTGGATCTCTCCCACTGACCTCTCATCGTTGAACAGAGACTGTTCTCTTCTATGTAACACACTGTTGTGGAAATGCTTGTGTATGTGTGCTTGAGTAATGCACTGGGTCCGAGCACTGGACGTTATTTGACACACTGTTTGTTATAGTCGAAGACATACTCGTCGTGTCCACAAAGCAGCCTTGGCGAGGTGAACAGTGAGGTGATGTGTGTGTGTTTATCTACATGGTGATAGCACACATGGCCTTGTGGGCTGTGCTCTTATATACAGACATGCCCAAACATCTGCAGACACAAATCCAACGCCTCTCTCCAGCACTCTCAGAGCCGTGTTCATTTCTCTCAAGAACTGCCAGATTTGGAATCTGTGATCAATTTGATTTTATAGTTCTCTTAAAGTTGCAACAGAATCTGAAAAAGAGAAAATGCTGCCTGCAACCTTTAAGCTGTGCGCTGGCATCTCCTACCGGCATATGAGGAACATGACAGGTGAGTGATTTAGAGTCTCATGTTCAGCTCTGTCTCCTTGGCCTATTTAACAGCTCAGCTTTTAGTACTAAATGAAGCCCTGGGTGACATGATCTCTCACTGAATAAAATATAATAATACAATTAATTGTACTTAGCAATGTTTAATATCTAATTTCTTGTTTTTGTCTCCCAGGTTTGAGAAAGAACGCTTTAGTGGCTATTCATCATGAGCTGAACCGACTGGCTGGTCCAGGCCCCAGTAACTGGATCAGCCAAGTCAGACGACGAAGTTCCCTTCTTAGTAAGTTTTTACAACATAACCTCCATCAACCAAAGACCACATCAATGTCATCTTTAACTGACTGATAATGTATGTAGGTTCTCGGATTCAAGAGGAAGAGGGCCCCAGTGAGGAGGAGCTGTCTTATGTGAAGCAAGGTGAAGATGCACTGCAGAAGGCCATCAGCATCCTCAGTGATCAGGATGGATGGACTGTTGAAACTATAGCTGTGAGTATAGAAACAGAGACCAACAACACATTTATTCAGGTGTCACGTCGGATTATCAAAAATGTATTGCATCAAATTTGAGAGAAAATGCATAAATAATTCCAGTGTTTGTCTCCACTCTTTCTCAGGCAAATGGAGACAAAGTCCTGAGTAAAGTGCTGCCTGATATTGGAAAAGTGTTCAAGTTAGAAGTGATGTTGGAGCAGCATCCTGACAGTCTTTATGATGAGCTGGTGGGAAATATGGAGCAAATGGGAGAATGGAACCCAAATGTGAAAGAGGTCAAGGTGAGACAGGCAGTATCAGGTGCCACATAAATGAAACAATGATTTTATTGGAATGGGTTTTTTTTTTTATTATTTTTATGTTCAGTACTGTAGCATTCATGTATGTTGTCAAAAAAAAAATAAAAATCCCCAGATCCTTCAAAAGATTGGCCAGGACACTATGGTTACCCATGAAGTTTCTGCAGAGACACCTGGTAATGTGGTGGGACCGAGAGACTTTGTCAGTGTCCGCTGTACCAAACGTAGAGGATCCACCTGCTTTCTGGCTGGGATGTCGACTCAGCACCCAAAGATGCCAGAACAGCGAGGGGTGATCAGGTGAGTCAGGATTAGATTTGATATAAAACATGCATACAGTCATATGAGTCGTTACAATGTATAGATCAGGAATGCATGACTTGTGAGATTCTGGCATGATTCCAATACTGATATTAAAGATTTGGATGAATTTGGGTATCTCTAAAATGGTTCTGTAGTTTTTTTTATGCATACCAACATTTGTATGAGCAGAACAAATGTCTATTAGAAACATTTTTAATGCATAAAGACCCATACAGCCACCATCAACAAATAACATTGACGAGTTGAAAATGTTTAATAATTGTTGATCCACTAATGCTACCAATACGTGTAAATAACTAAAGTAAAATGCAGTTTGTTATCTTTTCATGGTCATCAGGTATAGCCCATTTGGATTTTCAGAGGCTCCGTAGTTATAGTGGAAACACTGTCGTATTCTAAAAGATTGATTCACCACTGAAATCCATAGAGTTTGTCAAATGATAGAAGTTGTAGATACTTATTTCTGTATTTAGTCAATGATATCCTTGCTGAAAAAGTCAAATTTTCTTGATTTGAATTTACCCTTGGTTTTCATGAACATCTACACGATCAGTAAATTAATTTTGTAGTAAATTATAGAGAAAAATATCTGGGTGACAGTGAAAAATACAAAGTAAAGAGTATAATATTGTAATACATGGTGATAAATCAGTTAAGAAAGATTAAAAAGATAGAAAAGTTCAGTTGGGAAGTGATGCATTTCTGGTTAACCCATAAAGACCCAGTGCTACCTTTAATAAAATACAACAAATCTTTGTAGTTAAGACAACAAAAGCCAACAGTACCAATTCTGACAAAAACCTTGTGTTTGTATTAGTAGAGTATATAGGTGCTACATTGCCACTAAATGAATATGCTAAATGCAGTTTATTTCAATTCCAGAGCGGAGAATGGGCCCACCTGTATAGTTTTGAAACCCAGTGCTGATGATTCAAACAAGACCAAGTTCACTTGGTTACTAAGTATAGATCTAAAGGTATGTACTGTACAGTACATGCACACATTACAAATCCATTTGATTCAAGACAGAAAGTGTTTTGTAAAATGTATCATTTGAACACCACAGTGCCTAATCTAACAGTATCTCTCCTTGTGTAACCCAGGGCTGGATCCCAAAGACGATCATAAATAAAGTGCTCTCTCAGACGCAAGTGGACTTTGCCAAGCACCTCAGGCAAAGGATGGCTGGTAATGTTTCTATGGAGATGGCTCACGCCTGCTGACACAAGATGCCTCTTGAGCTTTGGCACAGTGCATTCAACTGAGGTAGAAGACAACCCCTGCTCAGTTTAAAATAAAGTTGAGCCAGAAGAAGCAGCAAAACAACATGTAATAAAAAAAAAAAAAGCACATTGTTTCCTTCTATTAAAACCTCTAACGCTGTTCCTCCCTCTGCTGTAAAACTGCACTTTTATTTCAGTGTTTAATTTATTGATATTGCACAGTTACGTTACATTATAGTGACTGCCAAGTGAATAAATGATTCAACAATGTCATTTATGGTTTTATGCTTTTATTATGCTGTCAGAAAGGCAGTGTGGACAATGTTCACACTAACCCTGATGCATGAGGTAAAGATTAACATAATCCACACATGCCATATACTTAGTTTAAGATACACTAAGTAGGACATTTCAACTCCAGAGAAAAATGTCTTCCTGTTCCTCGATGGGCTTTCAGTCTGACAGTTTGCCAGAGTGAGCAGGTGTTTGGCACTTCACTTGTGTGAGGAGTCCAGCAGTGAACAAAACGGTGTGAGCCAGCAGCACATTCCCCCAGATCAAGTATGGGTGGATTTCATACCAAACAGGAAATCTGTCCTTCATTATTGCCAGTTGCATAATATTTTTCCTGTTTGGCATGAATATTATTGGTCCAAAATGTTTTGTAACGCCACACTTTCTTGGATACAAGCATTGAAAAAGGAGCCAGGATTATCTAAGTTGAACAGTTGAGATCTCACTTTGTGTCGCACATGATTAAGATAGCTGAGAGATATTGCGCAGAATTATTTCAAGATTATATAAATACAATTGAGGCCCAAGGGAAGTTCTTTAGCTGAATAGGAAGTGTACTGACTACAGCCTGTGAACCAAGGTAGCTGTTTTTCACATACGAAACTCTTTCAGGTCCAAAATAAATATCCTCTGTGGTTGAATTTGACTTCTCAAAAAACACAAACTCCAGTAAAATTGTTCAAAGCAGTTGGGATTTTTATAATGTAAAACAAACACTTTTTGCTTGACTCAACGTCTGTAGGGTAATAACTGACATCTGCTTGAAATCTCTGAAATCTGAAGGCAAGCAGATGTGACGGACTCATAGGCACTTGCAGATCTTATTCTGGTATAGGAAATGGAAAATTATCTTCTGAAGATACGTTGTGTAATAAAACCAGGAAGACAAAACAAACTATCTGGCAGTCATATCATATCCCTGGCACCGAGGGCAGCTTTAATTTAATCTTTTTTTTTTTTTCATCCAATATCCATCTGTGTGTTCTTGACTGAAATTCAACTCCAAACTTGGGCTTATTTCTGTGTCAAGGAGACATGTTGGCAAATTATTGTGCTCTGTAAAGAGTATCATCACTAGAATAAGGGAAGAAAATGAAAATGTTTTCATATTTCTAAAAACCATCAAAGACCTAAACAGCCGCCAGCAACCAAAAACATCTGATGATCCAAATGTTTAATGACTTTAATGACTAATCATATCAATGCATTTTATAATTCAGGTAAAATGCACTTTTCACTGATATCAGATTTATTTATTTACATTCCAAGGCTTTGTGGTGAACATGGAATTGTCATGATTCTCACCATTAAAACCTATGTAGTTTGACAAATGGCAAAAAGTTTGCACCCACTTGTTTGTCTTCAGTTAATGATACATTTTGGTGAAAAAATTTTTTATTTTCTGTTATGTGCATAAAAACCTGTGTTTCCTAATAATAATAATAGCAACAGCAATTAATTACATGTATAAAGCCCTTTTGATATCAAAGAGTAACAGAAAAATAAAAGCAGGAATCCACAACAATTTTCTGTATAGTTCAGTTAGTCTGAAAAATGCAAAATACACAGGATAATAGTTTAACAATGATGACAAAATTATTTGGGCATCACATCAAAAACAGTGATAGGTCTTTATGGATTAAAATGATACAGTATTTCAATGTAGTTCCTGTTTGCATTTCTTAGTTTGCAAGTTCTTATGTCTGAATACAGATAGTAACCAGTACACTTTCCATGATAACCAATCAAGTAGAATAAGAAATTGTATAATATTCTTATCCTATAGATAGACAGACAGATGTAAATTTGTATATAACGACAAACACAAGCATTGTTTAAATCTGGAAACAATTCTCTGTGTTCTAAACTTTGTTTCCTGCTTCTTGGTAGTCACTGTGTTTTCATCTGGATTTTGCAACAAATAAACATTTTGCTGATTCCAAGTCTTATTATAATCCCCCAGAATGACAATCTATCACTCATCACAGTTGTCTTTATTGCATTATTTGACCATGTTTTTGTAGCAGATGCAAATAACAAAAATATCTCATAGTGTAAATTGTAAGTTTTAAAATTACTCTGTTTTGTACATTAATACATCATTAGTTAAATGCATGTTGTTATTATCAGATTTCTAACCTACTTATTTATTAGTTGTTGGAACTCAAATGAATTTCAAGGAACATGACAGACAGACAGATAGAGAGAGAGAGAGAGACAGACAGACAGACAGACAGACAGAATCAACATTTATTTGCAACATAGTATAACAAACTATTATATGATCAAAAACTAATTATTTTAGGGAAAAAAACAAAAGAAAAGGGGTCGTCAGACATCTTTGGTGTCACTAGCCAAAAAAGGTACTATATACAGTATAAATGAATTAAATGAATAAGAACATGCGTGTGTACTTTCTTGACTCAGAATACGTATTTTTATTATAGTAAAATGTTATGAAGTCTGCAGAAAATGAAAGTCAGTAGAGAATAGAAAACTGTGCTGAAAAAGTGAAGTGAAACTGGACTGATAGCGAGAAAGAGACAGCGAGAGCAATGACGTAATGGATGAACAGAGTCCGGCAGGAAACGACAATCCCCAGGATGCACTTGAAATTACCGTGGACACAGGACGGGGGAAGGGAAACTGAGATTGGAGGGAGAAACAGTCAGAAACTAAGGTACTTCTTGAAAGATCTTTTAAATATAACCGTATCGAATAGGGCAGAGCACGCATAATTTTGTAGCGTTTCTAATTTACCCTAAACACAAAGGAAGCTTTATCCGTAATCTGCTGTCGGATTTGATAACATACTCCATCCCCGTTACAGTCCAATAGCGCTACAGCTAGCCCGTTAGTTAGCCTGACAGCTGGCTTCTCGAGCGTTAGCTAGGTCTTAACCACTTAACTGCACTTCATATTCGTGTTACAAACCATCCTACTGTTTAGCAAGCTTTGTGGCCGGCTAGTATACTGTAAATGTAAATGTTGCATCCTCAGTTTGAGATAAAGCTACAGCTGCGTCTTTGTGTGGTGCTAGCTGACATACTGCTAGCATGTTGGTTGAGATAACGCTGGCTAACTGACGGTATCTGTCAAAGCGGTAATGTTACAGTCTCCAACTGTCATCTGTCAAAATGCTCCACTGCTCTGCCTTCTTCTGACCTATTGCACTTTGCAGCTTGTTTAGCAGAGCCTTTGACATTCTAAACAGTAATTTAATGGAGGGGTGAACACTTTATTACAATAGAAGTACATATACATGTGGAAAAGCTCCACATTATAGACACCCTATGTGTTTGAGCTGCAGTAGTAGAGGAGTTACTTTGGCCAAAGTAGCAGTAAGCCCTAATTAAACATGTTTGTTTAGTTTGAAGGAGAAGTCTTGCATTAAAAACCTAAAAATACGGATGCAGAATGGCCTTTTCCAGAAAAAAAAGTATCCTACTACATTATAATACTATAATAAAGTACTGGAAAATATCATTGTTTATTTTGGGTATATACAAAACAAAATCTACAACAACTCATAGCTATTTGCTAAGCAATTTTATTGAGAATATGAATCGGGAAAAAGTATAATATTTACATCTGATATAGTGGCATAAAGTAGCACAAAATGGAGATGGAGACAAGGAAAGCACAAATATGTAAGATCTGGACTTAGGTGTAGTGCATGGGTAAATGAACAAAATGATATTAGACCACTGCTTATGTAGAAGCATTAGAGGCTTTGGGGGAAAGGTGCTTAAGATGCTAAGACAACACTACTTTTTGCAGAAAAGTAATATCATTGTATACTATACAGTTTTACATTAATTATGATTAATGACTATTTTTGTCCAGTTTTAACAATGTATTAACTGTTGATAAGTTGATAAGATGTTGAAGAATTGAGTCATTTTTATCGGTATTTTAAGAAGTACTACTTGGCGCTGAATATGTGAGAACAAGTATGGCATGGCATGATTTAAAATATTTCCACATCATCTTTAATAACTATAGCCATTGTCTTGTTCTAGGTTTTAGATACTGTGAACATATGACAGTTGGCTACACATCAATGACCCAAATCTCACTGGACAGTGGCATTTCCTACTTCGAACGAGGGTTGATATTTCACATGAGGCGGAGGACATAATGATGCAACATTACTAGTAGCACTAGGTGCACTTTGGATTTGTGCTGAGTGCCAAAGTAATGAAGTGTCTCAATCAGGGAGAGCCCAGCCCTGAAAAGCAATGTCATTATCCAGCTTCTGCGCACCTCTGATGGGGCTGAGGAGTGAACCAACTGGCCAAGCAGATCTCTGGAGGCGAGGAAGGAGGGAGGTTTCCAGGAAAGTCATGTATTGATGGAGAACCATTTCCTCCAGTCACTTCTTGTGGACTGATACCTACACATTCCTCTCAGCCCAGACAGTCAAGGTTAGACTCAAAGTAGTTAACAAATCCAGACTGCCACTGAATCCACACAGTCTTTACTGTCTAACAACATGGATGTCTATACCCAGTGACGGCTTTTGTACAATCAAACAGGTGACTGTGGACACTGGGTTGTCATTGTATTTAAGGAAACGCATTAGAAGAGCATAGATACAAATGTGCACTACAGAAACCATGGTGGTCCTTTCATCAGCTCATCAGCCCTTCTCAGTCCATGATTTCAGAAGCCTTTAGAGGCCAACATCAGGAGCACGCTTGCCAGCCAACACATTCATATGCAATGGAAGAAGACGCTGATGTCACATCCCACACTGAGGTAAAGTTGTTTCCCATTTTTACTTAAAGTGTTTAGCTAGTTAACCTCATTCAGGTGTTTGGGTTTACAGCAGATTAAGACTATTAAAACCGAAAGCAACATGCGTAGTGTTGGGCAACAAAATTAAACAGGTACTATTTTTTTTTTTACAACTATTGCCACATTATTGTCACTGATTGGGTGTATGGGGTGGATAGGGGTGCTCTGCACTGCCCTGTTGTTTAATGTTACCAATTAAGTGCTCATTTGTCTAAGCAGTTCTGTCATGTGTTTAACTTAAGGCTTAAGGTCAATAGCTCTCCCTCTGCTTTAGCAGTAATCTCTGACTGGTTTGCTTGGTACGTTGCCATGGTGGCAGCTGACAAGGCATTTCCTTTATCCCCAATTTTGTTTTCTAGCTGTAACATTACCTCTTGCTCCCTGGACTCTATCCTTGAGTGTGGCTTCTTAACAGTAGATTATGCACACCTCCCACCTCATTTAATGCAACATGGCCACGACAGTTCTCCTCAAAGGAGGAAACCTTATTTTGGTTAAGAAGGAGTCATATAAAAAAAGTGCAGGTATTGAGATTGCATCAGGGACTCATTTGATGGGGAGAGTATGAGAGGTTTTGCCCTGATGAATGTAGAACAAAGTCGTATGTGTTATTCAGGCTGTCACCTCAGGACTCCTACAACTTTTGTTCTAGTCAGTAGCAGTGTAAGGAAAGCATATGCTAATAACTGTATAGAAACTATAACATAAACATAAAACCAATTAGTATAAATTGAGGTCTTTTGTCACATACAGATGAGTAATGATTGACTATTCATGACCTACAGTGTGCATTGATCACATGACCAGACCAATTTGATAGGCTAGTTAAGGTGTAACATTTCTCATGTCGGAACTGTAACAGGCTAAATGAACCATAACAGCACAGATGCTATTACACCTTTATTGTAGTGTTGAATACTTGATATCATTCATGGTTTGGTATTACATTTCAGGGCAGCTCCTAGTACAAAATATTAGACCCTAACTGTGCACGCAGTAAAAGCATGTATTGTGTTTAAGGATCTGCTCTGTGTCCTCCTACTAGGGTCTGAATTGTTTATCACATGAATGCAAACCATTAGAAGATATCACCAATGGACACTCCAACCATAAGCCTGTGAGTATTCCTAAAACCATCTCTTCTACAGTATGAGACTTTTTTTTTTTTTTTTTTTTGTCTTCTACTACTAGACTGTTTCTGATACTTGCATGTTTCATTTTCCTCAGGTCATGAATGGACTGATCGTTGGTCATAATGTCAAAGACCACACCAACGGCAGTGCACCACTCAGATCTTTGCCAGTAAGAAAATTTGATTTTACCAATAATCAATACAGTGTCCTTTGAATACAAGATAACTTTGTTTTCTGTCCAGATATCAGCACTGAAGCAGAATGGACTTCTGCAGACCTTGGCAGCTGGAGGTGAACAACCAAAACCTACAGGTAACGGACTGTCACGCAATTTCTCTGTATCATATCTTTTTCTCACTGGGATTTATAAGTGTATCTTGGATACCAGGGTGCATTTACCCATAAAGCCTCCCTCGGGGGTGAAGGTTGCCTGCTTAGAGAAAGCTTAGGGCCTCAGGGGTTTCATGATGATGCAGTTGTATTTACAAGATAGATTCATGACTTAGGGGAGTTAGTGAGTTTTAACCATAACACTACAGTCATGTTCACAACACAAGTGCCCAGACAATTCAGACAATATGAAATTTATTGTATTCATTTCCTAATGTGTGTTTTTTTTTTTAAACCAGGTTTCATTCCACACTTGTCTGATGTTTCTAACTATTGGGCCACATTTTTGTCATAAGGATAAGGATCACAATATCCACAACTTTAACCTTTAGAACCCATTTACTTCAGTTTTTCTGTCTTTTAAAGCTGTGGCGATATTCCTTATATTCCCATACAAGCCCTTCAGCCTTCCCACAGTGGCTGTAACAAAGCACACATATTGGCTTCTTTAAAGACAGTGATTTGAGACAATAAGTCTGATCTGCACTCAAACATAACAGGTGAGGGTAATACACCTGAGTACTTTATGCCATACATTATAAAATGGTAGCAATGGAAAAAAGGGAAGTCTGCTCTGAGCTACTGTAGAAACACAGAATTGCAACAAAGCACCCTTCTGCCTCTGTAGAACAGTCTCAGTCTGAAATTTGGGCGTTGTGCGACATTGCATAACGTCAGAGTGACATCATACGTTGTCAAATATTAAAATGGCCATATCTCAAAAACGGGACCAAGGGTTTCTTTGAATTTTTTAAACCCTCTAAGGGATTGCTAATGACCGATAAAATCAATTGTTACACTATCGAACACTAGTTTACAAATAAGTTACGGACATCCAGATCCAAACCTTGGCAGGCTTACGCTCCTTTGCGGAGGTCTGCAGTCTCGGTGTGCTCTAGTTTTTGATGAAATTCCCCCAAATCTTATACACTGGATCTTCATGGCCTAGTCCCATTGTGAACTGGTCACAATAACAAATTGCCCTTAAAGTACAAAAAAACCCACTAAGAATAGAATTTTATTCAAATAGAGCCCCTCAAATCAGTGGTCCCACAAGGTTCCTGAAGTCACATTTCCAGTTGTAAAGGGTTATTTGCATTTAAACCTAGGACATTAGTGAATACATCGTCATAGAGATGAAGAGGGAGAGAGATGTTTGTGAGTGATGTCAAGGGTTGCATGAATTCTGATCAGAATGTTCAGACTAAGATTAGGTGAGGAAATAATCATATCTGTATCTGATTTAGGATCATGGCCCAAATCAGAATAAAAAATTTACGCTATTATAGGCTATGTAATATATATTTCGTGCTGTGGTTGACAACGGACCTGAATCACATAAGGGAAAAAACTTCATATTTGGGCTACTGTTGCCTAAATGTCTAAATATAGCCTATGGCTCCTTACCTAAGTGGATGCACACACCCTGTGAGAGCTTATGTGAGGCAAAGCTTATGTCTGAGTTAGAGATGCAGCTGAGTCAATTACTTTGTTTTGTTATCTTGCTTTTGCGCTTCTCTCTACAGATGAAAATGAAGAGTTGGAAAAGGCCAGACAGGAATGGGAAGCCCTAGAGAGTGTTCAACCAGGTCGGATACATCTGTCAGCTTCACCTGTGTGATGATTACTTTACAGCTGAATAGATTTTCTAAAGATTTTCATGTTGAAAAATGCCTTTTTAAATTTTTTTTTTACTATTATTATTTTTTAAAATGTCCTCCAGCACTCACTGAAGACTCCAACCCGACCCCACTCATCTCTTTTAATGAAGCCTTGCAGTACTTCCAGACCACAGACCTCGGGGACCTGCTGGTAAGGAACTCTGCATAGTAGACATTCTTAAATAAATGCTGGTGTTTAAATAATGCAGAGATTTTAAGTAATGGCAAAAAACACAGTCTGTTGTACAAAATAAAGGCTGTAGAAGAAGAGGAAGTGCACTGTAAAGTCCCACATAATAACATGAGGGTAATACCTATGTCCTCAGTCTCTAAGTTTCTCTTCTTAATAATAAGTTGTAATCAGTTCCACTTTACTGTACTTTGCATTGTTATGCTGTTCAAACACAGAGGTACCAATGAAGATTACATCATTAACAGTATACAGACAACAGAAAGAACAGACAAGGGGACGCATCACACAAAAGCCTTTTAACTATAACTCATTTCATAGTCTTTCTTTTTTCATTATTGCACGAAGAAGGTACTAATATTTAAAGGTGACAAATATCAAATTTCAATTACACATCTATTTAGATAATTAGGAGGACAGAGAAAGAAAATAAAAACAGCGTTTAGTGCGACTACTGCAGAGGGATAGAAGCTATTTCTGAGTCTCCTGGTCCTTGACTTGATTGATCAGTATACTCTACCTGACGGCACCAGTTCAAACAGGGAGTGTCCAGGGTGGGAAGTGTCTTTTATAATGTTCTGTGTTTTTAGGGATAAGGGGGATCTGTACATAATAACAATTTTCAGTATGTTATTGATAAGGGACCTCTCCGTTATCTTTTTAATACATACCACACTTTAGAAACTGTGAATGAAATAGTAAACTGCAAATATAACTTAACCATGCCTTGGCTAAGCAAAAAAACAAAACTGTTTCTGTACATTGTTGATACAGTTTAATAATTATTTCAAAGCAGTATTTATATTTTCATCACTGTAGAAGAACATCCAGCCAACCATACGTCGAACAGGTCTGGCCGCTATCACACACTTCCTCTTTGGACCCCCACGACTGCACCGGGAACTCCTGGAGGAGCGGGACCTGGTCTTTGCCATCGCACAGTGTGAGTGTCTGTTTGTGTAATCATCCCACCAGCTTGTAAGCCCATGTGTTTCCAATAAACCTTGTTTTTGTGTGGTGTGTAGGTTCAGTGGATAACAACCAAACAGTTCACATGCGCGTCCTTCAGACCATTT
This sequence comes from Siphamia tubifer, assembly GCA_020466265.1. Taxonomy (NCBI): domain Eukaryota; kingdom Metazoa; phylum Chordata; class Actinopteri; order Kurtiformes; family Apogonidae; genus Siphamia; species Siphamia tubifer. Next base: position 30,251,422 of record CM035791.1, on the reverse strand, counting down.
ACAAGAGGCTGATTGGCAGCAGGTTAGACTGTCCTCGGTATGGGGAGCACTGGGAGAGCATTGGCTTTCAGGGTAAGACACCTTCATATTTCTCATTTGTTATAAATACAAACGTTTGACCAGTGAAACACCACCTTTAGTCTTAGAAAATGTTCTTGCATATTTTTTTTTAAATTAGCTTCTTTTAATTTCTTATCATGCCTCGGAAATGTATGGCAAACCTTAAAGCACTTCTCACCATTGATAAGGCATACCTGCTACTCTAAAGAAATTATAAAAAAATAAAAGCTACCCTTGAAATCCTGATGAACAATTGTGTGATAATCTCTGTGAAAACAAAATGTAATGGATATAAGCCCATATAATAAATATACAATCATATATTAATTCTGCACACAACAAATAAATTGTTCATTGAAATTTTTAAGAAAAGATGAATCCAAAACACTTTTCAGCTGTAGTTGGAAACAAAATAAATATCGCGAAGCACAGCATTTGGTAGTCTGTGTCAGACTACTACTACATCGTTCTTTTAGGTATTTTATTTATCCTCCTCTCTTTCATCTTTAGATAAACATTGCACTAATGGTTGTGGTTAGTGACATCAAATTAAACATTAATGAATACTATTACATGATAGATTAGACATTTTTGTCTTGTTACAAGGTACATGTATATTGTGATTTTGCACAGCACTGTTCAGTCCATTCACACCAGATACAAATACACTGACCTCTTGTGCCGATTAATTTTCTGGTTTTATTTTTGGACCCTGCAGGTACAGACCCAGCCACTGACCTACGTGGCACTGGTTTCTTGGGTCTGATGCATAGTCTGTACTTTGTGATGGACCCAGAAACTCTACCATTGGCTAGAGACATCTACAAGCTCTCGCAACACCCTACACAGGTATCGGCAAGTCATATTAACATACTACTCTGGCAGCACTGACCATTTGTTAGCTTACTTTAGAGTCACCAAATGTGCCTGTGGTGTATTTTTTTACAGATGAATTTATGTTTCTGGTTTTTAAAGACTCTTTGTCCACTTGGTTAGTCCCTCAGTAAGACACTACAACTTCTGCCTGTCCAGACCTCCTGCTGTTAAACTGACCCTGACCTCTGACCTCCCCACACAGAAAACTAGACCAAAAAAACTGAATTTTCCCTTTGGGTCCATTAAAGTCTGAGTGTGATTCAGGATTTGACCTCATAGCCTTTGTAAATATTCCATGTGGACCAAAGTTTCCTTGTTTATTTTCTCTGGTATAGAACTTTCCATTCAGTGTGATGTCAATCAACATGACCCGCATTGCTCTGCAAGTGCTCAGAGAGGAAGCCTTGTCCAAGTGAGTTTTCAGGGGGTTTTTTGGTTTGTTTTTGTTTACGTTATTTTTTTGTAAATATAAATTGCACTGTATCTTTTTCTTCTATACATTTTACTCTGTCTTTAATGTTGCCAGGGAGTGCAACCGTCGACAGCAGGTGGTCGGGGTGTTGAATGAGTTCTACGTTGCCACGTATCTGCATCTGTACCAGCTATGGAAGACCCAGCAGAAGACCATTGCTGACTCTGGATTTGTCCTCAAAGGTAAATACAGTGGATTATTAAATAGATAACTAATATTCTTGAAACCAACTTTATGATTTTCTTAGTTTTAGCAAAATTTTTAAGGGTCTTTAGTATATGACTATGTGCAGATTTAAAGCCAGTTAAAGAGACCAAAAGATAAAGTAAAGGAAACTTATTTAGTCAACCAGTCCAATACTACATAGATGTACAGTAGCTGTGGAATGATAGTGTGAATATGCTTATGTAGAAAAACCTCCACTCTGTCTCCATTCTATTCATACATTGCCAGTCTTAAAGATGTGTCTGACAAGTTACTATATTCACAGATACTCTGGGGGGAAAAATATATGTTGTCTGAGTGGTCTTTAAAATGTATCAGTCACCTTAGGCAGCATTGACTACCGGGCACACTGTCAGTGACTTTACAGAACCGTGTCATGGGAAAAGTTGTTCTTGTTTGAAATTGAAGGTTGAAGTTGAAGGAAGGTGGTGAAAACTACGGTGGCCGATGGTGGCCAACGCACCGCATTGACAAAACGCTGCAAACATAAGAAAGATGCAACAACCAAAAACACAAACACATGAAACAAATGCAACACAAATGAAGCTGCAAGAGAAAAATGCTGAAATAACAGAAGCAAAAACGTACAAACCCCCAAAACAAATGCCAAAGAAAAATGCTGCAAATACCAAAACATGCAAACTCCCTAACCCTAACAAGTGCAAGAGAGAAACGCTGCAAATTCACTCCACAACAAAACGGAAGTTGACCAAAATAAAATGGACAAAGAAGAAGAAGATGGTGGATGAAGATGAAGTTCATTAATTTAAGAAATTAGCATGAAAAGGTTTGTTTCCCTTCGTCTTTTTTAAACACTTGAACATAATCTGCTACAATATGATAGAAGAGCAGCAGAGGTGCAGCACTAAAATTAGCAACATACCTCTGCTGCTCTACACCTTTTCACCCTAATTTCTTAAATTAATGAACTTCAACTTCATCTTCATCCACTGTCTTCTTCTTCTTCCATTTTGGTGAACCCATTTTATTTTGGTGAACTTCTGTTTTGTTGTGCAGTGAATTTGCAGCGTTTCTCTTGCAGTTGTTTTGGGAGTTTGCGTGTTTTGGTATTTGCAGCATTTTTCTTTTGCATTTGTTTTTGGGGTTTGTATGTTTTTGCTTCTGCTTCGTTTCTGTTCTTGGAGTTTTTTTCTCTTGGTGGGCACTTCTGTTGCATTTGTTTTGTGTTTTTGGTTGTGCATCTGTCTTGCATTTGCAGCATTTCATAGATGCGGGGAATTTGCTCCCGTCGGCCACTGTAGAAAACACAACCTCGGGAACTCTCTTTGAAAATAGTCTCTCAATGACATGACTACATTGTGATCTAGATTGCCTCAATGTCAGTCAGCAAAATAATTTAGGATTTTAAAGTACAGAAGTTCCACTATTTATTGATAAGTGTGCAGTGGTGTTATACTAATAGACACATCATCAAGCGACTTTTCAATTTTCGAGTGAACTTAGTTGGCAACTATGCTTTTCCATTTACAGATAATTCTAACACATTGATGCTTTATCTAATTGCAAATGAATTGGCCTGGCTCTTCACAAATATGTTTAGTCAGGCCAATCCTTAAACAGGAGTCAGTCACAGTTCTTAACATTGAAAAAACATGGTAATACAGATTGTCATCACAGTGTGAGTTCCACAGTTGCTATGCTTTCTAACCCTCAGAAGTGGAGCTGTTTGCCAAAAAGAACCCCAAGCAGATGCTGCGCCGACTAGAGGTCTTCCTGAAAGAGAGGCGGGCAGGTGGAATCCCCCGTGGGACATCGCCAGACCCTCAGGCCCAACAGTCCTCGCCTACCCTAGGGGACCGAGCGGCCAGAACCGGCACGGGACATGGAAGCAAGGGAAAGGAGATGCACTTCACAGGAGTGTGTGATCTACCGCCAGACATGGAGGGAGAGGCCAGGCTCATCTAAGCTAGTGTCTAAGTGCGTGTGTGAGTGTGAGAGAGAGAGAGAGAGAGTATGAGGATGTGGGCAGTACTGTTGTCTATTAGTGTATGTGCGAGTTGCTTCCTCTTATGCACCGAGAAGAAGAACTTCACCAGACCCTGATCTAGGACCTGCTATCTGAACCTTTTCAAACACTTCCACTCCTTCCATTGATGCTGGAGTGCTGCACTTTGATCAGATTAAGATTGGGGTCTTTCAGAGTTTTGTTTGTGTCTTTCAGTTTTGTTTTGTTGTGTTCGGAAACAGAGAATTAGAACAGATATTAAGAGCTCTCGTGAGTCAGAAACACAAGATGTCACAAAACAAAGAAGTGAATGCTACAGTAGCACTTTTTTGTGAATTTAGTAGCCAAATCAATAGCTGCCAAATTCTTGTGGTTAAAGTCTACCTGCCTAGAAGTCCAAGACATACACACGTGTCCCTAATATCTGACAGCCAGGGTTTGTTAGCATCACAAGAGGAGAGAAAAACATGGTGTGGCTTTTTTTGAAAGGCTTGTCATTTGCTCTCACTGCAAACCATGGAGAAGAACGCATGCCAGTAGCCCATCATGCAAACTGGGAGAAGCATTGTCAGGCATATTGTAAAACTGTCTGTAAACTTTATGATGATAAGAGTAAAATGTAACTGTTTCAAGCCCTGCTATTGAGCAACACCAGCAGGTTTTCTCTCAGCATGAGTGGGAAGTGGCAGATAGAAAACCTGTAGAGTTTGCAGAATCTTTGAGGAGCAGAAATATCCACTCTGATCTAAGTAGACACTGTTCTAAAATATCTAGTCAGTAGGCTTTGAATGCAGCTTGCTTTTAAAAGTCTGCTCACTTTGCATTCTCAATTAAGGCATGAATGAAGTATGTCATATGAAAGATGTACATGATGGACCCTTAGTTCAGATGTGTTGGAGGTATCGCTCACTGTTGGTGTATACGTGGTGTGTGGTGTCTGTTGCCAGGGTCCGATAAACTAGGTCCACAGCTCCCACTTATTGTGGGGAAAAATATATTTTAAATAACTTTTAAAAATAAATATTTTAGTCCTTTCTGAAGGGATAACTGTCATAACCTTTGTTATGCATAAAGCACTTCAGAACTTTATTATTCAACTGATGGCTGACTGACCATGAGAAGGACTGTTGAGTTGTGCAGAAGAACATCTGAAAATCTTCTGACGTGTGAATTTTTCTTGGTGTTCGGTGGTTTTAGCCACGGATATACTTCATATCAGAATCTGCGTGCTTGACTTGGTCCCAGCTAACATCAAAAGTCTGGTATGAGCTTTCTCTACATTCCGTTATAAAGCATGTGATTGTAATTTTTTTTGACTAGTTAAACTTTATTCCAATGTGTGCAGACTTGTGTATGTTTGTGTGCGTGTGTTGAACTGAATGAGCTGATATTGATGAAGGGTGCCTCTCCTAGGAGATGTATGGTACAGTATGCAATCCCAGCTCTTACTCAATGATAATCAAAACAATAGTGCTGTGTGACGATAGAAATCGTTCCTAACTTCAGGGTTTGTGTGCTTGTGCAAGCAAGTGTGTTTGTATGGTTATGTGTGTATGTGTGTGTGTGCGTGTGTGTGTGTGTGTGTGTGTGTGTGTGTGTGTATATATATATATATATATATATATATATATATATATACGTATGTGTGTGTGTGTGTGTGTGTGTGTATGTATATATGCTGGGTGCGATTTGCTGGGGGGGATCATCCCCTCCTCTGGTTTTGGACATCACCGTTGGGTCCTGCAGTCTATGAGTCAATTCTGACAGTGTGACCACAAAATATGCTTGAAAGAGGAACTTCAAATGCAGCAGAGGGGGCTGTAAAGCTTGCAGCTGGACCCGCGAACCACCTTCTCCCCCTGGGGACGGGGCAAAGGGATAGGGCAGCGAACTGCCCCAACCTGATTCCCACCGCCTTGACCCCTGATACCCCCCTCCGACCGTAGTCCGTCTGGGGACGGGTCTCATACGCTCAGTTTTTGCGCTAAGAGAGAACAGAACCCCATTCCTGGGCGCACCGCCGTCCTGTGCCCTCACACGCTGGCAGATAAAATCTGTTAAAAACTGCCCATTCATGAGCAAATGAACTCCACGTATACAGACCCAGATGGCCCCCCAAACAGGGAAATAGAAAAGGCCACATGAACTGCTCCATCGGAAAAAAACTGTTGTTATTCATGTGGGAATGAGGGTCAGAACATCCAAAGCAAACAACATCCCCCCCCTCTGGTTTTTTGATAAATCGCACCCTGTATATATGTTTACGTGTGTGTGTGTGTGTGTGTGTGTGTGTGTGTGTGTGTGTGTGTGCGCGTACGTGCGTGCACTCGTGTGTTTGTTTGACAGGAACTGACTACAGATGGGGTGCTTTCCTCTGCACACAAAAAGCCAGCTTTACTAAGTACTTGATCCATCAAGCTGCAAAGACGGTACTTAAGTCATGTAACAATGGTACATAACATTTCTGAGGACAAGATTTATCAAAACAAACACATCCTTTTAGTTTTCTTTTATAACCCAGATGTTGGTTCTGGAGACACTTGGTTTCAGCAGCTCTGTGGCCTCGAATGGTTGAGCTCCTCAGCAAAGCTGGTTCCTGTTTTGTGCTAATGTGAAACAGTCTCCCATCGTTGTAGTCTCAATCTGTAGCATGTTCAGGTAGCACTAGTACTGTAGCATCTTATAGCCTCCTCCTCTTTGTAAAGCTTGTTGATGTCATGTCTCAGTTACAGTCTGTAGTGTCAATGAGTACGCAAACTGTTACTACTATAGCACATTAATTTCATATTTGCTTTAAGCCTCCTTCAGTTGACTCATGTTGAGGTAGCGTAGATGTTGAACGTTTGTTTTGGAGAAATATGAGATAAATGAGTCCAACCTTGTCTTCTGCGAAGGTGACAGGAAAAAATGGTGCCTACATCCAGTGGAGCCATGTAGGTTTGTGTGCTGGTTAGTCCTCATTTCCTTTTTACTTTATATTTGAGCCACCGTGCCACAGTAGACTTCCTCCATTCACCATGAACACACTCAGTGTGACCCCAAACACACACAGGCATAAAAAAAAAAGCATACCTGGAAATATACAAGCATGTAAATTTTCAATGTCAACATTCGATAATTGTTCCAATGATCTCCATTCTCCACTGTACAACTTCACAAATGAGCTGATGTAGGTTTGCCAATTGTTTGCAAGTGTTTTGACTGATCAGGAAAATTTGCACTGTTGTAGATATTTAATAGTATGTGTGACGTATGCAAGAGGAAACAGGCCATCTTCAATAGCCATAATGTTCATTTTCACCCACCTCATTAAGTTTTCGTCGGGTGAAGTCGGATCCCCTTGCCTTCACTCTTTAAAAAAACAAAAAAAAAAAAAATTTAAAAAAAAACGTAAAAACAAACAAAAAAAAAAATCACTGCAGATATGGTCTCACATTTAGTTTTATTGAATTTTAAACTGAGGAGCAGTACAGTGTATGTAAATCAGGAAGTCTGTATATAGAGAAATAATGATTGTAACTGTATGATTGTCTGTAGGGCATTATACTGAAACACATTGCTTACCTCAAGACTTGAGACAAATCTCTCCTTTCTCTCCTGACATTTGTTTGAGACGACCTCTGGCCTCTGGGTCAGACTCTATCTTTTTATTTTTCCTTGCACCTTGGCCTTCTCTCATATCAATTGGACATGTTATATAATGTATATTCAACACCTGAAGCACTACGTAATAGCAAACTAACACAAAAGCTGGTCAATGTTATGTGTATACTATTTAAAGACACATTTATAGACACTATATAGGCCCACATGCTCTTATGCACATCTGCAGGTAAAACGTCCTTTTTGAAAACGATCTATAATTGGCTCATGTTTACTATGTTGAACTAAGCTGGGTTTTTTTGTGGCTTCAGTGATAGTACAGTATACTTTTGCTGTCTTAAGTGTTTGATGTCAGGAAAACACTCAGAAACGATCCAGTTTTCACAGCTACAGTCACAAACAACCTGTTCAATATATGATTGTAAAGATATAGGCTTGATTAGCTGTCATAATACTGTGTATGCTTTGACCTTGGTATATATTCAGTATCCGAACAAGGCCTGATTTATCCTCTCATATTACCAAAAGTTATATTTTCAGCAGGTGTACTAGATCATATTCTTATGCGTTGTTCATTATTTGAATCTCCTCAGTTGTGAAACCAGAACTTAAGGGGAAAAACGGGTTCTTGCAGGATGTCAGATGCTCTGAGAGGTGTGGTCTGCTTCCTACAGCAGCTCGGCAAAATACAATCACTTCTCAATATCCTGCGCTTTATATGAAGATGTTTTACTGTTGCCGTCGTCGTCATGTCCCTCAGAGCATTTTATGACTGTACCTTGATTGTAGAAGCCCTATTTTATACTGAGAGTTATTTCAGAATACAGTATGTGCTGTTGTACATTAAATGTATTGTATGGAGAAAGCTAAATAAATGCAGTTTAAAATAAAATGTCTCTGTAAAATCACTGAATCATTTGTATATATGTGTGTGTGTGTGTGTGTGTGTAAAACTTCTTTTTTTGCAAATTGCTCGCTCTTATCATTATCAATCATTAATTTGAGTGAGGACTGTTAATTCGTTTAAAAAAAGTTTACAAAAAATTATATTGTATGGCATTTGAACAGAAATGTTCAAAATCCCTAAATTTCTAAGGGAAAAAAACACTGTTTTTTTTTTGAGAAATGAAAAACAAATATGTAGATGGGAAGCTAAATTGTTGCTTGCAGGAAACAATTAAAATGTTTATTCACTTGTACATATTAATACGTGTTTTTGCAATCTATGTAAATAACCTGGTCCTCCAATTTTTATTGCAGTTGTTAGTACAATGATGTCATTTATAGACCACTTTTATGGATCTATGCAAAACTTTCTTCGTGGAACTAGTGAAATAAAACAGAAAAGTCATAAAATCATCAGGGTAAACATTAAAAGATGGTGTAGACATCCCAGGAGAAAACTGATAAAAGAGAGTTCTTGGAAACTTAAATGCAAGTATTACAAGGCAACACTCTCTTATAAAAAAGTGTGTTTCAAGAATGTCTTTAAAAGTACATGTCTCGGTTGATCTGACATAAATAGAACATTAGGGTCCTCATTGGTCTTAAAAGTCATCAGAAAAATGCTAAAACATAGAGGGAACCAGTGCAAAAAGGCTGGGGAAAAAAGAAGTGAAGATCAAATCACTTGGATCAAGATGAAATCCTGGCAGATGAATTGTACACAGTTTGGACTGTTGTAATTCAGTGTTTTCTATTAACAAAAAAAAACACAAAACCAGTGACTGCCATGTGTCTTAACCCATAAAGACCTAAATATCCACTGGTGACTAAAGTCATTTACTAATATAAAATGTTAATCTAATTGACGCATGTAAATAATTGGTGCAGTTATTCATCTTTTCATGGTCATCAGATATGACCCATGCAGACATTTCGAGGCTACGCAGTAAATGTAGAAACTATCCTCTTCTACGACATTGACTCACTAGTAAATGGAGTTGGATTCAATTCAATTCAATTAAATTTTATTTATAAAGCCCTAAATCACAACAAAGTCGTCTCAGAGGGCTTTACAAAAACACAATCAGCTACAGAAATACATGAAAAGTCCCAGGCATCCCCTGTCCTTAGACCCTCCTTCTCGGCAAGAAAAAACTTCAAAACCCAGTGGGAAAAAGAAGAAATCTTGAGGAGAACCACATTGAAGGAGAGATCCACTCCCATGGACGGACAGGCTATAGATGAACGTCCATGTAAAATGCAGGAAGGGGGGCTGGTCCAGACAGGCAGGGGCGGTGGTCCGGGGTCACAGGTCGGCACAGGCGACATACTGCAGATCCTGTCGTCCATGGCTCCCGTGCAGACACTGTCAGGAGAGCCACCACTCCCCCAGAGGGGGGAGGGGGGAAAGGGGACACCAGGTGACTAGTCATGAACAGACTTGGTATGAAAGATAGGTTGTAAAAATTACAGAAACAGGTGTGAGGGAGAGAAAGAGAAGAAAGAAGGAACTCAGTGTACTGTACTTCCCCCAGCATTCTAACTCCTAGGGCAGCCTAGACTGAACTGTGACTCATACATCACATAATTTTTAACTAACCTGACCATAGGCTTTCTCAAACAGGAATGTTTTAAGCCTAATTTTAAATGTAGAGACTGTGTCGGCGTCTTTAATATTAAAGGGAAACTGATTCCATAAGACAGGGGCCTGATAACTAAAGGCTCTAGCTCCTACTGTACTTTTAGAAACCCTAGGAACTTTCAATAAACCTGCATTCTGAGAATGAAGGGTTCTATTGGGTTGGTACGGAACCACATCATCTTTAAGATAAGAGGGGCCCATACCATTAATGGCTTTATATGTAAAGAGGAGGATTTTAAATTTAATTCTAGACTCAACTGGTAGCCAATGAAGGGTTTGGAGCACAGTGGTGATGTGTTCTCTTCTATTTGATCCTGTTAATAATCTTGCTGCTGCATTTTGAACCAGTTGCAAGCTTTTTAGGGAATATTTAGGACACGCTACAAGTAAGGAGTTACAATAATCTAATCGTGATGTAACAAATGCATGAATTAATTTTTCTGCAGTCGTTTTAGACAGAATATTCCTAATTTTGGCTATGTTGCGCAGGTGAAAGAAGGCTGTTCTGCAAGTTTGGTTAATGTGCATTTTGAATGAAAGATCTGGATCAAATAAAACTCCTAAATTTTTAACTGTGGCACTGGGTGTTACACTTAAGTTGTCCAGAGTAACTATGTGGTCAGGTAGGGAGTCTCTCGCATTTTTAGGACCAATTATAACGACTTCAGTTTTTTCAGGGTTCAATAAAAGATAATTGGCACTCATCCAAGTTTTTATGTCTTGTACACAAGTACTTAATTTATCTATTTGCCTGGTCTGATCAGGTTTAATCGATAAATATAGCTGTGTGTCATCCGCATAACAATGAAAATTAATGCCATGATTTCTAATGATGATACCTAAAGGGAGCATATATAGTGTAAACAAAATAGGCCCAAGGACTGACCCTTGGGGCATGCCTTAATTAACTCTGGGGGACTGCGATGATTGTTGATTGACGTGAACAAATTGGTAGCGATCAGATAAATATGATTTAAACCAGCAGAGGGCTGCTCCTCTAATACCTATATCAGATTCTAATCTGTGCACTAAGATACTGGATCAATGACAATATATAGAGACACTTGTTTTATATACAGTTAACAATGTATTTTGCATGAAAAAAAAAAACAATCTAGTTGCTGATGCTGTCTTTTTAATAGATTAAAAAGACTATTCTCAGTGTGATCATGTGGAACTTGTTCAAGTCTGTAGTTTAGACTTAATTTGTCATTTGGTCTCTAATGTAACATTTGGTTCAGCCACTAGAGTGCACACTTGATTATATCCACAACCAAAGTAATCAAACAGAACAGACACAGCACTGACTACAGATGCTTAGAAGGATGTGCTGTAATGCTGTACAGTCATTTCATACCCAATCACCCAGACTCAGAAAAGTAGAGGATATAGTTCCTCTACATATTGTGTTTCTCAATGTTTGTTTATTATGTAAAAGTTGGCGTCAAAGTGTTGTCAGTTCACTCCTGTTAAAGTGAAGCCTAATCTTATTTATCCTCCTTTCAGGCTGTTTTGTTTCAATTAAACCTCATAAATCAAAGCATCACTCATAAGGGTGGAGCTGTACTTTTGGCCAGCTGTTCTGTGTAAACTCTCACAGTCTCTCTTCAAGGCCTTTTCTCCTTTGCTTCATCTTTCATTTGAAAAAAAATAAAAATAAAAATACTCAGACAGTGTCGAAGCACGGTTATCATAAATTATTCTAAGGCTAGCTTCCATTTTGTTTCCATGAGTCTCCCTCCAGAACAATGTTGAAATATCTGCCGCCGATCGGAGAGATTCTGGTCCAGGGTCAATGAAGTTGGGATGCCTCCAAAGGAATCTTGGTGCCGTGTTCTTACATCTGTGCTTAATCAGACTCATGGCTCCAGTCCCACCATGCCAGATGACTGGGCTGTGGTGGACCTGCTGAATCACAGCACACGCAGGATGAAAAAATGCTCAAGACGACCTTTTATCATCATAATCCCAGCTGAAATCACAGCACCATAAGCTATTTTTCATATCTGCTGATATTTTGTTATGCTCTCTGAGATAGTTGTGTAATGTTTTTTCTTTCTAAGTGGGGAGGAAAGGAAAAACCCAATAGAACTTTCCTTTCACATCCTTGTAACACAGTAAAGGGTTAATATTCCACTAAGCAGACATCAGTTATATGTCAGGTATCCTGCTTAACTGTTTAGGCATCTGTGTTCCCAGACATAATGAACAGAAAGGAGTAGGATAGGCTTTTGTAAATCCGTTTCCATTTGTACCTAGTGAGCCTGCTGGAATACAGTATTTTTCTCTCACTCTTACTCAAGTGCTTTCCCTCCCCCAACTCTCCTTGCTCTCTTTTTCTCCCTCTCTGATGTCATTGTTTCCTGCCTAGTAGATGCTGACGCCGGTCTCAAGGCTGTGTGCACAGATGCAACACTGAATGCATACTGCTCTGCATGTGCTGACCTAAAGGAATTACAGACAAAAATAAAAGTGATGTCACATTGAGGAAAGTCTGCAAGGTGTCCTGGTCTTTATCATCAGTGCTGCATTGCTGGCTGAATTTGAACATTTCATATGCAGTATTAAGTTTATAAACTCCCCCAAATGTGATAAGGCGGTCAAACTAAGAACCTTTTACCTTTGTATAACCTTTGTATTTTTTTAATTTTGTTTGTATGTTAAAATTGTTGTAAGTTCTTGTTTTGATTGTATGTTTGCTCTTTGTTAATTGTATTCTTTGAAATAAAGTAGATAAAAAAAATCATCAGAGCTTCTGTAAACAGTTATGACTATGAAGTATTTCCAGGCCTCAAGTCTTCATGCCTAATATAGAATTTGTTATCGTTGGTAACACTAATAACAATGTCATTAATTTCTTCATGGAAATAAACACCTTTGACAGCTCATTTGTAGTTAAGAATACAGTTTCTCTGCATGTATGTGTCTAAAAAAGATGTCATGAAATAATTTTGGATTTGTTTTATTGTCATTGACTGTCATTTAAACTGTTTATTGTAACGGCAACTATATCTGATGTAAGCAAATGTTTCAAGAAAAGGGGCAGGAATTATAATAAATTTTCTTCATCTTGCACCTTTCCAATCATGTAGATTGAAATAAATGAAAGGGAATAAATAGGGCATAAAAGGATTCATTAAGCAAGGAAAATTATCTTTTGTTTATGATTATTGGATCACATAAGCACATTAAACCAATTCTTTTTAACACAAGTAAGAATACGTCATGTTTTTGCAATAAAAACTTAATAAATTGTTGTGCTGCAGCCTGTTAAACTAGCTTCTTGTTGATAACTGAATATACCATTTTTATGTAAGATGGTAAAGACAACAATATTTACCCCTAAAATGTGGTGAAGTCAAAGTTATGTAAAATTAAAATGTCTTAAGTCAAGTAAATGTCCTGTAGTTTAATCATGATACAAATATTTTATGCTGAAACATGTTCTTCATCAGGAATTGGCTCTTGTCTTACTTACTCCGTGTCTTAGAATAAGTTACAGAGGTGACTTGAGCTCTGTTCTCTATTAGTGAAGGCACTACATGTACTGATTTCAGTCTGTATTGTGAAACAATTTGTTATGAAAAAATAATTTGAAGTGAATTCCCTGCTGTTTGTGTGTGTGAGTTGGCAGCCTTGCCAAATACAAGGCCTTTACTTGACCTTACTGTATTTTGTATTATCTGCAACATTCTTTGCGGCCACTGTCATATCCCCCATGGATATCTGCATGTTGCAATGCAGTCTTCTTGAAAATTAACCTGAGCTGACTTCATTTTAATAGAATCCAGTCTCATTATCTCATCTGTCTTTAACTGATGTGCATGTTTGAGAATTTCAATGCCTGAAAACTGTGCATGTCAGTGTAAACTATTCTTTCTAACTATTCTAAAAATTAATCTATCAGTTAGACTAAGTTTTCATTATGTAACTTCAATCAGCCATGAAGAATTTCGTCATGATGGAATTTTATTTGTTCGTATTCCCATATGCAGAACATATGCACAACATTTTACATGTATTTTCAGATTTATTATGTATCATTTCAGCAACATTGCTACATAGGATTAGATTTTAACATGTAATACAGCATGATTTAGTTTGAAAATGCTGCACTTTCTGTCTATTAACAACTCACACTCAAACTGTGTGGATGAAAAAAAGAGGACAAACAAATACACCTGAACTGGACTGGCAGCAAAATACACTGTGTGCAGCTTTTGAAGGGCATGACAGGCTCTGCAAACAGTGAAGTGAGGAATAGTAGGACGGGGGAACGGCAAAGAAAACACCAAATCAAGGTTATAATTCTGTCATCTGTTCAAACAATTCTCCCAGCCTGTATGAGCTCCTCCACAGCCCCCTTGCCTACCATAACTTATTCTCCAGAAAGGAGAAAGTAAGCTTCTCAACACCCTGAGGAAAGAATGACAGAACACCACAGAGATGAGATGGAAAGCAAAGATCGACCAACCAAAACAAGTCCTGGACTGAAGAAGAATTTATGTTCTGTTGCCTGCCTGTTTTCATTTTCATTGAATTCCACTCTCTAATGATTAGTGGTGTTTGGTTTTGTTAATACAAACACAATCCCTTCCCTTGCCCCTTTATCCCTCCTTCCTTCTGCTCCTCCTGTGGAATTCGGTGTCTTAGGAGTCACTGTTATCCTGCTGTTCTACTCTAGGGTGAGTCTGCAGGGTGAAAGATCTGCACTGAGGAATTCAGCAGCCTCTGCAGACAAAAAAAAATATCGGCACTGACTTCTTTCTCTGACCAGGAGGTCTGCGGTGTGAGGCCTCATCAGCACTCCCTCATCATCCTCCTCTTCCTCCTCCCCCCCTGGTTCCTGTCTGAGCTCTGCACCTGTTCTAACTCGTCAACCAGGTGAAGGAGATCCTCTGTCCTTACATTGTTTTTTCAGCTGACCGTAGCTGGAGGGCAATTAGGCGCCTAGTCTTTTCATTTAACTAGATTGTTGCTTTGCTCTGTATCTCTCACTCTGTCTTTCCTACCCACCTCCATTCCCTCCCCGTCTACCCTTACCCCCCTCCCACTCCATGTCTGTCTAGCCCAGTCTGAGTTGGGGTTGACACTGTGGCTACAGTTAAGTGTGGAGCTGCACAAGTTTCTCTGCTGGAGTAAAAGTGCAGATCACATGGGAAGGACACAGGAAGCCCAAGGGTGACATATAAGCCTTCAAGAGGATAAAAGCAGTAGTTGAATTTGGATTGAGTACTGGAAGGCTCAAATACAGGAGTAAGAAAAAAAAACAACAACAAAGCAAACCAAAGGATTCTGGAGTTGGAAGAGTAGCAGGTATGAAAAGCCAGACTGTGGTTGTGTCTGTGGCTCTGCTACTGGCCTTGTGTTGCTTGCTGATCCCCAGAGGAGGGGAGAGTGCTGGGGGGATAGTTTCTCTCCGGCAGTCTGAAGAGGAGGCGCAGGCTGGGGTTCGGCTACGAGATGAGTCCCTGGATGACCCAGAAAGTGAGCAAGATGACACACTGGGGACCATCCATAAGGTGAAGAGAGACACAGGAGAGGCTGCACAGGCGGGTGAGTGGACCCAAACATCCTGTTAATACGGTAACTAATGAGTGAACAAAGAAAAACAGTACTTACTAATGGTCTGTGCTCACCTGTCCATTAACTGTCCAATTATTTGACTCATAGCAGACAAGCCAAAACACTGAATGGAGCATCTTACAGACACATTTTTATTGCTCTGACCTTTTCCACTGTCTGTGCTGCTGTTACCCTGCATGATTAACGCTGACTCTGGTGTCCATTTACCACGGAAGAGTGGATTTGAAGACACATTAGGGAAAATGCTCTTTTCTGGAGTTTTAACTAAGCTTCACATGTAATACACATCAGTGAGTGTCTTAGGCTCTTTAATGAGTCCCACTGATGGGTTTCTGTTTCAGTGGTATGATGCTGCAGAGGTGATAGTGACATATTTATTAGTTTTTAAGTCATTAAAACTGAATTGTGGTTGATGGAGCACAACTAATGGAAAGAGAGAGAAGCGTTTTCCGTTAAAAGAGCAAGCACTTCTAGAAGGAAATACTAATGGACCCAAGCAACCACTAAATGCATGTGGCTGTCTGCATTTTCCCTGACAGCAGTGCATTTTGAGATTGGAGCATAGAAATAATCACATAACACAAATAAAAAGTACACAAAGTTAGTTAGTCTTGCTGATAGGGATTTTTGTAGAGAAAACTACGACATGTGTACTATTTCACTTAACAGTTTATATGTTGCTGTGTTATTTGCCTTTAACTCATAGACACAGTATTACTTTTCTGGCAGTTCCCAAATGATTTTTTTCCCTACATTTCATCTTGCTTAAGTGATTTTGCACCATTTGTTGACATATTATCTTCTGTATTTTGTGTATTTTTTCAGTGCAAATCAGGAATTTTCCTACATTTAATTTACTGATTATGTAGATGTTCATAAAAGCTCAGAGTAAAGTTGAGGTTTATTATATCACAAACAGAGAAAAGTGAAGGAAAGTGACTTTTTAAGCAAATATATCATGAACTGAACATAAATAAGTGTCATTGATCCAACTCCATGGGTTTTACTGCTGAATTAATGTTGTAGAAGTTCTAGATGTTTCTATATTCACTATGGAGCCTCTGAACCTCCAAATGAGTCATATGTGATGACTATGAAAAGATGAATAAATGTATTTTACACCAACTATTTACATGGATTGATAGGATTACTGAATCAACAGTGATTAAACCATTTAGATCATTAGATGGCTTTGGTAGGCAATGGACGTTAATGATGTATATATATATATATATATATATATATATATATATATATATATATATATATATATATATATATATATATTCAATCTAATAATGACTCAGTTTCATCAATCAGGATTAAGCCTAATCTTAGATTTAAGAGATAGAAATAAAGATACTTTAAGAATAATAAGGTTTAATCTGATAAAAACCCTTTTCCTTCTGTTTTCCTCACTCTCCTCAGGTGTTTTCGGCAGAGTGAAAAGAGCACCAGAAGAAGGAAAGAAGAAGAAGAAAGACAAGAAAAAGAATAAAGAGCCCAAGGACCCCAGTGCCACTAAAAAGCCCAAAGGTGAAAAGAAGAAGAAGAAAGAAAAGACGACAACAACCCTTCCACCCACCACAACAGGTGAGGAACAGAACAGGACAGTGAACTGACACGAAGCCTCTTGGATGTGAATGAGTGTTGTTGATCTTGTGTTTGTTTGATTCCTGTGTAGTGGTTCCAACAGAGCCGCCCACGGAGTCATACACAGACTATCCCTACCCTGATGTCGGTAAGTGAACCTTATATGAAGGACTGGAGAGTAGAGTTTTAAACAAGGACACAACAAAAGTGTCTCTAAGTATGTTTAGCTTCAATAGGCAGAGAAAGAAAGACGTTTGTTTCAAGACGTTTCTTTGGCAAACATTGATTTTATTACGAGAATACAACATAAAACTACAAAGTATTTTTCCTGCTTCCTTTTTATTATATTAGTGTATGAAACTGAAGAAATGTAATATTTGATCCTGACTTTTTCTTTAAACAAAACACCAAAAGACACATCTCTCTAAAGTAAACAGGATGTGCATAGATAATATAAAGTAGACACATTATTCCAAAGTAAAATAAACCTAAGCATTTCTCTCTGTTCCCCACAATTGACTTACTCCACTTTGTTTTTATTAACTATTATCTCTATGGTCATAGCCAAACTCCTACAAATCTCTCCTACAAATCAGGAACAAAAACATTTGGAAGAATGTTGTGTTCAGAATTTCAATCACAGTCATGTCAAATACTTTTTGCAATTTAGACCAAATGTTTTCGTCTAGAATTTTGAGCCCAATGTCAGTCTTTCCAACTGTTCATTTTTCAGATGATTACTGGAAACCGGAAGATGATTATTGGGATGCTGATCCCACTCCATCCCAGCCTCAGCCTGAGACCCTGAGTACAGATCCTCCTTATGACTACTGGAAACCAGAGGAGACAGGAACTGAACAACCAGTAACTGATGGCTACGATGACTACTGGAAACCAGAGGACACAGGAACTGAGCAACCAGTAACTGATGGTTATGATGACTACTGGAAACCAGAGGAGACAGATCCAGTCAAACCAGTGACTGACACCTTTTGGAAACCAGATGAGGAAGAACCATACAATCCTGTGACTGACAACTATTACACCTGGACTGAGCCAGAGGCCACGCCCCCTGCCCCTGAGGTTGATGGCAAGGCTGGTACAGATGACAGTGATTACTGGGATGCCACATGTATGTCTGGGCTTTGCTTTTTTTTTTCTCTCCTGCTTTGTTGAGATTTGAGTGATATTTGTAGAGTGAGAGTTTTGAGTAACATCAAAAGATCAGATGAGACTTTAATGAACATTGTGGTGAAATAATTGGTGCAACAAAAAGAAAAGTAAAACAGGGAACAAGATTGAGGAAGAGATGAAAACAATGTTTGTCCAAAAAGGAGGTTTTCATGTAGATTTTTGGTGCAGATAGTGGTTTAGTATCATTTTCATGTTGCTGGAATTCAGTGTGATGAGAAACAGCAACAGTAACAATGGACATTAAATCCCTGCAAATATATCACAGTTTATTGCAGTGGTTTCTCATTGTCATGTAGTTTTCTACTCATTCTAAAAGTCTGATTTGCAGTCTTGTTGCAGAAAAAAAAAATTATGACTGTTGATATCTACCTGATTTGAGCAGCGACTGAACTAGTTTTTCCATAGAATCAGATGCTGGAAAGAATGTGTCGTGTGGCTCTGTGACACTTTGGACTTGACTAACACATTTCATTACTCCATGTTTCCAGTATACTACACCTCTTCTCTTCCAGCATTTCCACTGATTCACACATTCTGGCTCATCTTACTTTCTGTTACATTCTTCTATTTCTTCTCAGTCTGCGTGACACATACACATCCCTGTGTTTGACCTTTAAAATATTCTTATTGCTTTCACTATACTTCATTTTTTTGTCGTACAGATGAAGTTCCAGATAACCTTCCATTCCCTGATGGTAAAGAGGTCGGGCCTGAAATAAAAGTAGAAACACTTCCAGGTAACTTCTGTCACTCAAATCTGTTTTTAGAAGAATTTAATTAAAATCCATCTGGTCAATCAATATGTCAAAACACCAATTAGGCTTGTTAGAAATCTCTATGGACTCCATGCAGATAAAATGTCCATTCCATGTGTGCCTTAAGGCTGGGAGCAGATGTCAGATCATGAGTAAGTCACACATGGGAATAACATTATAGTGGGTCTGTGGGTTAACCTACCCTACTTTCCAGGGCAAACAAGAGTGGGTGCGTTTGCTTGGATCTGCATAGTCAACAAAACTGAGGAGTTAAAAAGGCCTGTCATCAGTTTGTAGCTCTGTTATGATTCTTGTAAATGTCAATTAAATATTTTACAACTTAATTACCCAGTGGGCGTTGCAGTAGCATTTACATTTGTCCAAATAGAAAGCATTTGTTGTGGTTTTAGCAAATCAAGGCTGCACTAACCTGTAAAACGTTTGCAGATTGATCTCATAAAATGTCACTTATAATTTAGCAGTGCTTATGAGTGACTGGAACATTTATATGACTTTACGTTTGTTGTCTTATGCAGACGAACCCACAGCCACTCCTTCTCATGAGAGGACCTGGTATGACGACTACGATGAATACGGAATGAGTATGTGCATGAACGCTCACTGCACATGCGAGCACAACATATTATTGTTCAGATGTTTTACTGTATATTAGATCCACTGGTTGCACTGCAAAAATGTAAATCTTACCATGTGTATTTTTCTCAAGTATCTGATCACATTTAAAATAAGACATACTCACCTAAAGAATATGTTATCAGTGAGATATAGGAACTTATTTTTACATAAGAAATCTTAAAAATCTTGTTTCAAGAAATCTCAAAAATATAATTTTCACTTGTTCCATTGGCAGTTTTATTTATTTATTTATTTATTTATTTATTTATTTATTTATTTATTTATTTATTTATTTATTTATTTATTTATTCTTTGTTTTATTCTGGATTTTAAAAAAATATTGAATAAAAAAAAAATCTGGAATAAAACAAGAGATTTCTTGAAATTAGATTTTCCAGATCTTTTGTCTAAAAAACAGTTCTTATATCTCACTGATTTTAAGTGTGATAAGATATTTTGTCCAGAAATGAGAAAAATACCCTTGGTAAGATTTTCATTTTTGCAGTGTAGGTCAGTGAGATTTCCTGCTATGAAGGCAAAAAGCAAAGAAAAAAGATGAACACACATTAGTAATTTTCTAAATCTGAAAATACGGTGGCCTTTCTGCTGTTTATTATTTTCATGCCTCACAAACACCCAGAAAACCCTGCACGTGCCCTACTTTATATAACTTTAACTTTCTTGGAGCATTTATAGATGTTACAATCCAAATTATGAAATGTATAAAAAAAAATGTGTATAATAAATGCACACCAATGACTCTTATCACCTTTATCATCCCTAATAAAACCCTTATAATTACCTTATTATGTTTAATCACCTTCCTCTTTGTTTCCACAGGAAGGAAAGAAGACGAGACAGACTTAAAATGGATGGAAAAAGAAAGAGAGAAAGCAGCAAAGGAAAGAGAGAGGGAAGACAGGGGTAAGGCAACCCAGATGTGAACTTTCCCTTATGCAACACGGAACTCGTAACTCTGCACAGTCATGTCAGGCAGCGTACGATAGTGTAGTTGCCAAAGCAAAGAACTTGGCCTGTGACCTGAGTGCTAAAGTACTGACAGATAACACCATTAGAGTTTAATGTGTTCACTCCCTTGGATTATTTATCTGTTACATTTCATGTATCAGTCGAATACTGGTGCATATCTTGTACAATGAACAAAACAAAATGGACAAAGAAAATTCAATAATCTCTTGTGAGTTGGATTGAAGTTATTAGCGTGTTAAGGGATAGAAACAGCAGGGGCGGATTAAAAAACAGAGGATATGACTCAAGAAGAGAGATATTGTTATGTTGTAGTGAGAGTGAAACCTTGGAGAACTCACATCACAATCCCCTCTTTTTTGGTTTGCCATGTGTCGGCTGTGTGTCCTGGGTCTCGCTAGTGATTAAAGCAAGTATATGAAGCCAAAGATATATAACACTGTCAGAACTGGTGTCAAAAGGGCATTTGTTTTGTGCGTGGTTCAATGCTATCTGGGTCTAAGGTGAAAAGCATTTCTTTGTTCTCTTCAGAGCAGATGTGTATGAGCTTTCAAACGTTTATATGTAGGAGTTCATGTTCAGTTGTCCATCATCTAAACATTCAAAGGGAGGCGATATGGATACATGTTTTACATTCCTGGTGGAAGATAAATCTCTAGCAGCCGCACTATCAGCAGAAAATTAAATAATGGTTACATGCTGCTTGGTTCAGTGTGTTGGAATATGACTTATGAGGAGAACAGATGAGGTTCAGCAGCTTCTTTACAGTAAAAGGTGAGCTGTGTTTGATAGAGGATCTTAGGAAAAATCACATCTGGATTGTTTTCACTATTCTCCGCTCCTTTGGATTCTATGGGGATTTTTTTTTTTTTTTTTTTTTGGCATATAAAATCTATGGAATAATGCTGAGTTCCTAGATCATTTATGGGCAGGAAAAGAGAGAATATCCAGCCAATGCATCGCAATTCATTCTGCATCATGTCCTATTTCAGAGAGAGCGCAGAAACTGAAGGAGGCACAGGAACGAGCCAAGCAAAGACCACGTGTCTTCAAAGAGCCAAAAAGTAACACAACTCTGCTTTAAGTTTGCAAAAGCACAATATTGGCTTGTATGACTTGAATATCTGACTTTTCTGTGCCTGTTTGTGATCACATGGAAGAATGCCCTCCACTGGGGTTGGAGTCCCACAAGGTTGAACCAGACCAGCTGTCAGCGTCCTCTGTAGCTCAGTATCGTTATGCAGCTCAAAGGGCACGCCTCAACATGCAGGTACTCAACAATCAGTGCAGGGCTCCTGATTTTAACACCATCTGTTGCAGCCATCACTTATATACTACCAAACCTTGAAGTAAACACTAGCTGCCAGCCACATGTTGGAAAATAATTACTGTTACGGCTGAGTCTGTCACTTCCATTAGCTGGTTTGGTCAAGTTTTTACAGCAATATCCTAGAATTTAAGCATCGCTGTAGTAGCTAAGAGAGTTTTTAAATTAAACGAAAACCTTCATTCAGTATTCTGTTGCATGGCGTCTTGTATAAATTAAATTTCTTGTTAATGCATGTTTCAATACACAGGATAATTTGGTTACATTTGTACACAAGCTGATATCTGAGCTGCTTCATGAAGGGACCCAGCTGTATCTGTTCTGGTCTGTGTGGTTCCCAGGGCTCAGATGATGAAGATAACATGAGAGGAGGCGCCTGGTGTGCAAACACAGAGGATAGGATCCACTGGTTTGAGATTGATGCACGCAGGGAAACAGAATTCACAGGAGTTATAACACAGGGAAGAGACTCAATGAATGAGTAAGATATATATATATATAAAAATAATAATAATAATAATTAAAAAAAAAAAAACCCACCAGAGAGATGAATACTCTACTGTGCAACTCACATCTGGTCTTATTTTAGGACTGACTTTGTGACATCCTACTACCTGGCTTTTAGTAATGACAGTAGAGAATGGACCACCATTCATGATGGGCATGCTGACTGGGTAAGTTTACTTCAAAATGATGTGTAGAATTATATTATATGTATAAGGGTGCTTCTATGAAACTGGATTCATTTTGGTTTCTGACACTTGTGCAGCTTTTTAGACCCGATAATAAAAGACAAATTTAGACCAATTTCCCCCCAGATGACCTCAGAAAAATGAAAAAATGAAAAATTAAAGAAATAAATTATATATATATACAATCCTGCTCTGAGTCATCCCAAAATTAATGAACTTTTGATAAAATATCATGGTGAAAAACAGGACCAAATCTAGGACGTTAAAGCTACCCAGATGTCAGTGCATTTTATCTGGGTCATATGGCTTGAAATGTTCTTATATACCCCTGAAAATAAAGAAGCTGTGTTAAATTAGTCGACCTGGTGTTTTTTTCCAATCCAGATGTGTTTTTTTAATGCAGTCTTATTCCAGATTTTGTGTGTAACCCATTGTGTCCACTGGCGTTACATGCAGAACCTGCTCATGTAAACACATATTGATTGAAAGGGATTTTTCATCTGTGGTCAATTTTACGTAACACTCAGCTCTACATATTTAGTTTGATTTAGATTGATAAATAGATGTTAACAAAAAGTAGTACCACATCATTTTGGTGTCCTTTTTACTGCGTTACATGCAGATTTTTGTATAAATTAATAATATTAAAAATATCTAAAAATCTGCTTTTATCTGAAATTGTTCTTCTTTTATCTCAATAAATATTTATTCATAAAATAGACCCAAAGTGCGTCCAAACATGCTTCATAACATTAGTCTGTGTCTGGTTTGAATTTTTAGCCCCCGTGTCCTGTTTTTAGTGACCAGTTTCATAAAAGCACCCTATATGTTATTTGAATAATTTTACAATTCTTGTTTTAACTTAATTCCAGTAGGAATATTTCATTTCATTATGACACTGGATTCAGTGAATCTTGAATTGTACAAGGGTCCCTTTTATTTTGAACGTTATTAAAAATATTAACATTAACTCTTAATATACAATACTATGCAAAGGGCCAACTACATATTTCTCTCTTTGTTTAATAAGATACAACCAGATTTAATACCAAATTAAAAACAAATGTTTCAGGAAAAAGCAGTCTTTACAAACCAAAGTGTTCAATATATAGTGTGATGTCACTTTGCTAACATGTGTTTAACTTTTTTTTTTTTTTTGTCTTTTTCTATGTCAAAAAGCAGATCAAACTAGAGGAACATCTGTCATGTCTTTCCAGACTTCATGTATGAATGAAATTTGGTGTAAAACAGCTGCAAGTAAATGCAGTAAATCTAATATTGTAGGAACCAAAGGGTGAAATATGTAATGTGATGTCCCTTTGCTAACATGTATTTAACTTTTGTTTATACAATGTCATATTTATTGGATAAACCTTCAGCTGTTTTACACCAAATTTCATTCGTACATGAAATCTAGAAACACATATCAGATGTTCTTTTTGTTTGATCTGCTTCTGTACATAGGAACAGATGACACGAAATACTGACTGACGCCTGTAGACACTGTTTAATGCGGATTTTGTGAGATTTATAAAAAGAAATGTGGACACGTTCCTTGTATTTTATTGATATATCTGAGGAAAAAAAAATAGAAATATGTATGGGGCGGCACAGTGATGCAGTGGTTAGCACTTGTTACAGCAAGAAGGACGCTGGTTCAATTCCCACACCAGACCTTTCTGTGTGGAGTTTGCATGTTCTCCTCATGTCTGCGTGGGTTTCCTCCCACCATCCAAACACATGCACTGATAGGTTAATTAGTTAATCTAAATTGCCCATAGGTATGAATATGAGAGTGATTGTTTGTCTATATATGTTCAGCCCTGAGATGAACTGGGGACTCATACAGGGTGTACCCCGCCTCCACCCATTGTAGCTGAATTAGACCCCCAGTGACCCCAGTGACCCTAGTGAGGATAAAGCAGGTTCAGATGACGAGATGAGAAATATGTTCCTTACTGCAAACACAACAGTAATGAACATGCTTTAGTGCAGAGTTGACTTTTAGGATTAAAATCTGGTAAAGGGTCATACTATCTTCTACATATAATTATTGCAGATAATTCATTTATCAGACAGGGGTAGTTGTCTGTTTACTGGCTTAAAGTAAATGAAAATTGTCAAGCAGATAAACAAACAACTACCCCTGTCTGATACATTAATTACCTACAATAATTTCAGGATTAAAACTCAAGCTGCAAGGCATATTTTAAAAGATTTAATCAGTCCTGGACACACTAACTGAAGACCAGCCCTGGAATTAAAGTGTCTTCTGTCCTATTTTTTCCTCTTCTTTGTCCAGTTGTTCTTTGGAAACAGTGATAAGGACACTCCAGTGATGAACCAGCTGGCACAACCGGTGCTGGCTCGCTACATCCGGATCATCCCTCAAAGCTGGAATGGTTCACTATGTATGAGGCTGGAGGTCTTAGGCTGCCCTGTGCTTGGTGAGCATTACACACACACACACACACACACACACACACACACACACACTAAAAGATCCAATCTTAAGGCTTTTATTCATTACTCCCTCACAGATGCAGCTGAAGTCCAATACAGACAAAATGAAGTGACCCCTGTGGATTACTTACAGTTCAAACATCATAGCTACTCAGAAATGGTTTCGGTGAGTATCCCTGCTTAACTGTACTCTTCCTAATGTACGGCCTTACACCGGAAATCCTCAGTTATTTTCCCAAAGATAAAATCTAATACATTCCCAGAAGCAAGTAAACACAAGATAAAATCTGAGTTATTTCATTGTATGACGTTTAAAAACCCCTGCTTATGGGTCTGTCCTATCTTGTCTATAAATTCAACCACTAGGGGGAAATCTGAGGCAAAATACAATAAAATCATAGAATTTTTACTATTTGCAAGAACAAACTGAAACTGATCCATCGCGTACTTGTTCAAATACTAATATAGATGCACAGTTATGCATTGTTTATTCTAATCACACTCTTTATGTCATATATTATAGCTTATGAAGTCTGTGAATGATGAGTGTCCCAACATCACCCACATCTACAGCCTCGGCCGCAGCTTCAAGGGTTTGGACATCATGGCTATGGTCATATCTGGAAACCCCACAGAACATGAAATAGGTGAGAAAGAGACAGTTACTATATTTACACCATTATTTATCTTAATAATCATACTACTACTACTACAACTACTACTACTACTAATAATAGTAACTTTATTTATATAGTACTTTTAAAAACTGGGTTTACAAAGTACTTTGACAGACACGGCACACGCTCTCTTCTGCTAAATAACCAAGTAATTTCCTGTACAATACAGTATATACATATATATATATATATATATATATATATATATATATATATATATATATATATATATACTGTGTTGTAATTTTTGTAGTGTGACCAACAAACGATTATGTGCCTTGCTCAAGGTTTAATCAGCCAACAATATCTCAGCTAGTCTGGGAAATCAAACCAGTGACCCTTGGCCACAGTTGCCCCAATGTAATATTCCTATTTTTACTCAGGTAAAGTATTTGAATATTTCTTCCAGTTAAATTGCTGGTAGTTTTTTTTTTTTTTTAGATATATTCAGTCTATAATGACTTTTATTCTATGTTTTCAGTCAATACAAATGCACAACTTGCTGTTTCTCTCAAACTATCTGACACTCTGAGGTGACAATTACAATATCAGCATGTGGACTGTTGAGACTTGACTGGCTCCACCATATGTCCTTTAAATCCCAATAAACACCAGGTGAAGTCAGCAGATTATGGGTAAGAGCCATCCTACTAAAGCCTCATACTCCTGTCTCTGTTCATAGGTGAGCCTGAGATGCGCTTCACGGCGGGTCTCCATGGAAATGAGGCAACAGGTCGGGAGCTGCTCCTGCTCCTGATGCAGTACCTGTGTAAAGAGTACAAAGACAGGAACCCCAGAGCACAGCAGCTGGTGGAAGGAATACGCATCCACCTGGTGCCCTCACTCAACCCTGATGGACATGAGAAGGCTTTTGAAGTGGTCAGTGATCATTAAAAAAAAAAAGAAAAAAAAAAAAAAAGAAATCATGTTTATGCTTAAAGAGAAAACAGAAGAAACAAGGACTTTCCAGTGAGTCATCGTATACTTTGTTTGGTGGTATGTTTGGTTCCCCTGCAGGGATCAGAGCTCAGTGGATGGACCACAGGCCACTTCACTGAGGAAGGGTTTGACATCTTCCAGAACTTCCCATATCTGAACAACATTCTGTGGGATTCTGAAGACAAGGGCATGGTACCGAAACTCATGCCAAATCATCATGTGCCCATACCAGAGAGCATTGACACCAACGACTCGGTAAGAACAAGGTCGTCAAACCAGATAATCAGACAGTAAATGATTTCAAGGCAACAAATAATGAACACAGTTGTCAGATGGTCACTGTAGTGGAACCCAAAAACTAAGATCATTTACAGAATTACAACAATAATATAGATCATGTTATAGCACTTAATATACACATTTAATCGTATTTATTTATTAATTTGTGCCTTCTTTGGCTACTGCCTTGTCTTATTTGGGGTATATATATATATATATATATATATATATATATATATATATATATATATATATATTCACACACACACACACACACACACACACACTATATGCATAAGTGCGTGTATGTGTGCATAACAGACAGGTAACTGGTAACTGCAATGTAAGAATCTCATTGTACAATGTAATGTTTGGTTATCTATGCATATAACAATAATTCTATCCTATTATTTGTGTTTTTTGGTCCTACCTCCACAATTTATTGTTTTTTTTTCTTGCTCAAATAAATGAATAAGACCAGAACATCAAACATTAAGCTATAACTTAAAAAAAAAATCACTAATATAAAAAGATCAAGTCATAATAATTAAACAAATTTTACACATTTTTATTATGTAGTCTGATGATAGAACAACATGGCAACAATATATATATATATATATATATATATCACACAACAGAGTATGCAAGAATACCACATATACTTTGCTAAGAATACATGTCTTACCCTCCAATATATCTGTGATCCTTATCATTTTGTTTTGTTCCAGATTGCTGCGGAAACCAGGACCATAATCTCGTGGATGAAAAGCTATCCATTTGTGCTGGGTGCAAATTTCCAGGGCGGGGAGAGAGTTGTGGCTTATCCTTATGACAGTTTACGCCTCAACAAGCCTGTCGAGAGCCAGCAGAACGTCCATAGCCGCAAGAAGAGACAGTAAACACACTTACTCCATCTACCTCTGTGTTCTGTTAATGTTTATTATTTTCTAAAGCAAGGGTATTAAACATGTGACCTGCCAAATGGTCCAGTCAGGCCCACAAGATAAATGTACAAAATACAAAAATGACAGAAATGTTAACCCTATTATGCATGAATTCTTAATAAACTAGTAAAATTACTAATTGTATTTTAAATACTTTATGTTTTTAGTATAATACACCACTATTCAGTGTAGTGGATTCCATGCATCATCAGTTTAACATGTAATAGTATTTTTTAAGCATCAACAAGTCCATAAAACATATTGCTGCTTTAAAAAATCCCTTACCTGGTGAATTAAATTAAATTACAAAACCCAAAAGCATTAAACTGTTAACAAAGTATTCCCTACACTGTAAGTAATTAGAGAATTCCTTTGTTCCACAGGTTTTGGATTCATTAAACAATATATCAGAGTAAGATAAGACTTCATTAAAGTGACACAGATGTTTTTACAGTAAAGTGAGCATAACAAATATATAAATATATAAACATACAGTATATATATATGTATATATAAAACCCATAATGAATAACTGTCCATGATAGAAACGTCATGCATTAAAAGGTTACTAGTCAAGAGTGTCACTGAGTCTTGACAAGGTGTTTTGATCCAATAGTAGTGGGGAAAAACGTTTTCAGACACCCTTAAAATTTTACACAATCTGAAATATTATCATGAAATATTTGTGGGGGAAAATTATGTTTTAAAAGGTGTGGCTGCATCAAACAGACATTTTTTTTTGTTAGTTGTTAATAAGAAAAAAACTAAACTAAATTCTTGATACTTTCAACATGTCCTGTCCTGGATGCATTTCATTATTTACTGAAACATCCAGTCTGGACCTTCAGCACACATGCAGGAGTACATGGGTTTGGAGAATGGAACAATACTTGGTAGAGTTCAATGACTAAAGAAGGATTCTTCATGTAATATATTACAAATACATTGCAAAAACATTTTCCCACCACTATATATATATATATATATATATATATATATATATATATATATATATATATATATATATATATATATATTTCATTTCCAGATACCTGTTACTAAATGTTTTATGGATTTGTAGATCCACCCATTTGTGCATTTGTGATCTGTAAATTGAAATACATGTGTATAAATGATGAGTTGATGTATAATATTGTTAAAGTTAACTTATTTTTCAGGTTGTTCAGTGTTTATTCAGGTTCACATTTTGTTAATGTAATTTAACTAAAACAGAAACATTTCGATTTGTCATGAATTATAGGTTATTATACTATTATTTTCAGTGGTCCTGTTCATGTACATCGTAGCCCCTGTACTGAAATGATTGTAAATGTTTTCAGTGTAATTTTTGCATTTCATATGAGTTAGTTATTTCATCATCACCCCCCCCCCCCTTCATAAAATGTCAATGGTTATATTCACCTGTAGAATCTGCATCACCCTCACAGGTATGAAGAGGACAGGTATGAAGAAGGTTTCGATGTGACAGAGTGGGGAAGGGGCTACCATGAGGAGCCAGAGGAGGACTGGAGGGGTAGGGGATACGCAGAGCCAGAGGAGGAATGGCGGGGACACGGCTACGATCACGGGTACGACCACGGTTACGACCACGGCTACAGTCACGGTTATGAACACAGAGAGGAGGAGGAGGATGACAGGGGGAGAGGAGGGGCAGGGTACCCAGATACTGAGCCTGAGGATGAGCCACGGGTGACTCCAGATGAGTCCCTCTTCAGATGGTTGGGCATCTCCTACGCCTCCACACACCTGACCATGACACACAGTTACCACGGCTCCTGCCAAGGAGACGGCGTAGGAGCAGGTCATGGCATCGTCAACAGAGCCAAATGGAAACCCATCACAGGAAGTAAGTATTAAGCATGGATTATATAACCTTTACTCAAGTACTGTACAAATGTCTGAAGTATTTTCAGGTTTCACAATTTTATACTTTTATTGTACTGCACCCAAGAGATAAATATTGTAGCAGGTTTTTTTTTGTCCAATTTAAAACACTTACATTTAAAACATAAATAAGGTGAATAAGTTGAATTATCTTAACCCTTTCATACATGAATGAGAACCTTAGTAAAGATTTGTTTTTCCCTGACTGTTTTTATTCCACTTTAGGCATAGAAAACAAACAATGCAACTGAAACTTTGTTATGAACCTACTTTTCATGGAGTTACAACAATGTCCACTCATCTGGATACCATTCATTTAATTTTTGATGCAAAGAAACATGTATTTTAAAGACATTGTGAAAAAGTGACAAACTGTGTGAAAACTATGAAATAAAAACCTTTTTCACATAGCTAATCTAGTTAATTACAGTCTAGTCACAACTGGCAAGTGAATTACATAAAAACATACTACTGCAGATCAAGATGATAAAAAAAAACAAAAAACAGTAAAGTTACAGTAATGTTCTGAATTGCAGTGTAGTAAATGGTGCATGAGCATCCACTGTGTTGGTTGATATGCAACTAAAACAACAAAACTCATGAACAGCTGTGGAGCAACTGTCCGTGGTAGTTACCAATGTGCATGAAAGGGTTAAGAAATGTGCAAATCCAATAACATTGTGCCTCAGCTTACATGCCTCATCATTTATACATCTGCATTACAAACCACAGTGGATCTATAAAGGCCCAAATAATTTTGTAACAGGAGGAACACTGTTAAAGTTTGGGAGTTTGGAACTAAAATGAGCTTGATACCCTTGACTGATAATATCTTTATTTGAAACTTTGTAAATGCATCACACATTTGGACAACCCTAACTTAAAAAAGTAGAGAGTTCTGCCACAACTTCACCGACTTCATTGGTGCATGGAGGAGAATGTCAAGGACTGCAAGAGTATCTGTAATGAACATCTGCTGCTGAGTCCTTGACCAGTGTTGAAGTGAAATGTTTTGGATGAACTGGATGAATTAAATCTTCCTTTAAAGATTGGGAAAACTCTCTTCATTCAGCTAAATAAACTCCTTATAAGGCATCTTGAATTGGGTGGAAAATGCAGAATCATAAACCTGAAAGCAGGGCTGTTTTTCTGAACTCATGCAAAGAACTTTTTGTTCTTTTAGATGTGTGCTTCTCAGAAAACAGTGATGGTACAAACATCCTGTAGAACTAAGACGAGCTCAAAATCAACCTTTTACTTTAATTATAGTTTAAAAACTGCTTTTAATGCATTATTTTGACTGTGTAGTATTTATTCATCCCCATACCTAAATGATCTGAATACTTCCTCCTCTGTTGACTGAATTAGTAACTGTGCTTATACCACACCCTGGTGGACAGTTTGTGTAGTGCATGTTCTGAGATTTGTGTATCTGCATCTCCAGGTATGAATGATTTCAGCTACCTCCACACCAACTGTTTTGAATTGTCTGTGTTCCTGGGCTGTGATAAATTCCCACATCAGAGTGATTTGTCGTACGAGTGGGAGAAAAACAAAGAGGCAATGCTCACCTTTATGGAACAGGTAGAAGTCATTTCACAAGTTTGATCTTTTGTCTCATTGGTTTTTTTTTTGTCATTCAGAGAAAATGTAATGATGGGCTGAAAGATTGTCCCATATTATATGTAGGAAAAATAACAAAAACTAAAAATATAGACCACAATATTTGCATTATAACCCTAACCCTACAATATTATGAGTGCTTTTCTACTTTGACTTTATTTTGTTGTTTGGTTTAAAGTAGATCAACATATTTTTTCTTGTTAGTGTATTTTATGTGTATTTTATCAAACACCCTGTTAAGTATCTAAATAGACAAACCACATCAGCTGTATTGGACCCAGAAAATAAATAAGCCGTAAGGGTTTTTAATTGCAACATTGCTATGTTAAGTATTTTTATGAGCACTGTCTTTCACAGTAACTTATTTTCTTTATATATTAACAGTGAGATTAATACTACTCTACATTTCATATCAATTTTAAGTAATGAATCCTTCCTGTATAACCTTTACTCATTTTCCATTTTGAGCTGTATGACTACATCTGACTAGACGACACTTTGTACAAATACTGGTAAAAAAAAAAAAAAGACTTAAACCGCTACTGGTGACCAAAAGTATCTATTGATCTTAACTGTTTAATACCTGTCAATCCACTAATCCTATCAATACATGCAAATATTTGGTATAAAATACACTTTGTTATTCTTTTCATGGTCATTGAATATGTTCAGAGGCTCTGTAGTTACTGTGGAAACACCATTATCTTCCTCAACATTGATTCACCATTAAAATCCATGGAGTTGGATCAATGGAGACACTTGGTTTATGTTCAATTAATTATATATTTGCTGCAAAAGTAACTTACACTTCAGTTTTCTCTGTTCTGATATAACAACCTTTGAGTAAACTCAGTATTCATTAACATCTAAAATATAGTTAATTAAATAGAGGAAAATCCATGGTTTACAGCCTGACTAAAGACAACATAAAATGTACTTCACACTTAACATAACTGGCATTTCTATCTCCTCAACCTATGTTATCTCTCAGACTTTCTAACCTTATGGTATTGTCCTGAACTATCATTCGTTGTTTGTTTTTTTTCTCTCACCTCTTTTCATGGTGCAGAGTGGCCCCACCAAAGTGCAATTTCGTTGTAGCTCCTGTACAATGACAATAAATTCTATTCTAATATTAAAATAAATGGTGAAAAGATTAAATAGACAGAAACTTAAAGTAGCATTGGGTCTTTATTGGTTAAATGTGTCAAAATGTATTTAGAAAAGTGAACATAGTAATTAAAGTATCTGTTTTTCTTCCCAAGGTGCATCGTGGTATCAGAGGTATTGTAAAGGATGAGCAGGGGAACCCCATTGGAAATGCCACAATTTCTGTGGAGGGGATAAATCATGATGTCACTACAAGTCAGTAAATGATTCATAAAGCTGTTGTATATAGTCGTTACATATTTTAAAGATAACAAATAATAATAAATCATAGAAAATCACCATGTCCTTTCTTTGCTGTTGTAGCTCCAACAGGAGACTACTGGCGCTTACTAAACCCAGGAGAGTATCGTGTGACGGCAAGAGCTGAGGGATTCTCTCCTGTGACCAAGCTCTGTGTGGTGGGATACCAATCAGGAGCAACTGCCTGTAGCTTTAACCTGGCCAAGTCCAACTGGGACCGAATTAAACAGGTGAGATTACACCAGCCTCACCTGACACTCCACCCTCACACTGAGATATTAACCCATAAACACCCAAACAGTCACCACCAACCAAAACCACCTACTGATCTAAACTGTTTAATATGTGGTGATTCATTAATTTCCTTCAGGATATGTAAATAATTGATGTAAAATAGTTTGCCATCTTTTCATGGTCAGCGGATATGACCCATTTGGATGTTCAGAGGCTCCATAGTGAATGTAGAAACAGTCATTGTTTTCATTGATTCACCAGTAAAATTCATGGACTTTGATCAGTGACAGTGGTTGGAAATGCCCGGTTCATGTACAGTTAAAGATACGGTTTACTAAAAAACAAACAAAAAAACAAACAAACAAACAAAGAAAAATAAATGTTTCTGTAGTTTTTAATCTAATAATCCTCAACTTTAATGTGCGTTTTTATGAACATATATGTATATTATCTTCTGGGTAATTATATTTCGTTCAGGGTTCCCATTCTTTCCCTGATTTTTTTCCCCGATTACTTTTCCAGTTGCTACAGAGACAACATATCCCATCATCCACTAATCCATTCCCCCTCATTGTTTAGAAGAGTACTTTTCTACTATTGCAACTTGTGTTTCTATGTTTATTACTTGGACATTTGATGTTCAGTCTATGGCTATAATTTATGTATGAAAAATAAATGACAAATGCATTATATAATAATACAAAGACACTCACAGATTTGGAGTGTAACACTTCATTAGTCTGACAAACGAGTCACAATGTTCAACTGGACAATTCCAAACTCAACATCTGTCTTTTTTTCTCACCTGCACTTCCTTTAAAAATATTTGTATATTTTCAATAAATCACTGAACAACAATTTCCTTTGTTCCATCTCAGTTTAGGCACACAAAGTCACAAGGCAGAGTGGGGATAAATAATTTTCCAGGATAACTTCCAGTATATTTGTCTTTTTTTTTTTTCTTCCTAATTTTCCATGTTTTCCATGACTGGAAAATTGCTCATGTACCAATGATCAAATAACAATAAAGCAGAGTCTGAAGCATCCAGAGTCAGAGCTAAACAAGAAGTTAAGGTTTATACAGCTAACATCTGGATTACTCAACTTCCAACTCTGACAGTGTTTGTATAAGCTGAATTTTTTTTTAGCTTTGACTATGCCAGCTGAAATAGTTTATCTGCACTTTTCAATTCTTTCATATTCTATGTTTACTGTTTTTAATTTTTATTCTTGTACATGCATTTATAACTTGCCTTATTTTTGTAAAACACTTTGAAATACCATGTGTATGAATTGGTCTGTAAAAATAAACTTGCCTTGCCCTCTCTGCAGATCATGGCTCTCCATGGCAACAAGCCTATCCGCCTGGTCACTCATGGCAACACCAAACTACAGTACCCCACAGTTAACAGCAACAGGCGTGTAGTTGGAAGCAACAACAGGCATTCAACAAATTCACGAGTCAGCCCAGATCGCCTGAGGAGGCTCAGAATAGCTCGTATCCAGCGCATTCGCCAGCTGAAAATGAGGTTAAGATCAACAACAACATTACCCCCAACAACCACAATTCCCACAACTCCAGAGACCACCACTGCCTGGTATGACACATGGGTGATAGGGGAAGGACAGTCCTCAACACCCGGTGGGTTCACAGACTCCATCCTGGATTATAACTATGAGTACAAGATTGATGACTATTAAAACTAACACATGTCCTGTTCCTATAAGCACATTCTCCTACTTATAGTGCTAACTGCAATGTTGATCAAGAGGAACTCACTTTGAATGAAATCCAAGCAATGAAATTCAGTCAGTTCTTTCAATGTAACTGTTAATTGTGTATAGAAAATGTATCTATTTCTTACACCTGCCAAAAAAGAAAATGTCCCTTTCCATGAACGGACTCATTAATTAATAGTAACTTGGTCACATTGCAATGTTAGGGTGTGTTATTCAGTCTTTTTATGAATGATTTTTTTTTTTGCTTCATGAAGAGATTTTTTATTATGGATGCACACTAAAATAATGTCATCTTTTACTTCACAACATGATTATTTTTTACAGTCGACATTTTTGACAGATTTTTACAGTATGAACAGGAATCACTGAAGGTCTAATAAAAAGCATTTGTTCAGAGTTGGTAACAGGAGAAGAAATGCAGTTTTCTGTCATGATGTTTCCTCAGACACAGCTGAGGTAGAGTTATTTTTCAAATAAAGGCTTGTTAATAAACAGCATGTGTCTTTCACTACGTTCACACAGCAGGTCTTAATGCAATTTGGATTTTTTTTTTGTGAAATCTGATTTTTTTGGTGTGCTTGTTCATATTACACATTAAATGGGACTTTTAATCAATCTTGAGTGTGAACAGAATGCGTCCCTGAAGTGACCCGCATGCGCAAGCAGCACCCATGTAATGACGAATGAGGAAATACAGCATAGTATGTGACATATGTGGAAGGCTAATACGCTAGCAATTGCTATGGGCAGCAGGGTAGTGCAGGAAAGAGCCATATAAATCAAGATTTAGGATTAAAAAATGTATAAGGCGGAGGTGAAAGTAAGAGGTTCATATAGAGAGAAGCTCAATGTGACGGAATAAAGGCATTTGGAAAAGATCAGAGATATGAAGGATACATGTATGGTATGAATTATCTGGGTTCACCAGTACGAACTGGTCCTGCCCCCATGGACCTGCATACTGTTAGTTCACTATATGGTTTTGGGCATAAGTTACTTCACAGTGGGAAAAGCTATGAACAGTTTTACTTGTGGCTGGTTCAAGGTTTAGCATCTACAGCCTGATGACTGAAAACACTGTGGTTCTAAAGGTAAACCTGCGGATACAGACATGTCTATGTGTGTGTGAATTGTAAATACATTAAACTAGTCCTCAACTGATAATATCATACCTCTGGGTCTTTATGTTTGTTGTGTCAATCACAGGAGTAACTGAAAAAGTCGGACAGATGCAACATGGCCATTCAGACTGAAGTCACATTGCAAAATATCTGACACGTATTGGATTTAGTATCACACATGAAAGTGGCCTGACTTGGTTTTTTTATATTTTTTAAATCGGATTTGTGCCGTTCAGGCCGTCTTTGATATGTCAGACACAGGTCAAATGGAAGCAAAAAGTCCAATTTGGGCCACATTTGCCTGCATTCTGAATGTAGCGCAGGGTTTTGTCTGAGACGACTGAGAAACCAATCACAAAAAAACTGAAAAGGCTCATTTTTGGCTCTGTGCTCAAGTGGTGCTAGTGTATATGAGTAGTGTCCGATAACTGTCAGCTTTTTGTGGGAGGATGTTAACCTTCAGTGACTGATGTTCATCTCACTCTCTTCATCCTCTTCATTGGAGAAGGCGGAGAAGCTGATTGGCTCGCATTCAAGAGTACGTAAATTGACGAGGCATGCAGTTTGAGTGCTGCTGAACTCTGGGATAGTTATCAAAAGGACCTCTTGTCCAGCTGGACCTGATAGAAAAAGAGAAATAAGATTAACACAATATAGTGAGAAGGTGTTTTCAAACTGAAATGAGCCTAAGGATCATACACTTCTTATTTATAATCCTCACACCACTGCATCAGGAATCATTTATTTATAAATGACATGACTACATTGACTTTCCCTAACTTCTGCAAAAAGGAAGTCATATGTATTTTTGATACCAATCCAGCTTTTCCTGATAAGAGTTTATACATTTCAGTCTACAAATGTGACCTTTTGGGCAACTTTCAAATTTCTACAATATCTATGTCCGTAACATATGTGAATTCTCTCCCACTGTCCACAGACATGCCCTTTAATAGGTCAGTTGGTCACCATAAAATTGCCAAATAGGTGTGAATGAGAGTGAAAGGTTGTTCATCTGTATGTCAGTGATGAAAGAGTACTATAGCCCAAGTGTATCCCACCTTTACCTGCTGCTAACTTTTCAAGTGGTTTATAAAATGGAATGAATGAGTACATGAACACAACATAAACAGACCTTTCATGAGCTTGGAGTCAAAGGAGGGAGCGTTGCCACTGAAATAAACATGAGGACATTCTTCCAGGATGAAAGGATCTTTTTGGTAAAAGGGGTAGCAACCTGATGGGAAAAACTGTTTTAAGTACATAATAGAAAATAGTAATAAACCAGATTTTTCTTTTTTGTTTAACATTTTTGACTAACCTAAAGTATCAGGGGCAGTAGGGGCCAGGTGTCTTAGCAGCAGTGTTTGCTCCAGTATTTCCAGATGACTGTCCATGCTGCTGTACCTCTGAATGTCACTTACATTCTGGCCTGACGTGCCCAAGAACCTTCATCAAAATAAAATACACAAACATAAAACGTCAAAAATCTGCAGTCATTTGGACTCAACATCAAATGCATGAAGATGAAGGATGTGATATAACTTACCTCACTCCATCAATGTTAGCCTGGTATGGGTTGGAGACCCGCTGCATTGTGGGATACACAGAGGACAGGGGGAACATGCAGCGGTGGAGGGGCTGCTGTGGGAGGGTGTAGTTGGTGGGGTCATACTGGCCAGGCATTACATCCACTGGAACAGAAGTCTGGAATAATGGAAGTAAATGACTTTCTTAGGACTGTGAGTTGTTGTAACTCATAATCAGGTTTGCCTGAGCCACTACCAAAGTTGATTCTCGCCTCGTCATCTGAGCCCACTTTATCCTCACTAGGGTCTCGTGTTTGAAAAAATAATAAAAAGAATCTGGACCACACTGCTCCCCTTCTTTAATATTTACACCGGCCGACTTCACAAGAAGGCCAGGAATATCAGCACTGATCCCACACACCCCAGACATGCCCTGTTCTCCCCCTTCCCCTCGAGGTACCACTCCCTCAAATCCAGAATCACAAGACTGGCTAACAGTTTTTTCCACCAGGCTGTTAAAGCCATCAACCCACCCACGTTTACACTCTGACATCACGCACACGTGTGCACACACACACACACACACACACTATACTATGTGCAATAACTCCACCCCCATTGCACTATGAACCTGAAAGGACTTACCCATTTACATATTTACATCTACCTAAAATATATTTATAAGAATTGCTTTTATTTGTTTTTTACTGTGATCAATACTGTTTGTTATATTGTTATTAATGTTGTTTTTACTCTTGTGTGCCTTACTGTCATGTGAAGCTGCTAAACAAATTTTGCAGTATATGTTGGTGCATACTGTGACAATAAAGGATTCTATTTTATTGTAGACACATGCATATAGCTGAAAAGTATAAACTGCCATCTTTCCCAACCTCAAATTTAAATTATTCTAAATTAAATTGTATGTACATATATACAATGTATAACTACTGACCACCAGCTGAAGAAGCAGCTCATCCAGCAGACGCATTGCCTCCACACTGCCAGCCTGAGTCTTCTTTGTCAGGTACTTTGGCTATGTACACGAAAAGGATAGAGCAGAACTTTCTATTAAACTGAGCTATTTCAGGACTTTTTAAAGTAAATAAAGGTTAAAGCAGCCCCAGTTACCTTTGTCGATGCATCCTTGTCCTGTGTGCTTTGACTCAATAGGTTTCCAGCCAGTAAAACCCTTGATATTGTTGCTGCCCCTTTCTGCTCCCCCTGGTCACCCAGCTGACCAGTTACCATATCAACCAACAACTGTAGGCCCAGCATGCTGTCGGCATGAGTACTGCCGAGACCAAGTCCTGAGGCCAGGAGCACAAACCTGCAAATTAGATAACACAATTAGAATCTACTGACACTTAATGCTGGGTTTTCAACCATGTTTGCATGAGAGTTTACTTGTCAGAGCTGATTGCAGGTCTTGTTGTTTGCAATGGAAGATTAGCTGTGCAAAAGTCTTCTACTGTGAATTTCCCGTCATGCGTTTCAGCTCCATATATTGCAATAACACTACCTAGAGACAGAGAGAGAAAAGAATACAATAACATGAGACACCCGTGTTTCCCATTAATTATATATACTGTGGCAGACAGCTACTGTATATATTATTGGACTATGACAGATGCTTTCACTTTCAGTCTCATACTGTTCAACCATTCTCATGCCAAAATACTAACAGTGGTGGTACAGTGGTGGTTACATCAAGGAAACATAACAACCAATCATGACAGAACATCCCTCTTCTCAATACAAATCCATCCACTAAGGGATGGAATTGTATTTTGTCATTTACTTTTATGAATTATTGTTACAGATGGTGAATAGTTCCTGTGGTAAATTATTATGACCATATATTACTTGCTCTCCATTCAGATAAGTTATTTTATCCATTTTAATTTTCATCCAATCCATTGTGTTTTTCCTCCCAAAAAACATTTAATTAGAAAAGAGAAAAAGGTGATAAACAGTTTCCTCTTTCTGAGAGCAGAATGCACATGGCTCCACTTCAAAACCAAAACATTTTTAAACATTGCTGTTGGTGGGTAATAACCATTAAGAACTTTATTTGCATAATTTCTGTCGCTAGGTCATTTCAGAACTTTAATGCATTAACATGTTAACCTACCCTCACAATCACACCTTATTTATGTACTTTAGGATTTTTTAAAGACTTTTACAGTTTATATAGATTTATATACATTTATCTCTCTTTTTACTTTCATATTGTGTTGTATGTAATGCAAGCTGCCCCAAGCAAACAACATCAGCAATATTAGAATGATTGTTTATTTTGTGTTGCATTACTGAGGAAGTCTTATGACTTTTGAAAAAAAAAATCCTAACCTGTGACACACTTGTCTCTGTCTATTTTGCCTTCCAGTTTGATTCTCTGGAGTTCATCCTCTAGGATCAGCTCATCATTCTCACTGATATATTTGACTCGTGCAGGCTGAGGCAGGAGATTGTGCTGGGAAACAAAAAAACAATAACACATGCTATAAGATACTTACATGCTGTATGGAAAGTATAAGTTAAGATGGAAAATTTGGTAACTGCCAACCTCCTCACTGATCTCCTTCAGGATTGATGGCTGCAACTCCATACGCTTGAATAAAGTTCCCACAATGCAACATTGTTCTCCTGCCTGCAGATCACACAGCTGCCTTATAAGTACATCTGATCCTGTGAAATAAACAAAAAATTGTGATAAGTAAACAGAAAACATTTAAGTTGATAGCAATGAAAAATGAGTATCCTTATCTCACCCCACTTGTGCTGAGCCCTCTCTGTTAATAAGGGTCTCATCTGCATGAGCCGTGCTGCATAAATATGAGCATACTGACGACTGAAGCTCCTTTCTCCGACTCCATAGCACTCAGAGCAGGGAGTGTAAGCCGGAGATACCCTCTCAAACACCGCCACCTGGTCCTCAGAGGCCGGGCGACAGAGCAGAGAACGGCCTTCCTTCTGGGCGCTTAGCTCGGAAAACATGACTGTAGTGAAGAACAGAGAAGAGAACCAGGGAAGTATCTTCTCTGTTATGCAAACTTCATAAGTAAATAGTGCGTATATAAGTTTTTTCGTTTGTTAATTAGCAAGGCTAATTGTTTCAGCATAACTTTAATGACAGCTAGCTAGTAGTCTATCAATGTGCTGGATAAGCTTTTCTAAAACAATCTGCATTTTTTCCAAATAAATAATGAATAGAACTTACCTCTGCGGAGTAATCTTCAATTGTCACTCGAATAAAGCCGAGTATTGTGCTAAACAAAAACAACGTATGTGATCCACTTTTTCGTCAAGAAAACCCACCAATTCCCGCGAAATCACTCATCCTGTTTTTCTCAATGACGTATACTCTCGCGAGAAAGTACACGGGGAAAGAAAATGCCTCATTGAATATATCAATATAACAGAAACACTGGGAAATTATTTGTGGGATAAATTAGCAACTCGAGAGAAAACACACACACACACAAAAAGGTAAATATTAAGCTGTTTAAAGATTTTAAAATGAAGTCGTTTATACTGTCGCGCAGGAAATACGTCACAAATTTTGAATATGTCGTCGCATTTTACTCGGTCACAATAGCATCGCGGCAGGACGAAGCTTCGCCATTTTCGAAGCTCTTTGTGAGCCACTGCTCCCGAATAATCACACCACCTCTTCGTCTTCTAGGGATTTGATTCGGGATTTTAAAATGCAGGGAAACAGAGGACCACATCATAATCACGGCCCCAATCGCCAGGGTGGTCCCGGAGACTTTGGCGGAATGAACGCCAACGGGCAAGAGCCTGATTCGAGTGAAGTGACCAGCCTGAATGAGGCCTTAACCCTAGACCTGCAGAGCTTCCGAAAGCCGGGAGAGAAAACCTTCACCCAGCGCAGCAGGCTGTTTGTGGGAAACCTTCCAAACGGAGTTACCGAGGAGGATCTAGAGAAACTCTTCTCAAAGTACGGAAAGGCCAATGAGGTGTTTATCAACAAGGAAAGAGGCTTCGGCTTCATTCGGCTGGAGACCAGGATTATCGCGGAGATCGCCAGAGCCGAACTGGATGACACTCCATTCAGAGGCAGACCCATCCGGGTGAGATTTGCAACACACGGTGCAGCTTTAACTGTGAAGAATCTGCCAGAGTTTGTGTCCAATGAGCTGCTTGAAGAGGCTTTCGCCGTGTTTGGTCAGATAGAAAGAGCTATAGTGATAGTGGACGACCGGGGGAGGCCCACTGGGAAAGGAATAGTGGAGTTCACCTCAAAGCCAGCTGCAAGGAAGGCTTTGGATAAGTGCAGTGATGGGGCATATCTCCTCACATCGTTCCCTCGACCTATTACGGTTGAGCCTATGGAACAGTTTGACGAAGAGGAGGGACAATCGGAAAAACTTATGAACAAAAACCAGCAGTATCACAAAGAGCGTGAACAGCCACCTCGCTTCGCTCAGCCGGGCTCCTTTGAGTATGAATATGCCATGCGCTGGAAAGCTCTGATGGAGATGGAGAAGCAGCAGTATGAAATGGTGGATCGCAACATGAAAGAGGCTCAGGAGAAACTGGAGGCAGAGATGGAGGCAGCCAGGCACGAGCACCAGGTGATGCTGATGCGACAGGATCTGCTGAGGCGTCAAGAGGAGCTGAGGAGGATGGAGGAGCTCCACAGTCAGGAGGTGCAGAAGAGGAAACAAGCAGAGCTTCGCCAGGAGGAGGAAAGGCGACGACGAGAAGAGGAGCTCAGGATGCGCAATGAGGAGATGATGAAGAGGCAGCAGGAGGGCTTCAGGGGCAACTTTTCTGAAAACAGGGAGCAAGAAATGAGGATGCACATGGGGGGTCATGGGATGCCCATGAACAGAAACTCACTGGGTGGAAATTCAGGTTCGTCTGGAACTCCTGGCATGGCTTCAGAGAATACTCTGCCAGGGCAAGGAAATAACATGCCCGGTGGGGGACAGGGGGGCTTCCCAAGAGGCCTCCCTGGGCCTGGGGACTATGCACCACCAAACAAGCAGCGCAGATTCTGAACCCCTTTTACCTTTTCATATTCACTGAATTTTAAAGTTCACATACAGAGGGTTACTGTTGAACTTTGAAATGTTGCATGTACCGTAATTTTCTTTTACTTTTTTTAATTTGCATTTTTGCATTATGTTTTAGTACTAAAATGTCAAAATCTCTTGAAGAAAAGAAAGCCATGTGTTTTACTTTATTTGTCATAAGGTGTTTTTCATAGGGGTAGAAAATTTTCTTGTCCTGAACATGTTAACTTTTCTGGAATAAATTCATGATTCCCTAAGAAACTTGTTTAATTTTTTCAGTGAACACACACTTAGGAATTTCATGAGGAAGATGAAATGACAAACCTGTACCTGCCAGCGGGAAGTGTAGGAGGATGTAGAAGTTAGCATGACCATGAATGACTATGATGATGTGGAGGAAAATGATTATGAGTGTGAAGATCAATACATTGCAGCCATGTTAGGAGATACGCTTTTATGATGATAACACTTGGGAGGGATTATGACGTTGAATTATCTTTTTAAAAAAAAGCGCTTTCAAAAGTAATTCTTATCTGGTCCTATGTTTT
This sequence comes from Siphamia tubifer, assembly GCA_020466265.1. Classification (NCBI taxonomy): domain Eukaryota; kingdom Metazoa; phylum Chordata; class Actinopteri; order Kurtiformes; family Apogonidae; genus Siphamia; species Siphamia tubifer. The sequence goes on along the minus strand of CM035791.1, from coordinate 30,208,403 downwards.
ATTTTGGCCCCACAATTGCCTATAATAGTTGGATAATATAGGAAGGTTATACATATGAGTATTCCAGTACCTGTTACTTGTGTTGTTACTTCTACACATTCCAATGCTCAAATAAAGACTACAGTTTGGTGGAAAAATAATTGTTTTTGACAGTTTGATGTGTTGCGTCCTCTCTTTACTAGACAGATTCAGAATTGAGTTTAAATTAAAGCTATGGGTATACTCTTTACAGTACTAAAAATGCCCTCCTAAAAGATATATATATGTGTGTGTATATATATATATATATATATATATATATATATATATATATATATATATATATATATATATATATATATAAGGGACATAGGTAGATTATGCGACAGCGCCAAGAATCTAGCTTCTTGTAGATGCAATTAATTTCATGTGCTGCTAACTCCTGACAGGTTATTATACCAAAAATCCTCTATGGGCATGTATACCTTTTCTAAAATTGTGACTAGATTATGATACCTTGAGTGGTACTGATAAGTGACATTTTGGACTTTGGCCCATGGTCTATAATCATTGTAATTGAGTTTAAGGTATCAATGGTATTTACAGGCAGAGCATAGCCACTGTCAGTTTGCTTAGTGACTAATACACAAACACAGGTGTAATTGTTATAATCTGTCTATACTTACACTTTGGCATAACATGTTTCCTGATATGATGAAGCAAAATACTCTTGAGAGTAAACAATTATCATTTGGGAAGTTGAGTCATGAAGGTGTGACCCAGGCTGTATTCATTCAGTGGGTTAAAGTTTTCCATAAAATAAAATTGACCACTATAGTTTTCAGTGACTCCGAAGGTAATGACACCTGCATGCCTAAACAGTGACAACTACATACACATACATGAACAGAGCATTGAGAAATGAAACACTTCCTCATGTGCTGTTAGACTTAGAGAAAAAAGAGGCAGCATTTTGAAAGAAAACAGTAAGTTACAGTTTTGATCAATTTTAACACTTTGAAGATTTTTGTCCTATTTCCTGTTTTTGTATATAAACACAAAAACATTATCTCTCTTGAATCACCATTACATTAATTTGTTTCATAACTTGTCTACTTAAAACATACAAACATTTTAAATTATCATTAACTTTAAACACCATTGTCCAAAGCACTATTTTTATATTACACATCTTCAGCAGAGTCTGATGTTTGGGTTTCATATAGAAATCTCTTCCATTGACCTAAAATGATGATGAAACCCAAATAGACTATGTAGAGAAAGTGTGGTTTGTAAACAAATGCTTTAGAAAGTAGGTTTCTGAGGCTGTTTCGACTTGCATAACCGCTAAAGGCCCATGTCTGTGCTATAATATGGGAGTGTGTATGGTAGGATTATTTCACAATAGTTTGTGTCACAGAGGGCAGCAGTTTCACATGCCTCAGTGTTTCCTGTAGCAAGACATTTAATCAGTATAATTTTTATACAAAAGTGGAGAAAAAAATCAAGAAACAGAACTCAGAAAATCTAATTCAGTATCTTATTCTTAAACATGTCAAAATAGCCATCTGTTGTATGATGTGTCACCATGACTAATGAATATGGTTGTAAATGCAAAAATATGGGAAGATGTTTTTAATCTCCATCTAGTTGTTTTATATTCACTTTCTCAGCTGATACTTAATATGATGAAACTACCCTTCACCTGTATCAGAGTCCAATATCAATATAGTTTGTGTCCTCCACAATCCACTGTGTCATAATAAGTGGTGTAGTGTGTGTTATCTGGATGTGACATCAGCAATTTGTTGGAACTAGTGTACTTCAATTAGATTAAGGACTCTTTTTAAAATTAATTTATTAATTTATTTATTTTTTAAGAAAAACTCCACCAGAGGGATTTCCTGTTTGGTGTTCCTATTTCAGTATGAGCTCTGAAAGGGAGGCTTTTAAGAATTCATCTTAGAAGAACAGTTTACATCTTTAGTGTCTAAAAAATACATGCATTCATAAATATTGTGGACATAATCTTATATTTAAGTAAAAAAAAAAGTGCTTATTTTGTGTGTGGTGAATTAAAAGATTCCTTTATTAGGTTAACTCATAAAAGAAAATGCATTGTCACTAGAGTTTTGTTAAGCTCATGAAAAATATACATTTTAGAGACATAGCAATCATACAAAGACTACTTTACTCCAGCACAATAATGACTGTTTCTGATTAGATTTTGAGTACATTTTGACCATAATACTCGTACTTTTACCTAAGTAGTGGTTTGAATGCAGATTATTCATCTGTAGTTGGGTACTTACGGTATTAAATTTAGACTTTACTCATCATTTCACAATAGATCGACAGTGAAAAAAATAGTCTGAACAAAAACAATAACAATATATACAAGACAACATTTTATTTTAGTATACATTTTGTAAATTGTGCCTCTTTTATAAAGTTGTTCACTACATATTATTACAATTTCCTGATTGTGGGATCAATAAAGCATGTCTATTCTATTCTATTCTATTTATTATAAACCCATCTTCATTATTTTAGTCATGCTTAGTGTTCATATTTGTGAGCACATTACAAGTTTCCATTTACATTTATATGCACACACTATATTGATAATGTCCTCATATTCCTTAAAACTACAATAATAATAATAATAATAATAATAATAATAATAATAATAATAATAATAATAATAATAATAATAATAATAATAATAATAATAATAATAATAATAATAATAATTTAGCACATAATTAATTATTTTTACAATATGGATTAGATGTGCAAAACATTAAACTCTTCATTATAAAGTTATTCATTATTCTTATGAGGCATCATAGTAAATGTTAAATTCAAGTGACTGAAAATATAATTTTTTGAAGCACCGTGTGACAAATTTGACTTGACTAAATGCATGCATATAAAATATTATATGCATTTAAAACCACATTAATATATAAAGGCTTTCTTTTGACAAAGATGCCAATGTCTGCTTGGTTCATAAAAAGCTTTTTGATTCCTTGTACAGAACTGGTGGTCATCAAAGCTGGTTCTTGAGCACTCTGTTTCAGTGAAAATAAAACAAATTAAGAATATAGTACTTAAGATATGGATAAACACTTACATAGAAGGTAAAACAACAAAAAAGATCATTTCAATGTTCCATAAGACCATAATATTGAATGATAAAAATAATAATTTGACTTTCTTTATAGGTCAACATTCAGCATTAAACAGTATTAAGTGTGTTGGTCACGTTACAGTATTCTACGTGACTTATCAGTTTATGAAAGAACAAAGACCATCTACATATCTGATCCCTTTCTTCTTGTCTTTTTCACCATCTCTTTTTATCACAATTTGAAATGAGTTTGGAACTTCGCCCTGATAGCTGCAGTGCTTCGTGACATGACTGAGGGACCTTGGTTGTCTGTTTTATGCCAGCTTTGGCCTTGACAGATGATAAGAACTTTAATTAAAGTTAATATTACATTTTGTAGTTGAATCCATCAGTTATGATGTCTTGGTGCAGACCATTCACATGTAACACATACACAGAAATGTAATTTAGAAGATTTAAAGTTCATTTAGAAACATAAAATATCATATACTTTGTATATGTGTCCTTATTCACCTGTACCTCAGAATAATAAAAAATAAAATGATGACAGATGTTTACCTCACAGTATTCCACAAGTATCTAAACAATTTAATCTGTACAAATGTCCAAATTAAAGGTGTTTCAGTGACTGTATGTAGCCAACATTACAACAAATAGCTCCAGGTGAACAGGTAGGTGCGGCTATTATTATGGATTTTCCTGTAGTTTCTACTATTTGTGTCCCTCTAGCAACACTATCATAATCTTTCCCATGTTAATTATCAGACAGATGAATTGATTATCCAGAGCTGTGATTGGTCAGCCTGCACATCAGACCAGATAAGAAACCTCTGACATCACAGAAACCATGACGTTGATTCAGGATTGTTCCTCTAACTGTCAGAGAGACAGATAATAGGAGAGAAGACAGGAGACAGTGGAGCACTTGTCTCTCACCTCTTCCGTCTCATGTATCTTTTAATTGGGCACAACTGTTTCATATACACTCCGTTTTAAACTGCTCGAGGACTCTGACTTTGTTGCTGTTGTTGAACAATTCGAAGAAATCATGATCCGTTTGACTGCTTTCATCATTTTCCTCTACTGTACGGTACGTTTCTTTAAAAGAGATTCAGGATCTGTTATGCACTGCAATAGTCAAGCACCTATTCTTTTACTTTCACCCTCTAAAAGATTAAAACCATTATTGGATTATATGTAATCTATGAAGAACAAGAGGGAGGCACCTTACATGTGATAACATGAAAAAGAAAAGAAAATTTAAAATGTATTTCCTAATGGATTATTTTTAAAGAACTATCTGTCCGTCAGTGTATTTTGTTTAACAGTATGAACAAAAACATATATGCATGACTTATAATATTAGGTCACGTAGTACAAAGAAAGAAAGAAAGAAAGAAAAGTATATATACATACACACACACATACATATATACATATAAAGCCAACACCCTTAAACATGTCGATGACTACATTTATCTAATCTAAATGAATGTTACGATTCTTTATAATCAAAAGCTTAAATATGAAGTACTATTTTAAATCAATAAGCCTGTTTACTCACTCATTTTTATTGTAATACCTTCACAATTGAATTGCTGAGTTTACCTTAATTTTATCTGGAAGTATCCTAAAGTGAAATTGAATAATAAATATCAATGTGAATGAACAGACATATGGTTAATTAAAAATTTAGTGTGAGTTTTCTTGTGTTAGAAATATTGTCCTGTAATTATTATTGGTTGGATTAAACATGAACATAATTGGACATTCTTGAAGTGGTTTTAAGCAGATGAAAATACAGGAAGCAGAAGTAAATCATAAAGATGTTACTGAGTCCTAAAAAAATATTGAACGAAGAACATGATCAAGACCTAGACTTGCCTGTGCTGCTTGTTGCACTAGAAATAATTACATTTAAATGTAAATCCGTAATTTTTTAATGTTTCCTCCTTTGTTCTATCACTCATGTTATTTTTTTCTTATTTTTCATTTTGATGCAGATTCTGTCAGAAGCGCAGCATGAGCCAGGCCACTGTGTTTTTTATGAAGAGTGTGGTCGTAACCCTACTCTGAATGCGACCCTCATTACTCCTACGGTCCCCTGTTTCAACTATAGCCCAGCCAGAGCTCTCCGAGGGGAGCACTACAGGAGACTCAAAGAGGTCTGTGGAGAAAGGATTAAAAGTTCAATCAGATTAATGGGTTTATCCATTAAAAAAAACCTTTAGTAAAGCTTGTGTTTGTCTCTGAATAAAAAATGTGACATTGTTCTTGCTGCAGAATGGGAATTACTATTTACTTACTTACTTATATAATACATTTTAATCATGTAGTACAAAAAAAAACTATAAATGACAGTCAAAAAGTAAAAAATAAAATGGTAACAAAGGTACGATGTCATAAGTTTCAAAATTTAAAGTTAAAAGAATAAACTAATCTAGTCCAACCTCTTCAAACCTTTTCATACAAACACTGTCCCAGTTTAACAGCAACTCTGAAACATGTACATTTTATTATTCAACCATATGCATATTACAACACATGCACCAACATATAAAATTGATCTCCAAATAACAAGTATTTAATGGAGTTTATCCATCAATATATATCTGGAAAATAATTTCTTTATGTTTCTTTTTAAACACACTCACACTAGAAATATCTTTTACTTTTGTATTCAGTTCATTCCACACTTCTAACCTTTAGATTTAAAATGTCCCTTAAATTATAACCCCTCTTTCTGTTATAAAACATGTTTTGAATGGGTTCTGGTAGCAACTTATTTCTGGTTTTATATAATAATAATAATTGACGTGTATGGTATACCACTAATTTAAAAAATTGTAAGTTTAGGATTTTAAAAAGAAATCATTGGTGTGAGACTGTTACTACTTGTAAGTGCAGTTAAACCATGAAATACATGTAAATATAATCGGTCATATTTATCGAAAAAAAAACAAAAACACACAAGTAACTTACAGTTCCTGATTTTAGCAGTTGATTTTATTCCACTTACTATTTTATTTTAAGATTCTATTCATATTTTACAAATGAAATTTAGAATTGCAGTACGCACACTGGTAAAACTGAAATAAGTACTCACATGTGGTCTTACAGGGCTTGAAATAGTGACACATACACACACACACACACAAACATTTCAAACAAATATTATGACATCCTGTATGTCTGTCAGTGGAGAAGATGTCTGGACCAGCTGCAAAGATGAGTTGAAACTATGCACCTCTCTGTTTCACCATAAAAAACATATATTAATATGACTTTTAATGAATATATTAACTTTAAATGTAACATTTCATCAGCTGTAGTGTTTTCATTGTTGGTGTGAAAATGTTATGTTTGACAGAGTTGGAGTATGTATAAAGGGTAGGAACATAGACATAAAGCTTCAGCCTTCTTTACAGTTTGATTGTACAAATTAGATATTTAACTGGTAAAGTTTGTATTATACATTTTAATTTCATGGAGTGATTTGTTGAATTTATGCACTGGGTGGATCTGTGAATTGTATTCGTTCTTCAGACTGAAATAAAAAAATAAGAAAAAAGGAAAAAAAATAATAATAATGGTGTAATTATGTTATATAAAATAGTATTTAATGTTCTGATCAATATAACTTGTCAAGACTCAGTGATACCCTTGACTGTTGAATATCTGTACTTTTTAAATTCATCATGTGGACCAGAATGAACCCTTTGAGACGCCAGTTTTAGGCCATGGGACACATATTAGACATCCCTGATTAACATTATTATTGTTGCTGTTAGATATAAAGTATTAGATGGTCCTGACTGTCCTTAATATGAGACCATTTATATTTCATAAAATGTTGCCCATAAATTTGGAATAATTCTTTTCTTCACAGACACATTTCTATTTTTATGCCTACTCATACATGTCAGTAATCACCTTTAACAAGATACAATTATTACATTCCCACTTACACTTTTACAGTGTCACAATCACTTCATAAAAAGAGGCAATTACGATGTTTAACCCATAAAGATCCAAACAGCCACCAGTGACCGAAATCATCAACCAATATAAAATGTTTAATACGTGGTGATCCACTAATCCTATCAGTCCATGTAAATAACTGGTGTAAAATGCAGTTTGTCTTTTCATGGGCACCAGGTATGATGTTCAAAAGCTCCATTGGAAATAGAAACAGTCATATTCTACACCAGTAAAACCCATGGAGTTTGATCAGTGACAGTGAATAGAGACACTTGGTAAAAAAAAAAATTTAGCAGTTTTTTTTTTTTCTGTTTTTGATTCAATAATCCTAATCCTAAAAGTCTACATGCATTAAACATGGAGAAAAAAACATGATTTTTCACTGGGAAAAAAAAAAGCAAAAACAGAGATTAATGATAACAATCATTTAAGAACACAAGATTACCACTGGGTCTATTTAGGTTAATTCTAACTTCATGGGCAACAGTGTATTTGATGTGATTTCACTTCTTCACTAACCTCTCACTTGGGTGTGTCCAGGTGTGTCCCATCCTGGATCGAGGGGAGGGCAACACATTCGCCTGCTGCTCCATCAAACAGTTGAAATCCCTGGCGTTGAGTTTAACCATGTCTAAAGCTCTCCTGTTGCGCTGCCCTTCCTGTGCTGAAAACTTTGCTCATCTCCACTGCATCAACACCTGCAGCCCTAACCAGAGCCAGTCAGTAAAGGTCACAAAGGTCATGAATGTCACCAACGATTTAGGGGTGACCAAAGAGGCCGTGGTGGCGTACCAGGCCTTCCTGTCCACCACCTTTGCAGACGGATCCTTCGAGTCCTGCAAAAACGTCCGGATCCCCGCCACAGGAGGTTTTGCCATCGCTACCATGTGCGGGCGTTACGGTGCCAAACTGTGCACCCCACAGCGCTGGTACGACTTCCAGGGAGACTCCAGTAACGGCCTGGCTCCCCTGGACATCGACTTCAACTTAATACCTGAGGGGGTCACTGCCGGGCTCCCAAAAGGGGTGGTTCCCTACAACGGACGACCTTTGAAATGCAATGAGACCACACCGACCGGGGGTGAGGTGTGCTCCTGCCAGGACTGCCAGGAGTCATGCCCAGTTATGCCAAGCATTCCCCTCCCACCTGGTCCCTTCAGGCTCCTGGGAACAGATGGGTTCCTTGTGATTGCTATTATCTTACTGTGTGTCCTGGTGTTTACCTTCCTCTTCTACCTGGTTGTGTCCTGCTGGGTTACATCTAAAAAAAAGAAGTATGAAGCAAATAGGAAGACAAACGGAAAAGGCAAAGACCAGAACAGTAATGATGTTACTGAGCGGCTCATTCACCCATCAGAGGTCACATGCACAGACAGGAACAGCCTGGCTGCACATGCTTTCCTGAGCTCCATATTTCAATACTGGGGAACCTTGATGGCAACTTATCCATTAATAGTAAGTTTGCATGAAATATTTTTTGAACCAGTCACTTGTAATTGCAGTTTTTTTTTTCTATTTGTTTATTTTTTTTGTCAAACTGAAAAAGAAAGAAAGAAATTCACTAAATCAATTATGCACCCGTCATAAAACTATGATATCTGCTTATTTTAACATTTATATTTATATCTTTGCTGCACTTGTTAATTTTGCTGTGTTTAATACATGCATATACATAATGTACCACCTTTATAAAATGGGTTAATTGTAAATGAATGAATTATTATTAATAATAAGTGAGAATAAAGCAACAGGTGGGCTAAATGAACAACACAGATAACTCTGATTTGTCTTAATCATAGACAGAGACAGATAGGAGTTATCAAATATGTAGGTCTTCATTCTGTGTATTTGTTATCACTGCAGTCTGTCTGTCGTCTGTCTGTCTATCTATCTATCTATCTATCTATCTATCTATCTATCTATCTATCTATCTATCTATCTATCTATCTATCTATCTATCTATCTATCTATCTATCTATCTATCTATCTATCTATCTATCTATCTATCTATCTATCTATCTATCTATCTGTCTGTCTGTCTGTCTGTCTGTCCGGCCGGCCGGCCGTCTGTCTCTCTCTCTCAAAACCTTAAGGAATATCTGGTGTCAATAAAATGCATTGTGCACAGAAATTGAGGATAAAGTGCAAATTAACAACCTATTATAGATTTTCCACCTGTTGTTTAATATGTCTTGGTTTAATGTGAGTGTTAAATTGTATGTATTTGTTTGTTTGTTGTACAAAACATTGTTGATTAATGTCAAGAATGACATAGTGATTTTGTATGTATTTTAGAGTTTTGTAATAAAGGGTTTTCGAAAATTAAAAACAATTCTCTCTCTCTCTCTCTCTCTTCATCCAGGTGCTCCTACTGTCAGCTCTAGTAGTATCAGTCTTTGCTGCCGGCCTCATGAACATTGAACTCACCACAGACCCAGTGGAGCTCTGGTCTTCCCCTAACAGCCGTGCCCGCCAAGAAAAAGACTTCCATGACAAACACTTTGGCCCATTCTTCAGGACCAACCAGTTGATCTTGACAGCACCAGACAGGAAAGGTCATGTGTACGACTCTTTGCTCTTTGGACGACAGAACTTCAGTGGCCTCGTGTCAAAGGAACTCATCATCGAGCTGCTCCAGCTTCAGACTAGAATACGGGTAAAGACAAAGACCCCCCCACTTAACCAATAAGACCCAACGTTACTTTACTGGCACTTCCAAAATATGTTTTTAGATTTTTTCTTTCGTGATTTATCACAGTTTATTATGAAATCTTCTTAGTTTAAAAAAAATGAACATCATGTATTTTCCTACATTTCATTTATTGATCATATAGATGTTGATTAAAACTCAGAATAAAGTTGAGTTGAGTTTTTAAAAAAATCAGAAACAAAGAAAACTGAGGGAAAAAAAAAGACTTTTTCTGCTAAATCTGAACATAAACCCAGTGTCCATCCACTGTCATTGATTCAACTCTATGGGTTTTACTGATGAATCAATGTTGTAGAAGATGTTTCCATGGTAACTACCAAGGGCGTCTCAGCCATTTAAAATGTGGGGGTGTTCTAGGTTGTGGCACATGTCTATCATCAGAAAATTAACGAACAATTATCCATTAATGATCACATTTTTCATATTAAGAATGTAATATATGGCTGAAAATAATAACAAAAGTGTGTGTTTCCTAAATTAAACATTTATTCAATTCATAAGTCAAAATTAGGTGATAAAAATCTAAATTATTAGATAAAAAGTCTAAATTCTGAGATAAAAAGTCAAAATTATTAGATAAAAAATCTAAATTATTAGATAAAAAGTAAAGAAATTATGAGATACAAAGTCAAAATTATATGATTAAAAAGTTACAATTATTAGATAAAAAGTTATGAGATTAAAAGGGATTTAAAAAATCAGACGTTGATTTTACAGACACTGTATGTCTTTTTTCTTTGAAAAATGTTTTGTCCATGTCAGGGGAGACGACTAAAAATATGTTTCTCAGGGGGAACATCACTGAAAAAAGTTTGAGAACCACTGGCTTAGGGTATATGTCACAGAACAAGACATAGTTTAGTTAACTTAGTTTATCATTTCTCATTATTTATTGGTTGACTGTTAGCTAACACCTGTTTACATTACCGGCCAACTGAGGTGCGCTTCATTTATATATACTGTTGTGCCACCCGGGCGGGTAAACAGTTTAAAACATAGATATTGTAACAGCCCCGCAATGTTATTGCTGTTTGTTTGGCGCGATTGCTACCAATAGTACCCGTTTATCCTGAAATAAAAGTAGATGAGATCCAGTAACGATACAATATATAAAGTCAGGAAAAAGTGTGTGTATGTGTGTGTGTGTGTGTGTGTTGGAGAAGTGGGGGTGTCACTGCGACGCCCATGATAACTAAACACCCTCTGAACATCCAAACTGGTCATATCTGATGATCGTGAAAAAATGAAGAACTGTATTTTACACCAATCATGTATTGATAGGATTAGTGGCTCAACAGGGAGTAAACAGTCAGTCGATGGTTTAGGTTAAAGGCGAATGTTTTTGTGTTTAAGGTTTCAATCTATTTTACACTGATTCAGCCTGACCCTTTGATAATTAAATAATATTTATTTACTTAATTTTAACGTATTAACTCAAATATTAAAGTTTTTAACTGACTAAAAAATGTAATGTGCACTGTAAAGAATAATTAAATTGTGAATACTCAAAGTTTCAGAAATTGTACTAATAACTCAAATGTATTCAGTTGTTGTAACATGTTCTTTTTTTTTTTAAAGTGCTTCCAACAAATATTTTTATTAAGGGGAACTATTGTTGATATAAGTGAGCATAACTTAAATACATAGATGAGGTACAACTTAGTGGAATTAAGTCATTAAATGCTGAGAATTATATTTTACTGTTATTTCTATTGTTTCAAATAAGGATGATTGGACACTGAACCCTGACTTTGTCTCCCAGTAGGACTGACAGAACCTTAGAATACTATGTTAATAAGTAATGTTTTAATTAAAGTATACTTTAATAAGCATCTACATTTTAAGTCCTGGAAACTTGTATATTTTAAGATTAATCAACTTAAAAAAAATAATTGAGGCAGTCAATTGGCTTAAAAATTTTTTTAGTTCTGGTAACTTATTCAGGTTTACAGTGTGCCATATGTGTTTATATGAATGTTTGTTGAATGCTGTATATACACTACAAAAATGTAGAGTGTATCTTGCTAAGTGAATAGCAAATTGTTAATCTAATTGTTAATCAAAATAGCTCATCACAATTAAAATTAGAGTAACTTTTCAGTGAGATTTCAGAACTTATATTTAGACAATAGATCTTGAAAATAATAGTTCAAGAAATCTTACCAAGATCATTTTTACTTGTTGCATTGGCAGATTTATTTTTTTTTCTTAAATTAAACTAAATAAATAAATAAATAAATAAATACAATCTTGAATTAAACAAAAGAAAATCTGTCAATGGAACAAGTGAAAATCATCTTACTAAGACTTTGAAGACCTATTGTTTAAAAATAAAACCTTTATATCTCACTGAAAAGTCACTCTTTAGTTGATTATTCCTAATTTTAAGTGTGATGAGATATTTTGACTACACTGTAGATTTTGCGGTGTTAATTTGGAGACAATGGGACCAAATACACTCTAGAAGAAGTTAAATAAACTCTCTAAGTGTTGATTTAACACTGCAAAATTTACTGTGTAGAAATGAGAAAAATACACTTGGTAAGTTTTAGATTTTTACCAGTGTAGGAATGTTTTATACTTTCAAATTCTCTTGTATGATCCAGTGATAATAAAGTCTCTTGATCTTATTCTTATTTTAGGATATAGAGTTCTGGTCAGATGACTTGAACCGCACAGCAAGTTTAAAGGATGTGTGCTTTGCGCCGCTGAACCCATCCAACCCGTCAGTGATAGACTGTGCAGTCAACAGTTTACCGCAGTATTTCCAGAACAACCTGACCAACATTAATGCTAAGGTGAACATGACGGAGCTGGGGGTGACTAAAGAGGTGGACTGGAGAGACCATCTAATCTACTGCTTTAAGTAAGCGCTCATCAAAGCATGGATTCACAAAACAAACTGGACACAAATCCTCCATAACTGCATTGTAACACATTTCACACTTTTTCTTCTCAGCTCCCCCTTGTCTTTCAAAGATATCACTGACCTGGGAATGAGCTGCATGGCTGACTATGGGGCTCCAGTCTTCCCCTTCCTAGCAGTGGGAGGTTATCAAAGTGAGTGAAGTTAAAGGTCATTTATTACTAGGGCTGTCAAAATGAACACAGATTTAACCCATCATCATCATGGTTAATCGTTGTGGTCCTGGAGAAGCCACAGGGAAGAAACATTACATTTGTGATATCCCGATTCTGAGCTGATTATAAACTTTATGAGAATGATTAAGATTAAGAAAACATATTTTGGAAGTAAAAAAAAGTAAAGTAAAGAAAGATTTCCTTTCCCAAAAGCACTTCCAGCTTAAAAGAGCCACTGCTACTTTTGTGTCAGTTCCCAAATTAATTTTTCCACTTTATTTCAACTTTATGTGATTTATGACCACTTATAATATCTTATCTTCTTTATTGTCTTTTTTTCCCCAGTATTTTCATATATTTAATTCACTAATCATGCAGATGTTTATAAAACCTCACAGTAAAGTTGAGGGGTTTTATATCAGAAATAGAAAAAAATTAACAAACATATCAACTGAACATAAACCCATTATCTCCATCCACTTTTACTGGTGAATCAATATATGTAGAAGATGTTTCCATGGTAACTATGGAGCCCCTGAACATCCAAATGGGCCATATCTGATGACCATGAAAAGATGACAAACTGACACTAATTATTTGCATGTTTTAATTAGAATTAGCAGATTAACAGTTTAGAGCAGTGGATGGTTTTGGTCGTCAGTGGATGTTTGGATCTTTATAGGTTAAAAATACCACATTAATGTGAAGCATATGTTAGTTGGGAATTCTGCTAGTGCAGATATTATTCCCTTCTTTCTAGAGTCTGTTTGCTGATGCATAATGAAACACAATTAATATAGATTAAAAATTAATATAATATATGATTAATTGAAATTAATTCAAAGAAACCGTATAATTAAGCTGATTTGAATCATTTGACAGCCTTATTTATTACATATTATATGTACAGTCATTTGCTTCATCATTACATATCTTGGTTTTGCAGATGAAGACTACACTAATGCAGACGCCTTCATCCTGACATTCTCCCTCAACAACTTTGCTCGAGAAAACCCAAAGTTTAAAGTGGCTTTGCAATGGGAGAAAGAGTTTCTAAGAATTGTCCAAGAATATCAGAGTGACCCAAACACCAACTTCACCTTTGCATACATGGCAGAGGTAAATGGAAGATTTATTTCATTTCATTTATTTGGATCTCTGTTAGCTTTGGTCCATGTCATCACTATTCCTCCTAGAGTCCAAACCTAACATGATTGCCTTAAACTGCAGGACATGTTTGCACTATTTTACATCCTTGGCACTGTGAGTAGTGAGCGCTATAACAATCTCATTGTTTTTATTTGCACAGTGATAATAAACGCTATTCTTCTGCTTCTTAAACTGTAAATCTACCTTCTGTATCATGTGCCTTGTGTTATATAGACATTCAGTGGAACTGAAGGACAGATAGTTATGTAAGACTTGGCAGTTTAGTCACTGATAGTTCCCAAACATGTGATGAGGCAATAAATCTGTTCTTTACCTTTAACTAAGGAAGACAATTCTGCATTTTTTGTGTGCATTTTTAATTTACTTTAATCCTTTTTTAAAATATTGTTATGTACAACTAGAAAAAAAATATAATCAGTCTCTATGTTGATGAAGATGCACTGTTATCTTTCACCCCCCCCCCCCCCCCCCCCCCCTTTTAACTCTTCTGTCTTTTCCTTTGTCTGCAGAGGTCACTAGAGGATGAAATTAACCGGACAACAGCAGAGGACATCCCCATCTTCATGATCAGCTATGCTGTCATTTTCATCTACATCGCTATTGCACTGGGAGAGTACTCATCATGTAAACGTATCCTGGTAAGACCTGGAAAGCTGACTATTATTGTGCATAACTTCGCATTCTAAAAAGACAACAGTGCAATTAAAACAATAAGCAGCGAACAAGAAAGTAAACATGATAAAGCAGTACTGGTCACATAGATGATAAGGAAAATCTGCAGATGTGTTGTTTTGTCAGCTGTAGAGCTTATCTTGAAGTACATATGTATGCAGTATATCAGCTGTAAAGAAAGGTAGATTACTGGGTTCACTGTCTATCTGGAATCTTATCTTTCCTTGTCTGTTTCTATCCTGCAGGTGGACTCCAAATTCCTGGTGGGTCTGGGTGGGATCCTGGTGGTGGGTTGGTCTGTCCTGGCCTCCATGGGCTTCTACTCCTGGATAGGAATCCCCTCCTCACTAGTGATTCTGCAGGTGGTGCCCTTCCTGGTGCTTGCTGTCGGGGCTGATAACATCTTCATCTTTGTTCTGGAGTATCAGGTGAGCGTTCATTTGGTTTTCTCATACCTGAAACATATCACTGAGTTTTAAATAATGTGTCTCAGGTATTTAAAAGTTGTCTCTGCTCTCTCAGAGAGATGTACGGAAGCCTGGAGAGAAGAGAGAGGAGCAGATTGGTCGTGTCCTTGGAAATGTAGCTCCCAGCATGCTTCTGTGCAGTCTGTCAGAATCTGTTTGTTTTTTTCTAGGTAAGTTTAAGACCAGGGGTAGCAAACCTATTTAAAATCAGGGGCCGCATGCAAGTCAATTTAATCTCAAGCAAATCAGTAAAATAATGACTTATAAATGTCAACTCAAAGCTTTTCTCTGTGTTTTAGAAAAAAGTGTGTTTTAATCATTTTTACTCAGTCTAAAGTGCTATTAATTGTAATTTTTTTGTACTGTAAAACTGTGTTTAAGTATTTTAAATGTATGTTTAAAAAATACATGTTTATAACCTTGTGCTACCTTTTATGATGGCAATCTGAGTGTCCAGGAACTGCAGGTGAAAAATAAACATTAGTGCATTTACAGCAATGTGAATCAATGCACAAAGTCCTTGTTAAATAAACCAACAAGTGGTGTCAGGCACAACAATCCCCACTCCACTTGCACACATTTTACCTGATTTGCCCTATCTGTTATTGTGAAAACAAATGTTTGGTGACTGTGACCTTTGACCTACAAAATTCCCAAAATTTTATGGGAATTATTCTGGACCACTTTGCACTTTTCCTGAAAATTTCATGTAAATTGGTCCAGTAGTTTTTGCGTAAAGCTGCTGACAAACAGACAGGCAAACAAACCAACACACAACCTGACTCAAACACAGTACCCCTTTCCCCTTCAGGGGGTGGGGTAATAAATTACACATACATAACTAAAAATGGGTATAATATGAAGTACACATGCACATTACAACTTACAGATAAAACATTTAATTATAGACATAATAGTGTAACATTTGGAGTTGTCATTATGTATAAGTTATTATGATAGTATTTTACTGGTCTAGCCTAAAGTACTTTTGACAACTATGATCCAAAAAACTTATTACATGCTATTACTTTATGATGACTTTCCTAACAAATGTTTGTCAATGCAGCTGAAAATGACCTCAAAAACATATATTTTATACAGGCCATGTGTTAGCCTCAGAACATATCTCAAACATTTCACTGACTATTAAATAATGTATTTCTAAATGTGACAAACATTTATAATAATATAAAGCAGAAACAGGAGTAGACCCAGATGCCTCAAAGAAAACTGAAGGGAAAATTAATAATAACAAAAAACAAACAAAAAAACTATGAATACTAAAACTAATAAAACACAATTACAATCAGTCCAGAAGTATGTCTAAGAGAATTAGACGTAAGTGATGTTAAACTACATACCATAAAAGGTATGTAGTTTAACACAGACTGACCACCCATTTCTTTTTGATTCATAAGTTCAAGACAAATATTAAACATAATTGTAAAGTTCTAAATGCCAACTTAAACATACTCAAAAGGCAAAATTTAATTACAAATATTTTCAAATGAAAAATATTTTTAAAAAATCACTGTGTCACAGATAAACCTAAAATATTCCATGTATTTTTTTGCTAAAATTACAAAGTTCAATATTTACAACATACAAGTAACATTAACATTATATTCAAATGTATTTTTCATAGATATATGCATTTATTCATTTAGAATATGACAAATAATATAATTGTCAAATATCAATGTATTTAGAATAAAATGTATTTATTTATAATAATGAACCAGTATAACGGCAGAAAACTTTAGCACTTTCCAAACGAATGTCATTCATACAAATTGTACGAATGACACACATGACGAACATGTGTTTTTTTTTTCTTGACGGTATATACCATGTAGAAACAGAATTGCCCTTCGGGGATAAATAAAGTCTCTCTCTCTCTCTCTCTCTCTCTCTCTCTCTCACATTCACACTCATAAAACTCCTCAATTTTTTTCACATCTTTTTTTTTCTCATTTCACAATTAGTCGAGTAATTCCTTACCAAAAATAAAGGCTTTGTGTAGATTACTGTAATTACAGTTTTTAGACTTTAATCTCTGATTGACTCCACCCAGAGTTTTACTACTGCATGTTATTAAATACTAATGTCTTATATTCATCTCCTCAGGGGCCTTGTCTACCATGCCGGCGGTCAAGTCCTTCGCCCTGTACGCTGCTCTGGCGGTGCTCATGGACTTCATCCTCCAGATGACAGCCTTTGTGGCCCTTCTTTCCCTGGACGCAAGACGCCAAGATAACAACCGCTGTGAGCTGCTGTGTTGTGTCAGAGTGTCGAAACAGCGGCCAAACAAGCCAAATGAGGGGGTCCTGCTGCCCGTCATGAGGAAATACTACGCCCCTGTCCTGCTGCACCGTTACACCAGATTCATAGTGGTAAAGCTACTGGACATGCTCATTACATTCTATGCAATAACATCAGTGAAATACAATTGAGATGCAGAAAAGACAGGCTCAAATTGTGACTTAAAAAGTGTGTTTTTTGCAGATGCTAGTGTTCATATTCATCTTCTGTGGTTCCTTATTCTTCATGTTTAATGTGAAAGTGGGTCTAGATCAGGAGCTGGCAATGCCTCAGGTGAGTATATCTGTTCATTACATTACATAATTAGAAAAACTGCTGCATGCTTCACTACTTTTTGTCATTTAACCAACTTTACTCTGTTACTTTTGCAGGGCTCTTATATGCTGAAATACTTTGAATACCTGTATAAATATTTTGAGGTCGGAGTCCCTGTTTATTTTGTAACAAAAAATGGCTTCAAGTACACCTCTGTGGAGGGTATGAATGCAATCTGCTCCAGTGTGGGCTGTGATCAGTTTTCACTCACCCAGAAGATCCAGTATGCCACCAACTACCCAGAAGAGTGAGTTACTTATCTTTTTATTTTCTATATGTGAGAAGCTCCGGTCCTTTCCAAGTTGTACAATGTGATCAGGTGTTAACAGCATGCTGGATCTCAGTTTAGCTGACACCTTTGTCCTTCACATCATCACTATATGATATATCCTTGACCCTATATCACAGTAGCAACCTCTAACATATAATTCAGGTAATCACCTAAGTTAATGATAAACCCAAATGGTTAGTGCTGAGCAGATAAAAGGGACCTTTAACAGAAATCAGTATCAGTATCAATACTGAAACTGCCTGTACTGGCTGTAAAAGTATCGAAATCTTCTGTTTTTGATTATATAAAGACAAAACAGAAGCATTGTTTCAACCTGGAAACAATTACTCTAATTCTGTGTGTTGTAAAAGTTTGTTTCCTGCTTCTTGGGAGTCACTATGTTTTCATCTGGATTTTGCAACAAATAAACAGTTTTCTGATTCTAAGACTTATTGTAATCCCCCAGAATGACAGTCTACCTCTCATGACAATATTCTTAATTGTATTATTTGACCATATTTTTTGTAGCAGATGCACATAACAAAAATATCTCATAGTGTAAAATTGGAAGCTTTAAATTTATTCTGTTACATTTTTTAATACATCATTTGTTGAATGCATGTTGTTATGGTCAGACTTCTAACCTACCTATTTATCAGTTGTGGGAACTCAAGTGAATTTCAAAGAACATGATAGATAGATATATGGACAGATGGGCGGGTGGACGGACCAATTGATTGATTGATTGAGTTACTTTATTTTTCCCAATTACACTGTAGGAGCAGCATGACACACATATAATACAGTACCTGTACCATCAATAGAGTACCACAGCAAACATGAGTAAAAAAATAAAAAATAAAATAAAATAAAAAGGAGAAACACAGCACAAGGGCAAACACTATAGACTATGCATAATCAATTAGAAATATAAAACCATCTGGGTAGAATCTGGATATTAGCTGTAATATCCTAAAATAGAACTGTGTAGAACAGTGTTGAAGGCTTGATATATGTGTTTTTCAGAAAAAATTTGTCTAAATAATTCTCAATGAAACTTCAAGGAAATACTATCCATCTGACATGACTACAAACTACAAATTATGCAATAAAACATACCTTATCTCTTTCTGCTGTGTTGCTTAAGGATATCTTGTAACAGATTATAATTAACAGTAATTTCCCAAGGATAAGAATAATTATGGACTTGGCATCATCTGCTGAGTGAAGAGCAGTAAAGCCTTTATCGTGAGGGGAATTTAGGTCCTGGTATTGTTTATTTTTATTTAACCAGGAGGAATTATCCCATTGAGATTAAGAACATTTTATATAAGGGACTCCTGGCCAAAAGTCATCATAGATTACAAGACACAGTTACAACAACAATTTAAAATGCAATAATTTAGAATTTAAAATATGAAAAAAAAAGTGCAAGTCATTGATTTTAGATTTAAAAACATAAAAATCAATTCAGTCAGTTTCCAGTGTTTAGCAACATATTCCATGTTTGAGGAGCAGAGTAGACAAATGCCCTTTGACCCAGCTCTGTACAGAAAGCAACAAATGTTCATTAGATCTCAAATAATAATAACCAACACTTCTCTTTGATATTAAACTACATTAAACTAAGACATATAACATATCAAAGCAGAAGAATGAAGACAGTGTCAGCAACAAACCCAGCCAACCTTGCACATATTTTACCTGATTTTTTCCTCTCTCTTATAATTGTGAAAAGAAATTTTTAGTGACCAGTCTGTGACCTTGACCTTTGACCTGCATTCACCAAAAATTAAATGGATCTATTATTGACCATCTTTTCAGAAAATTTCGTGGAACTTAGTAGTTTTCGTGTGAAGCCGCTTACAAACAAACAAACAAAAAACACTCAAAAACAATACCCCTCTCCCCTTCATTGGGCAGGGTCAAAGTTCAGAAATGTCATCTTCACTCACAGTCATTCTAACAGGTTTCTGCTGTGATCTGCAGATCCTACTTGGCTATCCCTGCTAACTCTTGGGTAGATGACTTCATTGACTGGTTGAACCCAGGATCTAGATGTTGTCGACTGTACGCCTTTGGTCCCAATATAGGACAATTCTGTCCTGCATATGAATGTGAGGGAGAAACCACATCGACACACTTACAACACTTTAAGTATTCTGAATATGGACAAAGACACACTGACTCCTTCCAATTTGTCTCTTTTCCAAACAGCCACCCTCCGTTGCCCCTTCAAGTGTATGACAACTCCTCCTGGCGGTGTCCTGAGGCCCAGCGAGAAACAGTTCAAGCGATTCCTCCCCAGTTTCTTGGGTAACAGACCTGACCTGCAGTGTCCCAAAGGGTGAGCCTTGCCATCCACTACACAGATGCACACAAAAATGTCAACAACAACAACATTCTCAGTGCTTATTTTCTATTTTAACAGAGGTCTTGGAGCCTACGATACAGCTGTAGTGATGGATGATAATGGAAATATTATAGGTAAGATATTTGTGAGATCATTCCAAATGACAATTAGAATGTGTTATGATTCCACATACACTGGTGTGTAGAAATACCTACAAACAAGCACTTAAGTATCTAGTTAGAATAACAATTAATGCATAAAATAATCAATTAGACATTGTAATCAACACAAATCAATGTATTTGAAAATATATGTTTAAGATTATGAGTGAAACTTGTACTGATAAAAGTATGTGCGTGTAAGTTTTCATTTAACTGGTAAAATTACATTGGATAAAACCTTTCAGTGACCAACAGAATTGTATTTTGGTAAGACTGTAGTTATCATGCAATTAAATACTGGAAAATATTTCTTGCATAATTGTATATGCATACTGTAGCTTACATGATATTCAATATAAAAATCCCATGATTTTAATATATGTATCTTTCTTGAAGCTCTCTCCTCTCAGTACAAATCAAAATACTAAATGTACATACATATAAACTTGACAAAGTTTCTTGTCATTAATTGGAAGAAAACTCCAAGGCCCACCATATAAACATTGAAATGCCTTTATTATCATGTCATGGTCATATGTAGGTCTACACAAGTAACTCAGCTTGTCTCCTTGTTGTCTGCAGCATCTCGGTTCATGGCGTACCACACACCTCTGACTAACTCTCAGGAGTTCACTGCAGCGCTTCTGAAGGCGAGAGAACTGGCTCACAATATCACCATAGGCATGAGAAAAGTACCAGGAACCTCACCTGACTTTGAAGTCTTTCCTTACACGTATGTTCTTTCGTGTCATTTCCCTTCATTAATTCTAAATAAATGTAAATATGCAGCATCCTTTCACTCTTCATATTTGGCTGAAATGTATGTATATAATGTTTTAGGACTAATTTAACTGCTTTGGACATTAAATGTTGTTTTTATGTTGAATTGTTTATGCCAGGGATGTCAAAAATGTGGGCAGTGGGCCAAAACCAGCCCACTGCTGGTTTTGATATGAATTTATGAAATGCAAAAAAATGCAAAAAAAACCCCAAAACAAATTACGCTAAAGATATTAACAATCAATGGTGTCAAAACCATTTTAATAAAGGGGCTATACATAGCCCATTTTAATCTCAAGTGGGTCAGACCAGTAAAATACTATCATATTAACCTATAATGACAACACTAACTCTTTGTTTTAGTGTAAAAAAAGTCATTAAGTGGGTTTTTTTTACATTTACAGACTATCCTCTCACACAAGAAGTGTGAATAACCTGAACATAAATAAATAACTACACTCCAGAAATTTCAGGTTATTCATGTTCACCATCTTCATATTTTTAAAAGGATAGTAGATTTTCCGCATTGAATGTCTTTTTTTTTACTCTAAAACATTGAAAAAGTTTGTAGTGGGCACTATTTATAGGTTATTATGTTATTATTTTACTGGTCTAACTCTTTTGAGATCATAATTAAGTCTTGTATGATCTAATAGTTAGGGTTCCTGGTTCAACTCCTGCTATGGCAAGGAAAACATTTCCTTAATTTGGTCCAAGTATTTATACAATGGTACATTAAATGTGTGCCCCACCTCTACTTTGGTTTAAACTACAACAGTGCAAGAAAAATAATTGTAATCTGAACTAAGTGCAGCCATAGGACAGATGCAGAGGAGTACATGTGGACCATTACCCTCAGAGATGTAGCAGTGCAGGGTTATAGTGGTTCTACTGGGTCTGCCTCTGGTTTCTGAGCCACTTCCTCTTGCGTTCTTCTTCCAGGGTGACTAACGTATTTTATGAGCAGTACTTGACCATTGTGCCGGAGGGACTCTTCAACATCTCCCTGTGTCTGCTGCCCACCTTTGTCGTGTGCTGTCTGCTGCTGGGTCTAGACCTGCGTTCTGGCCTCATCAACCTTATCACTATTATCATGATCGTCGTGGACACTGTTGGGATTATGACACTCTGGGGAATAGATTACAACGCAGTGGCACTTATCAACCTGGTCACGGTAAGAACACACCAAAGCTCATACTGTATGTGTGATAAACGTATGAATAGTCAGCCACTTTATGCAAAAAACTACTGGATTAATTTTCATCAAATTTCCAGGAAAGGTGCAAGGTAGTCCAGAATAGATCCCATTCAATTTTAATTTAATATAAAATCAAAAATATGAATTAATAGTATAATAATTTTGGATATAACTGTTGAAGTATTCATCTTAGAGACTTCCAACGAACTCTAAAATGCTTGTCTTTCAATTCTGCATCTTGTCTTTATACAGGTTGACATATTTTTGACTCAAGAGGTCAGGGGTCACTGGGTCAATACTGAAAAAACTAAAATGGACTATAATGGAAAAATAAGTGGCAATAGAGACTTAGTTACTATTATTGACAGATAGGAAACCCGGCATGGGCTTCAACATGAAGTCATGACCTTTGACCTTGAGTGACCTTGAATGGTCAAACGCAAGGTTACATGATTTTCCATGATCAAAACTCCAAAAACAGTGGTGATAAGTACTCACTTATTACTGTTGACAGATGGCATTATGACCTTTGACCTTGAGCAACCTTGAAAGGTAAAACCCATAGTCCAGGGGTCTTCAACTCTGGACCTCGAGCCACACTGTCCTGCATGTTTTAGATGTTACCCTGCACAAACACACCTGATTCAAAGCAGTGGCTCGTTATCAGGCTTCAGCAGAGCTTGATAACGAGCTGATCATTTTAGTCAGGTGCGTTGGAGCAGGGTGACATCTAAAACATGTAGGACAATGTGGCTCGAGGTCCAGAGTTGAAGACCTCTGCCATAGTCTAATGTTTTGAGAGAGAGGTGTCCATTAAGAGCTAAAATGTTTGTGACGGGGCAGGGTTTGTTGTACCTGACACCACTTGTTATGGTTAAATATTATTACACTACATTAAGCCTTTGTAATAAACTTGCTCCAGCTTTTTCCTTTTTATTATATTTTGTTTGAAAAGCAAATGTGATTGCATTGTTGCAGGCGGTAGGCATATCTGTGGAGTTTGTGTCCCATATGACAAGATCCTTTGCACTTAGCACGAAACCCACGCATGTGGAAAGAGCAATGGAGGCCACGGCCAGCATGGGCAGCGCGGTAAGTACTGTCTGGCACTGCAGCAAACAGTATGAACACATATCTAAAGATGAAATAATGCATGTTGGGCAATTATGTTCTTATGTGTACATATGTTTTTGTTTTGACTTTAAATCATAAAAATCACCTGTGCTGTTCTCTGTTTTTGACAACATTCTTAAAAACATTTTAACATGTCAAAAGTCTCAAAGCAAACAACTCATCTGCATAATCAGTATATTTTTTAGAAAAGCATGGTAATGGGCAGAAAATTAAATGCATTTCAGCATAGTAATGGGCGACTGTGGCTCAGTTGGAAGAGCGGGTCGACCAATGATCGAGGGTTTGGCAGTTTGCATCCCGCCTCTGGCTGTCCACATGTCAAAGTGTCCTTGGGGAAGACACTAAAGCCTAAGTTGCTCCCAGTAGGGTCAGGCAGTGTATCTGCAGCAGCCGTCTACTAGTGTGTGGGAATGGGTGAATGTGAGCAATTGTAAAGTGCTTTGGGCACCCATTGGTGTATAAAATGCACTATATAAGTACAGTCCATTCACCATAGAAACTCATATTTAATGCTGCATAATTTGTCAAAGATAATTTAAAAAAACATGAATCCTGCTACATATTGCATTTCATTAAGAATATGATTACATTTACACAAAGTCTTTGTGGATACAATTCTTTTATGTTTATATCATTCGACTGTTTTCTGTCTTGTTTTTGTATGGACCATCGTACATTGAAAAGACTGGACTACAGTTTGACTGGTGTTCCAATTACCCAAAGTGACTCATTTGTATTTTAAGCTGGTGAAGGATAGAACATTAATCTCCACCACACTGATGATTTCACAAACATTTGAAAAACCGGATGTGTTTCCATTCTTGGATTGTTCATGTGACTAACCCTCATTCTGACCCACCCTGTGGGTTTTCTTTGCATTTTGCAGGTGTTTGCTGGTGTTGCTATGACCAACCTGCCTGGCATCCTCGTGCTGGCATTCGCCAAAGCACAGCTCATTCAAATCTTCTTCTTCCGCTTAAACCTGGTCATCACACTTTTAGGGATGGCTCATGGACTCATATTCCTTCCTGTTGTTCTCAGCTACTTTGGTAAGTGTTCAGTGTGTGGTTGTGTACAGTATATATTCAAAATGTAGGACAGCATCCAAATGTTTTCCTTCAAATTGTGTGATGTTTGGCGACTTCATCCATATACTTGGGAGGGGTAGGGAACCCAGGTCCTCGAGAGCTGTTATCCTATACATTTTAGATGACAAGCTGATCATTGGAATCAGGTGTGTTGGAAGATGGAAAGATCTAAAACATGTAGGATAGTGGCTCTGAAGGACCAGGGTGCCGACCCCTGCTTTAAGGTCTCATATAAAAAAAGTACAGAAAGAATTAAAGTAAAACCAACAGAGACAGAGATGATAATGGTGGCAAATAGTGTTGCTCTTAAAAGCTAAGAAAATTATTACAACTCTATGGATGAATTCAAAGACCCCCAGCATAATACAATGGTGGGACATCATGAAAAGGATGTATATTATGGGGGGGGGGGGGGGATCACAGTGAAACTCCAACTGAAGTTAAAACAACTTCAAATTGAAACTTTTCTTATATCTAATAAGACATGTGATAGCAGAGCCCCCCCCCCCAACACACACACATTTTTTCTTTTCTTTTTTAGGTATGTATGTATTTATTTATTTGTATATCTTCCATATTTCTTGTGCTTTTAACTAGCTTAATGTGACTTTCATCTCTGTATAAGTACTGGCCACATTTGTACACCTACCAGTAAATAAAACGTTTTATAAATAAATAACAGTTTGGCTTAATGTTTTGTTTTTCTTCTCAGGTCCTGGTTTGAATAAGGCAGTTCTGCTGCAGCGACAGCAAGCCAAGGCAAAAGCCAAGCAGGAGCTGGAGATGTCAAACCACAGGATGCAGTTCTATGAAAACATGAGCTACGATGACAATGAGACAATACAGGAGCCACACTCTGCAAAGCTTCCCACGGTAGCCAATGGGCCCTCACAAGTTATAAACCAGCAGGATGTGAAAGAAGAGAGAATTGACCGTTTCTGAGCTGCAACAACTAAACTAATCAGACTGTTTTCCAAGCTCTGATGACTAAATACCTCTGTAACAAAAATGCACAGGGACGGACAATGGACAGGAATGGGGGATATGTATGTGGCTTCATATGGAAATCATTAACTTAACTATGTACCTCAATCAGAAAGGGATAAGTGGCACTGAAGACTAAACAAACAGCCGTGCAATGTTTCTGAGCAACCGAAGAGCGGACTATTGATAACTAGAGTCAACACTGTTATCTCAATACATAAAGAACTAAACGTGTCTCTTCACGTGCACTGTTCGATTCAAGAAGCTGTTTGTTTGGAATTATTTTACAAGACAGGAAATAGGTTGCAAAGTAGTCTTTTTGTATTTTGTACTGAATGTTATAATTTTATATGCATATTCATATTAACACTGTTTTAAGTCATTTAATGGAACATACACTCCAGCATTTCATATTGTAGTTTTTTTTTTTTTTCAATTTCAGCAATGATGTTGCTGTAAAAAGTGCAATCAGTAAAGAAAACTATTAAATTGGTTTCATATTGATGTGTGAATGATGTGTGAAAGTATAATGATGTGGTACAGTATACCTGCCTCTGCAGATGGTCATGGTTCATGGGTTTTCTTGAGGTTTTTATTTATCTAATAAAATAATTGACTCACACTGACATGTAGTTTTTGAAATCGCCATGTGTAAACCTTTGGTTTAGGTCATCAAGAGTTGAAGACTTTAAATTATTACTGCAATGTCAGGCTGTCAGAATTCCCTGAATCATTTGTAACAAAATTAAGACAGTTTTGAAGACATTCCTTACTTAAGTACTGCATGTTAATATAAAGTAATATTAAATATACTTTATGTAAAAAATGTGTTGTTGTTACACTTAGTTTCCATTTTGCCAACAAGTGAAAGCAAGCACAGAGTAAAAAAGCATTTAGGTTTAAAAGTTTAGGGAATGTTTCATGCGGAACTCGCTTTGAGATTTAATAAAAACATTTAATTTGAAGATGGATGGTAAATAAAATTTGATCAAATATTGCAGCAGTTTCAGTACCTAAAATAAATTAGAATTCAGGCAAGATTTTTCAAGAATCAGGTATGATAAATATAAAAAATATAAAATACAGAGTAAACAATTACAATAAAAGCACATTATGTTGGGTATTTCAATTTTTGTTTTTATTAACAATGCATCCCTTTAGGATTGTATGTTTCATTAGGTCATCAATGCCCCCAAAACATACTGTACACATTATACAAGGGAAACCACGATTCAGGCAAAAAAGAAAAACATAAACAAAAAGAACTTTTTTTAAATTATAATACAGTCTTGAGGAAAAAATATAAATAACTTTTTTCTTCTCTGGTTGAGCTCACTCTATGGTACAGACATATAATAAATAGATCGGATCTGACATCACTCAGCTGATCTATGAATCATCTCTCTACAAGTCCGTTTTTTTGTAGCAGCATTATAGCAAAAAAACAAGCCAATGGAAACAGCGATCCCCGTTTCCCTGGAAACCTTTTACAAACCCCTTTAGTCATTTCAATCCCCCATCTCAGCCAAAGACAGACAGTGATATTGCATCGTGAAAACAGATTCAGGGGCAACTATATTCCTATGGTGTGATGGCAGCATGTAATGGCAACCTATTTTATAAAAGTTTAACAAGCAGGAAACACGTTAATGTGGTGTTACAGCTTGGCCATGCTTGTTGTACATGCAGTGGGAGTGAAGCACAGAGGTAAGAAGGCATAGTCAGGTAGCTGCTGGGCTTAATGTAGGCTGTGGAAATGTTTATGAGCAGAGTTTCACCCTGTAATGAGGTGCACAACGGTATGAAGATCATATCAAACCACCTCCTGAGATTTCCTTAAACAAGAAGCTTACTAATAATGCAATGGCTGAAGAAAAAAACATTAAAAAGGTCCTAAAGTAAGGAAAGGATGGCAAAAACTAGCATTAGATTACATGCTATTCTCCTCATGTACTGTGTAAGGGCGGCATATATAACACTTACGAAAATATGAGACTAATGACGCTTGATTGTCTGAAGATACAAGAAATAGAAAAGTAATTGGCTGTCTGTGTTGACAAGAGGCTACAGGTTGTAGGAAGTGGCGAGGCAAGAGAAGCAAAGCACATATCTGGCTAGAACAGATCACAGGTTAGGGTGGGATTTGGACCAGAAAGGCTCCAGATAAGTTTAAAAACAGCATGGCCCTCTGTAGTGTTTAGTTTCATTAGGATAAAAGGACACAGGGTCCGAGGAATCACTGGGTAGACACAACAACATGCCTTAATCATTTCATTACAGAAAACACCATCTCTGGAAAGAGATAAAATGTTGCTAGAAGTTTTTTGTCTTTTTTTTCTAAAACAGCGTGAGTCTTTGTCTTAATGATCCAGCTTGTTTGTCCTTAAACATATGTTGATGTATTATTGAGTGTTTGCTCAAGATTGCCAACCCATTCTGAAAACAGTATTTGGTTAAACTGCTCACCCTTTTTCCTGTAAAAAAAACAAAAAAACAAAAACAAAAAAGAAGTCTGACACAGCATTAGGCGTGTTGGGTTCAATTCTGTTTACAGATACTGACGTTCTTTGTCTCCAGCTTTAGTTTGCAAGAATAAAGGTGAGTAATGACCACCTTCTCCTTTTTCTTGGCTGTGGTAATCTGTTTAGAGTGACAGGTACATGCCAAATGTCTCCCAATCTTTTCTTTCTCATGCTCCATCAGTTTTGAGTTTATTCCATGTTTGTTAGGTGGCAAGACTGGGGTTGTGCAGCGAACACAAATGGGAGGATGATCAGGATTCTGAAGGAAGGTCCACATCCTCTTCAACAGGTTTTGGTTGCTTTGTCAGGATTGCCTCTGCTTCCTCGTACATCTGGGGGGAAAAAAAGAGAGAAAGACAAGATTAACACATGTGGGAGCGAAATAAAAGGATGCAAATGACTTGATAAAAGATAGAGTCTCTTACTGGCATGAATTGCACATCCTGGAAGAGTTCTTGTATGAAGCGTCTCGAGGTCAGGCGAAACATACAGTGGGATAAGAGGTGAGAAACCTCAGAGTACAGGCAGATGTCATCGAACGCATAGGGAAATTTCTCCTTTATCCTGAAGATATAAGGAAAAAGTGAAAACCCTGTTACTTATACTTCTATAGGTGTAATTAGTGATTTCATTAATGGATCTTTTATATAAAAGTGAAAGTGTTTTACGTCAGTAGTCCTGTTTCGTGGCCTTTGGTTCCCACAGAAGAGCTGAGGTTGATGATGAGGCGAAGCACTTCCTTCCTCAGCAAAACTCTGGAGGCAGGGCCATCCTCTGATATCGCCTTACCACCTGACAGAAAATAAATAAATAAATAAAAAACACATAGAGGAAACTTTATTGATGAATTAAATGATGAAGCAGTGGTGTAGAAACCATGTATAGTGAACACAGTGGACTTACCAATGACAATGTCACTGGGGGTGGGTGTGCTACAGATTGAGCCTTGAGAAACGGCAGCATCACTGCAGCCTGACACTCCAGAGAATTTGGACTGAGGCATCACCTCCAGGCGATGGCCAGTTTGGCCAGTCCATGATGGGAACTCAACGTAATCTGTCAAGAGAAAACACCGAAATTAAAATCTAATCTGAGTCGAGAGGGTGTCTGTGCGAGTGCCGGAATGCGTGTGCTCACCTGTGCGAGGATGTGTGCTGTTGATCTGTGGCTGGGTCTGATATCCGAGGACGATGGACCCCACGCAGTAGAGGCAGTTCTCTTCTGTGTGATCCTGCAGTCCCGTCTCCTCCGAACCCACCATGTGGTTTTGGCAATCACCTCGACTCGCAATAAGCTCAGAGATACTGAACTGTGTCTTCAGTATCGGGACTGCGGGGCGGTCACCTGCACAGGGAACATGTATGTGAGTGCAAAGTGAAACTGTTTTATTTTACATTAAGCAAAAAGGCTGGAATTGCTAAATATGATGGAAAAATTACAGGTCCTTACAAACACTATTAGATTCACAGTAAAACACTACTGTGTGTAGAAAATCTCAGCTCACTATCAGTGAAACTGAATGCCCACTAATCCTGGATTTTAAATAATACTTTTAAGACAAAGACACAGAACACATCTGTCATGCAAGTATACATTGAACATGAGGGATTATTTGCGCCAAACATTAAATGGACTACACCAGCAGTAATAACACAACACAGGGTTCATTATTTTATGAATGAAATTGACTTTTGATTTTATTACAACCATAAACATTTGGCAAGGTGAGCTTCAAAGAACTTTACCATCTCCGTCTCCAAATAGAAATCGCTTCCTCTCCTCAGATGGCGGGCTAATCCTCTGCTGAAAGTAGGCAGTGTCTCTGATCTGGAACATGTCGTTGATATCCATGGGCAGTGCAAGGCCAATGTAATCATCATTGCACCCGAAGGTGGCACTAGAGACCATAGAACGTACTGAGGAGCAGCGATGCAGGGTGCTTTGATTGATGGGACTGAGTAATTCCTCTTTATCCAGAGAGGCAAAGCTCAGAGCTTTGAGAAACCTAGGGAGGGCGAGAGGAGAGGTGTGTGAGAGGATCCGGGGGGAAAGACTGGGACAGAAAAGGACCATGGGAAGTGAGTGAAAAAAAAAGTTGAATTGGGAGACACGTTGGTCTCTAAAGCTCTACTTCCAGTCAAAAGCAGGTAAAGGTCACAAACTTGCATCAAGAAACACACACATTTTAGGCCCACTGATTTACCGCAATGCAAGTTACTACAGCTTTACAATACACAGACAGCAAAACAATTAATCTTAAATGTTTCTATATTATAAACAACAGACTTGACAATGAACATTAAAGCAGATTTTAATGCACAGTGTTTAAAAGTCAACTACTTTACAATTAAGAAGACTTAAATCCACTGTAATCCTGAACAACCTGTGCAGTAAAATCCACTTTGTGCTGCCTAATCTAGCTGTGCATGTTTGATACCTCTGGGGGCTGGCTCTAAAAGGAGGGAACAACCAGCAGTTGATCAACCTACAACTACAAGAGTCAAAGCAAAAGCATGACCAGTGGAAGCACAGAGCTGGAAATGCCACTCAACTAGAAGCATGATGGACATATTTGTCTGGGGGACATCAGTGCTAGAAGCTACAGTTCTCTTAAAAAGGACACTGGGTAGGTCCACCCACCGCGGAACCAAAGTTCTGGATAATCTGCGATATGGAGATAAGATGCTGGGTTCTGGACAGGTATCCCTCCTGTCTGATATCCTGGCAGCAGAATGTACACAAAACACACAAGTTTCACTGCTGAGCTACAAAACAAATCCAAACCCTGTGTCAGCAATGTTGTTTCACCACCAGACAGAGACTTACATTTCATTGCTAATACCTAGCACATAACATGAAATAATACCCAAATTATAAAGTAAACACCATAAATTGTATACAAAAATCAATCAACAATGCAGCAGCTCTATGACATAAGGCCAATCATTGATCAACCCAGTAAATGTCAGCTAATGGAAAAAGGGCAAAACTAAATATTTGTTCATAGTTAAAACATTTTTTTAAACAAAATGGACTTCTGTGTTTTTACTTTAATTTTTCATTTTCTTATTCAGTCTGGTTTTCAGATCTTTGGTGCGAAAAAAAAAAACAAAAAAAAACTGCCTCACCGCTTTGTTTTCTACAAAAGCAACATAGCAATGTGGTGGATATCTCAGTTTTATTTCAGCAGCTAAAAGCATAATCACATATTTATGCTGGGTCTATGGGTCACATATTGTCCTAATGACTAACCTGCGAGGTGTGAGTCTAGAGTCCAGGCTGCCAGTCTTCATGGTGATGGTGTCGGTGAACAACACATCTTTAGCAGGTGAGGCCAGAGCCTCACTGTGAGACAAAGAAGGGTGTATCCTTTGCTGTTGCAGCCTTTTCAATGTAGCATAACCAAGTGCATCTCGAGGGCTGGTGTACATAAAGCTACAGTCAGCCAGGCTCTTGATTGTGGTAACGGAAGGGGACTTGAGAGATTGAGCTCGGCGGGGGAGCGTGTGCGAAGAGCCGGGCGGTACCAAAGAGACAGTAGAGGACTTAGACGTGGACATGTGGTTAGTCTGAGCCTGGGGGGTGAGGGAGGAGAGTGTTTTCACAGTCTTGGCTGACACCACTGTGTTAAGGCTCACACAGTCAGAGGAGTCTGGTTCAGGCTCAGGGTGTTCAGGGTTTCCAACCGTCTCTCTGGAGGGGCTGGAGCTCATCGAGCTAATGCCACTGGTTGTCGTGTCCGTGTTAAAGCTTTGACTGCGGCTTTTAAACTGAGTACCTCCACCACCTCCTCCGCTCCCTCCCACATTGCCTCCACTAGAGGAGGAGCCACCATCACCTCCTGCAAGGCGCTCTCGACTGGTTTGCTCCCTCTCCCGGACAGGGTGCTCTGTAGCCCCGTGCCCCCCGAGACCACTGAGACCGAGGCCTGAACCTCCGCTCCTGGCCAGCCTGCCATCCACAAGCTGCTCCTCAGAGCCTCCTCTGGTCCCAACAAATGACGTCTCCAGACTGACTGTGGGACTTCTGGGCATTCCTCTTCCATTGAAGATAGGGGGGAACACATCCCCCTGGTTCGGGCTGTAGACAGAGGGCTCTGTCACTGTCCTGTTTCTCCTCATACTCCCCGTCTTGAGTTCAGTAGGGGTCCGTGACCCTGAGGGTGTCTTGGGATCACTGGTGGAGCGCAGCTTCTTGCTCGGGAGGGACAATGAGTTGAGGAAGCGGGTACGAACAAAGCGTGAAGAAGCCAGGATTGTGAAGGGGCTGCGGTCCTTCACTGGTTTGGAGTGTGAATAGAAAGAAGGCTCGTCTACCTGGTCCAAAATGTCACACTTGTCATCATCCAGGATGTACATATCTGTGAAACAAGAAAAGAATCAAAAGAACAAGAAACATTTGGAGTATAAAATATATTAAACATATTAAAATCTCATTATTTTACTCATTTAAAGGAATAAAATAGAGATGGCTGGATTTTAGACTTTTAACCCAACTAACATTAAAAAATCTAAACCAAATATAAGCAAAAAAAGGGCTTCATACTTGGCTGAGACTCGCTCTCACTGTTGTGGCGGGAGCTGGTGGATTCAGAGTTCAGACTGAGCGTGCTCGGTACTGAGGAAAGTTCAGAGGTCAGCTGTGCATCGACCTCTTCTGGAGTGACAGGCCACAGCGTCCTGCGACTGTGTCTGACTGCATCCCAACCATACTGCTTCAGCACCTCACAGCCCTGCCTGGTCTTGGAGATGACACCGAGCACATATACACATGTCCTGTGGATGAAAAAAAGCACAATTACATATAATTGTGTTAATAAAGGTAGTTTGTATTTGGTATGTTAAAATTCTCTCATGTTCTCTTTTTCAGAGAATAATTTTTGGGTCATTTTGGTGATAATCTATTACTAAATGCAAACTTTAGACTATAAACAAACATTGTGTTGTATGACTTAAACATCAAGACAGCTTCCCTCTTCTATAAAAAGCTTTCCACTTAGTGTGACCTGATCTAGGTGCTGAAAAGAATAGTTTACAAGTGTACAACAAATCAAGTTTGTAAATGTGACCTAGAGAGTAGATGAGGTCTCGTGTTCAATATTGAATGTCTCCAATGACCACTGTAGCCTAATTTATCCTTGTGATAGCAACAGCATTTTTTTGTTATGAAAAACACATGCATCGATAAACAGAAGCAGGGTATTTACTTGGTATTTTATGCACGAGCATAAAACACAAACATCTCTTGTCTTCCTAGTATTAAGCACACACCTTTGAGAGACTAACTTTAGGACAAGAACACCAGGAAATTCAAAACCCTAACTCACTTCCATGTGAGTGCTGTTTCCTGCAGCATTTTCATGAGCTATCACAGGAAAGATAATGGCGCTGAATACAACATAGTCCTTTCAAATGACAACATTCATTCATGGCTGAACGAAAACAGGACAATACTGAAATGATTTTCAAGGATACGTTTTTCTGGTGCATTTTACTGCTGCACTGATTTTCCACATTTTCCACATGGAATGAAAGATAGTCAGCAATCTGAAAATTTCCCTGGGATGCATGAGGTTTTAATTTACTTTGAGTACTAATTTATCAGCAAAACCATACAAATAAAAAAGTACTATAATGGAGCATCTTCAGTAACACGAGCCATTTAAAATTACAAATCTGAATATAAATGTGTATTAAAAAAATTATCACATGCATATTTGTTGATAAAAGGACATACCCTCGTACTGACAACACCTCACAATGCTGAGCCAATGTGAGGATATCAGGAATGACATTCTCCTCCTGCAGGAGATTCAGACCCCAGTTTGATGAACCAATGTTGCCCTGCATGTAAAAAAAATAAAAATAAATACTATCTCAGTCAACTTTTTATAATGGATAATATTTGAGCGGCTGTGTTAAATAAGGTGATAGACATAGACTGAAGGTTACTAACCAGAGCCCAAAGAGCAGCCTTCAGCTGTTTAATGCCCTCCCAGGTGTCCAGCATCGGGGAGCGAACCACATAACTGAGGTCAGGAACCACACTCTGGAGACATCCAGAAAAAGATAAGGTTTAAAGAAGAGCTGCTTACTCTGTACTATCTTTCAATGTCATAAAACAATGGAAAAAGGATTTCAACAAAACAGAGGGTTGTAACTTTGACCAAATTTCTTTGCTTACCTGAGCCTCTAATAGATGGCAGCCTGTCTTATCATGAACTAGCTGACCGTACAAGTGCACAGGGAGATATACATTTGGTCTTTGTAACCTACAGACACAAAAGATAGTAGAAACACATTTGATACAGCACATCCTGTGACTCATCGTGTTTTTCAGCTGAAGTTCTCACCTTTGGTTGCTGCGTCTGACGTAGTTGTCTCCATCAACAGGTTTGCGGTAGGTTGTTAGAGCTTCATTGAGCTGCTCCTCTATCAGGTCCACATACTTAAGGTTATATTCCTGCAATAAAGAGAAGGCCAGTTATATTACATACACCTTGGAAAGAATGAACCCTTTAGAAAGACAGTTTATATACTGATTTAACAGTACCTTATGCCATTTTTCCAGCTGTTTGCTGACGTAGCCCCTCTCATTGAGGTAGGAGAAGCCTTTAGGAATGGACAGGAACCTGAACAATTGAAACGAGATAGACAGGCTTAAGACAGTGTCAAATGCTTTACATTTTGATATTAACTAAAGACTTAAAATATGACATGTAGGATGTCGAAGGAGTGTTTTTAATTTTTGACATTTTGATTTAGCTCTGGGTATTAATGAGCAAGAGATAAAATAATATTGTATGCCCCACATTCTTTCACCCCATAATTTTCAGTTTCTGTAAAACAAGACTTTACTCATAATACCTGAAATGTCAGTACCGTAAAACTACAATAGAATTCTATTACACCTAGTCAATTCATCAAAATAAAAGTCCAACTCCTGCATTCTTCGCAAAAAGTTAAAAACACAACTGAAATATATTAAATACAAATTACAAGAATGAAAAACTAATAACTCATGTGAAACTCACCTGAGGAGCAGCAAGAGGCCTTTGTCTCCCAGATGAGACAGAGCTGGTTTCAGCTGAATTAGTGCATGCAGATTAGCCTGAAAGACAAGCAAATATAAAAAGTTAGAAACTGTTAACAGGTTAAAAAAAAAAACTGCCATATTTACACTGTTTAGATAAATCCAGTTTGCCCCTTGTGTTACCCTTGTTTTTTAATAGACATTATTAAGAAACAATAGATATTGTTTCTTCATAATGGGCAGCCGTGGCTCAGTTGGTAGAGCGGGTTGTCCAATACCCGAAGGGTTGGCAGTTCGAATCTCGCACTGTGCTAGTCGTGTTCTGTTGTGTCGTGTTGTTGTGTCCTTGGGCAAGACACTTCACCCTCCAGTGCTCAAACTGGTGTATGGATGCATATGAATGTTTGGTGGTGGTCAAAGGGGCCATTGGTGCAAATTACAGCCACGCGTCTGTCAGTCTGCCCCAGGGCAACTGTGGCTATCTATGTAGTTTACCACCACCAGAGGGAGCATGTGAGAGTGAATGAATCCACTGTGCACTTTGAGTATGTGTGTACATAGAAAAGTGCTACTCTAATCCATTATTATCATTATATTATTTACTTCTGTATAAAATGTGGTTTTTCAGTGCAGTTAAGACAAAGATCAGAATGATGTCGATAGGCCTAGCTAGGTGTACATCCATATCATTCATTCTGCTTGACACAAATACGTAATGATGCAGTTATCTATTATCAGCCATCACAGGTCACCAGAAATGTTCTCTCTCTTTTTTTTGTTTTTTTTTAATCTCTCACCTTGTCCTCGCAGGCCTCATCCAGTATGTCCAGGGCCTCCATTGAAACAGCCTTGTTGTGGTCATGCAGCTGTGTGACTAGCAGCTCCATGCCCCAGCTACTGAAGAACTCCACACCAGCACGTAGCAGCACACGGAGATGCTTGGTGGCAAAGAGCCTGCAAGTCTGTTCAAGAAACACAAGGAGAATTATGGGAGATCAGCAGTTATTAAAGCAGACTATGGGGTCATAGAAACAATACGATGTGTTTTCTCAAATGTGCAAGTATAGCGGTTCTCAGTGATGGCAAGTATTTCCATCACATTTGCTCATATTTTTCTACACACTGAAAAACAAAGTATCACATTTTACCCAGTATTAGTTAAAATAGTTAGGTGATTAGTGTACACACCTCAGTTACTACATCAACCATCCAAACAAAAATACAACCCTTGATGCTGATGCTTGATGTGACTGTTCTTACATCAGTAGCAGCAGTGAGGATCTTAGAGAGGATCACTCTGGCCAGACCATCTCTGCTGTAGTCCAGTGTGGATACAGCAAGTTTCAGCACAGCATCCTGGTTCTTCACAGAGCACAGATTCAGCAGGCTGAAACAATACATACATAGTTAGTGACTTCTTGACAAAATGCATCAAAGATCAAGTTTTTGGTGGAGGGAAAGCTCAAAACTTTGAGATAGACTGCTGCAAACTAACCACTGAAACAGGCCACATTTCTCCAGCAGTTTGACTCCCTGTGGATGTGCAGAGAGCGTGCCAAGGAAGAGGAAGTAGTGCTGGCTGAGAGTGGTTAGCAGGCCGTTACTCTGCAGAGAACGTTCAGGCTTCAGCCCTGACGATGAGGAGAGCCAGGAAACCATGTCTCTCACCAGCTCCTCCAGATACCCCTGGCCGTCCTGGTCACAGTGTGGAAGAGTGAATAGAGAGATGAGTAGACAAGTAGGTGAGGAGATAAAAAAAAAAACAAGAGAAAAAAACATAAGATGTGGGAACAGGTCTAACCTCATCTGAGTCCATGAGGAACTCGACAAACTGACAGCCAACCACAGTGAGTTGTCTGGCTTTTACATGGTCCAGTGCCAGCCCTGCATACAACTTACTGCTGGGTTTATAAAAATACAGCAGTCTCCGCACAAACCTGGATCATGACAGACAGAAGACGTCAGAGTAGTGTACACAATTTTAACTGCATTAAAACGTTTTCAAGTGCTCTTACTTGTGCATTTGTTCGTCTTTGTTGTTCCTGAGGTTTACATGTGGCCACTGGTAGAAAAGCACAGTTTAAACATTAATAACAATTACAAAAAATTGCAACCGCAATAACACAAAACTATTCCAGTAAATGCTAAATTCTTTGACAGATGCCAATATGTTACTTTCTGTTTTTGTTGTTATAAAACACTTCCTCCCTTGACAAAGAAATCCTCATTACATCAATAAAAAGCCTTCTGACATTGCATCATATTATTATCTTTGAATGAACATATTCAAACATAAAAACTCTTGAAAAACTTTAGTGTGACACAAAAGGTAAGAATCTGTGACTACCATCAGAAAAAAATACATCTTGCACGTCAATATATCGTGTATCTGAATGTCACAAATATATAATTTATGTCAACTTTGGTCCTTTGATTGGATCATGAATGAGGCATTTTATAGTAATGAAATAGCAGATACATTTAAACCAGGAACATTTGTCGGACATTCAACAGGAGTTTGTGACACATGACCACCTCTGAGCATTGTATACAAATCAAATGCATAACTAACAAGAAACCTACATTTTTTGGTCAGAAGGTAAACACAGAGTTTTTTTTTAAAGTCAATGAACAACAAATAACAAATAAATACTGCAAACTCTTCAAATGAAACAATTTCATCATGCTATGTTCTCATATCTCAAAGTAAGCAACATGTTTGAGCATCAGAATATGCACAACTATCTAAACAGAAATATTTGTATGACATTCATTCTTTGCCCAGGGAACGTTTTTTGTTGTAAATATGGACAAAAGTGTAATAACTGTACGTA
Source organism: Siphamia tubifer (assembly GCA_020466265.1). Lineage (NCBI taxonomy): Eukaryota > Metazoa > Chordata > Actinopteri > Kurtiformes > Apogonidae > Siphamia > Siphamia tubifer. The sequence continues at coordinate 30,170,216 of CM035791.1, read as the reverse complement.
CTTGGATACATCATTATAAATGCATTCAATGACCCATCTGTGTATTTGATATTGAGGATATCAGTCTGACCTTGAGAATGGTGGCAATGAGCAACCAGTTCCACTCCAGGTTCTGCTTGTGGTTGAGTATGTGACTGTCTCTCAGGTTCATCATAAGTGCTTCTTCTGTGTCCTAAGTATACAGGTGCAGAAAATATTCATTTTACATGATAAACAACAAGAACACACAAATGATCTGATTTTTACATATGTTTGGAAATGCTACACAACAACATTAAACATATACTGTGGAGTTTATTTAGTAAGTCATCATTAAATTCAAAAGACTACAAAAGTACATTTGTGTTACCTTGATGACATAGATGTCTCTGTGTGCACGTGAGTGTGACTCTCTGCGGTTATGTGAAGAAACAGACTTGCGGATGATGTGGTCCAGGTAAAGACTATGTGGCTTCAAACCCTTCTTCTTCTTTTCATGGAAACGCTTCAGATTGTTGACAGCAGCACTTGCCCGTCTGGGAAATATGCAAAATACAGAATATAGTAGAATATAGTATAGTAGTATAGAATATATATACTGAGAATGTAAACGTCTGGAAGTAACTTGTGACAAAGAGCATATTGACAAGTACTCACAGCCGTTTGTCCTGGGGGATGTCAAAGGAGGCTGCCATGTTGATAAGGGTAGGAAGGCAGTGCAGGTGGTGACTGTGAGAATGAGGAAGGATGGTGTTTGCCTAAACAACACAGGTAGGTGGAGGAAAGACCAAAGATGCATTTAAATCAGACAAAAACAGCTTTGTAAAACACACACCTTTGCCATATTCATTCAAAATTTGCTTCTCCAATAACATACATTAAGTCAAGAGCACTGATTTTCCATTTTCAGAGATATTGCCACTACTTTTATATTACCATGTGTAGAAGTTCTCCCAAAAGGATGGTAGCTCTAACAGCAAGTTGATCATCACTGCTGGTCACGACTTCAACCAGCCCCTGTTTTTCAACAATGAAGAAAGAAAGAGAGAGGGATGTGGGTTTAATAGCAATGTTCAAAGCAGCTCTCAGATTGTATATCCGAAGATGCAGGAAAAAAAAAAGTCTCCACTGGCTGAAAAATGATGGATGTAAATATACATGAATGTCCTTCAGCATACCTCTAAGAGCCCATTAGTGATGAATGCCGACAGAACAAAGGCCAGATAGTTGTCCATTAGATCTGGCCTGATAAACCAAACAGAGAAACACTTTATTCCTACCCTGTGTACAGATTAAGAGAGCTCAAGGTCACCGTATACAATTCTGACACCATCATATTATTCCTCACCTAGAGCGGGCCCGATGGGGTAGGATGACTTTGGCCTCAGCAGCAACAAACCCATCAGACAGTCTCCATGTGTCCTGGAACCTGGCGGGGTCTGAAACAAACCAGAACAGGTGTTATTTAATCATATGTACAAGAAAACATAACAATTCAAAACTCTGTTTTTGTAAAAAATCATGGTCAGCAAGGCCAAGGAATATAATTATTATGTCACTCGTTTCTTGGGAATAAGGAGAGGTTTGTAAAAACAACCTACACTTCTTAGTAGAAAAACAGTAGAAAAAATGTTTCACTTACCAACACTTAGAAGACCTTCCATAAAGTCTTGTGTTACAATGGGCACAGGGAGCCTGAATATCTCATATAACACCTCCAACAAACCTTTCTGCAGGGGGAAATGACAATAAAGTATTACTCCTAATGTTACTGCAGTGTAACACAATGAATGTTTCACCGCAAAATCACATGAAACAATAGCAACCATAACTGCCACGTCTGCTGCTTTTATTTATGCTATGACTGAAGTATATTACTATGTAAAGTACAAATAAACTGGCTCACAGGATGTACTCAGAATGAGGGTGACTATTTCAGTTACTCAGTGGCAGGACTGACATTTGTATTCCTTCCTTATCTGTGTGATAATGCTTTGTTACTGCTATATGAAAAAACATCAACATCCAGACTGAAAATGCCAAGATTTGACAGAGACTTCATACATTTTATGCAGCTTTTACTTTTATAGGGATTTAGTACTTTTCATACCACAACAACTTCTCTCCAGATAATATTTTACAAACACACAGTCACCATGTCTTATGCCCAACAGTACCCAAGACCAATGTGGTTCATTTAAAGAACTAACCAAACCACCCGGACTGCATTGACTTCTGTTCTTGAATGATAATAGAGTTGGCCAAAATTATGTCTATTTCGGTCGAAATGTGGAGATGGGTCTGGCTGCAAGATTAGTTTACAAGCCTCAAAATGTCAGTAGCCTTGTCAGCATATGTGGAAACCCTGGGGTATTTCATAGTTCATAGTTTACTGTTCTGGCAACTTACTGTGGGAAACTAGTTGACCTTCCTTTATGGAACTGAATCGATTGACATTAAGTCAGACCTTAATGAGCCCTGTTAATTTGGTAAACTTGCTTTATGGAACAGGCCACTTGACTATAACGGTATGCATTACAATACACTCTGATGGAAGAAATTACATTTACACTGATCTACAGCCAACTGATCTGTCAGGGTTCTTACACATTACTTTTAATGCTTCTCGGGTGTAAGTTCACTAGGTTATGTTCATCATTTCGTATGTAGTCGTTAATACTCACCCTAACTTCCATATTTGGTATGCAAAGTAAACCAATTAAAGATTGGATTCCAGAATTTTCTGCCTTGCATAGGTTGATAATTCCTGAGTAAAAAAACACAATGGAAAATATTTAAGGAATGAAAGACATGTGTATACATGTATACCAGTGAATTATTCACACAATAAATACATTTGTAACATATGAGCTCTTACCAGACCAAGAGCGAAAGGCAGCCACAATCGCCATTCTACTTGACAAAAACCGTGATTCTCGGTCTTCCCTGAGATGATGAAAACACACAGACATGTTGAGGACAGAACACTGTGTCCCTCTCAGACAAGATAATGATGATCTAATGATACATTTTTTTCATGAATTACCAAAAACCATAATGAAAAACAAAGCAAAAAAGAAAAAAGTGAATGAGAATAATTTTTACATAAAACAGTGACTTAAAGGAATAATGTCACTTAAGACTTTGCATCCTCAGGCCAGTCATGATGAAATCAAATAAAGCTCATGTCACAAAAACAATATATAAACACTCAACTTTGTCAACGCATGGTGTTACCAATATATGAATGGACAAAACAGCAAACAGAGGGAAATGTCGAAACACTATCTTTTAGTTTTTATTGTAGTACCAACACTCCAAACCACACATACACACTTACTTGAGCTGCCCTTCGGCCGTGTCTGCAGTATGGCGGTAGTGGAAGTCAGTGAAAGGTGCGAGGATTTGCTGCAGGGGAAAACACAGAACAGTGTGAATAAGAGCAAAATACAAAATAAAATAAATGCAATCCTAAAAATCTTGGGCACTTTTCATCAGTTCTTGTAATAATTGATGTAGATTTTCAGTAACAGACAATAACAACACTTTCACAGAACTCATATGACATTGTTGTAGCCATTATGCCTGTGGTTATGAGGTGCTTGTCTTTCTACAGACAATGAGGCTTTAGAGAATGTTGTAACTGATTACTGTGAGCTCCATGGGAAAGGAACAGGTAACCTATGGCTGCTAATCCTTTCACAAATGGAAAGATGCCCTGCACCCTGCCCAATTATTAACAAAAGCTGCTTCGTACCTCCAGCTCGACATCGACACGCACGTACTGGCGGGTATGTGGGTGATTAAGGAGATGGAGAATGGTGGTGATCAGAGCTTCATTGATACGACTCAGCTGACAGTCAATCACACTCTTAAGGATAGTACTGAGGCCTCCCCGCCTGGCCACCACCTCTGGATTTTTCAGAGCTACAAAGGAAGTAAAGCAACAGTCAAGATAGGCTTTCAACACATGTTAATAATGTGGTTATACTACAAGGGTTTTATGAAACAAATGATGCTACTTAGAAAAACTGTGCACATGGTCTCTGTAGATTCAGCTGATGTAGGGCAGTATGACCTACAATTTACATAATTTACATAGGAGTATATTTTTTTTTATTTTCTTTCAAAATTGTAATATCAATATTTCTCAAGAATTAAAGCACAGACACAGCTTCTGGACATAAGTTATGAGTGTACTCTTAAGTGTGTCACTACAACCTATTTCAAAGTATATAGTAATTTAAGAGCATTTATAGTGTAATATTCAATTCAAATGTATTTATAGAGCCCCAAATCACAACAACGTCATCTCACAGGGCTTTACAGGAGTGAACAATAATATTGCAATAATGAAAAAAAAATTTACAAAACATTTTCTCAAGCAAGTTTAAGTTGACGGAAATGGCAACACTTGCTTGTCAAGACCTTTTTATGTGATGTTATAAAGTTAGAAATATTAGTAAGAGCAGTATGCGTGGGGATCTCCTATCTGCACAGAACTACTAATACTTCTAACAGCAAACACTATTTAATTTGTTGCCCACAGAAGCTTATTGACAAATTCAGTTCAGGACATTTAAAAACTGGTATACCAGGTGACCAATTTCACCACCCAGAAATAACTGAATCAAAACAATCTCTCCACTTTAACAGTCTCGACTCACCTAGCTCACAAACGATGGCGATAGCTGCACGAACCATGCGGTCTCGTTCCTGAAGCCCATCAGTTCCCACAGCAATTAGAGAGTTTGCAATAGAGGAGGGAAACAGCATTGCATTGACAGTGATGATCTACAGAGAAGAGGAGGAGAATAAATATGAGTCATCAAACAAGTCTAGACAGATTGATAAAGTGAATTTAAAAAATACAAAGAAATGGTTACAGCTGAGGCAAACCCTTCACGACATACAATGGAGGGAGTGATAACAAAACTGTATTTTTATGATAACGGGCCAGACTATATGAAAGGAACCAAAGGGTTGTATTACTGCCTGCATGCCTGATAGTCCTTTGCTGAAACCAGAGCCTGGCTCAGTGTGTGTGTGTGTGTGTGCGTGTGAGTGTGAGTGTGTGAGTGTGTGTGTGTGTAGCAGGTTTACAGTAAACTACAGAAACAGCTATAAATATCCCTGCCTGCAGACTTGTGCAAACCATCTACACATCGGCACTGCAGCTAACCCAATGACCTTTCTGTTGACACTATGCAGACACAAGGGTCACCAATGAGGCCAGAGAATGGGCAAATTCCTCTGGTAACATGACAGTGACTTTGGAGACATCAATAAGAAGAAGAGTAGCTGGGGAGGTACACATGTATTAATAAATAACTTACCTTTCGTACTAGTCTTAGAGCTTGAGTTCTCTCACCCTCATTGCTCTGCTGGATGTCAATGCATCTGAATCAACACAGGCATAGTTAGTCATGACTTTTTCATTTGCTCTGTAGCCAGAAGAATAAATACAGTTGATTTAAGCATAACATAAAGTATATAAAAATTTAAAAATTCAGAGCAAAGGGGGAATGTGTTGGAAGAAAATTCTCTTTAATGAACAATTCTCACCTGGCTATTAAATAGTCAACCTGTAGTCTGAGAACCTTCTGCAGAACGTTGGTGTCTCTAATGAGGTAGCGAAGTGCCCGCAACCCTGCAGCACGAACTTCCTTAGCCTCATTTAGTAAAGCTAGGCGCAGACTGTGTTGAAAGAAAAAAAAATAACCACACACTCAGCATATAGGCATATACGATTTTTTAATGCATTCTCACACACTTGTTAACAATTGCAATTTACTGATAAATTTATGTCTATTTCATGGCTCATGGTAGATAGACTTGGAAAAAAATTTATGCTGACCAAAACGCATGTGGTGTACTATCAACCCTTTCAGACAACTTACCAAATGATGATTTCTTCATATGTGAATCCAAAGTTCTCCTCACGGTGGCCTATGCTGCATAGCAGCTGTGAAAAGAAATGTGACAATGGCATGGCTCTGATTAGCACATAATTCAGGCAAAGGTTTCTTTTTTATCTTTTATCCCAACAATGACCTTGTTGCATGAACGCAGCAGGTATGATCCAAAGAAATTCCTAATTTTATCAACACTAAAACACCTCCCAACACCAACCTGCAGGAGTGTCTGTTGTATTTGTCGATGCTGACTTGTTTAGAGCAGCTGAATCGTGAATGGATAATGTTATGCTTTCACTGGTGGTAGTTGGAGGTTGTAATTATGAAAGTGTTGGGGCACACATTCACAGGTCGAGTAGTGGGCGTTGGCTTCTGTCGCCTTCAACATTTGCTGGTTGCAAGAGCTCACACTCATTTGAATAGCCTATGTGGTGTATATATGAATGTTGAGACTGCTCAAAGAAAGTAAATAACTGTTTGGTAAAAATCTATCTATCTATCTATATATTATTCTCCTCGTCATTACAGTGTAAGCCACTGTTTTCTACACCCGACATTAACCAAGACCTACACCCAATATTAAACTTTTGTGCACATAAAAGTAGTTTGTTATTTTTTAAAAAACAACCGAACAAAACAATAAGATCCATAGTTCACTCAAAGGGTTTACAACAGTAGTTTAAAATTTGGTCTGCCACAGCAAAATTGCAGTCTTTCCCATAGGCACATTAAAATACCCTGTGACTATCAGGTCACTGCTACCCTCACTAGCCCAACACTGCACATTCAGAGGCTATACATCCTGAATTAAACAAACTTATGTAACTATTTCCTTAGAAATTAAGGCAAAACTTCTTTTGTGTCCATCATAAACTCCACAGTAGAATAACATGAAAGTCAGAACAGGGTGAGATGGATGAGCAAAGGCATGGTGAGGAGGGGGTTGTTTTGAACCAGCTGTGATGTCAGAGCCAAAACAGGCAGGAGGAGGGGAGAGGAGATGGAGAGAGAGAGGGGCATGTGACACTCTCCGGGGGGATTAGGTCACCCTCACTGTCCTGGAACCCTTATAAGGAATCAGAGGAACGGTGCTCCAACAGACGTATACACACAGACATGCACTCATCATGGATATTACCCTCTTGGCAGTTGTAAACAAGACAGTCAACTCGTAGGCCTACGGTCGTGCTGCAGTGCCAGCTGCCTGACTGACTGCACAGCCCTCAGTAATCAGTAAAAATATGTCAAGTCAGATGTTGTTTGAGGCACCGGTTCATATTGACAGGAATCGGTGAATGGCTAGTCCTTTAAATAGCTTTGACAAATACCAGTGAGGCATAATGATGGGCAGAAGTAATGTCCTACAACAGTTTTCTTCTTGGAATTGTCATTCAGTTGTTAAGACTGTTTACTTACTTCCTATACCCCAGTATTCTAATTGAGAATAAGAAGATTTGAGTATCTGATAGTCAGCACACTACAGTCATCAGCTCCCTCTACCCATGATTACTTATTTAAATAATCACTTTTACAAACAAAACTGACACAACAGACTGTGTCTTAATGTCAAAAGAACAATAATCAGACATTTAAAATCTCAGGTTTCAAAGTCAGAGAGCTGCTCTTGATGCATATTAGGTCACAGTACTTTTTCCCCATCCCTGAAGCTCCTGTTACATTCACTGTCAGCATCACAATGACAGGCACAGTTAGGCCTGCTGGTAGTAACACCCAAAAGGCGAAGATTGAGGAGAGGTCAGTGGAGACAACACAGAGGGGGGATACAGCCAGACAGCCTTCACAGATATCTAAACACTGAGCTCGTCTTCATGATCAACAGTTATAACAGTGCAGACCAGTTTATTTGAAAGTGATAACTACTTCAAGACTTATTATAATTTAGACATTGTAAATAACATCGATAATGATTCCATGATTCCATAATGATTCCACCTTGAAAGTATTACCTTTATGAAGTTGTTCAGGTGGCCCAGTTTTCGCATGTTACTGACTCCATGTGGTTTGGCCACATTTTGAATTATTTCCCGGAAGTTTTCTGATGGTTCTGCAGGACAAAAAAACAGGAAATACAATGTAACTAAGACAAGCATTAAGCCATATTGTCATAATATCATTCAATGAACCGTAATTGATATATTGCAGGACGGAAGTTGGTTTAGCTAGTCAAACAAATAGTGTGTACTGTCAAAACAAGGGCTAGACAGTAAAAGCAAGACCAAAGCAGGGAAATGTTTTGTTTTCAGTTCCTATTCACGGTTATGCGTGTAATGCAATGCTACCTCCTTTTGCAAAGGGCAAGAAATTTTAAGACAAGAGAATTCACTCAGTGTTATAGTATTCACAATAACAAAATACTCAGGTGGAATACACATGCTGCAAAATCTATTAATAGTCAAACATCAAGAGCACAAACTATAATACTTTCGTAACAAACCCTACTAGTGAAAATGCACTAGACAGTGTCAATTTACTGCAGCAAATGTTATGTGGATTATTTGGTAGAATGCTGAAATTACAACTGTAAAAGCGTCTCTCTCAATGCAACTACTTTATTTGACATAAGCAGAAAAACAAGAAATGTATGTAACTGTATTAGTGAATATTATCAACATTGCAAAAGTAACCTTAACATGGATTAAGATATTTTAGCACTTTGAATGCGATACTGTGCATGTGCATATGAATGCTTTTAATTGTTTTATAAACTGAATCACTTAATGTCACTTGTGACTTCAAGTAATACTCTACCTAAAATGATTATTCTGAGTAAGTATCCCAGTTATGAGAGGATGACGCACATTTCTGGAATGTATGCGTCAAAGAAAGTATTAAAGTCGGTTAAGTTCAATTCAGCTCTTGCAAGTGTTTTGGTCAAAGGCTAGGCGAGTTGTCCTAGAGGTGGTCTTTTTAATAGATAATCATTAGTAAAACAGCTACGACATAAAGTGTCAGCCGTCTCGACTTCATGGAGGGCGTATGAATCATGGAATCGATTACGGCCAATTAAATCGTGCCCAAAGATGATGGCAGGGGTGCACCCATCCATGTAAACAAACTGAAATGCGGTGTATATGCTAGAGGAATCAATCGAACCAGTCGGTGTTCTGAAGCAATGTCGTCTTATTGCTACACAACTAAAGGTGTCGAAATGTTATTTCTCATACATTTAGCTATGGCCAATGCACGACTCCAATCCTTATGGGTGGTTGACTGAATAACAGGCTATCCTGCCCACTCACTAGTCAAAACAACAGCGTCGTCATGGCTGGTTAGCTGTGGCAGCTAGCTAACGCTAACTCAGCTCGTTAGTTAGCTCGCTACCGCCTGTTATTGTGATATCGTTTCCAATGTTAGTACATGACTCAAAAGAGGCAAAACTGGCAAAATGACAATAGCAACGTCAGCACATGAGCACCGACTAACGGGAGCCCCACTTAGCAGAAGCAATATTTGAAGAAATGCTCCTCATCCATTTTGAACAATAATCGCTTTCAGGGTGATGTGATGAAGCCTCTGCTTACCTCTGGTCAGATCCAGCGGTACGTTCTCTTCCCCGCTGTCATTCCGACCTGTCACAAACACACACAACGAACCTTATGAGAGAGCACGCTACGGCCATCAGGCGCCTGAAGAAATCTATATTAGCTTTATCTCGCTCTTGGAGGTACCACTCAATCGAGTTTTTCATGCTTACCTCGCATCCGAAGACTCCGGATAGGACGGCCGCGGAAGCTGGCCGCCATGTTTCCAGGAACATACACAACACCGGAAACTTCGTGGCTTCTCGCGAGAAAACAGACAACGGAGGGGTCGGGGGGTTCGCGACAAAGCTGCAGTAGACCTCCCACATATTGCTCAGCATCATAGAGCTCAGCTCCACCATCACAACACATTAATCACAAGCATCATAATCATCACAGCAAACATCAAGTCATCACTGGATAGTTTATTCAACGGTTTACAGTTTAAATAGAAGTACAATGTAATATTAAATATGGAACTTTATTTAGTGATCTATGGACCACAATGACATGAATTTTGAGACTACAAATATGCTGTAATATTGAAAAAAAAAACAGTTGTAAAAAGAAAATTCTAAATACAAAGCACCGGTAGAGCTGACGCTCACAGAATATAAGCATTTAAAAATGTCCGTCTTGTTAAACCTGAGTTAGTTACATAGCTTTCAAATGCCTTTGAAAATTTTAATTCCGTTTTGTAACAATGGTAATGTTCCTTCAATAACATTATGAGCATGTATCAACAGGATACAAAATGTGTTTTCCAGCAAAACTGCACAATGAATGGCTAAAGCAATGATCAGTCTGTTTAATTTGGCACATATAAATGTTGCACAAAAGACTTGAAGGTCATAAGAAAAATGTTTCTTCTGCACTAATGTCAGTAACACTAGGTTATTCACAAAATACCATGCGATTTATTATGTAAGCTATTGACAAATAGTTATTAATCATGAGAGATAAACATTAGTTTAAACAGTAAAAGAAACATATAAGCAAGAATGAATAGCCAAATTAAAACGAGCCAGGATCTTTGCAGTCTATCAGTAATTTTCATAGTCTGTAAGGGAAAAAAAGGAAATATAATTTTATTATATTTGCTTTTTCAGATAATTTGTGGAAAAAAATGCACTTATTGAGCATTACATTTGAATAGAAACACTTAGTTACTACTTAATTATTGTTGATGTTTGAGAATTAAAAAAGAAAATATATTAAAAAACAGGGCATACCTTGGACCTCTTCATATAAATCCAGCCTGTCAAAAATAATAACCATATTTAGCAGATGCTGTCATACAGACATAAAATTTACAAATCAGACATTAATTTTACTGAAATTACCCAGCGGAAGGCAGTGAAGGACTCTGGGAGGCAATGTTCTTAGAGATATCACCTATGGGCACAAAGAGTTAGTGTTTTGTGTGTAATGTTCACATGCTTTGTATGAGAGTGTTAAATATGTGATGAATATATATACATATTTACCTTCACCAGTAGTGAGTTGTGAGCAAGGAGTAACACTGGAAATGTAAGAAAGTAGATAAAGCATTGGTGATTAAAGTAAATTTGAAGGTTCCATGATATAATGGATAAGGTACAGGAATATAAGCTGTATTTAGTGAAAGATATTGGGTTGTAATTGCAGTACTGTTTCATCAACCACTAGATGTCAGTCATGTATTGTACAATTTGTCAAACTGTAGAACAGGTCAGAAAAAATAATTTATGATCTTCTAAATTTAAGAAACCACTTGAAATGTTTCTGCAAATGTTTCTGAGTTTAATGATTTGTGCATCTGTCATCTAAAGGGGTGGCTGTGGCTCAGTTGGAAGATGAGGTCATCCAATGATGTCAAAGTGTCCTTGGGCAAGACACTGAACCCTGACTTAGGCTCCCAGTAGGACTGACAGAACCTTGTGTGAGTGTGTGTGTGAATGGGTGAATGTGAGTCGAATGTAAAGCGCTTTGAGCACCATGAAGACAGAAAAGCGCTATATAAATGGAGTCCATTTACCATTTAAAGCATAAACATAAAGACAACTTACCTTGTGTTTGGGATATCCACATCATCGTAATCATCACCTGCCTCAACTGTTTAAAAAACATTCAGCAATGTTCAATCATATAGTCAAAATAGTCCACTTTAGCCTTTATGCAAATTCAAAGACTTGTTGATGATTTTGTTTTTAACTGCCAGATGGTGACAGATCACTCACTTCCTCTGAAATTACTCATATACATTGGCAACAACAGGTTATTCACTAATAATGATATAATAATTGTAAAATAAAATATTGTAAAATAAATGTTATCATACTAAGTAGATGTTTATCCTGTATTTACTATCCTATATTGGGAGTTTACATATTGAGATATGTTTTAATGTTAAATTGGAACGAGCTAAGTAAATTCCTTGTATAAGAAACATATATCAGTATTTCCATTAGGCTACTTGAAATACTTTGGTATTTTATACCACTTCTGATGAGATGGATATACAGTATATAACATGTTCAGTTCATACCTTGGGTCTCTTCATATATATCCAACCTGTTAAAATAAAGAGACAGAATTACGATATACTACCATTATACAGGTCTAGAATTCCCAAATCAGATATGTATGCCACAGATGCTATTACCCAGAACAAAGCACTGAAGAAGTCTGAGAATCAATATCATCATAGATGTTACCTATGGGCACAAAGGATTCGTGTTTTGTATGTAATGTTCACATTTTGTATGCAATTCCAAACACATAATGAACATATGGCAACATATTTACCACCATGCGCAGTAACTTGTGGCACAGAAGAAACTCTGTAGAAAAAATAAAAAAGGTGATTAAAGCAGACCTTAAGGTTTCAATAAGGAGCTTGGGTGCAGTATCATAAACATTTCATCTTAACTCATAAAGCCCCCCAAAAAAAAATCATCAACCAAAAGTATATACTGATCTGAACTGGTGAGCCACTTAATCCTCTCAATTCATGTAAATAATTGGTCAATCAAACTTTATTTATATAGCATTTTTCATACATGGTGCATGTAGCACAAAGTGCTTTACATCAGACCCCCCCCCCACTATCCCCCAATTGTAGGACAAATTAAAAGATTTACAGAGTTAAAAAGAATAGAATAAATACATAAATAAATAATAGTAATACAATTAAATAAAATGCATGAAATAGCAGAATGAAATAATGTTAAGTGTCAAATTTAACTACAAGCTAAGTTAAAAAGGTAGGTTTTCAGTTTATCCTGAAAAATATGAACACTTGCAGCGGACCTCAGATCTTCAGGTTGACTGTTCCATAGTTTGGGGCCATAAAAACTGAATGAGGCGTCACCATGTGTTTTAGTGTGAACTCTAGGGACAATAAAAATCTTACTCCGAGAGGGCTCATATGTTAAAAGCAGATCCGATAAATAAACAGGGACACAACCATTAAGACTCTTAAAAAACAATAAAAGCACTTTAAAATCAATTGGTGTAAAATGGACTTCGTCATCTTTTCATAGTCATCAGATACAACCCCACATTCAGAGGCTTCGTAGTGAACATAGAAACACCATCAACTTCTACAACATTGATTTGCCAGTAAAACCCATGGAGTTTGATCAATGACAATGGGTGGACACCTTTGTTTCATGTTCAGTTAATTATATATTTTACTGATGAGTAAAAACAAATTCCCAGCATTTTTCTGTTTTGGCATAGTAACCTTTGGCTTTAGTCTGAAATTTTATGAACATGAAACATAGGAAAACAGATCATTTTTACTGGGAAAAATGTTAAATTCAGAGGATAATATAATAAATGGTGACAAATCACCTAGGAAAGGTAGAATAGAGAGAAAAAAGTTATTTGGGAACTGACACAAATATAGTACTGGTTACTTATAAATTAAAACGGAATCATTAACATTAAGAGATTGAGAGTGGGTGTTCATTATGTTGACCAGTGTCAGACAGACATAGAGTAAAATTAAGCATTCCGTCAAACTGCACCAGTGGCAGGTCTTCAGATATTATGATGAACCACCACATGAACATTGTCCTACCTTATGTCTGGTATGTCCACATCATCATAATCATCATCTTCTACAGCTGTTAGAAAAAGGAAAGAAGCAGTCAGTCTTGTCTATTATTTGGTTTTATATGCGAGTATTATGAACATTTGGACCATAGACATTCATATGACTAGATATGTGGTAGACCTGCATGGTGATTTGGTACCTTTAAATGGAAGTTGAGAAGCTGACATGATGCCAACATCATCATAGCCTTCATTCAATTGTCGGATACTTGTTTATGGAAGGACAAAAGCAATAAAAGTGTTGTTAAGTTATATGAACAGTTTCTTTGGGGTGTGAATTCAATAATTTATGTGTGTGTACCATATAAGGAGATAATAGATCTACATAAATAGACTTACTGTTGGTCTGGAATATCCACGTCATCATAAAGATCACCTCCCAAAGCTGTTTAAAAAAAAAAAAAGCAGTCATGGGTCTGCAGATAGTTTATTTTTAGTTAATGTCAACATATTTCAGTAAATAAAAAGACATGAAAGAGAAATAGCTTACAGGTTTGCACAATGCACTCACTAAAAAGAAAGAAAAACAGTAAAATCAACATATTTGCATCAATATAAACTCATCATCATCATAAAAAAAATTAAATGAATCAAGCTACCTTGTGTCTGGGATATCTATGTCATCATAAACTTCCAATGCTGTTTCAAAAATAATTGAGATAATATAGGTTAATGTACATTTAGTGTCGTATGTTATGTGTGTTAATGTGTTTCAGTGAATTAGAACACTTAAAAGAAAGAAAAAGCAGTAACACTTTACATTACGGATCACTGATAAGATGATAAGTCTATGGTAATTTTGATGTAAAAACATGGTAATAATGCCTTTGTAACCACTTATTACAAGCAATTTCCATGCAGGTTCCAGTGCAATTACTCTGCATTTTCTAGGTAATAGCAATACAAAGAGCTTCCATTTCATGTATAATAAATTGGTAATTATTTGAAATTAATCTGTAGTTATTGAAATGGTGAGTCCAAGATTTACTTATTGATTTTGTTTAATTATCTGAAAAACAAGGAGTTAATTTCCAGGAAATTACACAGCATCAGGGCCATAAAATGCATTATCACTCATTTCCACTCAATTTAACCTTTATTTATCCAGGCAAGTCATTAAGAACATATTCTTATTTACAATGACGGCCTAAATTGTCAAAAACTCACTTACCATTTCTGATCTGAAATCACCATATCCTACCGACATTAAATACACAAACACATGTTGAGCACAACTTTTATTACTTTATGAGTGGAAATAAATGATAATGCATTTCATAGCCCTGATGCTGTGTATTTTCCAAGAAATTATTTCCATGTTTTGCAGGTAATTAACCCTTTAAACTGCCACTCAATTTCTCCTAAATTTCTTAATAAAGTCAATTGAATGCTGTTCTTGAACCATTTTTATAACATGCAGTTGGTGTTTGCTAAAATTCTAAATGAAAATGAAGTCTGCGATATTAGATGTGTGTCCTGTTAAAAAAACATTTGTGGATATTTGTTGTTGTTCTGATGTGTTTTGGATGACATATGGACAACATGTGGACATTTTTTTTTGGTTTGTTTTAGATGTTTTTGTTAGGCTATGATTGCATTTGTTGGAATAATGTGGATAATTATGAGACATAAAGGTTCAGATCTGCTGTTTGACATTTGTATTTTGAAAATATAAATGATTGTACCTGCTTTGGATATTTTGTCAGAAAGTGGTTTATATCTTCCGATGTGTGAGAATCTCTGTTGTCAAACTACATTAGGTCATGTGACAATTGGGACAGGTTTGGGTGGTTTGCTTAACACTTTTGAGTGATTACTTCCAGGCTTTATGTGGGTTTAAAGGATTAAACAAAAATAACACAAAACATGTCATAAGGCAAAATGATTAGTTTATCAACACAGCTACCTGTAAGTAGGAAGAGGCAATAGTGCATTTTTACAGCTCTGATACCATGTGATTTCCATTAAATTACTTAACTTGTTCCAGTGTAGTTAGAGGCACATAATATCTTTTTTTTTTTATCATCCTACTACTACAGTGACTTGATTTGTCTCTTTCTTGGTAATAACTAAGTAACTGAGTGAAAACAAGTGATAATGCATTTTATGGCCTTGATGCTATGTAATTTCCTGGAAATTACCTCCTTGTTTTTCAGGCAATTAAACAAAAAACAATAAGTAAATCTTGGCATTTCAATAACTACAGATTAATTAAAAATAATTACCATTTTATTATTCTTAGAATGGATGTTGTTTGTATCACTATTACCTAGAAACTGCAGAGTAATTGCACTGGAAACTGTATATGGAAATTGCTTCTAATAAGTATTTACAAAGACATTATTACCATGAAATTACAACAAAATTACTATAGACTTATCATGTTATTACTGATTCATGAAGTGTTACAGAAAAAGCACTTACAACAAGTTTCCATGTCAAGTTCACTAAGATGGAAAGAAAATGTAAAATTAGCAAGAATGAATTAATTGATTGGTTGATTGATTGATTGATTGATTGATTGATTGATTGATTGATTGATTGATTGATTGATTATTGTCACTTACCAGTAAAATTCATGTGCATCAGTGTTTTCATAATCTCCTGAATCTTCATGGTTGGACTGAGGATCTGGCATCACCTTTAAATGGCTTATTTTCTTACTCTTTTTGATAACAAGATTAAAACCTTTAATCTTGTTGTACTTATTAGACATTAAATATAGTTATGTAAAAAAAAAAAACAATAAGAACAACAACATGTAACCCAGGAAGAATGATTTTAATTTACCTTATTTTTTTTTTCTTTGTGAACCTTCTGTTTGAATTGTCTCTTTCTCTCTTTCTTAACTTTTTGGCGGTGGCCTTGAGTTTCCACTTTAGTGATGACGCCTTGGATCATCTATGAATGATTTCATCACAATTCAGTTCATGGTATATGCTATTTTTGAAGCAAGTTTAAAGTGAAAGCACTTACTGCCATGATTTCATTATAGTGAATATGCTCTTTTCCACTGATTCTTTCCTGATGTTGTTTAGAGCTCTGCACCTGGAAATATAACCCCCCCCCCAAAAAAAAAAATATGAGTAATTCTTTATCTCCCAACTTGACACAAACACTAACACTTCATTTAAACGTAACCAGCAAACAATTGCAATCATTACCTTTGTCTCCTTTGAAAAGTGTCCTGTAAAGAAAATGAAACCATAACCAGGTAATCTTATCTTAACTGATTTCACTTGAGTGCATTACAGGACTTTGAACAATTTATATGTAAACTGATAATGAAAATTAACTACAACCTTTATAGGGAAGTGGAGACAAGTTCCTGGTGTCAACATCATCAGAGCTCTCTTCTACAGCCAACTGTTGACTTGTACTTTAAGGAAACAGAAAGACAAATTCAAACAAATAACCACAGGAAGTGAATCCCTTTAAGATGTAAAGAATTACTGGATTATTAAAGCAAATCTGACATTTTTTATGGTAAGTTTTGTATCAGGAATATGTAAGTTATATCACAAATAAGAACATTTAACTTAAAAACTTTACCATTGTGGTGTTTAACATACACACCGATCAGCCATAACAGTGGAACTCATTTTGATTTTCTCATCCAATAAAATACAATCCTCTTAATTTTTATTTATGAAGAAAAATTTTAAATAAACACAAAGGTTTCCAAAAGTGCTGTACAGTAAAATAAACACAATAAAACATAATAAGATAAAATACTTAAATAGAAACATAAGAAAGAAAGAAAGAAAGAAAGAAAGAAAGAAAGAAAGAAAGAAAGAAAGAAAGAAAGAAAGAAAGAAAGAAAGAAAGAAAGAAAGAGAAAGAAAGAAAGAAAGAAAGAAAGAAAGAAAGAAAGAAAGAAAGAAAGAAAGAAAGAAAGAAAGAAAGAAAGAAAGAAAGAAACCATCCAGATAAAATATCTGTGCACATAAAATCAACAACATATGTAATGTGAAAAGCCAAAGGATAGAAATGGGTTTTATCCTGGGACCATTCAGTTGATGGGATATACAGTATTTACAGCAACACTGAACAAACAATAACTTAAACTATGAATTATGAAAAAGCTGAAACTGACCACAGTGAACATTTGACAGATAAACTTTTTCACAGTGCTACAGTTTCAAACTCACTGTTTGTCATGTCTGCTATGAATTTTCCCAACTCACCATATATTTTTATGAGAAAGTTTTTATTTTTTATCAAATACTAGAACTTTCAGACGACCCCATTTGAATTCCAGGCGACCCTACATAAGGCCCTGACCCCAAGGTTGAAAAACACTGGGTTATAATATTATGGTTGGTCAGTGGAAGTGGTGCAGTTTGTAAATGTGTTACTCACATTAACAACAAAGTGTGAGTCAAAAAGTACTCATGCTACCTTGTGTCTGGGATATCCACATCATCATAATCTTCCCACGCTGTTTTAAAAGCAGAGAAGTATTATAGATTAACAGTCTAAAATGAAGAGCTTATGTTATGTTTCCTTGAATTAGAAATATAAAGCAATAACAAGTACTTACAGGTCTGCATGTTGAGTCCACTAAAATGTAAAATTAGCAAGAAACAATAAGAAAATATTGCAAACTTAGTTCATAGTTGAGAGTCATCATGTTTTTTCTGTTACTTACCTGTTAAGTTTAGCTGGTGCATCAATATATTCGTAATAGTCTGAGTCTTCACACTGTGACAGAGGCTGCGTCATCATTTCCTTTGAGTTGTGCTTCATACAAGCTGTGTCCTTATTAGACTTTGAATCATGATTTTTGCCATGGAAATGACGGAGTTTCTTCCCTTTTTTGACAACATAAGTAAATCCTTTTATCTAAATGGAGGTAGAATCAATTAGTGTTTTCTTGAACTTTTGTTTTGTGCTGAATTATTGTGTTATCAATTTCTTTTCATTTAGTTCCTAATTCTTCATATTGTCAGTATAGCCTATATGGTGTGTGTTAAAAATAAAAATTCAGTCCCTTTTACCTTGGTCTTTCTTTTATTTCCCCTCTTTTCTTTAGCTTTCTGTTGTTGGTTTTCCTGTTTCAGTTGTCTCTTTTGCTCTTTCTTAGCCTTTATTTTCTTCTTTTCTCTCTTGAAAATTCCTCGGAGTTCCTATTAATTAATATCTTTTCATCATTAAGGATACATAGCCTTTTTAAAATGTGCAGAAATAAACTGAAAGCACTTACTGACATGAATTCACCATAGTGAAAGTAATTTTTTCCGCTGTTACTCTCCTCATGTTTTTGAGAACTCTGTACCTGGAAAGACACAAGCGATAATATTTCTGTCAGTATCTCTCACGTCATTCTTCGTACATTACTTTATTCTAATATATACTGTACCTATACACATTTTATGGGATCTTATTACAATTCATGTGGATAACTAATTTGGTTTTTCAAAATAGTCTTCAGGACAGGCTTGTAACAAATGATTTATCAAACTATTAATTATTCTATTTATATGAGTTTTCTATTTTGCCTTGTTTTTTTTAAAATCTTGTATATATTTAATGGATAAAGGGATACCACAGAGTTACAGAAATTGTCTGCCATTATTTTAAAAATGGACAGTATGCAATTATTTGTTTTTACTTTTCACTGCCCTGTTTTGTTCTCTCTTGTACTGTGTTGCAAACAATTTTATCTTTTCATTGAAATTTGTCTGAAACAAAAACCTACGGCTGAAATATGCATTATTTCACAATACATTTCAACAGCAGTGATTGCAATTATTACCTCTGCCTCCTTCACTTTGTAGCCTGTAGAAACAAGATGCAACAGGTGATTGGGCAATATTGTCACTGAGATGAGATGAGATGCGAGGTGAAGTGAAGTGAGGAGAGGTGTGTTGTGTTGTGTTGTGTGGTGTGGGGGATTGGTGTGGTGTGGTGTGGTGTGATGTGATGTGATGTGATGTGATGTGATGTGATGTGATGTGATGTGGTGTGGTGTGGTGTGGTGTGGTGTGGTGTGGTGTGGTGTGGTGTGGTGTGGTGTGGTGTGGTGTGGTGTGGTGTGGTGTGGTGTGGTGTGGTGTGGTGTGATGTGATGTGATGTGATGTGATGTGATGTGATGTGATGTGATGTGATGTGATGTGATGTGATGTGATGTGATGTGATGTGATGTGATGTGATGTGAGTGTGGTGTGGTGTGAGTGTGGTGTGGTGTGGTGTGGTGTGGTGTGGTGTGGTGTGGTGTGGTGTGATGTGATGTGATGTGATGTGATGTGATGTGATGTGATGTGATGTGATGTGATGTGAGTGTGGTGTGATGTGAGTGTGGTGTGATGTGAGTGTGGTGTGGTGTGGTGTGATGTGATGTGATGTGATGTGATGTGATGTGATGTGATGTGATGTGATGTGATGTGATGTGATGTGATGTGAGTGTGGTGTGATGTGAGTGTGGTGTGATGTGAGTGTGGTGTGGTGTGGTGTGGTGTGATGTGATGTGATGTGATGTGATGTGATGTGATGTGATGTGATGTGATGTGATGTGATGTGATGTGATGTGATGTGATGTGATGTGATGTGATGTGGTGTGGTGTGGTGTGGTGTGGTGTGATGTGATGTGATGTGATGTGATGTGATGTGATGTGATGTGATGTGATGTGATGTGATGTGATGTGATGTGATGTGATGTGATGTGATGTGATAAGACTTTCCATGGGGAAAATTCACAGTTGACAACAGCAGCATACATCACACCAGTGCAAGAGAAAGACAGGTAGCAAAAAAACAAACACAAGAGAGAATGGAATATAAAGACAAATTTATAAATGTCTTATATAAACAGAGAATTAGAATCAAATGTAACTTTAAATTTACACATGAAAGAGTGACAAAAAATGACCTTTTTGCAGAAGTGGAGGCAGCGTCATGTCAACATCATCATAGGTATCCTCCTTATCCAAGTGTTGGCTTCTAAGTCATAGAGAAACACAAGAGAAAAGAAAACAACTGAAACAATGAATGCACTAAATTTAAATATATCTTTGATCTGTCTCTATGCATACAGCTTCATGTGAGAAACAACAATAAATGTGCTGCAACTGTATCTTTGAAACACATCTGATTTATCAGTCTGAGCTGATCCCTGAGTGTATAGATACATAAACTCACATTATTATGATTTCATACAGACAGAAAATGTACAACTTACGTAAGTGTATAGGGTGATGGTAGGATTGCTAGACGTGGAGGAGGGATAAGACGTTGTATCTTTTCTCCTGTCTCTGTCGCACAAAAACAAATTCAACATGACTTATTTAAATTCCTGTTGAGATGTAACTCTAACACTGCAAACATGTTCTCATTTCTAGTCAAAAGGTCTTATCACACGTAAAATAAAACATAATCACTCAAAGACAAACTTATAAGAGCAAATTTTTAAACAATACACTTTATTTATTAATTTTTCTTAATTCAAGGCAAAAAAAATGTCTGCCAATAGAACAAGGGAAGATGATATTGGAAAGATTTCTTGAACTAAGTTTTTTCAGAGCTATTGTCTAAACCTAAGCTCTTACTTACAGGTTACTCTTTAGGTGATTAGGTCTTATTATAAGTGTGATGAGACATTCTGACTAGAAATGAGGAAAAAAAAAGACACTAGATCACATTTGGATTATTACAGTGAAAATATCTTACTTTTGCAGTTGGTAAATCTAACAGCATAATAAAAAGATTTTTTTTACCCTCTTTCAAAGATGTTTTAAATTGTTGAATGTCAACAGTTGTGGGTCTGGTTGGTTTCAGAGGACGGTTTCCCAGCAAATTCACATGTGGAAGGTGCTTCTTCACAGGAATAGGAGGGACAGTTATCCTCTGGTGTTGAATTGAGGTTTTAGTTTTCATGGTACAGGAAGGTTTTGGTGTTTTCAGTAGTTTGGCAGGTTTAGTACTCACTGTTTTCACCCTCACTGCACTCTCATGGTAGCTTTCCTGTTTTGCAACACTGCTTATTTCTGCCAAAGGCATGTTACTGCTCTGGCTTACATTAAAAGAAGATGACACATATGGCTTCTGGTTTCCTGGTTTGAGGACAGGGACTGTTTTAGAAGCTGTTATGAGAGGCAGTCTGCTGATGTGAGGACACACTGGCTTGGCTGAAGAATGAGAGACACACATCTTTGTGGAAATATGATTACTGTCTTGCACTTCAGATTTAATCTCCACATTTGTAAATTGAGTGGGCATAGAGGATCCAGAATGGTCTGTGGATCTCTGCTTTTCAGAAGGTGATGTCAGTACTTTTCCTTTCCATGTTTTCTGAAGGTCAGGCTTTGGATGTTCAGTGCTTCTGATTGCAGTCCTGGACAGACACTTCTCCAGAGCAGCAATCCGGCCATGAATAGAAACATCACCAACTTTTTGACTGGGTTCTTGTTGGGAGGAGATATCCTGTATAGAGTTGTCCTTCATGTTGAATTCAGCCATAAGATCCAAGTTGTTTTTTCCAAACAGAGGAAAATGAAATCACTCCCTTTTAAATTTAGAAAACATTGTTGTCAGCGTTACACTTGAATTTTCAACATACCATATTAGGAAAGAAGAATTCACTGTTAAGACACAGATTACATCATCTGCCAGAATTTGGAAACAAATGTTGTTTTTCTTGTTAGAATAATGATCTTATCTGAAACATCATACTCAAGTTAAAAGTACATTTCAAACCTGAATATGAAGAGAGAGGTTCTTTTTATGTGAAAAAAATAAATCAATAATCACTCACCTGATCTTTGTCTCTTGAGTGACAATGTATGTCTGTGGTCAAAGATGGTCATAATGCCATCAAGAAGACAAAAGCCCCTCCTACAAAGGAAGCATGTCAGTCATTTCCGACAGGAAAAAACACAAGAATCATTTGTGAAGTAATACCAACTAATGCTGCCACACAAATATGAATTTTTGAAAGTAATTCAAATGTGATAAATTTACACACCACTTAAACAAATGAACACGAAACACTTAAAAATAAGTTATTGCACTTAGTGTTCTGAAGAGGATGCAGACAAAAGCCACGATTTAATAAAGATATTGATACTTCTGTTACACTATAAGGCTTCACCTACAGCCTCCTGACTTATTTATGAGTAATAAAGTGAAATAGTGAAAAATATGTCACTGTTTAATGAGTCACACTTTGTACAACTACATTTTTTCACAATTGTAGGGAAGAAACAGTTTGAAAGCCATATGTTGTATATATATATATATATATATATATGTATCAGATACTCAGCTGGGATAATATCTTGGCCACTGGAAGAGATACAAGCCACTGATATCAAGACAAGGAAGCTCCTTACCATGCATGGAGGGTTTCACCCCAAGTCCAGTGTCCTGAGGCTGTAAACTAAGCGAAAGGAAGGGGGCCGAGGACTAGTAAGTGTCAGAACTACTGTCCAGGAGGAAACGGCGAACCTCCAGGAATACATCAAGAAAATGGTCCCCAATGACCAACTGCTAAGTGAATGCCTCAGGCAACAAAAGCCCAGTAAAGTCGAGGAACCAGAGGGGCTATCATGGAAGGACAAACCCTTGCATGGCGTGTACCATCGGCAAATTGAGGAAGTGGCTGATATGGAAAAGACATACCAGTGGCTGGAAAAGGCTGGACTAAAGGACAGCACAGAGGCACTACTCATGGCTGCACAAGAACAAGCCCTGAACACCAGAGCAATAGAGACCGGGGTCTACCACATCAGACAGGACCCCAGGTGTAGGCTGTGTAGAGAAGCCCCTGAGACAGTCCAGCACATCACAGCAGGGTGTAAGATGCTGGCAGACAAGGCATACATGGAGAGGCATAACCAGGTAGCGGGCATACTGTACAGGAACATCTGGAAAGAGTATGGACTGGAGGTCCCAGGGTCAAGATGGGAGAACCCCCCAAAGGTGACAGAGAACAAACAGGCCAAGATCCTGTGGGACTTCCAGATCCAGACTGACAAGATGGTGATGGCCAATCAGCCTGACATAGTGGTGGTGGATAAACATGAGAAGACAGTGGTGGTGATAGATGTAGCACACTCAAAAAAATGATTCTTGGCCACAATAAACATGAAGCATTATTTTCAAATAAACTGTAACTGAAATTTATAAAACTAAAAGTTTATTTGATAATAATATTTAAACAGTATGTAAACATAAGTTTTACAAACTGATGTAAACAAATCCTTAAACTTTATCTGACTAGATCACGTAAGTAGACAAGTTTATTTGATAATAATATTTAAACAGTATGTAAACATATGCTTCAAAAACTGATGTAAAGAAATCCCTAAACTTTATCTGACTGGATCACATAAGTATACAAGTTTATTTGATAATAATATTTAAACAGTATGTAAACATATGCTTCAAAAACTGATGTAAAGAAATCCCTAAACTTTATCTGACTGGATCACATAAGTAGACAAGTTTATTTGATAATAATATTTAAACAGTATGTAAACATATGCTTTACAAACTGATGTAAAGAAATCCCTAAACTTTATCTGACTGGATCACATAAGTATACAAGTTTATTTGATAATAATATTTAAACAGTATGTAAACATATGCTTTACAAACTGATGTGAAGAAATCCCTAAACTTTATCTGACTGGATCACATAAGTATACAAGTTTATTTAATAATAATATTTAAACAGTATGTAAACATATGCTTTACAAACTGATGTAAAGAAATCCTTAAACTTTATCTGACTGGATCACATAAGTAGACAAGTTTATTTGATAATAATATTTAAACAGTATGTAAACATATGCTTTACAAACTGATGTGAAGAAATCCCTAAACTTTATCTGACTGGATCACATAAGTATACAAGTTTATTTAATAATAATTTTTAAACAGTATGTAAACATATGCTTTACAAACTGATGTAAAGAAATCCTTAAACTTTATCTGACTGGATCACATAAGTAGACAAGTTTATTTGATAATAATATTTAAACAGTATGTAAACATATGCTTTACAAACTGATGTAAAGAAATCCCTAAACTTTATCTGACTGGATCACGTAAGTAGACAGTGGGCGTGTACCAGCATGTTGTCACCATGGTAACTTCAGTAATCTACGGGTTCGCCCACCCTGCCCTCACAAACTCGGCACTGCAGACCGCGGTATTCCTGACCGTGATCCTGACGGAGGAGTGCGACTAGTCTGCGGTTCAGTGAAAACGGTAAGTTTAATTGTTTGAAATATATTGTGTTAATGGTAGTATGTGATATTTTAGAATTATATTGATATATTCCTTTTCCCCCGAGTTTCTCAAAGACAATGTGAATGCTTTGGCATTTATATTTTCGGAAGTCTGGTGAAGTTGAGCACTAAAGAAAAAAAAAAGAGTTGAGAACGTGCCTGAATGCATGTACATAGCTTTTAGCATGAGTTAGTAGCAATGCAGTATGAAGCTAATACTTGTGGTAAATAACTTAAATAACGCAGCCTGAACTGCATTATTTATTGGGTGTCCTCGCGTCCGAGGCGAGGCTGGGTGTCGCATTTTTAATTAGACAGGACGTCACGGCCTTAAGCTAAGGGCTAACGTTAGTGCTAAGCTAACTGTTAAGCGGCTAGCACCTGCTGCTGCACTTTGATGCTGGCTTGCTACAGCGGACAAACGGCCAGGTTATAGTGTTATAAAGGTTTCTCTTTGTCACGGTCACCACTGCTGCCAATGTGGCAAACTGGTTAACTTTGTGCGGCGCACTCTTAACATTAGTTACTGGTGTTATGCCGAGTTGTGCATCCATCCTCATGGGAGCGCATTGTATCGACTTCTACTTGTTTATACGGCAGTGTACTGATAAAAAACTAAAATCTTCGCGGGTGTTCATCGATTATGAGACGTGTAGTTTAGAGCCATCGGTGTTTGGATTTAAATTAAAACAGATAGTCTGTGTGTGTGTTTTTTGCTTATGAGAAATTATTTTATTCAAAAGTACTTGTAAATACTTTACCCGGGCATGGTTCCGTTAATGTGTTTCTAATGTTACAAAAAAAACCTTATTTAAAATTTAAATTAAAGAGTACGGTCTAGACCAGGGGTCTGCAACCCTGGTCCTAGAGAGCCGCTATCCTGCATGTTTTAGATGTTTCCCTCTTCCAGCACACCTGACAGACATTATCAGTCTTCCACACAGCTTGATGATAGGCTGATCATCTGAATCAGGTGTGTTGGAAGAGGGAAACATCTAAAACATGCAGGATAGCGGCTCTCTAGGACCAGGGTTGCAGACCCCTGGTCTAGACCTACTGTAAGTTCCTTGAGCTGACTTGAGTTCTGTTTTGGCGCTCTATAAATGGGAGTGATTTATTAATTCAACAATGTAAATTCAGATGGGTGGTTGACTGGTTGTATTAATACTCTGAGAAAAACATACATTATGTTTGTGCCCAGCTAACAAAAACCAGATATAGTTCATCAGCATGTAAAAAATTAAAGAAGCAGTTATTTTTCAGTGTGTTCAAACTTCTTCAACTTAAATGTAAACTTTGGTTTATTTCAACCTGTCTCCTATCGTCATGTGTGCTTCATGTGACTAGTGAGGTGAAAATATTAGTTGTCATGTTGGCTGTTCAGATACAGTCAGGTCACAGCTAGTAGCTTCAGATCTGTTAAAATGAAAACGAACAGGCATACTTTTGAGGGCAAAGTTAGTTCACTAAACTAGGTTTTTTTCCACCAAGACCACCTTACATCCTTACTATAAATATCAGAACATATTTAAATTACATGTAAATGTGTTGTGTTAGCTTACCTGTTTTTAGCCGTCTTTGTTTACATGTTTGAGCTAATTATTTACACGCGTCTGCATGGTATTATATGGAAATCGATGAAAGCTCACCGGGTAACAAGTAAGCTAAAACAACACATTTACATATTGTGTCTATATGCTCTCTGACATTTATACTAACGATGTGAGGTGGTCTTAGTGGGAAAAAAGCTTGTTTAGTGGACTAACATTGCCTGTGAAAGTACGCCCATTATAGGGATGTTAAAAGGTGTTCAAAATCAAATTTGAATACCATTAACGATTTTTAACGAATATTCGAAAGGTGGGGGGGGGGGGGGTTCAAAAAAAAAATTTTTTTTTTTTTCTTAAAATATACTATAAGGTGTGTCCTAACCCTTAAATGACTATATATACACACAACACACCTTATAGTATATTTAAAAAATAAATACATTTCTATTTTTTTTCTTTTTTTAAATATTCGAATATGATTTTTATATTCGAATATTCGGTAACATCCCTAGCCCATTCACTTACATTGTAATAGGTCTGAAGCTAATAGCTACCTCCCGGCTTTGTCTAGACAACGGCAAACGTGACAACTAATATGTTCACGTCACTACTCACATGAAGCATAAGACGATAGGAGACAGGTTGAAATAAACCAAAGTTTCCCTCTAATACCGCTAGCATTTACAGTGTCATTATTGCATGTACTCTCACAAACACATGCACACATTTATGCAGTTGTTTCTTATCCAAATTGGGAACTAACAATGTCATATTTTTTTCTATCACTTAGGGTACATCATCATAGGGCCAAGTTGACAAAAATCAATCTACATTTTCAATGGGAAACCTCTCAAATTTGGTGAGTACATGTCATAGCAATGTTTAAGTGTAATTGAGCCATAGATTTCTGCTAAAATGTTAACTTAAATAACATTTTTTTTCCTGCTTTCTTTTCTAGGTAGAACATGTGAATGGGTGTGTGGGAGTGTTCAACGTTCAGGTGTACAGTGGCATCCATGTTCAGACACAAGTTAATGTAATTTTGAAGTTTGTGGCAATAAAGTCGTCAGATCTATACTGTGTTGCTTTGTGATTTTAACAGGAATAGGATAATATACTGTATTTGAAATGCATTATTATTGTATATATACTTTAATGCATAGTGTTTATGTGAAACTTCACTTCACTTTTAACTGAATAATCACATAAGATTAATGTGAAAATTCACTTTACTTTTAACTGAATAATCACATAAGGTTAATGTGAAAATTCACTTTACTTTTAACTGAATAATCACATAAGGTTAATGTGAAATTTCACTTTACTTTTAACTGAATAATCACATAAGGTTAATGTGAAATTTCACTTTACTTTTAACTGAAAAGTCACATAAGGTTTATGTATATGTTTGCAATAACTTTATGTAATTGATTCACACTGATTCAACATGGTAGAAACACATTGAATTAAATGGGATCCTTACATTGAACTTACCCAGCAGAATTACGTGGAAAAACTTCATGTAATTAAAATACTTAAAGTCTAAGTTTTTGGTATAATTATTTTTTTGAGTGCAGTCCCCAGTGATAGCAACATCAGAAAGAAAGAACATGAGAAGCTTGAGAAATACCAAGGGCTGAAAGAGGAGTTAGAGAAAATGTGGAGTGTGAAGGCAACAGTGGTACCAGTAGTGATCGGAGCACTAGGGGCAGTGACCCCCAAGCTGGGAGAATGGCTCCAGCAGATACCAGGAACAACATCAGAGATCTCTGTACAAAAGAGCACATTGCTAGGAACAGCTAAGATCCTGCGCAGAACCCTCAGGCTCCCAGGCCTCTGGTAGAGGACCCGAGTCTGAAGGAGACACCGCCCACGTGGGGTGAGAGGAACATTTTTATATATATATATATATATATATATATATACATATATATATATATGTATATGACAGGGAAAAAGTATTCAAACAGTTACAATCTTGCAGCTGATGTGTGGTGAACATTTTAAATTCTGTAATTGATTTTATTTCCAATGGCAGTGAGTTGCAGAGTTTAGAGCTCTTACATGAGAAAACTAACTGTCTGAATGTTGTTTTGCAGTTTTGAATTGCTCCATTACTGTTCTGTCTCCCAACAAATTGGCAGAGTGGCTCAGGGGCTAGGTTTTTTTATCCATTTAAAAATTGATTTGAGAAAGCATAAATCACTAAATGACTTTCAAAGTTTAGCAAATTGTATTTTTTCAGGATGTAACAATGATATCTGATTGTTTTTTGTCCATAGTTATTAAAGTTTGATTATACAGTGATCTGATATGTTTGGTGGCTTGAGTCAATACTGTCATGTAGTATGAGATGTGTGAAAATATCATAGCATTCATGCACAGCAGTGCAGCCTGGTTAGGTATATAGTGTCCGATTAATTTGAAACATTATTTTGTACAGTTTTTGATTTTTTCTTTATATACTTATCAACTTTAAGGTGGGAATTAAGTACCAGGCCAAGATATTTGAATGATGTTACAGTCTATATTTTTTCATCTCAAGTTCAGATGAAACGTTTGTTCCAAATTATTTTTGTATTGAAAAACACATGGATATTGTTTTGAAAGATTGAGCATCAAGTGATTTTAGTGAGCCACTGCCCAACCACCATAGATGTAAATAAAGCATTAGCAGCCTGCTCTGGTGAATAAGCAACTGCATCATCTACATAAGGCTGGCACCTGGCACCAGTGTAAGCTGAAGGTAAGTCTTATCTCATCTTCTGAACCCACTTTATCCTCACTAGGATCACAGGGGTCACTGGGGGAGTACACTGTATGAGTCACCAGTTCATCTCAGGGCTGAACAACAAACAATCACTCTCACATTCACACCTATGGACAATTTAGATTAAGCAATTAACCTATCAGTGCATGTCTTTGAATGGTGGAAGGAAACCAGAGCACCTGGAGAAAACATGCAGACAAGGGGAGAACATGAAAAATCCTCACAAGAAGATTTGGTGTTGGAATTGAACCAGGAACCTTCTTGCTGTGAGGCATGAGTGCTAACCACTGTACCACTGTTCCACCCTCTGAAGGCAAGTCATTTATATAGAGGCTGAACAGCAAAGGACAAAGCATCAAGCCCTGTGGTATGCCTATTTTGATGTTTAATAATGGATATTTATCTCCATTCACCTACACTGAATATATCAACACCTTATCACTGGTGTAAAGTCCATAACTAGAGGAATATAAAACTGAGGATTATTTTATTCACTTTTTTTATCACAGTGATGTTCAATGTATTGTGCTATAAACATCTACAATTGTGTTTCATAATAGTAATAACTTTACAAATAAAAGGAGAACACAAAGGTTTATCCACAAAAAGGGAAGCCACTTGGTGTTCTTCAGACACACTTGCACTGGATCAAAGATTAAGGCAAAAA
Organism: Siphamia tubifer; assembly: GCA_020466265.1. Lineage (NCBI taxonomy): Eukaryota > Metazoa > Chordata > Actinopteri > Kurtiformes > Apogonidae > Siphamia > Siphamia tubifer. The sequence continues at coordinate 30,140,460 of CM035791.1, read as the reverse complement.
TGTTCCTACAGTTGACCTGAGAGCACCTTTTTGCATTAAGTTTATTTTTCAAAATGTATCACTTCTATGTAAATTGCTTTGGTATGCTATCTAATCTGCCAGTTACTATCAAAAATTTGAATAAAAAAAAAAAAAATCACATCATAGATTTATTAGCACTTAAAAGTAAAATTCAAGCACTTGAATAAACATTGAATTTCAAGCATTTTCAAGGATTTCAAGCACCCGTACAAACCTTGAAATATAAGAGTAAAAATACGAATTTAAAAAGCCATGCACAATCAAGTCTTTATTTTCATTTGTACAAGTTGCAGTAAAACGTATTGGTTGATGATGTTCCAAAAGTGACGAAACATACTCTTTCTACTTCTTAAATTCTTCTTTTAAACAGGGCTTACTAGGTCAGAGTGGCTGCAGATATAAGAGCATCAATTTCCTGTATGGCTTTAGATGTCCTTTGAAGAGCTTCAGTGATGCAGTTCTCACTCACTGGCTCAGGAGTCAAATCTTCTGCAGAAATGCTGCCTAGTTCTCTACAGTTTCTGTCACCTCCAAACAGGTGACTGTTCTCCAACAGAACTGTGCACACAGTGTTAAAGACCAAATACACCTCCTCGGTCATTTCGTGAAGACGTGATGCAATGAAATAAAAATTTAAACATAGCTGCTGTGAAAAAATTACAGAAATCAGTAACCCCCCCCTCCTCACACACACCCTTGTTTCAGTGATTAAGGATACAGTTGAATCTCTTTATCTTCTCTAATTCGTCTGCTACAAGATCTGACCTGAAACAAATGGATCAGCCTGTGAAACATCATATAAAGTACAAGCTGGTGTTGTGGTATTTACGTTTAAGCACCAACATGTTAAAGGGAAGTAAAAAAAAAAAAAAATTAAAAAAAAAAAAAATTAAAATTAACCTCACCGATCCTGTAGAACTTTTTTTTGTGGATCAACAGACAGAACACTGCTCAAAATTTCTTCTGATATTTTTGGTTCTGTAAAGCGTGAAACCTGAAAAAACTAAAAAGGTTAGAAGCAATAGTATGGTGAAAATCATTTCAAAATGGTAACAATCTCTCACCTGTAGTAAGCAGCTTGGTGAAACAGGGAGTTTTAATGATTGCTTGGTCTGGTTGTAACATGTGAGGATCCTGTAAATCAGCAAAATCATGAACAGAGATTTGAATTAATTGTCAAGTTCATACTTCATTCACAACTTCATAACGCACTTTAAAAACTGCACAGTTCGCCAAAGTGTTGCACAGACATAAAAACAGATAAAACACACAAAGGAATTAATAATAACAATACAAGTAATAATGCATTAAAACAATAAAAGCCAATCTGTCAAACTGAAATAATAATAAAATTTATCAGTAACATACCTGCTTGCACGACTCACAATAGAATATATTGTGTAGGGTTGTCCTGGTACATCAGGAGGAAGGCTGCTCAAATGATATGTCACCTCTTTTACCTGAGACATAATCCATGAATTAACCTTTTGAATTTATGCAATATCCAAATAACTTGACCACTGAATGGTTTCTTTTCATTTGATTTATGACTTCTGACGAAAACCACAATGAATATTAATACGATTTGACATTTACCTCCCCTGACTGCAGCTCAGGTTTGTAGTGGGTAAAATAACCGTCAAGGATCCCGTTCGATCGAATAAGTGAACCATCTCCTGGGGAAACTTCTATGAGTGAAACAGATCCACTTAGGATCCTACAGGAGACAGATGTGAAAAACTGTTAAAAACACAATCTGTGCTTTTCACTACAACAGACAAAGCGCAGTAGTTGAAGACTTTGTGAAGTAGCATGAAATCATGGTAAATCTGATACGACATACAGAAATCCTGTTTTTAGACAAGGTAATACGTTAACTTATATTTACATTTCATTCTAATGAAATAGCTGCAAGTAATGAGGATGATGACGATGACTGCACCTTGTCACTGTATATGGCTAGCTATATTCTTCTGGTTAGGACTGTCATTTATTGAGGCTATGTCACTTTTACGTTCAATTGCAATACTTGATGTTTTTTCTGTCTACTTTATTGTAGCTGTGTCCATTTTTATTAGAATTGCACAGCCCTCCTACTGTATGTATGAGAACAATAGAGCTGACAGAGTTTTCTTCGGAATTAATAAAGCAAGTACTATCTGTCTGTCTGTCTGTTTGTGTAACAGAGTTAAGAGGGAGTTTAATGGTTAATTCCACTTGACACAGTATGACCAATTGGAGTTGCCCTGACATGCTGCAAACTCTATCAGAAGCACCCATTGGTCGGTGCAGCTCTCATTACATTACAATTACACCAGCTAGTAGGAGGAGTTTCAGATTTTGCTGTGCCAAGCAACTGAGTAATGTGTGTTTTTCCACCATTGTGCAGTGTTTTGCAGACAACAAAATATATTGCAAACTAAAGAGTGTCGGCCTTCGTGGATAACACAACAGAGACGAGTGGTTACATCTGCCTGTCTATCTAATGAAGCCATTGACAGGTGACCAAATGAAGCAGTTCAATACAGTATCCAATCAATATTAAAGTTCCATGGCTACAAACATCTGTCAGCTCATTTTTAGTCATATTAGACAACCAAAAGCTCATGGATATAAATCTCCCTGGTAGCTCCTACCTGTAGGTCACTCCTTGACACCACATGACTTTAACCAGCTCTGTTGGGAGATCATCATCTGAATCCTCTTTTTTGGCAAAAGGGTCTTTAAGTTTCCACCTAAAATACAGAAACAAAGCTGTTAAAATCATAAATGAACAAGTGAGGTGTGAAGTAAAACAGTATTTGTCTTTTCACCACTTTACCTTCCTTACAGTGGGGAGGGTTGGGTTTTATATTTCAAAATCAAGAAACAACTCTTCATAACTCTCACATTTCTGGGATTTCAGCAATAATTTATACATCAAACTATTGGAAAACTTTTTTTTATTACAAAGACAGACACACACACACACACATATACATATATATATATATATATATATATATATATATATATATATATATATATATATATATAAAAATTTAATTAACATTTTTCCAGCTAAAAATCAAAATAGAATATTACAACTGTCAGTGTGAATGTAGCATAAAAGTACTTCACTGCACCTGTGCCAGTGAGGCATTGGACATGACACAGGAAGAGCCTGAGGAAGGCGACTCCTCTCCTCTGGGACTTTTCCCAACACCCTTCCATCTTTGTGAGTCTGAGTTCTGCTCCCATTAGCTTGGACATGTTCAGAAGCTGTGCTAATACGGGCCGTCCACTGATGCTGCGCCAAGGAGAGTGGGTAAGACCATGTTGGGGAAATAGCACAGCAAGAGTGATGCTGAACCACTGTTGTAGACTGAAATACCGCCTCAGGCTGGCAAAGAAAAAACTAATGTCAATATTTCCACCAAAGCAAGATATAAGATTTTAAATATTATGAATAAGAACTACCTTGATGTTGAGAATTGTAACTGATGGTTTATTGCTGTTGCTTCCTTGTGGTTGGTAACTATCTTTGCTATCATCGCTGATACCAGAACAAACTCCAGGACTGGTCACATTATTTACTCCCTGGAGCTGAGTGTTTGGGCTGCCATCGTGGTGATGCTGATTACGAGCCTGGCTGAGGGTGCATTTGAACTCAACAATGAAGTCTTCACCTGAGGGTGACAGCTTCAGCTCTGCTCGTCCATCCTCAGATCTGATGATGGTTTCTCCATCAGGTCCCAGCTCAGAATCACAAAGGGACACCTGGGGCCAGTGGACCTCTGAATCAATACTGAAGAAAGGCTGGAGGAGGATAATGAACCTTTACCGACAGATATTATATATATGTGTGAGGAAATTAATGCTGTGCAAGAAAAAAAACAGTCCTAGTACCTTTTTCTGGTCAGCAGGTATGAGTTCATCCACCAGGTATGGACAAGTAGAATACTTATTTCTGAAAGCCAAGGCAGCTACCAACAATTCCTGAAAGTGTATATCATTGAGAAGTTGAGATCAATGACAAAAAAAACCTCAATCCACCAAAAACATTCATAGCAGAATGATAGAAGAAGTGGATGAAAACAACAAAGAATGATCCCATTTCTTAAATGTAAAATGTTTGATGAGGCTGGTCAGCTTTTCTTTTTTTCCCCCTTTATTGTTTCTTTATGCTATTGTTTTCACGGTTTTATTTGTTTTTATGACTGTGGACAGTCTGTGTTGTTTTATGAATAAAGAGTTGAGTTGACAATATTTTAAATATCCATTGCAACCTTTAAGCTGTTAATGCATGTGTGTAAATGTAAAAGCAGACTATTGTTTAAAAAGTTATTTCCTTAAGAAACTTCAGATTGCTAATGATTGTTGAAGTCATTCACATTTTTGAAGGTTAGTTCATAGACGTAAACAGTTTAATAGTGTAATGTTTCAGTCGCTAGATCATGGGCTATATGTGACCACAGATTGATTTGTAGAAAACCCTAGTTGGTACCTTATAGGCGCTGACAGTAAACCTGGTCCTCTGTCGGAGCCTGTCGGTGGGCTGCAGTGGGTGTCCACTGGGGTCTGCAGCTTTCACCAACACAAACTCACAGCCACACGGTGAAAGCTGTAACTCTGCTCCGTTTCCGTAGCGAATCTCTACTGACTCGTCCTCATACATTATCATCAAAGTGACACTTGGGTTGGCCTCCATCATTACACTGGATCTAATCGAACATTGACCTAAAAGAATACCGACTGTGAACACGGAAACTCACTAAACATACGTCAGTTGGTTCGGAGCTTGTGTTTGTTATTGGCGCCTGCCGGAAGAGGAGGACTGAGAACCGGAAGTGTAGCCTTTTATTTTGTAATATGCTAATTTTTTAATCCATCTGTTTGCGTGAAACGTTTAACATTGTCTAAATACTTGAAAATACATACACAGCGCAATATATAATACTTGAATAAAGTATAAAATATATTGAGCAACAAATAAAACAGGTAATCAGATTTGATGTTTTAGAATATTTCAGTACTTTGTAAAAGTGCAAATTACTGCTTGAATATGTTTCATTCATTCATTCATTCATTCATTCATTCATTCATTCATTCATTCATTCAGTTATTTTATTTGAGCAGTTCATCCAAAACAGTGCAGAACAAAAAGGAACAAAACAAACAACGAACAAAATAAGGACGTTAGAGTCACCACTCAATAGGAGTAGGCTGAAGTTCAGAGAACTTATAAAAATAATACCAATCACTTAACAATTATATTTTTGAGTACTTAATCAAGTACTCAAAAACCAATAATCATACAGTGATTACATTTGAATATTAGTATATTTTTATTTACTGTCATCTTTAGTTATTGTTGTTTGTGTTTATTTGTATGAAATACTTGAATAAACCTCTACGGGTAAAAAAAGCAACATTTATACATTCAAATCCTTCCTGAAGTAAAATAATGATAATAACAGTGTTTGAATTATGTGGGAGCCAGAGGGAGTTGAGCTCATAGAGTGAGGACATGGCTCCCATGAAAGCAACAAAGTTAAACATCTGATTCCCTCAAATGTTTAATTATATTTTGATAATTAATAAAGCGGGTGCAGTGGTTAGCACTCATGCCTCACAGCAAGAAGGACCCTGGTTCGAATCCCACACCAGACCTTTCTGTGTGGAGTTTGCATGTCCTCCCCGTGTCCGCGTGGGTTTTCGCCTCCCACCATCCAAAGACATGCACTGATAGGTTAATTGGTTAATCTAAAATTGGCCATAGGTGTGAATGTGAGAGTGATTGTTTGTCTATGTATGTCAGCCCTGCGATGAACTGGCGTCTCATACAGGGTGTACCCCGCCTTCGCCCATTGTAGCTGAATTAGGCCCCCAGTGACCCCCGCGACCCTAGTGAGGATAAAGCGGGTTCAGATAATGAATGAATGAATTAAGCTAATTTTCCATCCATGTGAGGTATTATCATGAAAGGTGTCAAAACAAACTGTAGGATAATGTGGAACATTGGTAAGCCCATTCCTAGCGATGTCCCAATTAAATTCTAAAGATTCCTGGATGGGGGCTGAGAACAGAGCAGTTTGGTCTATTTTGTCTCCATAATAGTAAGACTATATATATTTTTTTAAAAGAATAAAAAAAATAATTCAAATAATTCATGTGTATACAACAGTCCCTCTGTCAACTGTACATGTGCATATGCAAAAGTTGAGCCACCTGTAAAATTGCAACCTATACCTGTGCCTGTTGATCCACTAATTCTATCAATCATGTAAATAGTTTGTTCAAACTACAGTTTGCTATCTTTTCATGGTTATCATCAGATGTAACCCATTTGGATGTTCAGTGGCTCCATAGTGAACATGGAAACATTTCACAGAAATGTTTCTATGAAATTTTTCATAGAAATACATACATACATACATACATACATACATACATACATACATACATACATACATACATACATACATACATACATACATACATACATACATACATACATACATACATACATACATACATACATACATACATACATACATACATTAAATGTTAAATTATACATTAAATATCTTATCATATCTATCAAAATCGTTTATTCTTTTTGTTATACCAAGGACTAATGATTTATGAAGTGAGATATTCCTCGGTTCCCCAAGTAACATGGTCCTGACTTCAACATTTGATGGACTCTTTTTTTAAATACCTGTGTTTAATGCTGCTTTCCACCTATAGGGGGCAGCAAAATCACCGTGGCAGTCTTCAGTCAGTCTATGGCACAACATTCAGAAGAAGAAGCAGCAGCAGCAGCAGCAGTAGTTCTCCCTTCTTCCGTCGCTTTCATCTCGTTGAGACGTATTCATACAGTTCAGCTAAATAACTGACCCTCCATATTGCGATGCTTACACTGTCAGTCTGTTCTTTCACGGTTGACACTTCGGAGGTGCAATGAAGGTGCAGTTTTCTCTACGTAATCTCTGTTCCAATTTGAGCTGTGCTTTGACTGTCGTTACCTGCAGCTAGCTAACGTATGCTAATGTAACACAAGCTTTATGTCCGTGTAACTGACGCTATGATTAGCCTGTGCTAGCTCGAGTTAATGGGGAAAACTGGGATAGGCAGATGCTCTGACAGCTGTTACTAACACCGAAACGCGTCATTTGAGACGTCAAGACAGCTCGGTAAACATAAACGTATCTCAGTTATTTTCTTCCCCTCTGGCAACAGTAATGTCAGCTGATTAGCAAATATGTTTACTATGTAGTGTGTTAGCCAGTTAGGTGCATGTTGGGACAGTGTTTTGACAGCTGTTTTTTTTGGGGGGGTTCATATCCTTATTGTTTGTTTTTAAATCAAAAATCTCATCAAATCACATCTTCTTTCTACCCCTTTGTACCATATTGCATATTGATGCCATATTCATGTGATCTTCTTTCAAAAAAGAAGGTTCATTTTTGTTTTGGAAATGCGAATAATCAAACTAGCTGTGTAGATGATGTAACATATCTGCACAAATGCCTAACCCCGATTCATGTGTGTGGGAATAAAGAGTGTAAAGACAGTAAATGTGTTTTGTGAATGTTAGGCAGGAGCCTCTTCCATGTGGGCTTCATGCTGTGGTCTGCTGAATGAAGTTATGGGTACTGGGGCCGTCAGAGGCCAGCAGCCAGGGTTTGGGGCTGGTGCAGGACCCTTCCGATTTGCCCCCAGTGCGGGATACTCCACATACCCACCCACCAGCTCAGGAAGTCCCAGTGTTGTATGTAAGGCTTGTGGCCAAGCCTTTTCAGTCTTCAGGAGGAAGGTAGGTGATTTAGATTTGATGATATGAAGAGTGAAGTTTACAAGCAGGTACATTTGAGGCAGTCAGAAATAACAGAACAAAGCTCATTGTTTTTATTGGTCCTTTTAAAACAAAATGTATTATAATTAACATTTACCACATGAAGTTTTAATAAATTACAACATCTAAGTTGTTGTAAGGGCTTTACTGTGGTTGTAAGATTTAGCAAAAGTCATATTGCATTTTTGAGCTCAGATATAATTTAAATCAACATTAAAATAACAAAAAAACAGTTTTTTTAATTGTATTTTGTTATTATTGTTTTAGTACAGGTTTGACAAAGTACATTGTTCTGTCATTTAATTAAAAAAAATCAACATAGACAAATTGACCCTTTAAATGTACAGCCTTTTATGACTGTGTAGTTGAGCAGAATGACTTGCATTGCAATTCAATTTATTGTGCAGCTTTAGTCTTCATATTTATTTATTTTTATTAAATAAAAAAAACATATATTAATTGTCATGTTTTTAAATATTCCCCCCAAAATTGCACATTATCTTAAAATTTGATGTTATAATTATATAGTAGGATATTTCATCATGGTGTTCATTACAAACTTGACCACTGTTGTGCATCAGCTGAAACAATATCTTGCTGTGTGGGGTAAATAGGGACCAGAGTTAATTTAATTTAAACCCAGAGGGTAAAACTTTTCATTGGAAATGCCATGTTGTCTGAGCTGATTTCTGAAACAGATGGACTTCATACTGATTTTGTGATATCCACTTCACTGAATGTGCATGTTCCTGTAATGCTTGGGGTCTCATTCTCTCTGAACCCTGTGCTCCACTTGCTCATCATACCACTGTAATCCCACTTCTTGCATTTATTACTGTTTGATGTTTGTCATTTAGAAGTAATGAGCTGCCTCCTGTCTCTGTGCCTAGAGAGATAGAGCAGATGTGAGTGATTGAAAAATGCACAGAAGTTCAGCTGGCATTGATATGTCTTCCAAGGACTTGGAATGTAAAATATTTTCATGCTAATGTCTTGTATTTCCTTATTCATACAATTTAAGGTTAAAATCTCTTCAAATAAGGAACAGCTGGCCATATTTTTTTTATTTTGTATTCTGCTGTTTTGAATGACATTTTTTGACTGCAGTCAATTTTTAAAATTGTGCAAAAGTGGTTAATTTCTGTCTTGGTGTCTTTCATCTCTGTTTCTGCAGTATATTTGCTGCGACTGCAAGAAGAGCTTCTGCTCTCTGTGCTCTGTGCTTCAGGAGAATCTGCGCATTTGTGCTACATGTCACTTACTGAAGGCAACAGCCTTCCAGAGGCCGAGGCTCATGCGTCTACGAGTTAAAGATCTGCGTCAGTATCTCTTGCTCCGTAACATCCCTACTGATACCTGCAGGGAAAAGGAGGACTTGGTGGACCTGGTGCTCTGCCATCAAGGCATTGAGGAAGAAGAGGATCCAGACACCGGCAGCCTTCACTCACGTTCACTGTATACCCCGACCCCCTCCACCACACAGTCTGCCTCAGAGCTGTCTACTTTTGCTGCCTCTCAGGAGGAGCAGCTCAGCAGAAGCGATAGCTCTGATACTAACCAGGTCAGCTTTAAAGCAAATGTAGTTTTTTGTTACATGATGTATGGGCCACATTCTTGTAAATATTTGCTGTTGGGATGCACCAGTTACTAATTATAAAATAGTGATAGGTGATGTACTATATATATATATATATATATATATATATATATATATATATATATATACTGTATATATTATATGTATATACTGTATATAGTGTATGTATGCATATATATAAAGTTTATGTTGACTTTATATTGAAATATTGCAAAGAAGATTGTTATTTGATATACACACACATATGTTCATTATTATTATTAGTATCAGTATTATCCCAGAAAGTATGGAAAGAACTAGCAACTCTGTACATTATATAATTATCAAGGGAGTCTATTTATTGCTAATGAGTGCATTGAAACCATGTGACTTGTTCATTTCAATTCAGTTCAATTTAAGTCAAAAGACGTTATTTATCCCGCAGGGCAATTTAAGAGCTATGTAAGAGTCAGCAGTGTCAATGTAAGTGCATGGATAAAAGTATAAAAGATAAGTAAAATAACATGTTAAATAATAAATAATTAAAAAATAAATATATAATTGCTGCAGTGGATGTAGAAAACACATAATCAGCTTTTATTTTTCCAGAATTAAGTACAATTTGCTAGGTAGATAATAATAAACTAACTAGATTTCTATGAAAACAAAAAAAGAAAAGGTAGAAAATGTAAAGCACCAAAACTGTAGTTAAGCTCCAAGCAGCTAGAATTCAGTATATAAATACTTGTACTTGGTGTGTTTAGGGAGCAGTAAGCTTTTCTATGAATGGAAGGTAAGAGACATTGTTGTTCCCAATGTATCAATGTCCTGGCTAATGGCAGTTTAATCCTAATCCTCAGATAACTGGCTTGTTGCTCCCACGTACACTGTGCACTGTTGTGCTTACTAATGAGTTGTACTGAATGTTGTTTTGATCCAGGATATAGGCGATGCAACATCAGTGTCTCTTCTCAACCTGGATCCTAGTGAACACACTCCAGAGGTGAATACTGTATCTGATTTTCATTTATTGAAATATTTATAGATATCACTGACATGTGTATTTCAACTGCACTATCAAAAACTTGAAGATTGAAGTTCAGATGCTAAGGTTGAATGTTTTATAGTTGCAGCAAAATGAAAATGTGTAAAATCACATTTTTTTAGAATCAAATTCCTTATCATAAATGCTTCATCTGACATGACACACTTTTCCCCTCTGCAAAAATTGCATATAAATGAGTGTCAATATTTAGTTCCATCTCTAACGTCCTGATTCCTACTTCATCAGGTGAGTCCGCAGACACGACGCCGTGCCAGAGCATCTCTGTCAGACATTTCCAGCCTGAGGGACATCGAGGGCCTCTCTGTCCGACAGCTGAAGGAGATCCTAGCCAGGAACTTTGTCAACTATTCAGGGTGTTGTGAGAAGTGGGAACTGGTGGAACGGGTCAGCAGACTGTACAGAGAGACAGAAGAGAACAGGAAGTCATGTCAGTTTTAATTTTTCATATTTGGACTAAATACCATGTGCTCCAGTCAATTTTAAGATGTAATCTATGTACTAAATGTTCTTTCTATATCTGGAATAATGAAGGTGGCTGCTGCAGTTTTTGTGCACAGAGTGACAGTATTATTTCTTTCCTTGCAGTGGAAAATGTGAGCACTGCTGTAACCACAGGTAAGCTTTTTATGCACTGGCCCCCTTTTCAGTTTTAGATACCACATCCTGTTTTTAACCAAATAAACCTTGCTTCTTCTTACAACATTACACCCTATAGGCAATAATAATATCACTATCTATTGCTCATAACAATTTTCAGTAAAGGCACAGATCATATAAATGTCAATAGAAGCACTGTGGTTTTATCAGTAGGATCACAATTAAATATTTCTTGCTTTACTCCTTCCACACTAAAGTGGTGGCCTTCCCCCCTCCTATTTGCAACGGTGCCATTGGAGGTAAGGCTTTTAAATACCTGGCACCCGTCTCCATCATACAGTGCCACATCTCCATGTCAACATTTTTTTGTTTTTGTAAGTCTCATTCATCAAACCCTGCTGTTTGTGTAATTGCCATCTGTGGTCTTCACCGTGGACACATTTACTGTTTTTGAAAAAGCTTGTCACAAGATTTGTGCTTTTTTTTTTCATTGAAGGTAAAAGAGAATGTGAATGAATTTGAAGATTTGACTTTCCCAGATATGTAATCCACAGATCTCCCTGGTTATCCTTTAATATATTCAACATGTGGAGATAATTATACTGTAACTTGCAGTATGTTAGCCATTTATACTCACTAGCATGCTGCCAGGTATAGACTGTGCGGTCGTCATAGAAACATTGTGTGACATTTGCAGAGGTTTTGTGAGCATGCCCTTATCAAGATAAGGCATACTTCAAGCTAAGCTGCAGAGTATTTTTGCTGCCCCCTTATTTCTCTTCAGTTAATCTTATCTTCATTTTATTTCTTTTTACTTGTATTCACTTCAGTGTAGCTTTGCCAATATGCACATTGAGTTTTCTTCATCTTTGACTCTCTTTATGCAGATGGTGAGAAGGGACAGTTAACCATCCACGATGACAACCTCTGCAGGATTTGCATGGACGCTGTCATTGACTGCGTCCTCCTGGAGTGCGGTCACATGGTCACGTGCACCAAGTGTGGCAAGAGGATGAATGAGTGTCCGATCTGTAGGCAGTACGTTGTGAGGGCTGTGCATGTCTTCAAATCTTAATGCACCATTGCAGCACCACAGCACCTCCTCTGGACCAGTAGCTCAGACTGAGACTGAACCATTAATAAACCATGCAGCTCATAACCTCTGAACCCCCAAAATACTTGCTTTGTGGGTGTTCCATGTTTGTATTCTCACATTATTTGCACACTGGAATATTAAGAGAAATGTGTTTTTGTTTTTACTCTAAAGACTCTGGACCCTGTAGTTCAACCAGTGAGCAGACTCAATCCTCAAGTAAACATATCTCTGGTCTGTGTTCATTCCTAATTGTTGGTTTTTTTGGGGGGTTTTTTTTTTTGCTTTTTTTTAAAAAAATTCAATACAAAGAATGTGTGGCACTCGGCCATGTGCAGTCTTGTTTAAACAACTTCTCACCTTCAGATCTGCCTATAAACTGTAGCTGGCACTCAGCTCTGTTGAGCTTTCGTAAGAGCACCTCTCATTACAACTGCTGCAAATGACTACATATCTTGGTAACACCGAAGACAGAACCCCACCACAACGAGAGGGGGTGAGTGAACTAGGTGCCAAAAATTGGGTCATTCCCTTCCATTTCTTCTCACCTGTTTGATCCCTCGACTGTGTGAGATAGTTTGTAAAATACTTCAGCACATTATAGCAGAAAGCACTTTGTTCACACTGTGTTGATGCACCAATGCTCACAGTTCACTATGACCACTGATAGTGGCTGATGTGGCACATGTACTAGTTCTTGAACACTTGTGCTTACTAGAGCTTGACCAATTAAAGATTTTGAAGGCCATTCATTTAGTTAATATCAGAACAAGTTAATACTGAAGCACTGAGCTTGTTTACATTTTGAATTCAATACTTGGTCTTGCAAATTAGGTGCTCTTCCTTTGTGAATTAGAATCAAAGGTATTGGTGGATGATAGTAGTGACTTATGACACAAACAGGTATTTTATTTAGTTTCCGGAAAAATTTATTGTGATGCATTACACATTTGCAACTTCATACAAAGTCTGTCATTACAGCAATAGCTAATTTCTGGTGCTAATTCATCTAACCATCATCCCTGTTTTTTTTTTTTTTTTTTTTTTTTTTTCAGCTGAACTGTGGATGTGAACCTGAATGTTTTTTATTTGTGGTGTTGTTGTGAATTGTTGGGAGTGGAATGAAGTGACTTAATTCTTTTAGTTAATATCTCATGTAGGAGTAATGTACTGAACTAACTATTCAAAGATATAGCTACAAGTTTACTGACACCTGTGGTATAGAAAGTATATAGAAATAATGACTTGCTAATGTACATTTGCATATATTGATCCATATGAGATGTATATATCTATATTTTTTCCATTTGATTTTAATTGTGTAATACCAGATTATTGAAATGTCCCTAGAATTGGGTAAGTTTCTGATTAGAGTTACCCTTTTAATGTCAAGTGGTTTGACGTGTTAAATCTGCATAGGTTTGCTTGAACCAGAGCATGATGACAGCCTGTGTGACACTTATGTTATCCCGTCCTCATCCTCTTTCCCAGTTTTTTTCTCCCTGCTCATTTAGAAAATCCAGCTCTGTTCTGTACCCATACAGAGCCAATGTTGCTGCTATTACAGTGAAGATGTCCCATACAATCATGAACAATAACTGAGCAGGTTGCACTTTTCCGTTACAGAGGGTGTAATTGTGTGCAAGGTTTGGTCTTTGTATTTGGGAATGTTAAACTTTTTATTTTGGTAATTAAAGAGTTTAATTAAAGTCTGTTTTTGTACACTCCCGCATCAGAAACGGTGTCCCTGTACTATCTTGGATTGGAGGAAATAAATATAAAGGGAAATGATTCTCAGGAAATGAATCAACAGTTGTGATGAAATATTTGAGTCCAAGCATTTATTTGATTACATGTGGACAGTTTTAGCTTCTTAGTTCTTAAAATTACATCTGTCAAGGAGTTAATGTAATCACACACAACTGTGTGTTGGTTTGTATTTCTGTCAGTAGGATTATGTAAAAATTATCACCTTCATATGAAACAGCCAATGAGTTAACTTAACATTTTGGAGCAGATACATTACAACATTTTAAAGGGTTTTTAATTTTTCACTTTGACAACATTGTGACACAGGTTGTTGAATGAATATTCTAACTAGGTTCAGCCTTGTTCTGGATTTACTGACATTTCTGACCAAGTAATTAAAACAGCAGAATATCATTTGAATCGTCAGCTCCTGTCATGGTATTTTCAGTTACACAGTTTGAGGCACCGGTTGTTTTCAAATCTTCTCAACTGTTATGATCAAATTAAACTAAGAAGCAAAAAATGCCCTAGGTAAATAATTGCAACAGTACAGCATAGGAAATAAACATTAGGGCAATGTGTCAGTAATAAAACATTTGACAGAAATGTGGTGTGTGATTAAAGACATTAGGGGTATCAATTTTATGAAAGAAAATCTAGTAAAAAATAGAGAATATTTAATACGGAAGAAAGTTATGCCAAAGTTACTAACCAAAGTATTTTCAGTAGCAATGAGTATAAATCAATAACAGATGTGGAAAAACAACTGGGAAACATTTAATAATTCAAAACATAACATTAACTGATAATCTAACTGATAAGCTATTATGTAATATATAATATAATATAATATATAATATGTATATAATAATATACAGATAATCAGAATTTATGGTGTAATTATTTGCAAAGCTGTACATGATCATATATGATGAAGTCAACTTGACATTGCTCATATTGGATTATATCAAAGAAGAGACAACACTCAGTGTTGATACAAATGAAAGTCTTTTAATGCATTTTAGCACTTAAGTTTTGGATTTACAAATATAAACGTCACATTCACCTGAGGTGATAGCAGATCAGTTACAGCACAGCACATCCCCAAGTACACACAACACCTACTGTACAGTTTATTTTCAAACATATGCAAATTATTTATTTGCAAAGGTCTTCATTAGTTGCTTATTTAATTCTGTACGGAGAACCAGCTGTGTGAAGTCAGTGTAAGGAAAGTTGTCAGTCCCACATATTGGCTGCTGGCTGTTAAACCCCAGTAACTGGGTGCTGCAATAGCCTCAGACAACCCTGATAAATTATTTGTGAGCATTACTTAACCCAGCTCAGTAAGACATCTATATCAAGTTACAGAATAAATACAAACTGTTATATATATATAAAAAACAATAAATTAATGTTGAAGGAAACCCTGTCCAGCAACAGTTCATAAATGTGTTTTGTTTTTCTGACAACAAGGGTGGAACATGGCATATGACTTTAGTTTACTGCGTCAACTTTGTTGAAATACATTCTACCCATTTAGAAAAGAATTATGATGATTTAGTCTGACATGTTTCCTGTACATGTTATATTTTCTTATTTGATACTGAAGATAACATTTATGTTGAATACAGATTATGGCACATAGGAGAGACACTGTAGTGTTGAGGCAAAGTAAAAATGGGAACAATATTCACTTCACATGCTGAATAGTCTGTGATATTTAGCTCCTGAGCTGATGTGAGAAACACTGTAAACTCATGAAATGATGCCTGTATAAAAATATTGTTTTCAAATATTTAAAGATTAAAAATAAACAACCCAACAGTCAGTTACAAGCACATCTTTATAAAAGTACAATCTCAACACAAATACATGCATGCTATTTCCTCTTAACACCTTTTTTACATTAGAGTCTATTTCAGATTTTTGATCACATTATCCTGAAATCTCTGTTCTATTTATTGTGATGCCGATACAGAGACTTATCACAGGGTTGGTTTACAAACGAAAAAAAAAAAAAGTCCCATTAAGTGCAAAGACAGTCACTCAGTTCACTTTGTCCTAGCTCGTCTTCTGTAGCAGTTTTTCCTCTTTGAGTTTGAACGGGACACTCACGGACATCTCTGCAATAAATCTTTCGCATGCTGTCTTGGTCACCTGTTTGCAGAAGCGAAGGTCGATCTGACAGATGCTCCCGCAGCGCTTGAAAAAGTTGAGAGAGTGGTCTGTGACGCGGTTACAAACTAGAATGAAAACAGAAAGGAGGATCAGTGTGGAAAACCACTTCATGCAAGTATGACAAACAGGTATTTGTTCTGCACAAGGTGACTTACATGCTACAGCTAATGAAAGGCAGGGAAAAAAAACATTGGTGACAGGACTGCTATTTTCAGAAAATGGACTGAATAGAGCTAACCTTGTGTTCTTTTATTCAGTCATTTTGTTTTTCTATGCTACGTATCAAAACATTTCTGTACAATTAACTGTGCCTTTATTCTTCCATCTCTAACCTCACGCTCCTTTGTGTTTTATAAAAGTGAAAACTAGAAAAGTTTCAACACAAACATGTAATGCCACCCTTTTCTCATATTTTCTACCAAAATTAGTAAGAAGACACTGATAATTGATGTTTAACCCTCTATCTATTGTCCACAAACTAAGTGGGTGTGTAAGTTTTATTTTTGCTCTCCCTGCAGATAAGCATTTTCATTTACACCTTAATGACATCTGAAAGGAAAACATGACTTTTACACGCTTTTTTTAATGGCCGTCCATGGTTATCTGGTAAAGACTAAATAAAACAGTCCAGTGGCAGAAGGGTAGATCTTCAATCCCTGCAGTGTACAATAGATTCTATACTGTCCACTGCATTTCCGTCTTAATGAATTGATCTCTTCTTGTACAAGTATAATAATACAACTACCTGAATAAATAAAGATGTGCATTATACCTCATCTCCCTTGCTGCCCGTCCAGGTGCCTCTAACTAATTAATTGCCAGTGGATGTTATTTAAGCTGAGTCTGTAAAACAGTAGACGCCATCCTTCAGCTTGGCATTGTTTCTTTTGGCAGGTTTTCTGCTGAAGAACAAAGCAACACAATATGCAAGCACCTTTAATGCAGCAACTCCAGATCTTTTTTGCTATCCTCATCTGAATCAGTAGACTCTTTGATTCTTCAGGTTTTTGGGGTTGGTCAAGTCTTCTTCCCAGTCAGACTTTTTTTTGTTTTGTTTTTTTTCTCAAAGAGTGTTAACTGAAATACCTTCTACAAGCAATTTACAAAGCACAGGACGACTGGCAAATTAACGTTTTTCAAATCACATAATCAGTCTTTAAGCACAATCTTTTTTTTTTTCTTTTTGCTTCAAATAAAAACTACCAGTGCTGTGCCAGACTGAGGATGTTGTCAGTCTGATCAGATTCAGCTGTGATTACTTACAAGTGAAGACTTCATGCAGATCAAATGCAACAGAATCGTGAAAACATATTAAAAAATCATTCCAAAACGTATTTAAAAATTATAGCATGACGATCATCAGTTACAGTCCCTGGGCAATTAATGAACTGAATAAAGATCAGTGATGAGGGCAAGTGGAGTGGGTGATCTGGAATCGGCATAGGGCAAGAACACATGTGTCTATGCACACATCGGGGATTACAGACAGTCCTTATTATTATCAAACTATAAAGGAACAAAAAAAAAAGCTCCTGTATTAGGGCAGTGCAGTCTCTTAGAACATAATACTGTTTTCAGGGGCTCCTCCTAACGTAGGACTGTATGTCTTTCCTACACAAAAGCCAATGCTTGACTTGAATCACAGGTGGCAGCATGTCATTGTATCAAAGTACATTAGATACGCCCCATATCAGATAAACAGTACTAGCTGAATACAAGTCTGAATGGAAGCAGTGCCAGACTTATCTGTTGGGCCAAATAAAGATTTACTCTTATCCTGAGGTGTTTGGTGCCAGGGCTTGTATCTTCCCAGCAGAGGCATCTAAATGACACCATTACTGTTGAAATCATGAGGATTTTTTTTGCCTCAATACAGCAAAAAGAGTATTACTGATTAAAAAAAAGTGACTCATTGTGCACAACAGTAAAACACCTACATGGACATAAGCCACTCTATTTCAGTTATACCTGTTTTTGTCTCCTTTAACTAGTCACAATGTCTCCCAAACAAATCTGTGATTCTTTTGTTTTTGTGCTACCATTAGGTCTCAGAACTCACCTGACAGGTTGATTTCTGTGAGGGAGTCCCGGGTTGTAGTCCCTGCTGCTGTCAGGAGGTTGACAGATTGGTCATTGATGTGGTTGCAGTAGCTCAAGTCCAGCCTGGACAACAGAGGCATCTGCCGACTGATGAGACGGAGTGATGTGTCAGTGATGTCCAACCCGGCTAATCGCAGGTCTTCCACATTTCGCAGCTTGCAACGGTTATCTAGCTGGCCTGTAGATGAGCCACACAGAACAGATTCACATCATCACGGTTTTGAAAAGCAGTGTGACTTGAAGCCTTTGAGTTATTGACTTCAGCTACAATGAATGTATTAACAATCGATACCTGGTCTGTTGTCTGTGGGAGGTGAGAGGAGGTCCCTCATCTGTGCATCCTTGAGTCCCTCCACCCACTGGACATCCAGTGTACGCAACAGAGGGCAGCTGGAGGTGCACAGGGCAGACACAGCAGCCCAAGAACACCCTGATAGCTTCAACACTCGTAGACCTAAAATACACATCAGCCTTAAAATCAGAAAATCACTAACATACATGTCTTGGAACACACATATGGGTTGTTTTTGGACTATATAATGTGGACTTACTGTTCATGAAACTTGATATCTTTATATTAGTTAGATACTTCTATGGAGCTGATGCTTTCAGGGGAGACCTTTTATATCATTTTAGTTTGTGTCTAGGGATTGGAGTTGTTGTTTGTACAAAGAACAAAACTTCAATAAAGAAAGGTTTAAAAAAAAAAAAAGAAAAGAAAAAAGAAACATCATTAAGAAATGAAACTACTGGTCGAAGGGTGAAGTCACACCAACCCCACTGAATTAACCTCCAGTTCATTTGCTTGGAAAGTATGGTTCACTTGGGGAGGTGTGAATCCACAATGAAACAGATCTGATCCGGATCAAAGAAGTAAACTCTGCTCCACTTAAAAACATAGCTCTTGTTCCACTTCAAGTGAACCAAATGCATGAAAGTGACTACAATACAGCTCCATGTTTTGTTTTCTTATGTTGCAAATGGATGTTGCCTTGCATTAACTAATAAAGGAGCAAGGTTTGTTGTTCATCGTTTGTTTTTCCATTCATTTTTAATGCAGTCCCACCACAAGTGTGGAAGAAACAAAATGTGACAGTGCAGTGTGAAAGCAAACTTGGATCAGCTGAACGTTCCAACCCCAATCGAATGAAGCCCACTGGACTATTGGGTGTGAAAGTGACTTAAATGTCATGGTGAATAATCACACATACCTGGCAATCTGTTTATTAGCCAACTTAGTTGTTTCTTGGAAATGTTGGTCCAGCTGAGATCCAGTGAAAGTGGCTGTCTGCGGATTATCCCACTCAGCATGAGTGGAGTGATGGAAGTACAGCGATTCAGATCAATCTTAGTCCACAGCCTCTTATCACAGCACCTAGTGTTAAAAGCAGAGGTTTTAGTTTTGTGTCATATGTCATCAGTCAAGCTTTGTCAGACTCCTTTTATATTCTGTGTATCTTATTGAAGTTTTTTTTTTATCTTTCTGCAATTTGTGTGAAGACCAGAAAAGTGTAGCTTGTGTTCTGTGCATTTACCATCTGTTCCACGTTTTGCACACTCTCATGCAGACACACAGCTCCTGGTGTGAGAGATAGTGAAAGATCTTCATCCAAACCTCACGCTGGATGGTGTGGGTTTTCCCATCTTTTAGAGGCAATCTGTCAGGTGGCGGACTTATTGGAGGGGGACGAATAACATGCCTCTCCATTTGGATGCACTTGGGTGGAGATCGTGGTGGCACCGGCCTATTAGTTGGAGTGCTCCTGTTGAAGCCAAGTGGGGTGATCTGACTTGGATAGAAGTGGCGCAGCTCCCAGGGGGTCCCATTCATCTCTTTGGTTTTGAGATGGGACCTCTGATCCCCCATTTCACTGCCATTACGAAACAACCTTTTGGGTTCCTCGTTTTCAGTTTCTGGCTCTACTTTCAGGGGTTGGCGGTTTTCATTAGCCAAACAGTCCTCTGTCTTTTGAATTTCCTGGTTCAGTGCTTTACTCAGCTCCCGGCTCAACTCCCTGTTAGGTAATCGGCGCTTACGGCGAGCTTTTGGACGTGGACCTCTTTCCTGGGTCTCACTTCCACCTTCGCTGCTGGGGCCAGCCTGTGGAGAGCTGCAGTGAGACTGGTCGCTGTCTGCAACAGGGGTTTTACTGAAAGGATTCAGAAGTTCACTCTTGAAGTCCTTGTCCTCTGTTTCCTCATCAGCGTCTCCTAAACGCCCCTTCCTTTCCACGCTCCGGTAGTGAGCCTCTCTTCCTACTTCTTCCTCCTCGTCCTCGTCTTCTTCTTCTGTCTTAATCTGGTGCAGGAGTTTAGAAAAATAAGGATCGTCTGACTTTTCCTGTAGGAAAAGGAAGGTTAAGTCTTATGCACCTGAAATGTCCAAGATGTTCAGTGCTACTCAGTAATGAAACCCTTACCTTCTTCTTCACATTGACATCCTCTTCATCGTCATCAAACAGTTTCCTCTTCTTTCTAAGTTTGTCCTCAGGTCTTGGTCGGGGCAGGGTACTGGGAGAGAGTAGAGGTGGCTGTCTATGAATAGCCTCATCAGGTCTGTATCTGGGCGTTTCCTCTCTGTCAGGCCTCCTCTTGTTTGAAGAAGAAACATCTCCCTCCTCCTTCACAGGTTTCTGCTCCCTCAGTAAAGAGCCAGGGAGGTTGGAAGCGTACTTGAATCCTGGACCCCTTTTTTGCTTCAATGCCAAAAGGGACAAAAACAACAAAACAACTTTATACCTTTAGCTTATGTCTGCAGGAAAACTGCACTGCATTACCAAACAAAATGTAACTGGTTTTTGCACGTCTGCGAGAGAAATAACCACATATAAATGACAAACAGGAAGCAGCGAAATTACATACATCAAAATAATGACAGCAATACTAAAAATAAAAATTAAAAGAGCCATTATAAAAAAAATCCACTATTTACAAGAGTGACTGCTTATGTGTTTCCACTGAGGAAACACATAAACGAAGATCCCACACACTTACTAAGCTGTTACCTAATCTCAAACCTATGACTCAGACTCACACATTATTGTACTCACTTTTCCACTTTTCCCAGCGTGGTTGCATTTGGGACATTCCCAACAGTTTGGGAGCTCATCATTCACCACTCCTGTTGCATCATTTACCTTAAAAACCAATGAAGACAAAAAGGAGACAGATCTTACCAACCGCTGCTTTAACCGAGTCCTGTGTACAGTTTGTTGAACACAAACACAACGAGGGAAGTGAAAGTGACTGTTGTGACGTGTCCCTGTTAAGCAGGCCAGAGTTTCACATCAGCTATACTTGCAGATTGCAGAATATTGCTTCATGCATAAAAAAGAAAAGGGAAGTAAAATCAAAGATTTCTTCTTATGGAGCCCAACTACACACTAATAAGCAACTCTAATATCACAAACTGACTGCATGTCATCATAAAAATCTCATGCTTTTGCATGCTGCAGAAAAACTTGACAGCGCATGTCTGAAAACTGGTTCAACTAAATAAATGCTGCTGTACCTGTTTGTGTCTGTGTATGTATATATATGACAAAACATCAGCAGTTACAAAATACAGGGTGTGTGCTGATATTGTTTTTGCACAAGTAGAAAAGTGGCCTGTTACATCTTTTAAGGCAATAAACTGAACATTTTGAAATGCTGGTTCATCTCCAAGTGCCTGATCTCTTCTGTTGTGGATGCTGTGGTGAGTCAAATCCTCAAACATGATGATGTCATACTTGAGGCATAAAATATGTGATTCATAAAGATGTATGTGTTTGACGTTATACAACCCTCAATACCATTTCCACATCTAGTTCATATCTCTTATCATATTACTCAAATTATGTTAATCATCTGGAATTCCTAGCTCATTCCTTAAACACCACTGAGTCACAGTGTAGGTGACTCAGCGCTGGGTTTCTTTACCTTCAGACAATTTGGATGAACAATCTCATTGCAGATTGAGCATTCCATGAGCATGAAGTTGAACTTGTCTTCCTCTTCCTCCAAAGTGTCCTCTTTCCCTGCCTCTTTACACACTACACACACTGCTGTGTGGGGCAAAACCGGCTGCAAGAAAAAGGGAACATTTATTTTTAAAGATATTTTCTTCAAAAATGAAGGATTTCTTTCTAGTTCCCCTGTGTGATACTCACTGCAATGCACTGCCTCATTATGCAGGACTGTTTCATGCGCCCTGGACCTCCAAACTTCTTCATATCCTTGCAAAAATGACACTCTCCACACTCTGACCGAAGGCATGCTTCACACTTTCGGCAGCGTGTTCTCCGCCGCCTGGCTCCAGATGAGCTGCGGTTGGACGGCAGCTTAACAGCTGCCGCTGCTGCTGCCATCTTAGGCTTTGGTTGCCGGTTGGCTGACCGCTGCTGAAAGATGAAACCCCACAAATAATGAGAATTTCTAGCAATGGAGAGTAAACAGATTTGTTCCTGGAAAGAAGAATGATACACTTCAAGAATAATTCCTGATATGTTGCATTAATGTTAAACGTTTTCAATAATTACAACTGCATGTGAGAATTGTATTTTCCCCCCATTACAATGTGACTGTTGTGTAATTGAAAATAGTTCTCCAGTTATCAAAAACAGGTTTTACTTAATGCTATGTGGTAATAAAAAAGAACAAATTGAAATGCTACTGGGTGAAATGATTACAGGAATTAAACCATAGACAAAAATTATCAAACCATGTTTGAATGAATGTTCAATTTACCCAACCGTTATTATTATGATGCCCTTTTAAATAACCAGGTGAACGTCTACTGCCATTGTGTAGACTTGTGTTTTGACCTTTCTGTTAAATTGCATAATAATTTGGAAATGGAAAAAAAAACTAAATTGACTTATTTCTAAGATAAAAGGCTCACCACAAATTACAACTGAACACCAAATTAAAGAGGTAAAAACACTTCTTGCTCGCTGTGCATTTTTCACATTTATTTTTAGTCTCTTCCCTGTTGCCATGGTAGAACTGTAAAGCACTGTGAAAATAAGACAAATCATAGACCATTACAGCGATTCTTGTTCTAGCAGGGAGGTTACCTTGGCAACACATTTGCCTTGCTAGTGGCAACTATTTGAATACAGGACTGCAATAGAAGGATAAAAATAAGCTCACATAGCAGGTTATGATTTGGTGCATGTGCCGTTTACGGTTATTAGATTACAACATATTCTTGCTGCACATTGTTCAGGTCTGTGATCATGCACTGTCTAGTGCTACGTTCAGACAAGCAACCAAAGAAAGACACAGCAGCTCAACAGTGATCTCACAAACTACATAGAAAAACAATAAAAACATGTCCTGAATTTGTTGACTCTTGTAAAAGGAAGCATACGAGGTCATCTATATAACATATTCCTTCATACTCTCAGGTGTGTTTTGGAATCTGATCCCTTTATAATCACCAAATGTTTGCAATACAATAGGGATGTTGTCAGTGATGGAGCATTTTTTCGAGATAGAGCAAAATCTGTCAGACAGATCTGCATAAATCTGTCTGACTACTGTGGAAACATGGGAAGATGACATCAAAGTATGACTACTGCTGCTGCTGCTGCAGGGATGGCTGTGACTGTCAGCACACAATGTTTTAGTGCAGCCTCCTCATTATTTTCCTGACCTGATCTGTTTTTCTTCATACCTTGTCTAAAATTAGGTTGGCTATGCCTCTGAGCATTTTTGTGCTTAAATTTGCATCCAAAGTGCATGATATTTTGTTTTCTTACGAGAAATGTTTTTTTTATCTTTAAATCCTTGAAAATGCTGTTTCTCTACTCTGCAACTTAACCCTGATATTTTATCAAGTAGCATAAAAAAATGGCTAGAAACAAACAAAGAGCTGCTCCAGCAGAACATGTTCCCTGTGCTACCATCAGCTGACCCTTCTTTACTGTAACTCTGTCGAGTAATATGTCAGGAATTTGGGATTGGTTTGCTCAGAGCTCCTGAACAAAAACATGGCCTATATTTTCAGTGCAGTCTTCTGACTCAGCTTCAACATGGATTTCTAAGGGAGGAAGTCACAAGGCTCATCATCTGCTGCTCATATACAGTGGTCCTGAACACACAGTATTGGTGTTACAGGCTCCAACAATGTGTCACAACAAGAATATGTCAGAATAATGTATCTCATTCTCTTAGTAGGTGCTGTTGGTAAAAACATTGTGTAACACACAAGGACCTGGCTCATGTGAGCAAGTCTCACGTTTCTCCTGTATTTTCAAGTGTTAAGACTTGTTGGACAACTCTATAAAAGCCCTTTGTGAAAGTATCAATGCACCACTACAATAACAGATCAAAATCTAGCACTCAGGAAGTGATAAATGCTTACTCCTCTGTGAACAATTAGAAAGGAGAGTAAAAACTAAGCAGCATCACAAGACTTGTTTATTCTTCTTCCTTTTGCAAGCGTGAAATAATCATAATTCTGCAGGGTCTTGAGGAGTCACTGGACCCCAGTTTGGGAACCAGTGGTCAGCCAAGCAACAGAAGTAGAGCCACTATTGTTCCGTCCCCCATCCCCCTCCTCAGTCCCTGCTTGAACAACATTTTGCCCAAAGCCTTCTTAAAGGCACAGGCTGGTGGGGTAAGTTTAGGAAGTGTGAGGAAATTAATCACAAGAAAACCATTTTGTAAGAGGAAACGAGGGAAGCTCATGTCCAGCAGCTTAAAATTGGATGAAGTTGTACATACAACTACCTACTGGAAGACCTATAAGTTATAGCTAGAAACGACTGAAACTAAAGACGAGTCCAAAAAGGAGAGGAAACACCTCTGTTTTTATTAAAAAGTGTTCCGTAAAATGGGTCAGTTGTGGCCAGCATAATATATATTGTCCAAGTAGGAGGAGAGGGCACTGCTTTAGGACGGTCAGGGTTATCTCTCCTGACAAGCAACCAGGCTCATCTAAACTCTAAATAAACATTTAGCTCGATGTTCACCTTAATAACTATTTAAAATATAAATGGAGCTATAAAAGCCACATTTCACCTCACCAGACTACATTCAGGGCAGAAGAGCGGGTATAAACACTACGTTAACCACAAACACATCATACCGTTAAGAAACAGAGCTAAACATCAAACTTAGACAAAGAAAAACACACGTAATCACACAGGAAACGCAACAAAATACTAAAGCTCTGACCTGTTCAGATTCTGAATCATATTCCTCATCGTCTCCACTCAATGACAAGGCCATGGCTCCTCTCTCTCATCGTTCGCGAACACCACAGAAAACTAACATGGCTGAACAAACCTCCAGCTCAGCTCGCCCCCCCCTCCTTCAGCTGGTCGCCATGTTTAGTATGTAGAGTTCACAATACACCGGAAATCAGAGAATGTGATTACATGACACTCCCACTTCGTTAGAGTTTGCAACGTGAACAAAAATCAACAAATACGAAAGGTAAAAAAAAATACAGAAAAATATATAATAAAAATAAATATAAATATAAAAAATTTATGAGACATGATTATAAAAAGTAAAACAAAAAACAGACATTGCTTATCAGAGTGGCCACACATCGAAGCTGTTATTTACAAGTAACTTAAATGCAGCATCTAAGTCAACCGGGACACAAAGACAAAATTGTAAGCCAAGACAGTACTCTCCCACGCACATCCTTTTTCGCTTCTTTTCATGGCTCTCCGCAGGTTAAATTACTTACAGCTAAATCAGATGTATTTAGCACCCCAAGATTCAAACTCTGAGCAGGCCACATGAATTTTACACTAACTATATACACTTTTTGTACAATTCATTCAGTAACAATAAGGTAACTTGCATTTTCTTGAACTGAGCCGATGACTCACCTGCAGTAAACCAGGCTGACAAGAACTAAAGAACAAGCCTGATCATAACCTGGAATAGTCTGAGTCATATTTAACAATCACTGATTTCAAAAGGTTTGTTTTGAAATATTCGTTTTTTGCCTGATGACTTAGATGCAAACCATTCCATCAGTATATTGAGGGTGAAGTATTCAAGATATAAAATAGTACATTTCAGCCTCCAGAGGACTCATTCTTTATCTGCTGTGTATTTTAATGATGCTGATGAAAGCAATATTGTTATGATTTTTAATCGTCTCCAAATTACGAGGGTGTTATTGCCCTACTGTGTTTATGATTTAATAGTTATTACGTAATCATGAATTATAAAGCAAATATACTATGTAGAAAAAAATATATATTTTTGGCGTCATCTAGTGGTAGGACTAAAAATGACACCATTGCAGAAAACCAGCCTGTATTTCAGGGGAAAATGTCCAAAAATAACACTCAAAACTAAATAAATAACTAAAAACATTCCTAGAAAAAAATTGTGCAATTTGAGTATGGTTCTACAGCAAATGGGCTCAATAATCTTAACAGTATTGGTGCCTCTAAAAGAAATCGTGGTTTTGATCTTCAAAGATTAACTTATTAACAGATGTGAGGGTTACTAATTATCTTTCAATGTGATTGTTCTTTATGTGTGTGATTGCAAGCAATCACTTTATCAGAGTAGATAAACTATTTGAGGCCAGGCTTTTTATGTAGTGTGTATTGTATGCAAAGACAATACAGTATAATCCTCATACATTTACAAAGAACATCAACATGAAAAATAAAAAGTGCCAAAACAATAAAATTACCAAATGATCTATCACTGACCTATTCGACTTACTTGTACCACATACACTGAAAAACATTACAGAATTTGTTACCATCAGATAAATCAGCATTTCATTTTTCCTCATTCTTATGCTTTGTGCTGCTCTGCCCTTGGGTAATAGAGGGCATCTGACACTCATAAATGCCCATATATATTCACAGAGGAAGCACCATCTGTTCAGTTTTATCCACTTTATTTGTTCAGAATCAGGATTATATTTTTTAATGAAGTTAGAAAATACTTCTGTGTCAGTTCAGTCTATTTTTAACTGTATTGTGAAGATAAAAGAATAAATTAGATTATATTATATTATGACTATTAGTTTACTTTATGCATTAGGCCCAAGCACTGACATGCCATGTCAGTGAGGGCCTATTAAAATCGCATGGATTCGTTATTATTATTCTGTCACCACTTTCACCCCAATTTTGGCTTTTCAACATTTAAAAAAAGTGACTTTTGTTTGATCCCACATTCAAGGTGTGTTGAAGCAGGGTGACATCTAAAACATGTAGGACAGTGGGCCCTGAGGACCAGGGTTGAAGACGTCTGTCCTAGAGTTTACATCCAATTTACACCAAACTGATTGAAAATCACCTACACACATCTGGGATCAAAATGTAGCAATTATAATTTTGATCAAATATTGGATGTGGCTATGACAAGTTCGTAAAGAAACGATAATTTTCAGAAGTATAAGAGTATATGTGTCTCACAGAATGTTAGATCCAGTGTACAATGCAATGTCCTGTCACTGTCGAGTGGTCTCGGCGGTCACAAGGGGAAGCGAGGGCCTATAATACCGCTTCATTTAAACTTGATGTTTAAAATTATAGTTCACAGGTTAAAGAAAGAAAAATCTACTGTTACATGTACCTAAGCAAAATGACCACATGATGATTAAAAAGAGCAGAGATTATCTTCAAATTTCTGCTCTTCTTGGTCAAGTTGGCCCAAGTCTGCGTTGTCTGTGGGAATGTAACATCATTCAGATATTCAGTAACACAAGTGCCAGTAAATCCACTACTATGTTTTTTTGGAGATGTTCCTGATGCTTTGATAGGCTACATCTTGAAGAGGTTATTCAAACACTTAACCCTGACATACTGTTCATATTCTATGCCTTCATAGTATGGTCTGGGTCAATTTTGACCCAGGCAAATAATACCCTCCTGTACACTAAATTCGGAACTATATATCTTTTTAAAATTTCTTCATAACTACACTGTAGATTTTGCAGTGTCAATTTGGAGACAATGGGACCAAATACACTCTAGAAGAAGTTAAATAAACTCTCTAAGTGTTGATTTAACACTGCAAAATTTACTGTGTACCATTGTCATAATGCATTCATAAATTCAGTGTGAATTCAACATCAACAGTTGGAACATTAATTACATCCTCCACAACAAACTGTGTACATTCAAAGCAGTAGTGTGAAACCTTGTGTGTGTGGGCCTTGCATATGGCTTTCCTTTATTTGCAGCAGGTTGTCCCAGTTTAGCAGTCTTTTTTTGGTGGGTAGAAGTTGCACCTCTTTCTTTTCTTTCCTTTTCTGTTGTTTCCTTGTGCAGAGGTGGAAGTAAGTAGAACTACTTCCTTAATGTACTTAAGTACAGTTTTTAGGTATCTGTACTTTACTTAAGTATTTATTTTTCTTGCAACTTTTTACTTTTACTCCCTACATTTTTGTATAAATATTTGTATTTTACACTCTTTGCATTCTTAGAATAGACTCAGTACTTTTTTAAACTAGATAAATGTCACAGTATAAAAAATAAGTCATAAATCAGAAATTATGACTTACTACATTGTAATTTTGATATTTTATTTAATATTTTTTTTACATTTTATCTCAAAATTTTGACTTTTCATCTAAGTTTGAGTTTTTATCTCATAATTTTGACTTTTATCTCATAATTATGCTTTTTTGTTTTTAAAAAAATCTCCTATTTATGACTTTTTCATTTTTCCTAAATGTCCTGCCCATACTCACTAAACTGAGTACTATGACCTAATAAAATACACCATCTACACAGTAACTCACTTTTAAAGCATTTATTTTTTTGATATTTTTGAAAATGTTCTAGTTTTTCCCCACTTGAATAAGTATTATTTCATCCATGACAAAAAAATACAGTTTTCATTTTTACTTTATTACATTTCAGACGTTGTACTTATTAACTTTTACGTCAGTAAAGGAGTTGAATCAGTACTTCTACTTTTACCAGAGTATTTTTTCACACCAGTAGCTGTGCTTCGACTTAAGTACAGAATGTGAGTACTGCCACCACCTCTGTCCTTGTGGGACCTCCTCATCAGGGCCAGGCTGAGGTGACTGCACTGCCCTTACCAGTGCGGCAGGTACCTGTTGTACCTGTTTCAAGGCACTGTCTGACCTGATATGAGCTCTCTTTCATATGTTTACTATGTATGATCACTTTACAATTGTTTTTTTTTTCACTGTTTTATGCTTTTCCATAACTCTTCAAAAACTAACAGGTACATGTACCTATGGTGAGAAAATATAGTGGAAACATAGAAAGTTTTCAAGACAGGCCATCCCCAAGAACACAAGAACATGACATGTACAGTTTCAGTTTCAAGTGTCCCTCTGCTCCCACTCTTTACTGTGATTTAACACACTCTGGGGAGTTTAAAAGACATTTAAATGAATATGGGTCAATTTGACCTGGAACAGCCTAAGTGTACAAACAATTGTAGAAATTGTAAAATGATACCAGTTTAAAAGCTTTTAATTTTTGTGTATTTTGAATCACTTTATGAAAAGTCACATGATTTTAGGTTAAAAAAAAAAAAGAAAAAAGACATTAAGGGTATTTTATTGCTGTCAAATGTTAAAATGGGTTGATGTGAGCAAGAAAAACTATTACTACAAAATAGGTCAGATATGAACCTCCAACTACCTCTGTACGGAAAACAATGGTCTTGGGAGAGTTGACATTAATAAGACTATGATATATTAATGGAAAAGCTACTGTTTTTCTGTAAAAGTAGATAAAGCCACTGGAAGCTTTGGAACTGAACTGTAACTCAGACAATCATTGTACATAGAACTGAACAGTGTCCATGTATAAAGGAACTGTTATTTTTTCAAAGTGTCATTTGGATATATGTTTGATAATTTTATTTTAAACAAACAAAAAACATAAATATTACTGACATGCATAGGAGTGAAAAATACAACATCATTCTAGACTCTAAGATCAATGGAAACACTCCAGTTCTTTACAAATTCTTAAAAAAACTTTCTAACTTTTAACAGTAAAAGTATGAATTAGAGACATTTCTAAACCATTGGAAATCGTCAAGTTCCTCATTGTGCAGAGATGAAGTGAAGGAAGTAAGAAGGAGCAAACCAATGAGCTGCATGACACAGTCTATTACTGGCACAGGGAGGAGACCTGCTGCAGACTGAGCAGCGTTGGATTATGGGTATCTTGTGTTTCCTGATTGACTCTGACAGTCAGCTGTTGCAGGAAAGTTTTGTCGTAGCTTGATATCTTTCTGTAAATCGCACTAATAACTTCACTGGGATCTTATTTGCTGTATATGTGGCTCCGTTGTGGAAGTAAAACCAATCCATTAGAAAACATTTTTTGATTTTCTTAACAACTACTGGTGACTTTTTCTCAACAACTTTCGGAATGAGTTTGAACGAACACTCCTTACAAGCTCTGTCATGGAGAAAACTGTACTTGAGCCGAGCTAAATTAAAAGCAACAAGCCGCACTTCAGCTCTTTTGTCAGGATTCGCAATGGTAAGTCACCATGTTGCTCCTTAAATATGAATATTGTCTCCATAAGACACTCTTAAATAGGTCACCGCAGTTGCGCGTCTGTACGTGACGTGACGCAGATGTTTGTTATTAGAGGCAGCGACGACCCCTGGTAATATAGTAATATAGTAATATAGTAATATAGTAATGTAAAGGTTCTTAATGTCCTGCACAGTGGCTGGTAACCCTGAAACATGTGTCTGTTGTAATGACAGTGCAATAAACAGTGTGTGTTGTGGACACACACTTATAAACAAACACTATTTGTCCGTGTGGTGGCGGGTGATCTTGGACTCTATCTTTATCACTTGGCAGAAGTGATATAATAACCAAGAGGGAGATTGATTTAACTTTATATAAGATCCACAGCAACGACCCATACCTTCATCATAATAAACAGATGAATCCGCTGGTATCCATCCAACAGGGGCCCTTAGTAAGCACCAAGTGTGTGGGAAAAAAAAGCATACTTAATGTGTGAATAGTGTAAAAAAAAAAAAAAAAGTTTTTAAGCTTTTAACTGTTGAGACTTAAGCAATTCCACAGTAAAAAAAAAAAAAAAAACTCCCAAAGTAATCAGTAAAATGAACAAAAATGTATATTAAACTAACAAAATAGTATGTCACATGAACAAAGTAAGACACTAACAGAACACAATTAAAGAAAAATAATAAAATTAAAAAACTTAGAAAACACCAACAGAAAAAAGTAATAAATATTCACAAAATAGCAAATAACACGAAAAAATCCAACCGTCCCCCCCAATGAAGTAAAAAAAAAAAAGGTAATAGATCACAAGTGTTGTAATTTGGTTACAGTAGTTTTAGTTTGGGCTTTTTCTTTTTCTAAATCAGTTGCTTTTTGACACCTGTACATCAGTTCCATGAACAAAATTATCAGTAAAATAACACGAAAAAACCTTTAATTTTTCTGAATTTTTAAACTAAACCATCCATCCAGAACGTGTCAGCGCTGACGCACCAGGGGTTAAAGGGTTAACTGTTTTGCATTCCCCCCTATTTCATCAACTTGAGCTATAAATAAAAATACAAAATATTCAATAATGTTATCATTTGTAACATTTTAAATGCCATTTTTGTGATGTAAACAAACATTTTTGGATGCAAACACACACACACACTCACACACACACACACACGTACACAAATGCTCTTTTCCTCCAAGCTACAACTTCAAAATTGTATCACATGATTTGATTTTTGCAGCCTCACATTTGTCAATTACTCACACCAACATTGGTTAATTTGCCTTATTATTTTTGGAGCTAGGTTCAATGTTCATTAATACTAGCAAGTGTGTGTAAAATGCACACATATAAAACAAACTGTTAAATAATATATATTTAATCTTTCTGGTTTATTTGGATTGTATTTTTTATCAATAAAGGTCAGTCCTAATCATACATATCAAATAATCATTCATTCAAATGTTTTAACCCTTTAATTAATTTAATCGATTGATCATGATCTCCCTACATTTTTGTACACTTTTTTTAGTGACCTTGACCTTTCATCTACATTCACTAAAATATAATGGGATCTATTCTGGAACACCTCGTACCTTTCCTGAAAATTTCACAGAAATTAGTCCAGAAGGTATTTTGTAAAGTTGTTGACAAACAAACAGACAGAAAGCCCCCCCCCCCCCCAAAAAAAAAAAAAACAACAAAAAAACACAAGTGTTGGCAGGCACCCACCCCCGACCTACCCACACACGCACACACATTTTATCTGATTTACCTTTTGTCTTATCATTGTAAAAACACATTTTGTTGACTGTCACCATTTACCAAAATTTAATGGGACCTTTTCTGGACCACCTTGCACCTTTTCTGAAAATTTCATGAAAGCAGTCTTTTAGTTTTTGTGTAAAGCTGCTTACAAACCAACCAACAGACACACACACACACACACACACACACACACACAAGTCATGTCAAAAACAATACCCCTCTCCCCTTGGAGTCGGTATGGGGTAAAAAATACAAAACCAATGACAGCCATCATCAACCATTATGAGGAATTTGACATATTGTTTAAGTAAGTGAGAGCTTGTCCATTACGTTGTTATTATATTATTTCTTAAGTCTGACCAGATAAAAGTTGAACAGTTCTTTGATTTTGATTGTCCAGGTTGCCATGGTGGAGGTCCAGCTGGAGCGGGATCATGAGTATCCTCCAGGGCTGCTCATTGCCTTCAGTGCCTGTACCACAGTTCTGGTTGCGGTCCATCTGTTTGCCCTCATGATCAGCACCTGCATCCTCCCAAACCTGGAGGCTGTCAGCAACGTACACAACCTCAACTCAGTCAACGAGTCCCCTCATGAGCGCATGCACCGCCACATAGAGCTGGCCTGGGCCTTTTCCACGGTCATTGGTACCCTGCTGTTCCTGACTGAAGTCATGCTTTTGTGCTGGGTCAAGTTCTTACCACTCAGAAGCAATGCTGATGAGAAAAACGGCACTATAAGCTCCGGGGAGGCTGCAGCCATTGCTTCCACCTGCATCATGGTGCCTTTTGGAATTGTTTTTATAGTGTTTGCTGTCCACTTCTACCGTACGCTTGTCAGTCATAAAACTGACCGGCAGATCAGAGAGCTTGAGCAGGTCATCCGGCTACAGAATCAGCTCGACCACAGGGCTGAGAATGACGACCTAAAAGCCGCTGTCCATTTTCCCTGATTTCAGCCTCTGTTCATACAACAGCAATGGACATTTAGTGTGCTTTTATGTTGAAATTCCATTGCAAAAGTTCTTGAACTGTGCTCAAATGCTTCTCCTTTAAGTATGTATAAATTGTACTCTGTTAAGCTTGTTTTGAGACACTTTTCTTGGGAAAGATGTCCACAGCTTTCTCTGTGTTGTATATAATAACAATACTTTTACTTTGAAGGGGAATCCTTAGCTCTCAGGCATTTCAGTGGTATGTAAAGCAACATATCAAATCAAAATCTAGACTTTGGGTTCTCAGAAAATTATGACATTATATTGGAGCAGACGTCCTTGTTTGAATATGTATCAGCAATGCCAAAGCTTCCTCAGTTTGAATGTAGATGAAGCCTATTTTAAATTAGGTGGATAACTTAAGTGGTGCAAGTTTCATGTGCACAAGCTGCTCAGCACCTACTTGTCTTTCTTTCCTCATAGGTCAAGTAACAGGTGGATTGCTTTGACTTCTGTTCTCTATTGTGGCAGGCTTTAAATTAGTCTCAATATCATTACCTTCCCCATCACATGAGGATTTGTTTAGGAATTATTAGTACATTATTCATTTCCAAGGAGCGTTTATAAAAGCAGGATGTAATTGATTAAGAACATAAAAATGAAACGTGTCAGTAGTATTGTAAACACACTTTTATTATCCATAAAGCACGTTTGAGTGTAGTGCAAAATATGCTGTCCAAAGCATTGTTCCACATTACTGGTAGTCTTGGAATGAAATATATATATATATATATATATATATAATATATATATATATATATATATCACCATCCAAAGACATGCACTGATAGGTTCATTGGTTAATCTAAATTGTCCATAGGTGTGAATGTGAGAGTGATTGTCTATATATGTTCAGCCCTGCAATGAACTGGCGTCTCATACAGGTTGTACCCCGCCTTCACCGATTGTAGCTGGATTAGACCCCAGTGACCCCCCGCGACCCTAGTGAGGATAAAGCGGGTTCAGATGATGAGATTTTATATTATATATATATATATATATATATATATATATATATATATATATATATATATAATATATATATATATATATATATATATATATATATATATATATATATATATATACAGTATATATATATATATATATATATATATATATATATATATATATATATATATATATATATATATATATACAGTATATATATATATATATATATATATATATATATATATATATATATATATATATATATATATATATATATATATATATATATATACAGTATATATATATATATATATATATACAGTATATATATATAGATGATGGTAATGATCATGGATATATATATAGATGATGATAATAGGGCCATGAAGGTGTTCCACATCAGACCAGAACAGCAGAGATATGAATTCTTCTTGCCACTTCACAACCTCTGGAGACAATACACCATTGATTTGTGTGGTGGATTAATACCCTCCTGTAATCCACAGTTTGATAGATGTGGTTGTTTTGCTGACAGCTCAATCTAGGATGTGGCGTTCTGATTCCATCTGCACTGATGTATATATTCAGGATGACGAAAATTGAAAACCATCATCCTTGTCCAGTCATTATTCATACTGTCATCTTTATTTTACAACCAAAAAGACTTTTCCTACATCCAAACTTAGATTTTGTTCCTTTTCAACACTTTCATTTGAACACTTTAATGCATCTTTGGTGCATGCATGTCCATATAATTAATGGACTAAAACGGTTGCTTGTAGAAATCCAGCATTTGGGGATCTTCAGTCTTATTTTCAGATTTATATAATCCTCATTTTGAATGAGAAGAGGATAATGGCATATTCACAGGGAATGAAACGTTAACCAGTTATTAACTAAATAAGTATTTACTGTATGACCTGTGGAAATATCCTAAACAAACACTGGCAGTCGGCTAAAGCTTCAAACCAAAATGTGACGTTATAGAGCACATATCATAATGTTTTGATGAGACCTAGAGTAAGTAATAATGGGCAGTGTTTTGAATGTGATGGTTTTCAGTCTGTTATGTAAAAAAGGTGAGAAATCAGACTTGATGATGCTTCATCCAGTTAAATATGTCCTCCAAACAGAGATAGTATTTAACAATGTGTTATTAGGAAGCATGTGTTTCTTGAAGATGCTGTGTAATAGTTTTTTTTTTTTAAATATATATATATATATTTTTTACTCTTCATAGTTTACAAGATAATGCATGTTTGCATATTGTTGAAACATACAGGATTTGAGGAATATTGTATATGGCTTTTGTTTTATTTAAATTTTTTGTTGTTCTCTGGTACATTGCAGAACGTTTTTTTTTTTGTTTGTTTATTTTTTTCGTACTTTGCGTTATTTCTTTAAAAGTAGAAAACTCAGGTTCAAACTTTGATTTGTTCAAACTTTTCAAAGCCAGTGAACCTTGACATTGTTTTCTATAATCTGTATCCCTAAAAAACAACAACAGTGACTTACCAAAATACTTTAAAATATATTTTAAAATAGGCTTTTGCCTGACAAATATGCAGAACAACCCTTTAATGTGATGAATAGAAGTTGCAAATTTGTATTATGTATTATTAGATATTGTGTTTACTGCTGTTTTGTCTCTTACACCCATACATGGCTTACATGAGTCATTGTTTTGTAGACCATTAGATACCAAAATCTGCATCAAATTTGTCCAGATCAGGTAATATTATCTCTGTGACAAGTAGCAGAGGACGAATAGCTGTCCCTGGTGCAGACAGTACAGCCTTTGTGTTTGAACTTTACGGTTCTGTAGGTCTTTTTTTTTAATAAGTAAACTGAGATGAGATAAAATCAGTTACATTCAGGTCGGCTGTACCTACTCCTGTTACGACTGCCATTTGTAATGCAAATATTCCGACACAACCATAGGTGTGTTGCTTTGGTTCATTAAAATATATATATTTTATTCATTTTATCCATTTTGTTTTACTGTACTGGTACTTCACAGCTTGTATTAAAGCACAGTTTTAAAACCAACTTTCAGCATGTTTTGCTTAAATGTGCTGGTTACAGCTTTAAGCTTTGTAAGATTCACCACAATTTAGTTTTTCAACTTGAAAAATAAAATAAAGCTGATACAATGTGTGAGGCTCATGTTTTGTTATTTAACTGTTGGTAAAATTATGATATTTTTAGCTTTGAATTCACTGGAAAACCACAAAGGAAATGGATCCGGATGTGCCTTTTGAGTTCAGCTTAATCAGTCAGAGTTATGACTTGACAATATGCTTCACAAACTCTTCTCACTGACTTTTTGTCACCGCTTTAAGGGCTTGTTTTGTTGCGTTTGACTAAATCGTCCACTCTATCCCTACATGTTGCAGAAAATAGTGCAGCACTGAATTTTCTTCTGGTTTCTGGAAATGATACCAGACAGATAAAGATTTCTTTTCTTTTCTTTTCTTTTCTTTTCTTTTCTTTTCTTTTCTTTTCTTTTCTTTTCTTTTCTTTTCTTTTCTTTTCTTTTCTTTTCTTTTCTTTTCTTTTCTATTCTTTTCTTTTCTTTTCTTTTCTTTTCTTTTCTTTTCTTTTCTTTTCTTTTCTTTTCTTTTCTTTTCTTTTCTTTTCTTTTCTTTTCTTTTCTTTTCTTTTCTTTTCTTTTCTTTTCTTTTCTATCTGTACTCCACAGCAGGATTGAGAAGGCTGTTTTTGTTGGATACTTGGAGATATGTGACAGCATTCCTGCCTGATTACCACAGTTTCTTATTTCAATTCTTTGTCTTGACAAAGCTCAGCATTGCATCCAACACAGGAAATTGGCACCTTGTTACAGAAATGCTGAATCTTAGGATACCACTGAAAAATACTGAACATGTAATGTCACAAGTTTGCTAAAAACAGTTTGTAGGGTCACATTAATCAAATTTAGATCACTTGAAAACAGTCCCTTTTGGAGCTTTTTATATTATGTCTTAAATACAGATGGATAAATAAGGAAAAGTCCATTTTAATTTAAGATGCAGCTGAGCAGTACCTTTATGAAAAGATTATTAATGTTTAAAGGAGGCATCACATCACAAATCAGAACCACATTTACATTTTGGCAGTTTAACAGGTGATTGTACTCTTGACCATGTGTAATGATGAACACAACAGGAGTCCCTTTCAAAATACTTCAGTGTTATGTAGAGGAACCAGACATGCGCAAATAACATGGATGTTTAAAGCTGTGTGTTTCTTTATGCTGAATCAGACAAAAGAGCAGGTGTGAGAGCTTTCCCAGGTGTTTAACACTTCTCTGTTGTGTAGATTAATATAGGAAAAATAAATAACTCAAGCATGTGCAGGCTTATAAGCTATGACAAATATCTTCCATTGATTTAAATGTTATCTGCACATGCTGCCCCACCACCCTAACATGGAAGTTGTATTCCACCCATGTTTTTAAATCTAAGAATGAATGAATGACTGAACAGATGTTATTATTAACCTTGAAGTGTTTTGTGATATGTGAAGGGTAAAGAAAAAAATTACCTGATTGTCTTTATTTCAATCTGCAAAAAAATTAGAAAACACAACTTTCTTATACCAGGGCTACCTCTTTTTCGAGGTATTTCTGAAATGGAAATAAAGGCTGACACCGTCCCTGCAGTATCATAGAAATTTGGTTGACAGTATCGCCCTCTGTGTCTACTTTAACAACATTTATGTCAAATAGAATTGAAGAAAATCCGAAAGATTTAGTAAAAACCATTTATACTGACTTCTTCTATTATTTATAATTAATTACACTGCATATAGCGTACCTCTGGAAAGACTCCTTTTGTGTAAACTGTGATCAGTGATGTTGTCTCCCCTCTCCTGTCTCCTACAATAACAACCTTGAATTCTTTTTCCTGGCTGATGTGTCCTTTGTTTGCACATGATCCTTTCTGGGTCATGTTTTGTGGGAAGACAGATGGTGAGGGGTTCTTCTTGTAATAGCAGGTCTTAGAAGTGTATATATGAAGGAGATAGTTTAAACATAAACACTGAGTGTCACTGCACAGAAGCCAAGTGGTCCTGTTCAGAAGCAATGCTAACAAAAAAAACTCATCTGTGTAGTACAGTATCATGGGTCATTCCAGGTCAATGTGCACACTCTCCCCAGTGACACCTCTTCAATTTACCTTATTTTTTTATTCTATTAGTGCCTTATTATATCAGATGAAAGAACCAAAGGTTTGAGTCTCCTAGCTCAAACAATTTTCGAGTTATGGCCCTTCAAAGTTTGGGTGCTTTGTCCACTTTTGAGATCTGGGAATTGAGCACTAAATTTTGGAGCACATCAGGAGGCCCTCATCTTTTGTTTTAAGGTAGGTATAGAATTGAAAATGTATATATATATATATATATATATATATATATATATATATATATATATATATATATATATATATATATATATATATATATATATATATATATATATATATATATATAAAAATTATATTATTTGATCATTGAGCCCTGATGGACCAAATATAATACAAAATTGAAACGCATAGATGGAAACTGATAAATGAAAAAAAAATTTTTTTGGTTGTTTAGAAGAACCAACAAAGGTTCCAGTTTTAAAGAACTGGAATTTTCTGTCAGTGTTTTAATGGTTCATGCTTTACAGGGTTAAACTGCATAAGTTCAATGACCAGTCAATTATCACAATGCAGAAATCTAATATCTTTATGTAGCCCAGAGAAAATACGTTTCTCAAGTTACTCAGGATGCTGTGATACGCAAGATATTCAACACTTCATTAAATTTAGATTTGCATCATACATTATTATTGGACTTGACGTACATTTTGAGGTATCTGCAGTTTACTTGAGTATTTTTAATCAAGTTTTTGCATTTACCTCCGATATAACATCCTTTCTTTCTAATTTTTATTTTACATTTGCATTTTAAACGTCATAGTATGGCAAGCTGCAATTCCTATTTCTATCTATTATAAAATTATTTTTGGAGTAGTGGTTTGCTGTGCCTGTAAATTAATTATACAGTTGCCATTCTTTATTAATACACAGCTGAGTAAGAAAAAATAACACCTTTAATATACGTTTTATTTATTTATTAAAAAACGTAAACTACTCTTGTAAAAAAAATATTACATTAATTCGAGAAGTGATTTATTCTCTGACGCATTCCTCCCCACAGACACAGTGACCGATAAAGGTACATGAAAACACAACCTGTCACCTGTCTAGCACTGTGCATGTACAACATATCCCTCCGCATGGTCTATATTCCGCCCGTGTTTTGCTGGCGGAGGGATCCATTTTCTAATCTGGTCGACGAAGTGGAAAAAACACCGAAAAGACACCTGGACTGGTCCACAATGTTGGCCCATAAAAGGCTCCAACATCGGTACAGGTAAGTAAAGGAGGAATGATTTAATAATAGATTGTTTTTGCTGTGTGGATAAGCCTCGTTTCCTCATTTTTATCTCTTCAGAGGAGGATAATGCCACAGGTGATGCTCTCCATCACCTGTTGGGGCGTGTTAACCTTAACCTCTGCTAGCTAGCAGCGATGATAATATTGATGCTGATGCTAAGCTGCTTTTTGTTTTGCCACATTTCTTATAGGTTTGACTAATGTAATGGAAAGCGAAACCCAAGTTACTGAGAGAGAGACACCACCTCAACACTGGAGAAGTTGCAAATTGATTATTGATCCTGCTTTAACAAACGGACTGTACAAAGTATACCGTTATGATGGGCTGTATTTTAACTTACCAGTGAGCATCTTCATGTTTTCTGTTATTTATTGCTTATTCTAACCTGTTTACTTCATATTCTTTGTTTTATGACTTCACATGAATGGGCTGTGAGTGTAATAGTGGGTGTTGTTTACCTCAACAGGTGGAGGATTTAGGTCTGTTTCCTCTAGATTCAGTCAAAGATCCACGAATCTGTCGTCTCTGGAGCAAATCAAACATCACTGACCTCCTGGTACCCAAATTCAAGGTAATGATTCTGTTATTAATGTGAAACAAGAAAAAATATAATAGAAGTAGTAAATAATATTTACCTTCACAGGCTGTTGTGTCTTGGCTGTGTTTATGCATATGTTATAATTTTGTCAAGAGTGTGTATTTTTTATGTGATGCATTTATTTACATATCAGTCCAAAATACACTGTGCAAACAAGTTACACGCATATTATTAAGTGTGGAAAAAGTTCCACTGAAAACTCAAATGAATATAGAATTTTTCATAGCTATTTTCCATTTAAAAACGGCAGCATTCACTCATTCATTCATTTCTATATTTTTTTTTCAGATATACAAAAAATTTAGTTGCATATAGACACACTAATAACCATCATGCCTTAAAAGAGAATAGGTAGAAGCCGTAGGATGACAAAAATCAGACATTTAAATGGTTAAAATATTTTAATATCATATTCTACTCTGTCAATGAGAGTAGACCATGACATTAACTAATTCACATATTAGCTACCTTGCATGTATTATATTGAAAATCATTCATTTTTTCTGTTGGTTGTTGTGTAAATCTAAACACTGTGGCAAGTACACTGTAGATTTTGCAGTGTTAATTTGGAGACAATGGGACCAAATACACTCTAGAAGAAGTTAAATAAACTCTCTAAGTGTTGATTTAACACTGCAAAATTTACTGTGTAGGATACAATATTCATGTTTATATATATATATATATATATATATATATATATATATATATATATAAAAAAACTATGTTATATTATCAAACATGTATTTTTGGACTAGTAGCTGCAAATAATTTATGTATACCAAGAAAAAAAATATTTTAGATGTAGTACATTAAATAAATATATATATATATATATATACATATATATATATATATATATATATATATATATATATATATATATATATATATATATATATATATATATATATATATATATATATATATATATATATATATATATATTTAATGTACTAATGTACTTTTTTTTTCTTTTTTTTTTTTTCATCTGAAACCATTTTGGCATGTCAAAACCTGTCTTTAAACAGTTAAAAATATTTAGTATTTGATGTCAATAATTAGGTCACATGTAGGTGAATAAAATGTGGTTAACTCGTGTATATTGTTTTTTTATAGCTACATTATGATGAAAATAAGGGATAATAGTAACTGTTATTTATCCATATCCTTTCAGGTAGATGAATGCTATGTTGGCCCCGTTCCTCCCAAAGAAGTGACATTTTCCAGGTTGAATGACAACGTGAAGGAGGACTTTTTGAGAAACATGTGTGAAAAATATGGGAACGTTGAGGAAGTGGAAATATTCCACAATACCAAGAACAAAAAGCATCTTGGAATTGCAAGAGTTGTTTTTGACACAGTGAAGGCTGCAAAAGATGCAGTTGAGCACCTCAATCAGACATCAGTGATGGGAAACATTATTCATGTGGAAATTGATACAAAAGGTAAAGAAAATCATCCTTTGTGTGCTTTGTTCATCCATTAAAGGTATAAAACCATGATGAATCTGTTGATTAATCACTATTTGCATCTTGTCTCAGGTGAAAACAGGGCACGTTACCTCCAGCTCCTCTTACATGGCTTTTATACTCCTTGGACCTTGCCAGTCGGCAGCAGCGAGCAGAATCTTCAAACCCTAATCGACAGTTTACTGGTGATTTTTTGGGGATAAGTCTTAATACTAATTGTTTGTAATCAGCTTCAAAGTTAACATAGTCATCTAAAGATAATTGTTGCGCCATTAATTTAATTGGTTCTCAAATTTTTTTTATTTCTATAAACTCAAAAGACAAACTCTGATCTTCTGTCTTTTCTCATACTATTTTTCATTCCCCAACCTCTCATCTTTTTTCCCTCCATTTTTTCTCCTTTCCTTCTTACTCTATGAATGCTAAATTATTTGAGCATTCATAGACATGATCGACTTTTCTAAGCCAGTCATGTTTTAACAGTTTTCTTCTAGCACTTTGTAATATAATATGACGTTTGTCCAGGACAACACATGGAAATTAGCTTCTTTGGTACATGCATCTCGTTCTTTAGAATAAATTCCAATTACACACTGTCCTGTAACTACTTAAATATATGGAACTGAAATAACATAAAAAAATAACAAAAAAAAATAACAACACAAAGAGAAACATCATCACAAATAAATTAAAAATAAATAAAACCCCCACTTATTTACTACTTTTTCATATTATTTCAAGCATGTATCTTTTGACTTTAAAATGTCAGTAATCTGTGTGTTTTATTTGATATCTGAAAAAATAGAAAGGTCAATTTCAATAGTGTCCACAGTAACTGTAGCCCAAATAATTACAGCATCAATCTCTTATGAGAAAAAAATCTTCTGTTTTTTTTTCTTTAGTCTTTCTATTTGGTTTGTGAATTAGTGTTCTTTTGTTTTACAAATGCATTAATTGTTTCTATTTTTAACAAATGACTACAGTTTTTCCATTTTTTAAAAGAAGCCTTAATTTTGAAAAAGATAGCGAGAAAGCATAATGGCATCAAATGATTTCCCAAACCTCTTTTTTAAACAAATAACTGTTGTGTATTGTGCAAAGATTTTGATTCATATTACATTGACCATAGTAGTTTACAATTATTTGTATTTAGTTTAATTTTAATCTTCATTAATTGTTATAATGTTATCTCTTACAGAGCAGTGTAACCATACAGCGGCGGGGGAGTGTCTCCAGCCCACTCAGTATCAGTACACCCCTCTCTCAGGACACAGCCTACTCCAGTATTTGGCAGGATACACCCTGCAGTTTTGGGGTTACACCATGGGAACACCATGGAACCCCCCTCACTCCTTGCTTGTCTGCAACTCCACTCTCCCAGGACTCTTGCTACTCCAGTCTTCAAGCAACTCCGATCCTCCAGGGCGAGTCCTCTGCATATACTGTTCACAAACGCGTAAGACGAGAACTTCATCGTAAACTCATGAAGTATCACAGAGGATCTGGGGACATCTCTAATAAGAGTGTAGCTTTGAGGCAATTCAAGTTACAGCCACCGCTCTCTGCACAAATCTGTGGTCAGCAGCTTGCACTTGCAACTCAGAGTCCACAGTCATCTGATCACAGCACGGAAATGGTCACCACAAAGTCTAAGAGTTTACCTTTAAATTGCAACTCCTTGAGCATCTTCAGCTTTAATTTCACAGGTGAAAGGACAACAGCAGTGTCCTCTTCACTTGATGATCATGCATGTGTCACAGATTCACCTCCACCTGCTGTCTTTTCCTCCAGCAGCCCTTGTCCAGAGCAGGAGAGTTTGGACTCCCGCATTGAAAGTTTG
Source organism: Siphamia tubifer (assembly GCA_020466265.1). NCBI lineage: Eukaryota > Metazoa > Chordata > Actinopteri > Kurtiformes > Apogonidae > Siphamia > Siphamia tubifer. The sequence continues at coordinate 30,096,705 of CM035791.1, read as the reverse complement.
CTGATAAACAACCAAATTACTGGACCCTTGTATTTTGATGAAAAACCTTTGGAGGCTGATACCTCACAGGACAGTCCGACTTCACCTTATTCAGAACATAACGCCTCTTTGTCAGATGAGTCACTTCTTTGTACTCCAGTTTCCTTCACAACAGGTCAACAGCATTCATGTAATAACCATGAGGATATCAGTAGAAAATCCTTCCCTGAAAATGAAGAAGATGAGACTGCTCAAGCTGTTTCTTTTCTTACAAGAAGCTCTCAGCCTCCCAGTCCTTGTGATTTCATGCAGTTTGAAATCAGAGGCAGAATAAACAATGACAGAGATGAAAGAATGTTCCAGTCATGCCTGAAGGTAACACCACTTATATACATGCTGTGCATTAGTGTACGAGAAAACTGGAGAATTTATATTTTTAGTTTTGTAAAAAGAACATCTGTGGTTATGTGGTTATAGCCACCATTTACATTTTAGGCCTCTTAGTATTTTTATATTTAGGATTTGGTAGTTGGATCAAGTCATTTGAAAATAGCAACTTAGAGAAAATGCTCAAATCAGGTGTTTCAGGTATTATGGCATTAGAGTTGCATGTTAAGCCAGAAACTCATAAAGTGACAATTGAAAGTGGCCAGAAAACACTGTTCTCATCAAATATTTTTCATTCAAAATGATTTAATTTTCATTTGTAAATCAGTTCTGCTTGTTTTTCCTACTCAGGATCCACATGTATCAAACAAGGATAAGGAGCATTCAACAAATTATCTGACACCAACAAAAGACATCACCCCCCTGCCTCAGCTTCATTCTTTACCTGCTCTTGATGTTATCTCATCAGGACCCTCGCACCTACCAACCACCTCTTTCCCTTTTCCACCTCACTTTTTTCCACCTTCTCTTCCACCTGTCCCACCTCGCTTCCCAAACGGCACCATCCCCATTCCCCCTCCAGGTTGGGTCCCACCACCACCAAGTCATTGCAATGGCATCCCCATACCTCCTCCCCCTCTGGTCCCTCCTTCTCATCCTCCTCCACTGCACATTCTTCCCCCACCTAATTTTTTCAGACCACCTCCACCTTTGCTGGTGCCACCTTCTGTTTCCCCTGTTGTGCACAAATACCCTTTACACACACAGTCTGCAGGAGGTTTGGACAGTAGGTCACTTCCCAGTTCAGGCAGTGCTGCATTGCCTCTCTGCAGACCACCATGGCCCACTCCACCTTTTCCTAGGTTCAACCCATTTGTGCCACCTCCAGACTTCCCACTTGACAGAGAAAACTCTCACAAGATAACAATAGAGAAGGTTTTGGAAATAATTGTGACTGAACTGAAGTCTGTCATAAAGAAGGACATTATAAGGCAAATGATTGAAGGCCTCGCTTTTAAAGCATTTGAAGACTGGTGGGACTGTCAAGAAAAGAAATCAAAGGTCTTAAATTATTTCTATCTTAGATGACTTCACCTCTTACACCTCTGTTTTTGCTGTTCTATCATTATTAATTTTGTTTTGTTATTTTTGCTGTTGTGTTTTATTCATAAGGCACAGATGCCCCCAGTAAAAAGTGCATTGAGTTCAGACGAGAGGAATAAACTAATAAATCCACTCAATGCAATAAACAACCCGGGTAAAAAACCTCCACTTCCATCATTTAAGGTAAAATATTTACTCCATTATATAAAACACAGTAGTGTTTTACCTATGAGATATTCATAACATCATGTAATGCAGGTAAAAAGGAAAAGAGATAATGATCTCACTACATCAGAAGATAGAGATAATGTACCAACTTCTACAACTAAAAGTTCAGGTCAGTGCCTTTAATAAATGTAATGTTCATGTAGCATATGAACTTAAAAATGTGGTTTACTATGCTGCATTTCTTTTCTTGGTTTTAGATGTGAAACAAAGCGATGACACATTAAAACCTACATCTGAGAAAATTAAACGGAGACATGCAAGACCACTTGCGTTTGACAGTGATGACAATGATGATAATAAGGATGATGAAGGGAAAGATGATAATCACACAAAACAAGATGAAGCAGTTATAGCTGAGAAAGTGGTCACATCAGAGCCACTTTATAATGATTATGAAAATTTGGTGAGTAAAGATCAAGTCTTAAAATGAAGCTAAAATGAAATCACTTTAAATGGTGAAGTATACTATGTTATGGCAGTTTAATATATTTTTTTAATACACAAATGCACTTTTCAATGAAGTAATCTTTCAAATTAAAAGTCTTATAATTGCATTCGATAGAAAGAAGCTCAGTATTTGATCCTTTTTATGTTTTCTTGCCCCCTATTAGTGCAATAGAGATGATCGTGATTATGTTAATCATGATGATATAAACAAGGCGGCGGAGAATAAAACATCTGTCATTTCCCAAACCTCTGAAGCAGTAACATCCACTGATCCTGGTAAGTTATAATATATCATGCAGATGCATCATGAAAGTCAAATAAATCAGTAATACTGAATATTAATTCATTTTGTTGTTTGGTTCAAAGACTCTTTTTCTGAGTTCAGCTCTTTAGAGGAAAGCTCATCAGACTTCGACTCCTCTGATTTCTCTTCTGAGAGCTTTGATGATTCTTCATACTCTGACCTTAGTCCTGAAGAGGAAGAGATGGAGGAAGATGGCGGGCACAACCTGAATAGCGAGTGTATTGTAATATCATCAGATGAAGAGTCGATGGAGCTTGAGCCCCCTGTCACCCCCTCGGCTCCCTTGACCCCTGGTGCTCAGCTGGAGCTGGATCCACCAGACTGGTCGGTTCCTTTCCTAAGGGTGGGAACCAATGAGAATGAGTTAACATCTTATCAACGCGATACCTGTGATGTAGATGCTGTAATGGAGCTCCAAACAACTAGCCTTCTGGAGCTGCAGCTGCCATCTCCCATAAAAGCTCCAGGTTATATGTCATCATTTATTGTTTCTCAGGCCCCTAAATAAAAAATATTAACTTTGAATATATTTTCAAGTATTATTTAGTCATACAGTAGTATACTGCAGTGATGAAATTTAACTAAACACAATTACTCAAAGTGCAAATTGATATACTTGTACATATTTTATGTTTTTTTAATTCTGTTTTATTACTACTTAATATGTCTTTTTCTAGTAACACTTTTTAGTCTGCTTTGTAATGAGACCTTATCTGATGATACAAATATACATTTTGCCAGTAAGTCTAATAATCAATTATGTTTCCATTGTTACATCCTGAAAGGAGCTAAATACTTCTTCCACCTCTGGTATGAGTACAAGTTTATTTATGAAAAGAAATTCTGGACATAAAAAGTAGCTAAAGGGATTTTTGTAATAAGCATGACATTTGTTGAAAATTTTATGAAAATACTACTGAATAACTTTTTATATTTTTTGTCATTAATCTGTGTTGCTATAGAGTCCCATCTTAATGTGGAAATGCTGAGCCCTGAATGGACTGAGGAGTCACCAGTGAACCTGAGACCTCCCACTCCGACTGGCTGCTTGGCAGAAAGTGACCCTGACCTTTTGATAAGAAGTAAACCCACATCTCCAGATGTGGAGGAGGTGGAGCGCCCACACACACCAGGGAAAGGGATAGGGACTGAACTAGTGAGTGAGAGCTCTTCTGATGAAGTCCTCTCCCTCTACTCCACAGACAGCAGAGTTGTTCCAGCTTTATCTGATCCCCCAGCTCTGTACTCATTATATCAGGATATGCACAGAACTCCTGGTGCAGAGGAGAGAAGTGGGTGGATTCAGTACAGCTCTGGAAAGGCTCCAGCAACTCCAGGCAGAGAGATGAACATGTCAGAAGATAGCACACCTATTAACAGCCCACCTGTTACTTCTCTGTCTAGTAATCCCTACATCAGCACACCAAAGACTCCTGGAAGAGACATGATTCTTCCCAGAAGATCCATAGTCCACAGGAGGAAGATGCTAACAGTACCAATGAGAGGTGCTCCCATTTCAGAGTTTTCTCCATACAGTCTCTCTGAATGTTCATCTGACACTGCTAGTAGCATCTGTGTCAGTACAACAGTGAAACCAAAGCCACTGCAGCGACTGGAGAATATGCCTGGACTTCTGGATGAGGAGCACCGAAGAAAGTCAAGGAAGTCATTTTTTAAGAAAAAAGAGAGGAACCGGTTAAAGAGAAAATGGAGAAATAGTCAATGGCAAAGATCATATGGAAGGTTTACTGGCTCACCATCCTTCCACCGTAGAAGGCATAGGTGTCGATCACACTGTGAGGAGAGGAGAATCCTACACAAGATTTGGAAAGATGGTTTGGATGAAGAAGATGTAAGGCTGCTCAGATGCACATATGAAACTCTACAGGAGCAGGATAATGGCCTCGGATGGCTAAGTGACACAGTTTGGATACCTCACCCTCATATCCTTTTAATCAGAATATCAAATACTAACTCAGTTATGTCCAATAAACTCTTACATACATGCATGTCTCAATGTGTACACTATCACAGAGCTACCACTTAAAAAGAGTGATTTGCAAAATTCTTTTAAATATCTAAAAAAAAATTTTGCTCTGAATTTCTTGTTGAGAGAAAATTTCCACACCTACCAAAATTAAACAAATATCTAAATTTGCTCTTACACATTAATTAATGGACAGTTTTAATCAGACATTTTGTATTAATTCAACACTAATCATTGAAAATACTATAAAACTTAAAATGTACATTTTGTATTGAACAAGTAATTTGTTTGTGAAAATGATGTGTTACCCTCAGCCATTGCCACAGAGCATTTGTTTGTCATCTGACCATCCGCCCCAACGTGCAAATCCTTTAGCATCCACTGATAAGTCAGGCCGAGAGGCTGGTGATGTGTAGAAATCTGCGGGGGAATAATCACAAAAACACACACAAAAAAAGTAATGGACAAACAAAAAAAAGTTATTTTGCATTGTGTGTAGTGCATGGATCAGAGTAGACCACTCACAGTTCAAACCACTTAGTTTATTTCCTTAATAGGCGCTTACTGACTAAAGTCCTCACAGACAAGTCTGAGGAACACATATCCTGGCAGAGGAACCACAGGACTGGCTCAGCTCGCAGTGAAGGTTACTACAAGATCAGCTGGAGGGAGAAAATGAAATACCTCAATATTACAAAACTCTCACTTGTGCTTCCTTCTACAAGCACTCAGGTATTTACATATGATGGTTTTACATCTGTTTCAGGACTGTATAATGAGCAAAGGTGTAATTTTTTTTCTGTTTTATCAGGGACTAGGTATCCCAGCTCAGCTTCCAACATCTCAACGCGCTAGTTCGGACTTCAGGTCAGAGCAGCGTCGCCTGTTATCCTCATTCAACTGTGACAGTGACTTGGTCAAGTTCAACCAGCTAAAGGTAATTTCAGGAGCTGTGATAAACTACTGGCAACATGTACAGAATTTTAAGTCTGGTTAGTTAAGTATGCATTGGATCGATATCTAAAGAAGTGAATTTGAACTGGTGTGTTTACAGGTAAAGCCAAATCTGTGCGACAGTACAGTAGTGATATAAAGTGTTCAGACAGCTTTAAAATATGTTTGCATTCCAGAAACATATGGCTGCATCAGACAGACACAAACAAATGTATAAGCTTTTTCCACCACCGTATTTCAGCTATTGATCAAATTACCCAAGTCACAAAATATACATATACTTCTATCTGTGGGAGTGTCCCATGAATGTGATTACATGTGCAACAGTAGGATATTTGTAGGGCTAATCCCACTTTTGTTTATGTTATTAACAGTCTTTATTTTGTCAGTATATAGATCACACAAATAAGTTAATTATTATAATATTATAATTAAATTGACCTTCTGCATTTAAGCCATCATTAGAAAAGGTAGGAACACACCACACACCACAGACTAGGATCAGTTGGCTCACATATATTAAGTGCTTGGGAAGAAATGGGGTAAAAGTGCTTTGCTGATGTGCACATTAGCCACCAACTTCATGACAGTGTGGGGAATCTAACCAGCGCTCCCAAGTGGACTCTCCAGCCTTCTAGGCCGGAGGTCTTCAACCCTGGTCCACACTGTCTTGCATGTTTTTGATGTCACCCTGCTCCAACACACCCGATTCTAAGCAGTGGGTTGTTATCTGGCTTCAGCAGAGCTTGATGATGGGCTGATAGTTTGAATCAGGTGTGTTGGACCAAAGTGATGTCTAAAACATGCAGGAGAGTGGACTCTAAGGACCAGGCCACAGCTGCCCTCAAATACTTTAATCTTAAACTGAGAAATTATATAATGACTGCTCCAGGTGAGGCTTGAACTCACAACCTCGGCATCACCCCACAGCATACTGTTATATAAGTACCGTGCGCTAACCGATTGCGCCACTGGAGCTCTGCAGAAGCTGTGCACTGTCCAACAATCAAACATGGAAAAACCTGGAAGAATAGATTTCTTGCACAATACCACTACACCAGCATTCTGATCATGACTTATTCCCCTGCTTATGTGGTTCTCAAATCCAGCCCTTGTGGCCCAGTGTCCTTTTAGATGTTTCTCTCATCCATCACCTGGAAGTTATATTGTCATTATCAGGCTTCTCCAGAGCCTGATGAAGAGCTGTTCATTAACTGAACCAGGTGTGCTGAAAAAGGGAAATATCTAAAACATGCAGGACACTGGGCTATGAGGACCGCATTTGAGAAACACTGTATGATAAGTACTAGTTAAGTGTGGTTTGTGATTGTGGGTTATGACTGCGATGATTATTGGGAAACTGACATTATCCAGTCTGTGGACTGTAGACTTGGTGTTAGAGCTATATTTGAAGGTTTATCTCAGTGATTATTGCTTCTAAGTTTTTGCTAAACTTTTTAGATTTTGATGACTTTTCGAAGGCTTTGTTTTCTTTGTTTTGTGGTTTAACCTTATTATTCATGTATTTATTAGTAAGTATGAATTGGAGGATTAACTATCATTTCTTTATGTCTACAAGTGTGAAGGGAGAGGGAGACTGATACAGTGTTTTTACACTATATGTTATGTTTTTGCGAAGCTTTAATATTGAAAATAATAAGATCAGATAATGGATTGTGGTCATTTTTGGACCATGAGTCACAGAGGTGAGGATGTCAAAATTTGAAAAATCTAAAGTAAAACAAAGACTGAGCAAGATACTTCAATTGAATCTGCATATTAGTGCTTTAGTTTGAAAAGTCTGTTTAATTATTTTAAAATAATTAAAGGAGAACACTGTTTTCTTCATCACTCTAGATCTGACATACTTTTGTTGCCACCATTGTTTTGGTTTATGTTACAATGCTTGGCTGAAGGAGCACTTGTGCTGGTAATCACCAGGATAAAATGTGCACTTGAGACTGTGTTTTTGGGGTTGGTTTCTTAAAACTGGGGAAAATACATATCCAGGTTGATGAAACTGGGCAATGATGCTCAAACACAAAAACACTTGCTTAAAAAATGTAATCATAGTGAGGATATTTAAATGCATGTGCAGGTGAGTTTGTTTTATGTCAGTGGCACTAGTATTTCCAGCTGTCCAAAAAGAACATGTCTGAGTTCAGCATAAATGGTTTCATATTTTCATCCACCAGTTTCGAAAGAAGAGGATTTGCTTTAGCCGGAGTCACATCCATGAGTGGGGTTTGTTTGCAATGGAGCCCATAGCAGCAGATGAAATGGTGATTGAGTACGTGGGCCAAGTCATCAGACAGGTAACATAAACAAAAAAACGGATGACAATACAGGCAGTTTTCCCTCTGATGTAGTCACTTCATTTGTGTGAATTGGTTCGTTGGCCCTCAGGGACCCTCTGGGTGTTCTGGGTAGTTTCCATGAGTGTGAATAAACAACACTGTCAGCTTTGTTCTTCCTCCTTAGGTCATTGCTGATATGCGAGAACAGCGATATGAGGAGGAGGGAATTGGCAGTAGCTATTTGTTCAGGATTGATCAGGACACAATCATTGATGCCACGAAATATGGCAATTTGGCCCGATTTATCAACCACAGCTGCAATGTGAGTATGGTAGCAGACAACTAATATTCATCCTAGTTAGATTTGACTATTATAAAAGCTACTAATTACAGAAATAGGATTATGAGACATGATTACAAAACACATTTTCATTGTGCTGTGTGCATTTTCATATTGCTGTAACCTTTTTCTTTCAGCCAAACTGCTATGCAAAGATCATCACTGTAGAATCCCAGAAGAAGATTGTGATTTACTCCCGACAGCCCATAAGCATTAATGAAGAGATCACATACGACTACAAATTCCCCATTGAGGAAACAAAAATCCCCTGTTTGTGTGGAGCAGATTCCTGCAGGGGCTCTTTGAACTGAACATTAATGAAGTGCTCTGTGCATTGTTTGTCAGCAGTGACCATTTTAGTCCAGGAGCCATGGGGTCGGACCTGGAATTTTTGGTTAAATTTTTTTTTGTTTTGTTTTTCTGTTGTTTTTTTTTAATCTTATAGATTTGAGGTAGCTCTTCAAGATGTAAGAGGATGTCCGGTGATATCCCTTGGGCAATTTAATATGTTAAACCTTAAATGCCCTATATGCCCAAATAATGGAAGAAAATCCCCCAAACAATCATAGTGGAAATAATGATATTAAATGCACCAAACTTCACACCCGTGTTCCACTATATAAAACTACAGTATGCAATATGTTAAGCATGCAAAATAGCATATACAGCATGCACGCACGCACACACACACACACAGAAGAACAACAAAAGATGCAGATTTTCAATTAACCAAATTGGCTGTACAGTATTCACGCTTTACTGTCATTCAAATTAGTTAAACATGTATTGACTCTTTCATAAATTTGCATTGTATTTTAAGGAATATTATTTTTATATTTATTGACACTTTAATCTTGAACACTTCTAGTATACAGACAGTTTCCTTTATTTTAGATACAAAAAAAGTAAAAGTATCTGGTTTTGGATATTTTGTGATATAAATCTTAAAGTACTAATTTATTGAATTAAATTTGACCATTGCTTAGTACTGGATGACTGTACTGGATGGCAGCTAGTACAGAGGAGAATGTGAAGTAAATCTCACTCCCCAAAGTTTTAAAAGTCATGCTAGCCAGTGGACTGGATAGTGCACATGACTCTCAGTCCAAAAGCAGTGTGGTTTGGAGTGGGGGTGAGGGTAAGGTTAACAGACTTTTGAGATGATAATCGGGGACAATGCCCTGAATTTTATTAGAGAACCAAGGATATTACTATTTCAACAGTTAATGTCGTTAAAATAAGCAGTCTATTAGCTTAATGTATTAGCTTAAAAAAAATCAGTGACTAGCATTTACTAGCTGACAGTTGGGTGTGTTCGCCAGTTACCCAGTGTTGTGAAACTATGGGTCTAGTTTACTGGTGAGCAGGAAGTACATGTCACTGCTCTTTCATGATTACAGTCAAATAGTTTCTCTACTTAGCATATGTGTGCTGTGAGGGGCAGTGTGATTGACAGAGTTAGCAAGATAGCTACACAAGTTGGCTTGAATTAGCTAATTGTGTCCCTCATATGCCCCTGCAGAAGTAAAAACAAGGGTGATAATAGAGTGTATGCCTAATAATTTAAGGCTTGCAACCAAAGTAATAGAGTATTAAAGGGCTTTTTGGTCTATGCCCCACCCCCAATTGCATGACCACACCCCCAACCATGGCTGGAACCCCACTCCCAGGCCTTAAACTCATCCTATTATGGCAATAAGCACAAAAATAAGTATGATATATAGACTTTGGTGAACATAAAGTGAAGAATGTCAAAATGTCAGGATTTAGGCTATGACTGCAGCACATCCAACGATGAAGCGACAATATCCGGAATTGCCCAAAGGATATCACTGGGCACCCTCTCTTATCTTAATGACTAGACCTTGGACAACAACACACAGCAAAAAACAAAACAAAACTTTAACTGATGAAGTCAAATTTGGGGCTTTGGCTCCCTGACTATTTTCATTACTTTATAAACACAAGCAATCATGTTGGTTCAGGAAGAGACATTTTAATAATGTTTAATGAAATAACTGCACAGTCAGTCAGTGCCTGAAGATCATATAGATACAAGAGCTGATGCTGTTGCTCTGAATAATGACTGAAGTGAAATGAGCAAGAATAAGACCAAGTACTTGGACCATGAACTCATGAAAACTGTTGTTGATATAAATGTCTTGTTAAATGTTTTCATTTATGAGAGCTAAAATTATGTTTTTGCTTGAGTCAAGCTTGTGCATATCATAGTTCTGTTTACACTGTTCTAAAAGAACCCAGTGGATGGTGAATTATACAATCAGTCATGTATTTTACTGCATTTGTGACACAATCTCACATAACATGCTTCTTCATAAAGACCAGAACATGTAATGGACTACCACATAATATAAAAGGGAATCATTACAGATTCAATAAAGATCATTTGTGCATTAATATTGTGTATCTCAGTATCAGAGCATTGATGGTGTCAGTATCAAACTCTTAAGAAGTACACAGGACCTTCGATAGACAGTGTTTGCTGATGTGATAGTCGCTGAGACATTTTCAAACTTGAAAGGGATAGTAACACTGGAATCACATGCTGTTTGATATTCCATTTGGAGTCAGGATAGTCAGATTTCCTCTTGCATGCTGGTCTTGTTCGATGGCCTCAAAAAGAGACTTGAAGTTCCCAGCCCCAAAGCCCTGAAAATGAAAAATACAAATGAATGACTGGAAGTGTTGAAGGTGAAACCCTGTAGAAAAATATTGAAAGTGTATAGTGTATAACAGCATTTAGTATTTGGTTTCATGTGTTCAGGTGGTGCCCTCACCTGGTGGTTGTGTCTCTGAATGACTTCTAAAAACACAGTGGGACGATCCTGGACTGGTTTGGTGAAGATTTGAAGCAAATAACCATTGTCGTCATAGTCCACCAGAATTTTCAACTCCTGTGTGACGATGGAAGGCAGTATTTGTGTCATGAGCTGTTCCTCACAAGGCATTCCAGACACAGACATACACTAATGTATGACATTTTCTTAGATGTGTTAAAATGTGATTTTGGTTCTGACCTGCAGAGTGTTCAGGTCTTCTCCCACTTTAACCTTTGAGAGCTTCAGCTGCTGCCTCAGCTTCTCATAGTAAGTGTCTGGCACAGACATGAACTCCATTCCACGTTCCTTCAGATTACGGATCTGAAAACAGGAGATTGATGCGAACATTAATATTACATAGTTACTTTACTATATTTGTACAAGTGTGGAACAATTTTGACATCAGCTATAGTTTTTTTTTTTTTTTCATTTGTTTGATGCATTACTTCATACAATATATTACACACTAGTCAACAATAGATGTCACAATAACACAACATGATAAAAACAGATACTCTATAATAATATAGCATTTGTGTTTATGAATTTTTCAAAAATTATCATCCTGAGAGGAAGGCATTTACAAGTTTATGCACCATTTTTTTAAAGATACATTTTTCAATTTTTTGAGAACATCAGCAGTGAACAGTATATATATATATATATATATATATATATATATATATATATATATATATATATATATATATATATATATATTATTATTATTATTATTATTATTATTATTATTATTATTATTATTATTATTATTATTATTATTAGCTATAGCTAGCTGGGTCTCAGGAGTTTAATCCTTTAAACTTCAACTAAATTTTGCCTAAATTTCTTAATAAAGTCAATTAAATGCTGTTCTTGAACCATTTTAATAACATGCAATTGGTGTTTGATTATATTCTAAATGAAAATATTAAAATGAAAACTGGGATATTGGAGGCAGGTCCTGTTAAATGATGCAATAGATAAAACATTTGTGGATATTTATTGATGTTTTGATGTGTTTTGGACTACATTTGGACACATTTTTTAGTTAGTTTTGGATGTTTTTGTTGGACTATCAGTGTTGGAAGATGGTTCCTCTGTGGATAATTATGAGACATAAAGTTTCAGATCTGCTGTTTGTCACTTGTATTTTGTACAAATGAGCAATTGTACCTGCTGTGGATATTTTATCTGACAATGGTTTATATCTTCTGATGAGTGAGTATCTCTGATGTCAAACTAAATTAGGTCATGTGACATTTGGGACAGGTTTGGGTGGTTTGTGTAACATTTTTGAGCTACTACTTCTGGCCTATATGTGGACCCTTGGAAGTTTAAAGGGTTAATATCAGTAAATCTGGTAATAATATTTATGCACTTCCACTCAAGTAACGTTTTGACATCAAGAATAGTTTTTCTGTGTTGTGTGTATTTCTATTTCTGCTTCAGTAAAGTTGGTGGGATGCATCTGTTTATGTGTAAACCTACTGCAGTGATGATATCTGATGTATTCATGGCGATGTGTTGCACTCCTGGGCCTCCGTAGTATTCCACATACTCCTGTAAACAAGCCAACAAATGTTTTGTTTAGTTTTTGGCTGCAAGAGAGAATGCACTTCTGTCCAACATATTTCCTTGACTTTGAACTGATTGAGTTGCTCTGATTATGTGAAAGTAAAAGTGACGTGCCTGGATTTGGGACTTTCTCTTTCCCATGGCAGGTTCATTGATGGGCATCTTCACAGTTTCCTCATAGTTTGCTACGACAATAGAGCGCAGGGCACTGAACTCAGTCTGGAGCTGCTTATCATCCACTGACCAGAACCGGTGGAAAAGAAGGTTTCGTCGATACCTGCCATAAATAAAACATACATGTTAAGTATTTCTAACTGTTTTATCCATTGCTTCAGATACTTTTGTTCATGGCATAAAACCTCAGTGCTACTTTTATGTCAGTTCCCAAATGACATTTTCTCTATATTTAACCTTGTTTAAGCAATTTATCACCACTGGTTGTAATATTAGCCAGCTTATTTTGCATTTCTTCAGTGTAAATGAGGTATTATCATATATTAAATTCACCGATCATGCAAATGTTAACAGCTCATATTAAAATTGAGATTTACTGTATCAAAAAAGAGAGAAAACTGAAGAAAAATGGATTTTTTCCCCCAGGGAAAATCTATCATAAACTGATCATAAACCCTGTGTGTCCATCCACTGTCATTGATTCAACTCTATGGTTTTACTGGTGAATTAATGTTGTTGAAGATGACAGTGTTTCTGTGTTCACTATGGAGCCTCTGAATATCCAAATGGGTGAAATCAGATGTCCATGAAAAGATGACAAATTGTACTTTACACCAATTATTTACATGCATTAATTGGATTAATGGATGAACATGTATTTAATGGTTTATATCAGTAGATGGTTTGGGTCACCAGTGGATATTTGGGTCTTTATGGGTTAACATTTCTTTGTTGTTTAATGATTTACAAGTCTGTTTGATGATGGCCATCACTAGTAAAGCCCCCAGACTGGGTTACACCCCTCTTCCCAGAATCACCCAATGAACTCGCTTGTGTAGAAATCTGTTTTTCCTCCCCTTCTCATGCTTTTATGATGGGGTTAAAACAAGATCCAGATGTGGGAAGTCACGTTTGTGTTGAAGAAAATGCTAAGTCATGATGATCCTTGATTTATTCCAAAAAAACCTGTTACGCAAGACTGAGGCTATTCCTGCTCTCATCCACCCCTGACCTAGAACTTTCTTAGAAATCACACTGAGCTGGTGTGTAAGTGTAGCTGTAGATGTATGTGCTGATCATCTTACCATTCCACCACTGGAACCATCTCATCATCTGGTTGGTTCCCCACAATATGATCAATGAAGTTCAGCTTTGCACTTGGTCTGCATGGAAACAAAGAGGAAACACATAATGCATTATCTCTCTGACTAAACTATTTGTACATTGTTTTTTAGTTGTCTATCTACACTAACTTTATTTTAGATTATTTTATGTTTGCTTTATGATATGGAACTAGACTCACAGTTTGTTCAGCAAAGGGTCCTTGAAGAGAGGGGGTTGGAAACCTGGCAGAAATAAACCTTGGTATCCTGTTCTCTCCACAAATGTGTGCGTGGTGTCACCATACTGCAGTTAAAATAAAAAGAAGCATGTGTTTTATATATATTTGCATGTGTAAAAGGAGAGCAACACAAGAGCAGAAAAAACTCAGCAGGTCAGAAAATACCTGGAAGCTTTAGTATAAACACATTGTAAAGTTATAAAATCTGCAAAAACAGAAACAAACAAACAAACAAAAAACAACAAATACATTGCAAAAATCAAATTCTTACCTATTGTATTTTTCTTATTTCCTGTCAAAATATCTCATCTCAGTTAAAACAAAACATAATCACCTAAAGAGTAACTTCTAAGTGAGACTTGTTTTTAAGTAACAGATCTGGAAAATCTTATTTCAAGAAATGTTACCAAGATCATTTCGACTTGTTCTGTAGGCAAATTTGTTATTTATTTATTTATTGCTTAATTCAAGATTAAATAAATACATGTATAAAAAATGGCAGAGTGACTGAAATGACCTTGTTAGCATTTCTTAAAAACAGATTTTCCAGATTTATTGTCTAAAAATAAGTTATTTCATCTCACTGAAAAGTTACTGTTTAGGTGATTATGTCTTATTTTAAAACTGATGAGATATTTGGTCAGATTTTGTGTTTTTTCCAGTGTACAAACTATAAAGTACATGTATAATCCTACTATGATGATGTTTTCAAGTAATTCTATGTGATAAACTAACTCCAGATGTACTTTTTTTTGCTAATTTATTAAGGATTTATTAATGTTAATGTGATTGTCTGTTCTCACCGTCTGCAGCACAGCCAGTCGTACTTTACCAAACTTGTCCTCTAAGGTGAATGGCTCCTTTATAATAATTGCACCTCGCTCACGAGCTTTCTGTAGTTGGGGAAAAAAAGTCAGCACGTTATCAAACAATAAGAATAAAACGATGCAATGTTAATAATATACCAATGAAAACTGTGTCGCACCTGTACTAGGTGATCACAGTCCTCCACTGTAAATGCAATGTCCTTCACTCCATCCCCATGTTTTATCAAATGTTCACCCATTACTGTGGAAAGAAAATTCCTTAAGTCACAGTGTCATCTTTTTATGATCATTTTTAATATTGAATATAGTTAAATGGCAGAAGAAGTTAGAAAGTAAAATTACTTCGTTAATGTACTTAATTAGGTTTTTTAGCTAGCTGTACTTTAATTAATTTATAAATTTTTCTGGCAACTTTTTACTTTTAATAAATAATTAATAATTTAATAAATATATGTACTTTATACTCTTTACATTCTCAGAATAGACTCATTACTTTTATAAACTAAACAGATGTGACAGTACAAAAAATAAGTCACCAGAAGAAAAATCAGTGGAGGAGAAGAACTGACTTTATATTATATTGTAATTATATGACTATTATCTCACAATTTTGCTTTTTATTTCACAATTTTAACATTTTATCTCACAATTTTGACTTTTTCTTTTAAAATTATGCATTTTTAAAATCTCATTTGTATTTTTTTTTCAAATCTCATTATGATTTTTTTTTTTTTTTATGTCAATTGTGACTTTTTTCCCCCCATAAATATTATTATAGTATTATTGTGTTCATGGCAAAAAAAAAGCAGTTGTACCTTTTACTTTTGTACTTTATTACAATTATGAAATTGTACTTTTTTACTTTTACTTAAGTAAAGGAGTTGAATCAGTACTTTTACTTTTACCAGAGTATTTTTTCACACCAGTAGCTGTACTTCTACTTAAGTACAGAATGTGAGTACTTTGACTACCTCTGTTAAATTGAGAGTATTTGGTTAACATATGACACTAAACACTAAAAGGAGATGTTTTGTCACTGGATCAGTATACATAATGATGCTGATAATAACAAGAGTTCATCAGCAAATATATATATATACATACATACATATATATATATAAACCTTTAGATTTGTTGTTTTGACAGCATTGAAATGAACATATATGTTTATTTCTACATATGTACTTTACTGTAGTACTGTATGTACAGCAGTAGGAACAAAAGTTTCAGCTTCTATAAACCAAAGTGGTATTTAATGTGACCTTTAAGTCTTTAATACGTTTCTTCAGACAATTAAAATTTTGGCATTCACGTTCTGTTTTTTTCTATTCCAAGTTTCAACACATGCCAGATGTTTCTAATGATTTTTGTCATGGGGTCAGAGGTCACACTAAATACTGGCTTTAACCTTTGGAACCCATTTAGTTCCATTTTTTGTGTGTCTTTTAAGACTATGCACATGTTTCTTGTATTTTATTGTTACATCTGAGAAATATATATGTATGTTAATTTCAATACTGGAGAACAACAAATCTAAAGTCAGCCTAAAACCTTTGCACAGTATTTTATGTATAAAAGGAAACAAATTTCAAGTGACATTAACCATATCACAGTCAGTATAAAGTGATTAGATCTCAGTCAATGAATTGCAATGTTTTAGAAGAGTTTTGAGGAAAGAACTGAAAAATCCCATTAGTATCTTTCAATGTTAATTAAAAATTTTCAATTCATTACAACATTTTTTATAAAAGCACATCAAAGTTATTTAATTCAGTAAATGGGACACAAAAACAACCCTCACAAGTAACATCAGATGGATCTCTTAAATACCTTTGTTTCCAGGATTGAGGGCTGATGAGAACACATAAATGATCTGTGGAATGTTAAGTTAAATTATTCATTACTGTTTTATCTTGCAGTATTATGGATGACATGTTTTTTATTATTATTATTATTATTATTATTATTTGTGTCTTATTTTATTTTATTTTATTTTTTACCTTTCCTTGTTTGACTGCATGAGACACCACTTCCCGGCTGCCTGTCTCCAAACCCTGGTAGGCCAAAGGCTCAAACCCCAGTTTGTTACAATAATATGATGCAGCCTGTTGAACATAAACTGGTTTTAATTGAGTTTTTTCTTCACTGTTGCATTTCTATGTAAAATACAATGTGCCATCTGACTGACTTTAAGCTGTATGAAAGCGCCCTCTAATGGTGATGAATGAGGCTTGACTTAATTTATGTTGACTTAGTTTATGCCAATTGATGTGGACTTTAACATACTGTGTCCCCCCACCCCTCTGGAGAGCCAATAGCCTGGCTCAATGTAGATCCTACCCCTCCATCTGGGAAAAAAGTTGGCAAGAAAAATACTATGAACAAATAATAATTCTTATGATTCTTCTTACCTGTTTGGCATTTCCAACCCAGAATGTTACGTGATCAAAGCAGAGGAACTTGCCTTGATCATGCTAAAGACATGTGAATATAATAGTTTAATACACAAAACAATATTTCCTCAAGGTTATAATCATTAAATTTTTAAAGAGATTAAAGAGATAATGAGATTTTCTTCAGCTGTTTCCTGCACTGTGTTGCTCTTCTATTTCCAGTAGTTTTTAATAAAAACAGATATCTGCTCTTAAACCACACAAAATGCACATTGAATACCTACCTTTTCACCTTTGTCTGTGTAAGTTGTCTGTAATCAAAAAGCACAGGGGAAAAAAAAGGTCACTGCTAATAGAGCTGTCCATCTGGAATACATTGACAAATCTGTTTCATATATGTGTCTGTATTAAAGTTAACAGAAGTGATCTAAAAATGGTAACAGAAGTGGATCATTACTCACCATTTCGCTCCCCTTGACTTGACCAGACTGTCTAAAAGAAACTCAAAATGAACCTCAGAATTTAAAAGGAAAGAGCAGAAAAGAAAAAAAACAAAGTTAATTTTCTAATCCACGCCTACCGGTGAGGAGGAGGAGGAGACAGAGGAGGGGGAGCACTGATACTTGGTGCACTCTTGATGTTATACAATGATTACATGCAAATAATAAAACATGTCTTCATCAAATCACGTATATAATTAATGATTATCTATACAGTGAGAGCATGTGATACAAAAAAGTCAAGATGAACAGAAAGTCTTTAAAGATATTAGATGATATTATACTATAATGAATCTACAGAAATATGACAAAGCAGACTGTTTTACCACAAATTATTAAGAAACATTAAGTTCCATACAGAATTAATGTGATGAATATAATGCAAGGCATATAATGAGTTGTGTCTCATTTGCTGAAAACTAGCCCAGTTACACAGCAGAATAATTTCAATTCAAACACATAAAGATAATGAAATAAAGGACCGTAACTAGTGAAGAGAAGCATAAAAATAATAACATTTGTATTAAAGTGGTGATGGGCAAACTATAGTTCAGCATTTACTAAGATGCACGTCCAGAAACAGACCTTAAAATATAGCCCCAGAAAAGCTTCCTATATATAGTTATACACATTTTCTCTCCATATAGTATCTTTTGTTAAGTTGATGTTACTGACAATGACTTGCAATAACAGAACATCTTCCAAAAATCTAATAAATATACATATGTTGTGTTCATTATGACTTATGTACTTTGTTGAACATTTCTAGGAATTTCAGTTTTTAATTAATGCACTTTTTTTTTCAAAAAACGCAGGAGGAAAAAAAAGTCTGTTCACAGGTTTATGGTAAATAGACTATACTTATATAGCACATTTTATACACCAGTGGATGCCCAAAGCACATTATAGTTAATCACATTCACACACTCACACACTCACACACCAATACACAGGCGCTGTCTGACCCTACTGGGAGCATTTCAGGGTTCAGTGTCTTGCCCAAGGACACTTCGACATGTGGATAGCCAGAGCTGGGACGCGAACCACCAACCCTTCGATCATTGGACGACCATTCGATCAATGTAGCCCAGCCGCCCAGGTTTAGGATTACAGCAGCTTTTTTTCTTGCAGAAGAAGAAGAATCCCATGTGTTAGCATTTAGTGGCAAAGGGTGGCTCACTCATGCAAAACTCCCATTGGCTGAGACTAAAGTAAATTATCGCCCTCCCATCAGCCCTCCTCCACATGTTCAAGGGTTAGTGGAACAATCATGACAGACTATAATGTCCTTTAGATGTCAGAGGAAAGTAGAATGTATTTACACATCAGTAATCATTGTTTTTTGTTTAATATGAAAAAAAATGTTTCACTTGCACAGAAAAATGCCTGTGTCTTTGTATGAAGTCATTTCACAAAAAAACAAAACAAAACAAACAAGTGGTGCCAGGTACAACCCCCCCCCCCAACACACACAAACACACACACACACACACACACACACGTACACACACAGACACAGACAAACACACGTACACACACAGACACACACGTACACACACAGACACAGACAAACACACGTACACACACAGACACACACGTACACACACAGACACAGACAAACACACGTACACACGCACTTTACCTGATTTGCCCTATCTCTTATTATTGCAAAAACACACTTTTGGTGACTATGACCTTTGACCTACATTCACTAAAATTTAATGGGACCTATTCTGGACCACCTTGTACCTTTCCAGAAAGTTTCATGTAAATTGGTCCAGTAGTTTTTGCGTAAACCTGCTTAAAAACAAACAAACAAACAGACAGATAAACTCAAACACAATACCCCCCTCCCCTTCGGGGGCCGGGGTAAAAAACTAAATTAAAAAAAGTTTCTTTCAGTTATAGCATCATCATTGTGTATGGAGGACTTCATTAAAATGCCTGCAACTCCATAAATAAATATATATAATACACAACACACACATGCACGCACACAGTTTGCCTCCATCATCAACACTAGGTAATGAAACTGTTTTTGCAAACTGAAATCTGCAACAAATCAACAGAATCCTCCAGTGTCTCCAAAAAACAATCATAAATGGAGTGATCGCTGTCATCATCTGAATGTGAAACTCAATTCTTGTGTTTTTACAGGTAAAATGACATATCAACACATAAACCAAACACAATAGGGCATACTGAAAATAATGCTTTTTTTAAAAAAAAATTGTTTAAATTATATAATTGATTTTATTTTTAGATTTAAGGTGGGATCTAGAGTTATTAATAGTTATCCTTACTAATGAAATATTGCATTTTGGTTAAACATATATATATATATATATATATATATATATATATATATATATATATATATATATATATATATATATATACACTAATGAGATGAAATCATGATTGTTGCTACTTTCTAACAGTATCCAAGATTACCAGCCATTCATTATATGAAAAAACATAAATTCATGGATTTTTTTGTCATTGTTTAAGGAGATTTATACAGAAGAGAGTAGAAAAAATATTGTTGATTTTGTGTGTGTGTGTGTTTTGTTTTGTTTTGTTTTGTTTTGTTTTGTTTTGTTTTGTTTTGTTTTGTTTTGTTTTGTTTTGTTTTGTTTTGTTTTGTTTTGTTTTGTTTTGTTTTGTTTTGTTTTGTTTTGTTTTGTTTTGTTTTGTTTTGTTTTGTTTTGTTTTGTTTTGTTTTGTTTTGTTTTGTTTTGTTTTGTTTTGTTGTTAATATATATGGACATCTTTGGCTCAAGGGTCTGCAGACAGTAATAAATTAGTGGTAAATGGTTTAGGGTAAATCAGCAGGCTGGATAAATTGGGGTTGAGTTTTATTTACATAACCCATAAACCATAAATCCACCTCATGGGGGGGGGGGGGGTACCATCTGTACAATATATAAAATACAATATCTGTTCAACCCCCGATAATGGAAGAAACCTCATGTTGAGACATAAAACATGCATCAGTCTTTCAGATACTGTTCAATAATAGCTTTGTGCAGAAATGAGTTTTTATATTACCTACAGAAAACACACAGCTATGCAACAATAAACAAAATGCATAAAATATAAATAAGACTTTGTAGAAAACATGCTGTCGCTACACAGTTGGTAGTTGAGCGTTAGAGCTCCCCATTCCAATGATATATCCACTAATGAGATGTTCAAAGACCCCCTCAGTGCTCCCTCTACACTCCTCTCCCTGAGGATCTTTGTTTTTCAGGCTGTTACCAAGAGGCTCACTGTTGTCATGGGATGTAACTACACCTGCTTAGAGAGAGTGGCATAATACGCTGGATTAAATGATTAGATGTGCTTTAGATAACACTGAATCGCTATATAATGTAAATGATTGATGAGTTGTTGTAGCATTTATGGGATATGGAAGCCAACAGAATCTAATTCTGACATAGTTTAAATGTACAAATCAAATAGAGAATAGTTCATTATTTTAAGTTAGCAGTGTTTTCCTTTGCTGTACTGTCATCCTACCATGGTTTTTTACAGGCACATACAGAGAAGGGGTGCTACAGGCGCTCTGGCACCTGCCCTTTTGTTGCTTGATATCCAAAGTGCCCTTTTGACAGGGACTGTTTTCTTTTTTGTTTCTTGTATTTTTTTTTAAATAATTGAGTTCCTACAGCAAATTTTTCCACAATGTGTCTTTGATTATATGTGAAATTATACATTTGGAAAATAACATTGTTCACTGAATGTCACATGCTCAGTGAACCTTTCGAAAGCGCGTTCAGGTGGCCACCAGTGAGCTTTTGTAAATAAAGCTCACTTGTTTGAAAATGTAGTTTTACATGCGCTTTTTTTTTTTCGCTTTAAAAAACATTTTTGAGCCCCTACCCCACCAAAGGTCTTTGCACGGCCCTGGTGTTTTGAAAGGCTCTGTCACACAACATGCTGCATTGCACTATACTATAATAATCTCCCAGGTGTTCGGCCTCCCAGAGGACACATGCCTCAGTCATTTGTTCTCTTTGCAGTCAGTGTCTCACATTATAGTAGCCCAGTTCAGGGAGCAAAGCAGCTGTCAAGACAGGAGATAAATATGACCGAATCACCCCCCAAAACAGATGTGCGGATATTGGTAAATGGTGAACAACAGGACAAGCAGCAGGATGAAGTGGTGGTAGAAGAGCAGACGTCCTCCTCCAGTCTGGATGATGAATGCGCAGTTGACAGTGTTACTGAAGACAAGGAAGGACTAGCAAAGATGCAGTCTGTTTTTCATCAGGTACGTAAGCAGATCAGAACACAAGTGGGTATGAAAGCCCCTAAGAGCAGCGTCCTAGAGCTGGTCAAGATGGTCTGGCAGAAAGAAATAGAAGCTGGACAGATGAATGGAGAGTGTGAGGTCAGAAATGGCAGCAGCAAGGAGGAGAATGCAGAGGAAACACTGAAAGAAGAAGCAGATATGAAAGAAGAGCAAAATGAGGTATTTATTCAAAAACTTGAAGCATGTAAAGAAGCCTTAAGGGGGGACTTTGAAGATCAGATTGCTCAGTTGCGTAAAGAGATGCAGGCCTACATGGATCAGGCCATTAAAGACTTGGAGCATAAGATGAAGGACTTGAAATGCCAACATCAGCAACAAGCAGGTTCAAAGGAACAACAACAACAACAACAACAACAACAACATGGACAAGATAAGAAGCTGAGGTCCTCAGTAGTTTCCTCACTGACTTCCAGAAGAGGGAGAGTCCTGACCCGGACCATGACCACCATCATTCCTAAGACCTGTGCCTCCATCGTCATCGGCCCACGAGCCAAATCAGAGACAGTGAGCTGCTCAAAGTGTGAAAGCAGTCGACCTCTGATGAGGGAGTCAGTGCTCACATCAACAGGAAAGAAGCCTCAACAGACCCGCAAGCCCCTCCCCCCGACCTGCCCACCACTGCATCAGACCAAAAAGCTGGTCCGGGCCAAGACCAGAACAGGACACTGAGGCACCTTCAGGGAGGATACAGTCTGAGAAGTGAAGAAATGATCGGTGGAGTGAAACCGACAACAAACCAGGATAATATGATAATATAATATGTCACATAAACACAGCATTGATACAGTGAAACAACTTGAGGGAGGAAAACAGACAGCAAAAATATGATAAGTGAATTCATTTTCTTAGTCAAGAAAAGAAAAGGAGAAAAAAAGTGAATTGATGTGAAATGGAGACGATATAATGAGAAAGAAGTAAAGACGTAATGAAAAAAAAAGAAGATTCAACAAGATGACAACAAAATGTATATGAAACCTGATCAAAAACACAAAAATATTAGATTAAAATATATTAATCCTATTGTGAAATGATGTTTAAGTAAAATTGTAGATCTATGGCAATTCTTCAAGGTGAAAACATTTTATGAATCAATACATTATTATTATACCTGCTACACTACTGCTCTGTGTTGGTACTTTCAATAATATACAGCTTTTTGTTCTAACTCTGTGAAGATTAATGTTAATTAAAACATTTGTATTAAAATGTGATGGGAGATTTCTGTTTTATTTCAATACAATCAATGTATTTTTGTACTATATGGAATATAGTTATTTATAATTATCATTTTTATTCAACAAAGTGGCTTAATGAACATTACAGAAGATCCACACAGACTTCAGGTTACATAACATTTCAATCAGTGGTAGATTTACTGGGGATAAAACTGAAGATATACTTATGGAAGTATTTTACTACTTGTTTTTTTTCTATCTTGAGCTGAAGGACATTTGAATTTCCTCAAATAATGAATGAAGTTGATATGAATCTGAAACAAAACTTCAGATCTTAAAAGCAACATATGACTTATTTAATAAGTGAAGACCTCTTGTGATTTTTAATAAATGATTCAAGTTGTTTTGATGATTAAAAAAAGAATAAAATAAATTCCAGCTTTTGTCAACCCTACTCCATGGGTGAATGCATATATGTCTGCTTGTTCTAGTTTCACTTTGAATTATGGCATACAAATGTCCAAAAATATACAATTGGTTCATTTTGGGGAAAAAAATTATGATAATTTTTTTAATACTATTATCTATCATCAACTGAATACATCCATGAATTCCACATTTTCTTTCACTTTAAAACATTTCATGTAGTTATCAAATCTGACCAACAGGGGGCAGCAGATAATTTAAATGGTTTTATTTGAACAGAAACTCCATGTGTGAAAGTATGTAACAATAAAGCAGGGATAAAATCTCATCTGTAGCAGAACATCAAAACCACTGTTTTTTGCTACTGCAGCAGTTTTTCAAGTTATTAAATATGACGAATCAAATAAGAGTCTATATGACTGTGTGTACATGCCAACATCTATACATTTACAAACACGTTAGAATATAGAATAAGAGAAAGGGCTCTTGTGTTTCACAGTTGACTATATTGTACATGATGCATGAGGTCAGAGTCCAGCAGGAAAGTGAAGTAACCTCCTCCCTTTCCCAAAAACCTACAGTCTGCTACTGCTCCCCAGTGGCCAAACAACAGAGGGCTGCACATCAGGCCCAGGGAGGGAAACGTGGAAGTGTAAGAATGTAAACAAGACACTGATGGAGAACCTGCAGGCTGAAGTCCTCTATACATTATGTTCTTTTAACACTTTGTTGGCCAGCTCAACCGTTTGGTAGAGGCAACTTTGAAACCTGATATCTAATCTAAATTTAAGTACTTTGACACCAAACTTCTTGGGCAGCCTCCTCCTTTTGTAAGAAGCATGTAATGCACAAGAATACCACTTGATGGCACTGTCAATGATATATTCAGTTCATGCTTGTATACCACCAAGGAAGAAGATCACAACTGTGACAACACCTCTGCAATGATCTTTTTGGGCACAAAATTGCAGGTGAATTCGTTTTTTTTTTCATGTTATTAACGTTTAGAGAGTCTATTTTACACAAACAACCATCTTCATGTTTCAGAAATGGCAGAGGATATTTATACGGCAGCCGTACTCCAAAACCAGGCGATAGAGGTACGGCAGTGAACTGCGCATGCCCTAACCTCTAACCCTAACCCCTAACCTATAGGGAACAACATCTAGTGTACGGGTGGCGTACCAATTTCCAGTTCGTTCAGAAATACTTTGGTATTCATGTTATAATTTTTGGGAAACATACTGAACCAAATGGTAGAGATGATAGTAAAGGGTCATGAAATGCTAATGCTATTGCTAATCGCTACAACACGCATCAAATTTGAACCAAGTCACAATTATGTTGGTAAGATTGGTGAAGTAATAATGTTTGAGTTTTAATATTTTAGTTACATTTAGGGTCTTTTGTCCATGGGTCCATGTAAGGTGGAAAAAGCAAAAAAAATAAAAATAAAAATTATTTTTGTAGTGTGACTCAAATTTATTTTCCAAGTTGTTTCCTTGTGCTCAAGTGCAAGACATTTGATGACATTTACATTGAGATACAAAAATAAATGATTAGTTCGGTCCCTCATAAGTTAGTAAACCCTGATATGGAATGGCTCAAAATAAATTGAACTACATCACTGTGGACAACAGGGGCAAGTTAATAACCAAAGCAGATTTATCACATATAAGGAATACATCAATTGTCCTTATTTTTCTTTTTCACTGATTCAAGGTTTGAGACAAAATATATAGGACAGATAAGTCAGAATTTGTTGGGTTTACAGTTTAAATAGGACCTTTCTTTAGTGATTTATCACCATTTATAATATTATCCTCTGTCTTTTGCATTTTTCATTGTAAATCGTAAGTTTTCCTATATTTCATTTCCGTATTGAATTTAGATGATGAAAACTCATAATAAATTGAAGAAAAAGTGATTTTTTTACCCCCAGCAAATCTATCATGAACTTACAAAACAAGTATCTCCAGTCACTGTCATTTATCCAACTCCATGGGTTTTCATGGTGAATCAATGTTGTAAAAGATGGCGCTGTTTCCACATTCACTACAGAGTCTCTAAACATGCAAATGGGACAGCAAAGCAATGGGATGGCAAAATATGACCCGGGTAAGTGATGTATCATCATATATTATTGTATTATCCACAGTGTAAATAATATATTTTCTCCTATATTTTTTTTAATCTAACTGATCACGTAGATGTTCATGAAAACTCAGAATAGATTCAGAGGTTATTATATAAAAACAGAGAAAACCGAAAAAGGAAAATATTTTATTAACTGAACATAAAGACAAGTCTTAAAAAAACATTGTCATTTGTTGGGGACTCCATAGGCTTTACTGTTGAGCCAATGTTGTAGAAGATGACAGTGTTTCCATGTTCAATGGAGCCTTTGAACACCTTGCTCTACAATTTTTTTTTAGAAAGTATCTGCTTCAAACATTAAATGTACTAAGTCTTACATACCTAAATAAGATGAATCAGTAAAAAAAAAGACAAAAGTGCCGGTTAGCTCATGTTTTAAAATATATGTTGGTGTATTATTGCACATATATGGTGGTTTATGTACATGTATACAATGAATTTGTCAACATTCCACTAGAAAGAACCTGTAAAGTGAATGGATCATAATGTGCAGACAGTGTTAGTAGATATGAGACGAATATTAATTTGGACTAAAACCTATTCTCTCGTTAATTCTAAGAATTTTACAGTTTGACCCAATAATTATTTTTGTAAACTTGAGCCAACCAGCATTTAAGACTTGAGTTTACTTTATCAGTACTACGCATATGATAACATTTTATTAGTTTTATTTCAGAAGCATTTTACTTGACCAGTGTCATCCAAATGAGTCATATCTGGTAACTGTGAAAAACTGTGTTTTACACCAATTATCTACATGCATTGATAGGTTTAATCCATCAACAGGTATTAAACAGTTGTTACTGTTAGTCACCAGTGTTTGGGTATTTATTGTTTAAACTATTGAGATTAAAGGGTTGTTTTTTTTTCACTCGGTCTGATTGGGGCCACGGGCCTCATATTGAGCTCCTGTAGATGCTGCTCTTTTGAGAAAGGTGATCTGATCCATGCTGTTTGTGACTTTACCTCTGGCGTTTATTTGTGCAGACCTGAGCACCTGAGCGTGTTCAGCAGCTGAACTGGCACTGGGACCAGCCCCTGACAGGAGGTGCATTTAGTCCTGTAGCAGAGTAGCCTCGAGGCAGGCCCTCACAATGGACGGGATAGAGAAGGATGTGAAGAGGAGCTTTGTGTCTAAAGGGGGATCGGCCCTGAGCAACCATATCCGGAGGGGACGAGAGCCCAGCACATTCAGGTCTGGCCAAGCCACGCTGGCCTCGGAAGCAGCATCTCTCGCCTAACGATGTCCAGCAGCAGCAAAGGCTCATTACTATGCACAATGTAGCAGCACTTGGCACTTTTCTCACATACATAGATTCTAAATAAATAATCTGAACCTTACTGTACGTGACAAAAACAGCCTTAACAGAAAGAAGTCACATATTCCCAAAAATAACCCAAGTGTTTTGTATTACACATAAATAATAAGTAAAGTTCTGGAAGGGTTGAAAACTACTGTAGAGGGGTAAGTAATTATAATAAACAGACAGTGACCAGTAGCATCTAAATTGTTAAGTAACTTGAAATAATACAATAGATTGAAATAATTCCATTAAAATGCAGTCTCCCAGGTTTGAAGCAGCATGTCTTTGGATATTTGAACTCTGGAATGAATATGAACACATCATTATTTTCTATACTAGTAAAACTCATGTTGTTTGACTAATGGCAATGGTTATAGATCTCTGTTTTTGGGTTCTGCTAATACTGTAATTTACTAATAAGTCAGTTTTTCTGTTCTGATCAAATAAGCTTTTAATTTACTCTGAGGCTTCATGAACATCTACATGGTCAGTGAATTAAATATAGGAAAATACTTTATTTTCACTGAAAAAATGCAAAATACAGAGAATAATGTTGTAATAATAATACTTTAGGAAAGGTTAAATATAGAGATAAATTAATTTCTGTGTCAGCACAAAAACAGTTATAGGTCTAGAACTAATAATTTAATCTGAATACTTGCTCTCAAAAAAGGAGATAGATAGATAGATAGATAGATAGGTAGATAGATAGATAGATAGATAGATAGATAGATAGATAGATAGATAGATAGATAGATAGATAGATAGATAGATAGATAGATAGATAGATAGATAGATAGATAGATAGATAGATAGATAGATAGATAGATAGATAGATAGATAGATAGATAGATAGATAGATAGATAGATATTTTTTAGAGAAGTAGTCTTAAAAGTATATGTATCAGATTTTGCTTTTGCTGACATCACCAGTCCCTCACTACCTTTTTCTGCCCTTAAGAGTGGAGTAAATGTGACCCTAAATAAAAATGAATAAGAATGTCAGGGTAGTGGTGAAGGCGGAAATCCATTTGAAAGCACAGATCTGCTAATCACTCCCTTAAATGTGCCAAAAGATAACACCATTACCATGAAAACATTGATCTGATGTAAATGCTGTTTGGGTAATTACACAGAGAGGCCACTTCCAGGTAAAACCAGACAGGTCACTGAGACAAGCATCTGTTTGGTGTGTATTGGGCCCTCGAATGGTCTGTTTTGAGAGGCATGATTGGACATGTAATGCTCCATTATTTGTGAGAACATAGTGATAAGATTCTGGAAAGATTTGGCTGTTTCCCATGCCTGTGGAATTTTATTTATCACTGTATGTGCCGATTTCACCAAAGGCTCAGAGATATATGTCGCTCTAAATACTTTAAACTGCTACTGCTGTTTCTTAAAGACTCAATTATCTTTCTCCTCTTTATTCTCATATTGTGATATTTCCATACAACAGACTTTTAATGTTCAGATTTTTAGCATTTTTTTACACTACTGCAGGTAATCAAAGTTATCTACTGATATTATCATGATTGCAGTACACTGTAATATCAGAAATTATTTTTGTTGTAAGGAATGATTACGCCACTACAGCAGAAAACACAGAAGGTTGATGTTTAAGTTTGTGTTTGACGTAAACATGTACATAAAAAGGGTATCTGAGGGGAAGTGGAGGGGGGCTCTGCTGTCTCGTCTGGTTCTGGGATCATGTTTAGACCAACGTCTCAGACACTTTATGTTATTAACAGTACAGTTTGAGCCTAATCCTCTGGACAGTTTCTTCTCATCACAAAGCTGTCAATCTGTTTGTGACCACTTTACTGTAAGATGGTTTATGGTACAAAATCCTGTCAAGTCCCTTATGTCTGCTTTACTGCAGAGAAATCTTGGCCGGTTACAGTTTTAGCTGTGAGTTGGGGTCTTGAATGTCAACATGCTTAACAAGCTTCAAAGGTGATACATAGTGCAGTATGATTAAAACCATGACATAATATTATTGTGAAAGTATTTATTTGTAAGACCAAAACACATCATACTCTGTATTTACATTGTGAATATCAAACTGAATAGAAAACAAAACAATATTTACACCTTTTAGTTTTGTTTACTTCCTGGTCCAGCCGATCTCAGGTGAGTCTTGGAGGTTGTGCTGAAGTCTGGGTGTCTTTATTTGAGTCAGAAAATAAGGTTTTATTTCTCTGATTTACTCCTTTCTTTTTACTCTGTCTCTCTAAATGTTGCTATTTATTATATTCTTACAGAAGAACCATTATTGCCTTGAAACGGACTTAAGCCACCACTCCCTCTGGGGGGAGTGGTGGCTCTCCTGGCAGTGCCTGCACGGGAGCCATGGACGACAGGATCTGGAGTATCTCGCCTGTGCTGACCTGTGACCCCGGACCACCGCCCCTGCCTGTCTGGACCAGCCCCCCTTCCTGCATTTATACATGGACGTTCATCTATAGCCTGTCCGTCCATGGGAGTGGATCTCTCCTTCAATGTGGTTCTCCTCAAGATTTCTTCTTTTTCCCACTGGGTTTGGAAGTTTTTTCTTGCCGAGAAGGAGGGTCTAAGGACAGGGACTTTTGCCTGGGACTTTTCATGTATTTCTGTAGGTGATTATGTTTTTGTAAAGCCCTCTGAGACGACTTTGTTGTGATTTAGGGCTTTATAAATAAAATTGAATTGAATAATCTAATACCAATGGCCGACAGTTTTTGAATCAGAACTACATTTAAACATACAGATATGGGTATTGTTTTTACTTTGTACAGATCAGAATGGGGTTGGGAAATATACCAAAGAAATTTAAATAACTCAGAGTTAGATTTCTGAAAACCTTGAAAAGTGATCAATTTATTATTCCTGTACTTTTCTGTTTGTTTTTGTAGAAAATAGTTTTTTTAAAAAAAGAACATAATTGAATCAAGATGCAAGATTCCGCTATCTAATTTGCCACTTGAAAACAACAGCAGGTATTTGGTAGCTGATTATATAGCTCAACCTCACCTAGAGCAGTAACGACATCTATGTACAGTCGAATATCTACAGTTGTACATTAAATTCATTTATACCTATGTCATTGAAGCGACGGTTTACTGAAAAAATAATAAACATAGACCTAGAGTGCAACAGCAATCATCAATCATCAATACAATAATAATACACAATGACATGTCCGAAAAGGAGTAGGCCCATACTCGGTCACATTCCCATTTTGCTTTCTTCTGCTCTTCTGTCATTTTTCTTTTTGGTTTGGTTACAGCGTCCATAATTACAAGATAGTAAATAAAAAAATACCTTTCTCCCGGAAAACAGACAGAGGTCACTCAGTCACCTTACTCTGCACTACAAGGCTCAGCCTGAAGGCTTAGCCTTTTACAGATGCTAGTCCAGTGTAAAGCAGTCCAATTATGTTGTCATAGGGACACAGATCTGCCGTAAATCAGAAATCAGTCCAGTTTTGCCCTACCCCTGCAGGGAAGATGGAAATAGCATTTGGTAATAACCTATTTTTGAGCTGATAAATGCATTATAAATTGCAGACTATAATCAGGCATATATATATATATATATATATATATATATATATATATATATATATATATATATATATATATATATATATATATATATATATATATATATATATATATATCAATGAGACCTTTCGATTTTCATGACGATCTGGTGGTCAGCACCTTTAAAAATAAAAAGAGATAAAACACCTACTACTACAAAAAGTGAGTAAAGACAACAAAGAAAGCACACATACACACACACACTTACTCTTCATACCACACACATTCACTGTCAGCCAAACAACCACCCACACACTCACAAAGACACTCACACACACAGGAACAAATGCAGCCCACACCTCCTTCTGCCAAGTGCTCTTTCCTGATTTTGGGGGGATCTGGGTCCTTTTGTGCTCAGATTGTCAGGTAAGTCAGAGACAGGCAGGGAGAGGGACACCCACAAGCCCTTTTGATCTCACACAGTGAAGTTTAAGGAAGGATGATAAGTGATGGTGTCACCTGTCTCCTCCTCAGACCACGCAGTTAAACCAACTAATAGCAGGATTATATGGAGGTGCTCCCTCTAAAGGAGCCTGTTGTGATATTTATCCTTCAGTTAATGGTGCTGATTATAGAAATGAGGAGCTGATTATATGTCAGTGTGTGTCCATATGCACACGTGAACAGAGATCTGACACATTCCACTCCCTGTCAGCACTAACCCTACTTTCTCTATAGCATTGGTCCACCTGTTACCAGACTATAATACACAAACACACACACACACGCAATGGAGCGCATTTGCTGCTGCTTGGGTGGGATGTGGAACAGCAGGGAGATCTGAGGAGAGGCTAACAGTTGTGTTTTGGTTCAGCTGCAGGCCTTTCTGAAGCCCAATTTGGGTGTGGCAGCTTACACTGATGACAACACTGAGGAGTGGCACCTGTGGCCTGCTTTTATGTGTGTCTTTGTCGGATCAGAGGTGATGATACCAGTAAGCTCAGACAGATTGGATGCATCACCACTGGCTGAAAATACTCAATTTACAATCTGTAAACAATCACATGATATGAAAAAATAGTGTAGTGCATAGTGTTTTGTTATCCTTCCACATTTGGTAAATAACATGATGAACCACAATGAACCACAATGAACCAAATTACAACATAAAAACTATAAGTAAAAATACAATGCAAAATTGCTTAGTTGACAAGATTGTTGAGTTAGCAATTAAATCAAATTCAGCTGTAGTTTTTACAGGAAGAGAATGTTAACAAGACCAGATAAATATGAAGAAATTATGTATTTCTATTGTTTTGAGAAAATAAAACTGCAAATTGAAAAACAATATTGTCTCATTTAAATTGAAAAAGGTGTCACAATATGATGGAACAAACATGTTCAATGACCCATTTTCACAACACAGAAAACTATAGAATATTATAGAATTATATGCACAAACAATCTGATGTCATCAAATTTCACACAAATTATTTATTATGGTCTGAAACACAATCAAATTCCTTTTTGCCCCGTTTTTTCCCCCCATTCCTACCTACACTGAACATAATGATACCATCACCAAAACTTTTTCATATTGTCTTATACTGGTGCATCCATGGACTCCTCACTGTTAAAACCAATTGCTATCTGCATCATCTGATGGAGTGTATATCATATATTATAGTAGTGTATAATAGTGGCTACAATTCTGACCTGGGACCTTTTACTGAAAGTCACTTTGCCAGTCTATTTCTCACATTTCCTGCATCCATCAACATCAACTATAAAATCAACTGTCCAAGATAAATAAAGAGTTTTGATAGAGAAGTATTAGAAGGAAATTGAACTACAGAATATGAAAAAGCAGTCAAATAACAAATAAAGAACATAAAGTTGAGGTCAAGTTAAGATAAAGTTCAAATAATAAGCCAAATGACGCAAAAAAAAGTACATCATTTGGTTTCTTTGCATAAAGATGCAAATATTTATTTAGAAATAAATAATACATACAAGGAAATGAGAAGATGCCACATAAATTAACACAAGAAATGTCACAAAAAGGAATAAAAACTATAGAACTGAAAGTTTTTTTAAGATAAAAATGACATCACATAAAAGCAAGTCTATAAAAGTGGGTTTTCAGAGGTGATTTAAAATATCTCCTCTGGTATGTCGTTCCATAGGCGAGGGGCCCCAGCGGTGAAGGAAAAACTTAAAAATGCCCCAGATTTATACGATCAGATTACCTGCAGCATGTGATGTATGTATTTTTGAGCAAGAGCATACAAAAGACTGCAGTATATTAATAGAAAAGAGGAACAAGGGCAGCTGATTAACATGATCCAGCTCCCACTGAGAATACGTTAAAGCCCACTCCCACCCACACTCCCACCCAAACACCCTCTGCACAAACAGGTCACAGGCCACACACGAACACAAAAAAACATTTACGTGCTTGTAGAGGCCTATACGACTGTTGTTTTTGTGCTGGTGGTGTCCTGTGTGCAGCCCCGGTGCTTTGGTCAGCTGGTATTCTGGTTGAGTTCTCCCAAAGTGGACTTGGTGCCTAACACCTTGAGACAAGCTGTCAGCCTGGTTCAACTCAACAACAAGTCTGGCTTGTTCTGCATGCATAATCAGATCCCACCCTGTTTTACTGACCGTCAATGATGTTGATCAGTGCTATGTCAGTAGCAAAGGTTTCGGACAAATACATCATTATTGACCTTGAGCTACATGCAGGGCTGTATTACGGACTGGGCCAGTGAGGCCAGTGAGGCCAGTGCCCAGGGGCCCAAAGGTTCAGGGGCCTGGGGGGGGTCCCAGGATGCTGATGCCGATGCCAATTGCAATGTTAGAGGGCCTCTATTCTCTAGGATCTTATGATTACTCATACTGTTAAAGCAGGGGTGGGCAACTCCAGTCCTCGGGGGCCGGAATCCTGCATGTTTTCAATATTTCCCTTTTCCAGCACACCTGATTCCATTAATGATCAGCTCATCATCCAGTTCTACAGAAGCCTGATAATGATGTAATGGCTTCCAGGTGTGATGGAAGAGGAAAACATCCAAAACTTGCAGGATACCGGCCCTCGAGGCCTGGAGTTGCCCACCCCTGTGTTAAAGGGAAGATCTGAAGAGAACCAAGAGAGAAGGGTGGGGGGACAGGGACGGCAATCAGAGGACCCCTGGGCCAAAAATAGTGTACTTTAACCCTAAGTTAGGTACGGTAGATTGGTGCGGAGGGTGGATGGTGGGGAGGGGGGGCCTTAGCAAACTCCTGGCCCCGGGGCCCAGCTAGTTAATTAAATAAAACGGTCGGCTGCGGGTCATTTATACATCAACCTGCACATCAATGGTGAGTGTGCCTTTCTGTATGGCTCAAACCTGCACCCTATAGCTCCACTCAAAACACGCTCTCCTCTCATCTTTATTGTCATGGTACTCCAGTGACATTGCTCCACATTGATTCACCCAGAATCAAACCAAAACTCATGGAGTTGATTCACTGACAGTGGATGGACGTTTAGTTGATGACATATTTAGCTGAATAAGTCACTTTTTCTTCAGTTTTCTTTTTTTCTGATATAACAATCTTTGAATTTACTTGAAGCTTTTATGAACATCTACAACGGCAGTGAATTAAATACATAAAAATACCAGATTTTTACTCAGTGAACTAAATAAAGAAGATAATATTTCAATAAATGGTGATAAATCACTCAAGAAAAGTTAATATAAAGAAAAATGATTTTTAAAACACCACAAAAGTAGCACTGGATCTTTATGTATTGAGCTATTACACACAATCAACTCTAATATATGTGTATAGTACGTAAAATAATCCAAATGGACACATTTAAGTCTTGTTTGGCAGTAATAATCCCATTCAGGTTTATAATAATTTGTGGATGATAGTGGTTAATAGTTTCATCTTAAATGATTGGAAAACAACATGGACAAGAGTGGGAGTTTGGACTGCAGAGAAAAGGTCTCATATTGTCAAGGGCTCTTTTTTCCCCCTGGATATTAATGGTTGCTTTTTTATTTGAACCCATAGTATATACATTAAATTAAAATCAGATGAACTTCAGAGAGTTTTACATAAAAATAACATAAATGGTTACTTTTTCTCTATTCAAGTTAGAACTTATACTTTATTATTTTTACCGACGTAACAAAGCTCAATATTTCTTTCTTTCTTTCTTTTTTTTCTTTCTTTCTTTCTTTCTTTCTTTCTTTCTTTCTTTCTTTCTTTCTTTCTTTCTTTCTTTCTTTCTTTCTTTCTTTCTTTCTTTCTTTCTTTCTTTCTTTCTTTCTTTCTTTCTTTCTTTCTTTCTTTCTTTCTTTCTTTCTTTCTTTCTTTTCTACCTGTATTTCCACTACAGTAAGGAATGTGTACTGTACACTTAATTCCCCTGGTGACCAAAATACTAACTCAAAGTATTCCACAGGCCTTGTAAATATCTCCCCCCATGTGGCTTAACTGTAAAAAGAATAACTGTGCGTTTAAGTAATCTTTTCTGTCTGTGTGATGAAAGTCGAGGGCCTCGCATCGATCATAGCGACTGCAGAGTGATGTTTTTCAAGGTCCACTGCTGTCAAATCTGCTCCATTTTTTCAGGATGGACAATACATAACACATGATATCTCACACACAAAGAGATGATAAATTACGTTGCTTCACTTTCACATCATTTCACACATGTTGTTACTTTAAGTTACGCTGGCAGACAAACTTCCTCCAACTTTCTCACCTCATTCACTACAGTTTCTTTCCCTCTTAACCCAAAGTCCACTGCTCTGTCATTGCAGTGTGATGGAGCATCTGCAGAGAGACACCCCCCCCCCCCCCTGTCGCCCTCCAGCCCCTCCTCACACCCCAATGACTCTCTAACTGCAATCTCTTGTCAGTAGAGACAAATATTGACTTGTTTGGTGGGGCAACTTCTGCCAGGATTAGAGCCCTGCTTCCCCTGCTGCCATCGCTAAACGGCGATTATGTCCAACAGAGCTCATTACTGTCAAATCAAAGGGTCCCTCACAAGACTCACTCATTGGTAATGACCCTATTATTATGTATGGGTTGGAGGGATTCTACCGGTCTCACCTCCTGTGGACAGACAGACCTGTTTGACTATGTTGCTAATACAGACTGAAATGCTGACAGTGCTTTTATTTTACATTAAATACTTTAAAACAGACTTTCTGTAGTTTCACTGTGTAGGCAAAAACACCAATAAATGGATGGCGCCTCATGCTCTGGTTTCAAATAAAGACAATAATGACAAACCACAGGACTGTGTCAACCCATAGTTAAAGTAGATCAGCTGATGGATGTAACAGCTGAGTTTTGAATACACACTCAGAATGAGCTGTGCTTCGCATAATCCGGTTACAGTCTGGATACTGCCTGTGAATCAATAGAGATTAGGAATCTCTTTAGTCTGAGAGTGTAAACCAAATTCATACCAGAGCATGTGGAGATACCTGTCACTAATGTGAAACTGCAAGTTCAATCAAAGAGAGTTGATTTTTCTTTTTCAAATATACTTAGAAAATTGGTTGATTTAGTGTTTTTCCCCATGTAGTTGAACCTCAATGTGTCCATGTCAGAATAATTAACAAAACATTACTTCAATTTTCACACACAATCATACACTTTATAACACATCTGTTTCATAGAACACATCTTTAATATAGAAGTTAGTTACATTGATGTCAAAAATAAAACATATACATCAAAATGGAACAATTATAAAGTTCCTTTGTCCCCCTTGAGTGCCGTGGCTACACTGTGAAACCCCTCCACCCCACCCCACCCGATTCCTGTTCCCCAACAACATTTGTCAACTGCCATCTGCTTGTCTGCCCCCGTCTCCTCTGCACAAACTATATAATTAAGCTGTAACACCTTTTCTCCTCTTACACCCCCCCCCCCCATTCCCTCCTGCAGCACAGACATCTACCTTCACAAACAACATGCTTTTATTTTAAGAGGACACTACTCCATTTGATTTCCCTGCTCACACATTTAACAAGTGCTTCTAAAACAAAACAGTAAAATATCGGGGGGGAAAAAATGCTATGGTATGAAAATACTGTACAACTTTATGTTTCATCCAGTGTAAACAGATGTAAAGGTACATCATATTTTTCAACATCAGTGTGTGTCGGTAAAGTCCAAATGCTGCCCACGTTCATCCTACAAACTTTACAGAGCAAGACAAAACATAAAAATAGACTTTTTCTCTGAGTATTTCAGGAACAAAGCAGCTGAGGAGCTCAGCCAGCTGGCTCCAGCTTCAAATCCACACAACATACACAGTATCTCACCCTCTCTTGCTGTAGAATAGGAGGAACATACAATGGATTTCATGACTGTGAGCAGTAACATTTCAGAGTTCATCATCTCTTCTTACCAGCTTTGAACAATGGACACGTAAAGTCTGTATTTTTACAAGTGTTCCAGTGGTGCGTGCTGTGACCGGCCTGCAGCCATGCCCCACCTTTTGTTTTTCTTTCTACACCTTTGTGGCCAGAGACTGAACCTCTGATTTCTGAGTCTGGGCACTGAGTGTGGATGACATGGAGCTCATCTGGCCATGCATAGCCTTCTTCAGGTTCAGCAAGCACAGACACTGGGAACGAAAGCGCAGGTCAAAGAAGGCATACAGGAACGGGTTGAGGCAGCTGTTGACGTAGGCCAAGCAGGTGGCGTATGGGTGAGCCAGCAGCAGGAAACGCAGGAAGCCACAGGAGCTGGGAGCCAGGTTCAGGTAGGAGAGGGCATCCATGCTCTTCAGCACATGGAACGGCGTCCAGCAGATTGCAAACACCACAACCAACGTGGTGATGATCTTCAACAACCTCTTCTTCTTCTGGTCCTCTTTACGGAGGTTGTTGAAGTGGCGTGTGACGGTGCAGCCGATGAAGCAGTAGAAGATGGTCATGGCCAAAAAAGGTAGAAGGAAACCCAGGGCAGAGGAGGACAAACTGAGCCCCGCAATCCACAGGTACTCATGCCTCTGGTTCATGGTCACCAGGCTGAAGTCCATTGCACACATGGTTCTGTTGCTGTTTTGGTCATTCACAGTGGTGCGGAACAGCAGCGTGGGCACAGCCAGCAGGCCGGACATGAGCCAGATGGCACCCAAGGAGGCCAACATGGTGCCCCGAGAGCGAAGCCTGCTGCTGGACAGGGAGTGTACTATGGCCAGGTACCGGTCAAAGCTCAGGCAGGTGAGACAGAAAACACTGGCGTACATGTTGACCAGGACAACATAGCTGCTGATCTTGCACAGAGCCACTCCAAAAGGCCAGTGGTAGCCTAGCGCTGTGTACACGGCCCACAGAGGTAAGGTTA
The DNA here is from genome assembly GCA_020466265.1 of Siphamia tubifer. Taxonomy (NCBI): domain Eukaryota; kingdom Metazoa; phylum Chordata; class Actinopteri; order Kurtiformes; family Apogonidae; genus Siphamia; species Siphamia tubifer. Next base: position 30,058,754 of record CM035791.1, on the reverse strand, counting down.
CAACAAAGGTGAGGTCAGCAAGAGCCAGGTTACCGATATAGACATCTGCGGCCCGACGTTTAGATTTGGATCTCCAGACAGTGAAGATGACCACTCCATTACCTGACAGGCCCAGGATGAAGATGAGCATGTAGAGGACTGGGATGAGAGAGTAGGAAGGCTCCCACTCTGAGAAGTCACAAGCAGTGTCATTGTCATCATAGTATTCATAGTTATCAACATATTCCCCAGTGGTGGCCTCCATGCTCAGGTCTGCTGCAGTGGGGAAAAGATCTCTTTAAAAATCCTTTGATTTCTGGAAAAAAAAAAAATCAAAATTAAAATGGAAGAGTCCTGTACAGTTCCAAAGTTTGTGCTGCAGAACTACAGGGGCCTGAAATTACAGCAGAGACCCAGGAGCCGCAGTTGGGGCTGGAGTGAACTGAAGCACAGCACAGATAGTGTGTGAGAGTGACGCTGCCTGCCTTTTTAAACTCGGCCCTCCACACCCCTGGTTCCCTCCCAGGACGATCCCCCACCTCCCACCTCCCAGTAAAACATCTCTCAGCCTTCCCCCTCCTCCCCCTCCTCTTTCTTCACTCACCTCCCTCTGGCCGTAGGACGCAGAGCCCCGAAACGTCCACCCGGTTAAACTGTGGGTCAACCTGCGCAATTAGAGACAAATTAAATATACTGCCGCCTAATTATTTACCCACTGCCTTGACTCAAAGACATCGTGAGAAATGAGCTACACTACAGAAAGAAGTGCCCTTTTGTCTGTGTGGTAAATTAAATTGTTGATTAGAAATAGAAAAGTTGTGCGCTTCTCGTTAGTTCCAAAAGGAAACTACACTCTGTAAATAAATAAATAAATAAATAAATAAATAAAATAAAATAAAATAAAATAAAATAAAATAAAATAAAATAAAATAAAATAAAATAAAATAAAATAAAATAAAATAAAATAAATATATATATATATCCTACCGAATTGTTTGAAATAGAAGTAATTTTTAACATTAATAAAAATATGATAAAACGTGTCCGTTACTGATCTGAACGTCATCAAAAATCAAAAACGACACGTACTTTCATGTGTTTGTCACCACAGCATCACATGTATGTATTTTTTACTTTTCAGACCTTGATCTTCATTAACTTTAATTCTGTATTTCTTACTTTTCCGTGTGACTTTATTGGGGGAAAAACAAATCCTGATCATGTGCAGAACAAGTCTGGACCTTTCCAGCTGCTCTTTTACATTTCAATTACAGTAGTTAAGCGGTTGTTGAAAATGCAAACTATAATAATAAGTGACCTATTCTGAAGCATTCATGTATTTTGGGAGGAAAATGTTGCTGTATCCAGACGTCGGAATTTTTTGTTTTTGTTTTAAGTAATTTAGAATGTAATTAAATAGACACTATTTTGCAAACTGTAGATTAGATTACATGTCAGTGGGCAGCTCCAGGATGTGTGAATCCAATTCTCAAGTCTGCAGAATCATTTGGATAAGCGAACATGTAAACCCAGCGGTTTGGAACAAGAACAAGAGGAAACTTCTCATTATATATAATGACACCATTTCTGAGTTAAGAATGTTTGTTTCTGAATCTGTAGTCATAGATCATATTGGTTAAGATGTAATCACTTTTTGTGGTACTATTATGTCAAACTGCAACAAGTGTATCTGACTAATTACGTATTACCCAGGAAGTACAACATGAGGAATGCATTTAATTTAATTTATTGCATTTGTACAGTAGCAGAATAGACAAAACTGAGTGGGAAAAAAAGACAAATTAAAAATGTTTTAAGTCTTTCAGAAGTTTCATGTAATGACATTATGGCATTTTTTTTCCTTATCATTTGCACAAAAGAATTGAAGCAAACCATTTTAATATACAATCTTATTGTCGATAAGTGGAATATTTTTTCCACCTTTTTCATGAAGCAATTGTGACTGAGTGTGATTTATTCTTGAAATATGAAGTGTAACTGAGACTCATTAGGTCATTACTGAACTGCTCAAAGGTGATTACTGACACTTTTAAATGGGAATGAAAGAGGAATATTTTTTTCTATTCTGTTCTATTCTATTCCAGCATTTGTATTTTCTTTTTTATTTATTTTCATATTTTAATCATACAGTTTCTGGGGAACTGTACGTCATTTAATCATGTCACATGCTTTGAATGACAATAAAACAATAAAATGCCAATAAAGCTTTGTCTGAAAAACAAAGTTACCCCAATGTTATGTATAGGCCTTAATGTGTTATCACGTCTTCACTGAGTCTCTGAACAAGTTTAGACATGATTGTCCTGTGAAACACAAAGAGTGGACATGTCAGAACTGTGCTGAGCATTATAGTAGACATAGTTTGGAAATTGAGAAAAATGTAAAGGAAAAAGAAAAAGCCTCCCAGTGGTGAAAACAGAGAGTGGCCCAAAAATCTTAATTGGATTAAATGTTTACAAAGGCTCTCTGACAAATGTCTGTGGTGAGAGTATTGAGATACAACCCAGCGGCATGAAGTTAGATGATGCTTTAGAATTCTTCTAGCGAAGTGACAATAGAATCAGAAATGCTCCAATGCGGACACTATACTGTTTGCATTTAATAACACTGGTCTACCAGTGAAATGCTTCCGGAATAAAACTAATGAAATGTTACCACATGTGTATTAGTGACAAAGAAAACTCAAGTCTTAAATGCTGATTGGCTCAAGTTTCCAAGATAAATCTTGGGTCAAAATGTGAAATTCTTAGAATTAACAAGAGAATAGGCTTTAGTCCAAAGGAATATTGATCTGGGATCTACCAGATCTACTTCAAAACACTGTCTGCACATTATGATCCATTCACTTTACAGGTTCTTTCTAGTGGAATATTTACAAATCCATTGTATACATGTACATAAAAAACATATATGTATAATAACACACCATTATATATATTAAAAACCTGAGCTAACCAGTACTTTTGTCATTTGTTTTCTGATTCATCTTATTAAAGTATGTAAGACTTAACACATTTAATGTCTGAAGCAGATACTTTTAAAAAATTAGAGCAGTGTTACAACATTTTGTTGTACATCAACAAAAAATTATCAACAAAAGGCTTTTGTTTTATTTCTTCATTGTAGTGACTGGGCATCCTTTAAAATCCCACATACAAACTACAAATACTGCCAACCTTCTGCTCTAACTTCATCAGCTGCTTAGATAACCACACAAACACTCACACCAGGTGGGTCTCACCTCTACCTCATTCCCAGAGGAGAGGATTGGTTCCCTGCTGATTTCAGGACTAATATCCCTAAGAAAAATACATTTGCAAATTCAAAGAATAAAAGGGAGAAGATAAGAAACAGATGGTCAGATTAGAGCATCGTTTTAGATATTTTAGATAGAACCTCCTCACTTGTTAATCATAGCCTTCATAGGTGGCAAGATAATGTCCTGCTGCTGCTCCTGAGGACTGTGAATGAGCATTTGCTCACATTTTCTTATTGTTATTATATTATTATTATTAGTCGTAGTAGTAGTATTCCTAGAAGACAAAACAGTACATTCAAACATCATATTATAGACATTATTAATATTATGACTGCTATTGTGTGTGAAATCTCCATTAAATCTGCTGGTTCATTAAAAGAATTCACTAGAAGAAGTAGTGGGTTCATGCCATGGTTTTGTTTAGCCATAACCACCAGTCTGCAGCTGTGTTAGTGGCAGGGTTTAGTTTCTCAGGCCTGGACCACACATGTGCCACTTCCACATCTGTAGCTGCTTTTGATCTGCTGCTGTAATGACCCTGCTGCTGTGATATGACTGCTTCTGTCTCGCTGTTACCATTAACTTAATGTTCATTCGAGGCCTATGGATAAAGAAATGGAGCCTTGCATTAAGATAGTGATGCTATCTCCTACTTCACAACACTTGATATTTTTTTCACATGCCTAGTGCATCAAAAAGGAAAGAAAGTGCTTGATATTTATCTTTGCAGAGAGTTCACTGATGATGGGATGCTTTGGGGATATATTTAATGGAATCCTGTCAGCTTTAGTCTGGTCAGAGTAGGAGGAGAGAAGTCATTGAAGGTGTAATCTGTGGCCTGCATCTTGTTTGAAGTGTAAAATTGTTGGCAACACATAAATTCACCCCTCCTTGATTTGTGACTGAAACAGCAGACCTAAGGCCCCCGCTAATCAAGCTGAGGCACCTGGGGCTCTGGTCTGCAGGGGGTCTGGGGTCACAGTATGGTGTCACTTCAACATAAAGACAAGATTGCTAACTAAAGCAGCACGATTCCTGCTAAAAACATTATGCTGATTAAAAACAGTCCTACTACACAGTGACTTATGTTTCCAACACACTCATCCTCATAACCTACCAGGATCTAAGCCGTGGATCTTTAACATGGTCTTGCTAAGTGCCGACTCTGCTGTGTCAGACGATGTCACACTCCTGTGCCATGGAGCCAATGCCACACCCTCAGATGTGAGAGGGCACTGCTCCTGCTGTGGAGTTTGCTAATTGGCACAATATCTTGTCAAACAGCAGGTTAGCTGAAGATCACGGGCTATCGTTTGTCTGCCGCCTCTACTTGATGATTTTTTTGTCCCTCTGTGGTAGATCTTAAACAACCTTGAAAGTCCAAACCCATAGTGTGAAGCAGACTGTTCCTGCAGTAATGCATTGTACTGCATATACCTACAGTAATTAAACCCTTAAACTTGAGGTCAACCGTAACGTCAGCTGCTATCTTTTCCTTACATCTGTCCACTCTTGACTTTAACCAGTGAGCTGAATAGAGGCCCCCACCCAATAAAACGAAGTGTTTGGTTCGATAAGGCTGCTCTATTGTTTAGTTTTGTCAGTGTAAGCACTTTGGTCTTAATGACAAATACACTTGTTGGAGTGTGTTTAAAAAAGCTATAATTTTCCTGACTGATTGAAATTAGCGGATGTTAAATATTTTACTGTTTATTGAAAATAACTCCTTCAAAGTAGAATAAATATACACTGTTACCTATAACGTTTAAAGAAAATATGTTTAGCTCTTCTCATACATTACAACAATGGGATTTAGTCTTAAATGGGTCATATATGACTACTGATGTGTAAAAATAAGAATAAAGAGAGGAATGTGTCAACATTATTCTAACTTTATGAGTAACATGTGAATGTAGTTTCTAATGAATATATAAGTGATACTGTAATGTAATTAGTGATTTGAAATACTTTGTGTTGTTGTGCAGTATATAAAAAAAATATAAAAATATATTTGCATAATTTTGATCATTCTTTTCAATTCCGCATAATAGATGAGCATATTTAAAAACATGTGAAGCATTTTAAAAAGAGGAGGAGGAATCTTTATCAGTATTTTGTACATGCAGACATGTAACATACTTCTAATCTGTCACTTTCTGAACATGCAGGAACAGATTAGGAGCACTGGGCTGCCATGTGAGGCACCCAGGAGTAACAAAAATCCTTGCTCAAGGGCACATTAACCCTTAGTTACTCTGCCAGCATGGGTAGTCAAACTGGTGACCTGTTCCAACTTTCCCCAAACCTTACAGCGAGTGTAATAATTATTGTCCAAAGCACATTCACACAACAAATAAATGTGGTTTTTTTTTTTTTCGTAGACTTCAAAGAGTTAAACATTTTGGTGCACAAAAACCATGCTTTCCTACTTTTTGTATGAGGAAGCCAATATTTAGATTTACTTTCAAATGGAAACAAAGCACGTTCCTGCACTGAAGTTTTTCTTGGATAGTTGAAATGGAGCACAATGTTTATCTGGAGCAGAAGTCATACTGTCTGTGCCTGGCAGACAGTTGGGTTTGACAACAGTATCAAAACCTAAACATATCTGTGTGCGTCTGTGCAATACCTAAACTACAGCAGAGTTTGCAGGTTCATCATTATTGTTGCTCTTAATTACCTCCACCAAGGAGGTATTAAATTCGGGTCCGTTTGTTTGTCTGTCTGTCTTTCAGCAGGATTAGGCGGCACGTTGGCTGAGCGGTTAGCGCTCTTGCCTCACAGCAAAAAGGCCCGGGTTCGAGGAGGCCATGCAGGCCTTTCTGTGTGGAGTTTGCATGTTTCTCTCCCCTTTTCTGGGTGTGTTTCCTCCGGGTGCTCCGGTTTCCTTCAAATCACCCAAAAATATTAGGGCAAAAATCCTCCAGCCAGGTGATTCTGACCATGAGCCTGGCTCTATAGCTGGACATGGGTCCCCAGGGCTGCCCACTGCTCCTTCCAGGTGCCCCAATGGCATGAAGGGTGGGTTAAATGCAGAGGACAAATGTCATCATACAATGACATTTGTCCTCTCATACTTTAACTTGTCTTTACCTTAGACAAAAAGTTCTGAACAGATTTTGATGAAACTTTCAGGAATGATAGATAATGGGTCACGGAAGAACCCACTAGATTTTGAACAATGAAGGTCAAAGGTCAAGGTCACACTAAAGGTCAACAGCTAAAATATATAAGTGGTAATATCTCAGGATTCAGACAAGATAGAATCTGGTGTTTTTTTGCATTCACATCGTCTCATCTTCTGACATCAGATGGGTCAACACTTTAGGCTAGATCACATCATGTTTTGAAATCATATGATGCCATATCAAGCCTTGGCGGAGGTCTGCTGCCTCTGACTGCCTTGTTTGCATCTGCATTTCAGCACACTTCAGAAAACTCATATAAAACACAGTAAAGACAGATGGATAGAGCTACTGGACTGTTTTTATTGGTCCAGTTACTTCCCCTGATTGTACTATTCATTTTGCACACTCTGAAAATACAGTATATAGGTAATTGTATATAAATATCAAATGTGTGACCAGAATTTGGGCAGCTGTCTTGTCTTTACTCATCCATCCTTCTACCACCAGTAGCTTAGTCAGGAACAAGAGGGTCACAAGGTGTTTCCCCTCTCCCTCTTCAGGACCCTAGACCACCCCCGCATCCATCCTCTCCTCACAACACTGCCTGTGTGTCAATGAACAAAACAGCAAGCACCACAGGATGTGCTATAATAGGACAGTTTGTCTTCTCCAACTGAGACACTGCTGTCACGATGTTTTGTTTTATAACTGCTCAAGGAAAGCCATTTATTTGGAATTGGCATGGCAGGAGGGTAACACAAATAGCTTTATTGTTAGGATGCATGAATTCCCCAGACTTGTTTTTAATATAACTGCAAAAATAGAGTTTAGAGATAAGATATGACATAAACATTTCTTATATCAAGTTCATAACAGATTTTTTTTCTTTTAAGGGATGCTTGAAGGTGAAAAAGGCCCAGTATATGTTTCACTTATGGGCTGCAGAGGGGACAATCAGGAAGGAAACCTTACAGAAGATGTAGGAAACAATAACACGGGAGAAAATAAAGAAGCGGGAGATGAGTAATGAAAGAGAGGATATGAGGGAAGAAGTAAAGAGACAAAGGACAGGGCTGATGAGAGGGTAGAAACTGGCAGGCAGGCTAGTTTTCTCTGTGTAGTGGAGTTAATGATAGGGATTAGGAGCTGGGGACTGGTGGGATCTACAGGCCCTGATAGACTCCAGCCCTGCCCATTCATCCCAGGAGATCTGCGGGAATCTGACTCCATTTGGTCTGAAATCCTCTGACAAAACAAAACCCTCTGGCTCAATTAAGAGGAAATTAGTCCCTGTGTACACATTTAGAGTTTTAGAACAGGTTCAAATAGTTTCACTGATCCTTTAATATTTGTTACAAGACTGGAATAAATGTTGGTTTCAGTCACGTTTAGTTTTTTCTTGGGTTTTTTTTCTTGCAGCTGTGGATTAAATTTTTGTTACCCCTTTTTTTTCGGTCACTTTCCATTAGATTTAGTCTCAACATGACAGTCATAGCAAAGTAAGTACAGTTATTGTTCTTTTAGCTATAAACTGATTTAAATTTGAATACATTTTGACACCTAAATCCTTTAATCATTAATAATTGAAATAATTCAGGTTAAAAAGCCAATTTTCAGGTTTTCAGAAGCATCAGGTGTGTCTTTTTTTGGACGTTCATAGACTCCATAGTGAACAGGAAAACACTGTCATCTTCTGCAACAACAGTCTGACAAATGACAGTGGTTTTAGGCACTTGTACTGTGCATTCAGTTAATATACTATTCTGGTTGAAAATGTCACTTTTGTTTGAGTTTTCGCTGTTCTCACATAATAACCTTTGCATTCACTCTGAGCTTTTATACATCTACACAATCAGTAAATTAAATATAGGAAAATACCGTCTCTCGTCTGAACTTTATCCTCACTAGGTTCACGGGGGTCACTGGGGGCCTAATCCAGCTACAATGGGTGAAGGCGGGGTACACCCTGTATGAGTCTCCAGTTCATCTCAGGGCTGAACATATATAGACCAACAATCACTCTCACATTCACAGCTATGGACAATTTAGATTAACCAATTAACCTATTAGGAAAAAACGTTATTTTAAAAAAAATATGTAAGAGTGGCCACAAAATTAGCTGTAGCTCTTTAAGGACTAAATATGACTAAAAGCATAAATTGCTGAATTTAAAAACAAAATGCATCATACCATATTCTTACCTTGAGTATTTTTTCAGCACAAGGATCCCTTTTCTGAATGATGACCAAACCAGGTCTGAAATGGCAGGAAATATCTTTATTTCATAATTAGTAGGTACTCAGTGGCTATAAAAATAAGCTCTAGTGTCGTTCTTACCTGTTTTCTTTTACATTACATACAAAGACCTGAACCCTGTTCCTGTTATGAAAAGCCAAAGTGAAAATCCAAACAGTGGCCCATGTGAAAACCAGGTGCTTTGCAGACTTTCCACAAGAGTCTAACTGAACCTTTTGTCCCTTATAAGCCAATTCCCTTCAAGGCATTGAATGTCAGAGCCGTCACAGAGGCGAGTGGCACTGAGACGGACCAGGACGGAGTTCACGGCCAGAAATGCTTAGTGAGCATAACCGTGAATCTGAGACCACCAGGTACATGTCAAATCTGGATCTGCAGTTTAATTGAATGTGATTGATTTTTCAGCTAAATAAATACTCTATTCATCCATGAACAAAAGCACTAACAGGCTTGGTTTATGGCTGAAAGTCTGACCCAAAACAGGAACCTTGCCAGGGAAAAAATGGGTAGCAGGTTGTGTGCATGCCAGGAATATCACAGACTATTTATATGCAGCCAAATTTATGCCTTCTACTGCAGTTTCATCATAAAAAAAAGTACTGTGTTCCTTTATTTGATCCCTTTCACATTGATTTTTTTTGTTTATGTTCATTGCTCTAACCAGTGCTAATGCAGCTCAGTTAAATTACATTACAGGTCTTCGATGTCAGCAGGTTCAATGGTCTTCACAGGTACAAAACAATAAAGTGTATGTGCTTCTGTTACATTTTAATGGCTGCCATTAACCTTGCCATCAAATTTAAGGGGCAGTCCACAGCATTCCTGCCACTGGTGAAATTGCAGAGCATCTAAGAGTGGCGACACTGTGGCGGAGTCTCTGGTGTTTTCTCCATTTGTCAGCTGTTTGAGAGACAGCAACAAACTGTAAATCAGTCACCTCCAAGATTAGGCCTACCCTCTAAGTGCTCAGAGCAAACAAACGGCAGGAGGTGTGTGTATATTCACCCTGATGGTGCATCGTCTTCTTCCTGTATTCATGTCATGTGACCCTACTTTGCTGTTGTTGGGTCAAGTGGAGCCAAATATTAGAATAATCATTTAATTTATTAAATCATTGAAGATATTTCAGCAAAATGTCACCAATAAAACACAGTGATAAGATTAATTAACCTAAACATATCATTTAAGGGACATATGACAACAAACAATAGTGATAAAATCAACATAAGGCAATGCAATAAAGCAATAGAACACTTAGAATAATTGCTGTACTTAAATCATGACCTTTAATCTTTTATTTTCAGTGTGTCAAAAGTATTTGAAGACATACAATTTGTGTTTCTGTCAGCAGGATGTATAGTTATGCGTTTGCAATTCCAAGGATATAGTGTTGTTCAAACATTTAGTAAAGACTTTGTTCTATTCTGAGGTTGCCTGTGCTCTCAGTTTGTCTGCATTAGAGACCCTGCTTTAAAAGCTGACAACTGCTTTAAGGAGTCAAACAATAAAATCAACTTTTACACTCTGTTGACAACTTTGATGTGCAATCACAAGGCAAGAAGGAGGACAAGGAGGAGGGGGAGCAAAGCGGGAGAGAAAACATCCTCCGACTTACCCTAATTGTTTCGGCATCTGTTTTGCTTTTGCTATCACCCAGACAGGCTGACAACACAACTGAAAACACAGATTCAAAGTTTCCACTCAGTCCATTTCCTTTAATCAAGCTGCCCTCACAATGACTGATTGTCAGAGCAGACCCTGGCCTTCTCTTGCTTGTTGCTTCGTCGCTGTTTAATGTGCAACTCGTGCAACTTTTAATATCGCTATTCCTTTTCCCTTTAGCAGACAGCTGATAGTTAGATTAACTCATTACAACTGATGATTATTATCATAAAATGTGTCTGTAAGGCTTTGGAGGAAAAGGGGAAGAGTGTTTGGGCCAGTTGGGATTGGCTGTGTTTGAATAAGAGTCCCTGGCTAAAGTGTGTTAATGATATGAGACCAACTGACTGTGGAACGTGGCCTTCCCATTATATACGTACTTAAGGTTTCTAAAAGAGGAAGTGGGACCCTGTTAAAACACAAAAGGTCCAGATGTTTGGCCCCTTGAAACACATCTCACTGTCTGCCTCGTGTTGAATGCTGACAAATTGGCCTTTAACGATCCCAAAACAGGCCCAAAGTCAATGTCAAAGCCATGTGTCACTCTTCAGAGCTTTGTATGGGAAGGCTAACTGCCTCAAAAAAGAAGCTGGGACTCTAAGAAAATATTTGGACAAAGCCCTGCACTATTTCACCCTTCCAAATGGGTAGATGCACACGCTCTGCACTCAGCACATGCTGCTCTTCATCTTGCTCAGGGATTAAAGACAAAACACTGCTCCATTTGTGACCCATTTTAGAATCCCCTCCCCAGATATTAGGAATCTTTGCAACAGCTTCACAATTGAGATTTCCTTGTAGTATGAGATGCAGGCTTAAACCATTGAGCTATCAGGATGTTGGGTAACACTTTACAATAAGGGTACATGAATCATGTTGGAATCATGTTGGAATCATGGTCTGATTCATGATGAATTAACATATGACTCATGTATGTACTAATGATTAATATATCATGAGTCATGAAAGGATTCCTGTTGGAATCATGATGACTCATGATGAGTCACTATTAATATATCATGAATTAACACTGCTGTTAATTCATGTTGTTAATATATCATGAATTGTTAATTCATGTTGTTAATATATCATGAATTAACACTGCTGTTAATTCATGTTGTTAATATATCATGAATTGTTAATTCATGTTGTTAATATATCATGAATTAACACTGCTGTTAATTCATGTTGTTAATATATCATGAATTGTTAATTCATGTTGTTAATATATCATGAATTAACACGGCTGTTAATTCATGTTGTTAATATATCATGAATTGTTAATTCATGTTGTTAATATATCATGAATTAACATTGCTGTTAATTAATGCTGTTAATATATCATAACACTGCTGATAGCTATCAATCAAATTATATATGAATCAAACTTTAGTGAAGGGTGCATGAGTAATGATGAAGTAATATCTGTTTTATGGTGAATTAAAACTAGGACGGGGGCTTCCAACCTTCATATCCGTCACCTGCTGGCCGTGGTCTACTTACCCCTCTGCTGGACTCAGCCCCTGGCCTACTGTTTTCCACAAGTCATATTCATGATGAATTAACTTATTAATTAGCAAAATCTTTTGAGTCACTATATGAGTCATGATATATTAATGATTAACATATGATGAATTCATGTATGAACAAGCATATTCATGATGAATTAATGTATTACTTAGCAAAATCTTTTGAGTCACTATAGGAGTCATGATATATTAATGATTAACATATCATGAATTAATGTATGAACAAGACATATTCCTACTGTGTTAATGCATACTCTGAAAATAATTCATGTCTGACTCATGATAGGTTGCCCCTTATTCTGCAGTCATGACATTATCATGATTACTACACCATGAGTTAATGTATGAACAAGCATATTCATGATGAGTTAATGTATGAACAAGCATATTCATGATGAGTTAATGTATGAACAAGCATATTCATGATGAGTTAATGTATGAACAAACATATTCATGATGAATTAATGTATTACTTAGCAAAATCTTTTGAGTCACTATAGGAGTCATGATATATTAATGATTAACATATCATGAATTAATGTATGAACAAGACATATTTCTAGTGAGTTAATACATACTCTGAAAATAATTCATGTCTGACTCATGATAGGTTGCCCCTTATTCTGCAGTCATGACATTATCATGATTACTACACCATGAGTTAATGTATGAACAAGCATATTCATGATGAGTTAATGTATGAACAAGAGATATTCATGATGAATTAACATATTACTTAGCAAAATCTTTTGAGTCACCATATGAGTCATGGTATATTAATGATTAACATACCATTAATTAATGTATAAAGATGTGATATTCAGAATGTGTTAATATATACTTAGAGAAGAAATTATGATTAAAGTTTTCTTTGCCTCTTATTGTAAAGTCATGACATCACAATCATAACTATACTATTAACCAGTGTGTAATATACAATTACAATACAAATGATTTATATAAACCAAGTGAAATCACAGCATTGTGTATTTTCCGAATGTCATCAATACAACCAAAATACCAGATTGGGTACAACAACATTTTAATTACCAAAAATATCCAAAGGCAGATCACAGAGAGAGAGGGAGAGAGACAAAGAGAGAAAGAAAGAGAGAGAGAAACGAAAAGTCATTCTCCACAGTACACGGATGCATTGTCCTGCATGAAAAAAGTTAAAAAGTGCCCAAAAGTCAAGTCAAAATCTGCCTTGTTCAGAGAGACAACCAGAAGGAGGTTTTCCTGCCGCCTTCTCCGCAACCAGCCGTTTCTGGCGATCATGCACTCCTAATATGCCGAATACCCACTTTTTCTGTCGGCATGTTGCTGCAGCCCTTCCGCGGTGATACTGTAAAACACAAAAAGCAAAGATGGCAGACTCATGGTGAGGACAAGGGGGAGTTTGTTAAAAAAAAAAAAAGTTTGAGAACTACCACGTTAGTGTATGTGACCTTTTCTTTTTTGCAGCATATCATCAAAATAGTGTCCACCATGCCAAACAACGCCAAAGCGATCACATGGAACAAGCTCCAGCAGCACCTACTGTCCCATGCCCACACTAAACTAAATATGTGGATTAGAGATGGTCTCCACAGCCACCTTTTGCACCACAAGAACAAAACCTTCACTGACAGGACACTGTGTATAATAATAATAATAATAATAATAATAATAATAATAATAATAATAATAATAATAATAATAATAATAGACTTGTCTTTATATGTCACCAATGCTGACCTCATTTAAAATAATATAAGTGCTTGTGAATTTTGCCTTTGAGTAGTAAACAAGTGCATGCAAAATTTTAGCTGTTTTGTAAAAATAATAATAAAAAAAGACAAAGTTTGGCCCTTGATTTCATCCCAGATTAAAATTTTGCCCCACTGTGAATTTCAGTTTGACACCCCTGCCCTATCCCACCAAAATACTGCCTCTGGTTCAGTTTCATCATGCAAATATTCCACTATTTTAGCCACCTTGGGTTCCATGAAAGGCACCATATAAAACTAAGTTATTATTTTCACATTTCTGTAAGAACAACAGTGTTTCAGGGAAATTGTCAGAGGTGGAAAAACTACTGAAAAAATATAGTTGAATAAAATTATCTTTACTTTGTTTAAATTCTACTCAGAGTAAAAGTACACATCTAAAAATATACAAAATTACTTTATTTAAAATATAACTTGAGTACAAATTACTTCATTAAAAGTTTCAACCTGCGCAGAGATCAACCACGCATCTATGAGGGGTCAGATAGTCAACAAATTATGTTCCATAATTCTAGCAACTGGAGAACATCAGCCAAATGATATGTCCACAGTTTGTTTTTGACGTTCAGAACTAATAAATTATGAGAGATTACCGGCACAAATTACAAAGCGGGAGGGGGCAGGAGATGGGTCTGAAATACGGGAGAGTCCTGGGAAACACGGGAATGTTAGCAGTTCAGTGCAAACATTTTTCAGTCCCATTGTACAGCCCATAACATGAGAATAAATAAATTTAAACGGCAATTAAAACTATTCAAAAACACAAAATGCACGCAACACAAAGTGCCCACAGGATCCTAAAATTAAAAATGTCCACATTGGGTCCAACTGTTTAAAATACATTCTTTTGAACTACGACTATCATCCCATTCCCTTGTCTACTTCCCTTGATCAGAGTAAAAATAATATGACGGCACCACGTTGTGCTTACATGGGAAGGTTGTTATGCGGGGTGTTTAAAACAAACAATAAATTACCCGTTTGTAATGTGAGGGACAAGGCACGTGTGTTAACTTACCGCCACATGCTTTCGCTAATTTGACGTAGAATTCTTCTCGGAATCCTCGTCCATGATATCTTCAACTTCAGAAAGGTTGCTAGCAAGACAAGGTCACGCAACTGACGTTCACTTCCGGGGTCACGGTTGTTTTAACTTGTAATTTTTAGAGTGGTTTGTTAAATGTGCAATTTTTACTTTTACTCAATTACATTTTGATGCAAGTATTTTACACGCTATATTTTAAACCCCTCACATTACTGAGTACAATATTGATAGTGGGGGAAAATATATTTGGGCGGAACATTTTGACCCCGGAAGTGAACGTCAGTTGCGTGACCTTGTCTTGCTAGCAACCTTTCTGAAATTGAAGGATTCCGAGAAGAATTCTACGTCAAAATTAGCGAAAGCTTGTGGTGGTAAGTCATCACATCACAAACGGATAATTTATTGTTTGTTTTAAACACCCCGTGTAACAACGGGACACAATGTAAGCACAACGTGCCGTTATATTATTTTTACCCTGATCAAGGGAAGTAGACGAGGGAATGGGATGATAGTCGTAGTTCAACACTTTGTGTTGCGTGCATTTTGTGTGTTTGAATAGTTTTAATTGTTGTTTAAATTTCTTTATTCTCATGTTGTGGGCTGTACAATGGGACTGAAAAATGTTTACACTGAACTGCTAACATTCCCGTTTTTCCCAGGACTCTCCCGTATTTCAGACCCATCTCCCGCCCCCCTCCCGCTTTGTAATTTGTGCCGGTAATCTCTCATAATTTATTAGTTCTGAACGTAAAAAAAACGGCTGTAGACATATCATTTGGCTGATGTTCTCCAGTTGCTAGATATCATGTATGGAACGTATCATGTCATTTGTTGACTATCTGACCTCATAGATGCGTGGTTGATCTCTGCGCAGGTTGAAACTTTTAATGAAGTAATTTGTACTCAAGTTATATTTTAAATAAAGTAATTTTGTATATTTTTAGATGTGTACTTTTACTCTGAGTAGAATTTAAACAAAGTAAAGATAATTTTATTCAACTATATTTTTTCAGTAGTTTGTCCACCTCTGACAATTTCCCCGAAACACTGTTGTTCTTACAGCAATGTGAAAATAATAACTTAGTTTTATATGGTGCCTTTCATGGAACCCAAGGTGGCTAAAATAGTGAATATTTGCATGATGAAACTGAACCAGAGGCAGTATTTTGGTGGGATAGGGCAGGGGTGTCAAACTGAAATTCACAGTGGGGCAAAATTTTAATCTGGGATGAAATCAAGGGCCAAACTTTGTCTTTTTTTATTATTATTTTTACAAAACAGCTAAAATTTTGCATGCACTTGTTTACTACTCAAAGGCAAAATTCACAAGCACTTATATTATTTTAAATGAGGTCAGCATTGGTGACATATAAAGACAAGTCTATTATTATTATTATTATTATTATTATTATTATTATTATTATTATTATTATTATTATTATTATTATTATTATACACAGTGTCCTGTCAGTGAAGGTTTTGTTCTTGTGGTGCAAAAGGTGGCTGTGGAGACCATCTCTAATCCACATATTTAGTTTAGTGTGGGCATGGGACAGTAGGTGCTGCTGGAGCTTGTTCCATGTGATCGCTTTGGCGTTGTTTGGCATGGTGGACACTATTTTGATGATATGCTGCAAAAAAGAAAAGGTCACATACACTAACGTGGTAGTTCTCAAACTTTTTTTTTTTTTAACAAACTCCCCCTTGTCCTCACCATGAGTCTGCCATCTTTGCTTTTTGTGTTTTACAGTATCACCGCGGAAGGGCTGCAGCAACATGCCGACAGAAAAAGTGGGTATTCGGCATATTAGGAGTGCATGATCGCCAGAAACGGCTGGTTGCGGAGAAGGCGGCAGGAAAACCTCCTTCTGGTTGTCTCTCTGAACAAGGCAGATTTTGACTTGACTTTTGGGCACTTTTTAACTTTTTTCATGCAGGACAATGCATCCGTGTACTGTGGAGAATGACTTTTCGTTTCTCTCTCTCTTTCTTTCTCTCTTTGTCTCTCTCCCTCTCTCTCTGTGATCTGCCTTTGGATATTTTTGGTAATTAAAATGTTGTTGTACCCAATCTGGTATTTTGGTTGTATTGATGACATTCGGAAAATACACAATGCTGTGATTTCACTTGGTTTATATAAATCATTTGTATTGTAATTGTATATTACACACTGGTTAATAGTATAGTTATGATTGTGATGTCATGACTTTACAATAAGAGGCAAAGAAAACTTTAATCATAATTTCTTCTCTAAGTATATATTAACACATTCTGAATATCACATCTTTATACATTAATTAATGGTATGTTAATCATTAATATACCATGACTCATATGGTGACTCAAAAGATTTTGCTAAGTAATATGTTAATTCATCATGAATATCTCTTGTTCATACATTAACTCATCATGAATATGCTTGTTCATACATTAACTCATGGTGTAGTAATCATGATAATGTCATGACTGCAGAATAAGGGGCAACCTATCATGAGTCAGACATGAATTATTTTCAGAGTATGTATTAACTCACTAGAAATATGTCTTGTTCATACATTAATTCATGATATGTTAATCATTAATATATCATGACTCCTATAGTGACTCAAAAGATTTTGCTAAGTAATACATTAATTCATCATGAATATGTTTGTTCATACATTAACTCATCATGAATATGCTTGTTCATACATTAACTCATCATGAATATGCTTGTTCATACATTAACTCATCATGAATATGCTTGTTCATACATTAACTCATGGTGTAGTAATCATGATAATGTCATGACTGCAGAATAAGGGGCAACCTATCATGAGTCAGACATGAATTATTTTCAGAGTATGCATTAACACAGTAGGAATATGTCTTGTTCATACATTAATTCATGATATGTTAATCATTAATATATCATGACTCCTATAGTGACTCAAAAGATTTTGCTAAGTAATACATTAATTCATCATGAATATGTTTGTTCATACATGAATTCATCATATGTTAATCATTAATATATCATGACTCATATAGTGACTCAAAAGATTTTGCTAATTAATAAGTTAATTCATCATGAATATGACTTGTGGAAAACAGTAGGCCAGGGGCTGAGTCCAGCAGAGGGGTAAGTAGACCACGGCCAGCAGGTGACGGATATGAAGGTTGGAAGCCCCCGTCCTAGTTTTAATTCACCATAAAACAGATATTACTTCATCATTACTCATGCACCCTTCACTAAAGTTTGATTCATATATAATTTGATTGATAGCTATCAGCAGTGTTATGATATATTAACAGCATTAATTAACAGCAATGTTAATTCATGATATATTAACAACATGAATTAACAATTCATGATATATTAACAACATGAATTAACAGCCGTGTTAATTCATGATATATTAACAACATGAATTAACAATTCATGATATATTAACAACATGAATTAACAGCAGTGTTAATTCATGATATATTAACAACATGAATTAACAATTCATGATATATTAACAACATGAATTAACAGCAGTGTTAATTCATGATATATTAATAGTGACTCATCATGAGTCATCATGATTCCAACAGGAATCCTTTCATGACTCATGATATATTAATCATTAGTACATACATGAGTCATATGTTAATTCATCATGAATCAGACCATGATTCCAACATGATTCCAACATGATTCATGTACCCTTATTGTAAAGTGTTACCGGATGTTGTGTGACAGCAGGCATCAGGGTGGCCATGAGTGTTGTCTGCACAATCCCTTACATAGCCAAATGTTTGCCCTGCGTCATCATCCAGCTATGATTTAACTTAGACAGCTGCTGACCACATCACTCCCACCCCAGTACCATCCACCCTTTAATCTCCTACTAGCCACCACAAAAACAAGAAAAAAAACAGTGTTAGCATTTAATGATAGCATCACTCAAAAGGGGCAATACTCCATATAAACAACACTGTTCCGTTTTCCTAAATATACAGTAGACTTCATATAAATCAGCACCATCTAGAACAGTGTGAAATGAAATATGATTCCATCTCATGCCTACGCACAAATCTTTTCAATGACATTGTTATAGTATGTGTATGGGCTCCATATGGCCATAATACTGCTCAGTCTGGAGGAAAAAATTGAAATATGATGTCTTCTGTCCAGCTATTGTCAAGCATACATAGCATACATACAAGCATCTTGAGTTGTATTTGTTTGTCCATAACTGATGACAGGTTGTATTTAATTTCTTGCAATAAGGCTTTTGTGGTCAAATAAGTCACAATGCATGTCAAATATATGTAGACAGGATATATGTTCGGTGAGGCTGCTTCAGTCCAGACTGTATTCTGAAGTGAATACTGGTCCTTATAAACCATTGCTCGTAAAGTTAGAATAATTTTGTGTTCAGTTACATTCCTGTATTTATTCCTATTTATACACTTCAGTATTCACCTTTAACCAGGTACGAAGATCCCAGTTACATTGTATCTATCAAGAATGATCACATATATATATATATATATACATATATATATATATATATATATATATATATATATATATATATATATATATACATATATATATATACATATATATATATATATATATATATATATATATATATATATATATATATATATATATATATATATATATATATATATATATATATCACAAATATCAAATGAAATACTATTTGTACAGTTCCTGCTATTGTTGAGAAAACATCCTGATACTGACTGATATCAGCAAATATTGACCGATACTGATGTTCAGGGGAAACTGTGGCTCAGTTGATAGAGTGGGTCGCCCAATGACCGAGAGGTTAGCGGTTTGGGTCCCGGCTCTGGCTTTGCACATGTCAAAGTGTCCTTGGGCAAGACACTGAACCCTAACTTAGGCCCCCAGTAGGACTGAAAGAACCTTTGAAGCCTACTGGTGTATGAGTGTGTGTGTGAATGGGTGAAAGTGAGGCTCATGTAAAACACTTTGAGCAAGATGAAGGTGGAAAAGCGCTGTATAAATGCCATTTACCATTTCAGCTGATATATCTAAAACATATACTATTTCTAACTTGGCTCAAAGGCTCCTGTACATACCCACTGTCCTCAGATGCTTTTGAGATGACTCTGACAGACTGTGTTACTCAGCGTAGGAGCTCTCTTTAATATGATATTTCAGCTTCACTTTTTCATTGTAAAAGTTAAACAGCATTAGATCATTGATCATTGAGCTGCAGGAGAAGGGCGTGTACGTTAACTCCGATTTCGCCTGAATGCACCGATGCCTACTTAATCACATCAGAGTCATGATTCGTGAGTGTTTATATGGCATTGTAGATCCCAAGTGAGTCTTCTTTCAGGAGGGGAATCTTCTGACAGGGAACACTAAAACAGGAAAAACAGTCTGCGTTACCCATTATACTCCACCGACATACTACACATGCGATGGATGCAATGAATTGGCCTGGGTGTAAGGTTCAACGGCTCAGCCCTTCCTGTCTTTGTTGGTCTTTGTTTAGGGTGGTATAGCTTCATCAACCAGGGGTACCCTTATGCATAACCCTTGCTCTACAGGTTCCTCTTGAAAGATCAGACCTTTCACTTGCGTGTCAGTTGAAGTGTTGTTGTGGTTGTTTTATTTGTAAATTGAGCAGAACCAGGAGGAACTTTTCACGAGTATCGTTGAGACTCGATGTTTTGCTTTAACAGAAGGATGAGTTAAACCCTGAGGGCCCACAGGATTAGAGTTGAGAGGACTAGCCCAAACCTGCTCTTTTACCTCCTGTTCATGATCCTCCACATACTTATTGACTATACGTAGTGCAAAATTGGAAGATGGGGAAGGAAATACAGCTGACATCTAAACAAAATATTGCATTCCAAACTTCATGTAAAATCATTTAGAAACATTTTAAGAATTCTCACATAATACATCCCATAATCACAGGATAGGAGGTCCTATCTTTCACATCTGCCAGTTTGGCTGCACGGGTCCATGCAAAGGGCAGGAGGCTGCATGACAGCAAGATCAAGGTCAGAGAGTTTGAGAAGAGTGAGGAGAAAAGCGGACACCCTGCTTCTATTCAGGGATAATCTCTGCTATCACAATGCGCAATGACAAGCTTTCACGAACCTAAAAGGCAAACAGCTCTCAGCATTCCAACATGGCAGACAGATCGGCCTATTCATATGCAGACTAAATGGCGAGTCATTGGCTTGCTCATCTTGACATGCAGAGGGGGATTTTGGGGGGATTTGTCTCACAGGAGAGAAGCCTCACCTGTCAGAAGTAGAAAAGCCCTCTGGCTGGGACATATAGTGCATAACAAAATCTGACAGGACAGATGCCTCTTATAGATGTTCACAAAAAGACATTAACATACACCCGACTCTCACTTAAAGGAGCATTTGAGCAACTATTTGGAGCATTTGAGCATGATCTATCAGGTAATAAACACATACATTTCATACACAGTGTCTGTCAGCTCAAGAAAAGCAAAAGAAAGATGAAAAGCAATGAATGATTTACATGATATTGTGTCCATCTTCAGTAGAGTCTCCTTCTGCCATTGCTTAATGTGTTGTGCGGTATGCTGAGTTGTCCACTGCAGCTGCACATAACTGCAATGCAGATTTTGGTGCATACAAAAAAAAGAGTATAGAAGCAGAGTGAGATTAGTAATATGTATATGCAATATTTATTAAGAATTAATATTATGTGACCAAGGCTTATCTTGGCATTGTCATTAATGACCTGTAATTCTGATTGAATTAAACCCACATTTAAAAAGCACTGTGCGCCTGAAAACAACAACCGCAGGAATGTGGTGCAAAATCAACAAGTCATGTATTCTCAAAACAAAGTTTGTGTTAATGTTTCTAACCCAATCAAGTTGTTGGCTACTGTATTGTTTAAGGATGTCATTTAGCAGCAGACAGTACATAATATTGAGTTGAGACAGTGTGCTGATTTTCTTTGCAGAAAATGAGGGAGAATCCAATTGTTTTTCTGCTTTGCAGCCCCCTCCCTCTGTGGCTATCAGCGGGTCTCTGGAGAAGTGCTGGTTTCCGTAAACGTGATGGGGAGATGTTTCCTGTGGCAGGTCTGTCTGCTGCTGATTAGAGCCCATCCATCAACCGGACCTCCTCGGAGCGGAGAGGAGGGCACCGGTCAAATCTGTCTCCCACTCAACACTGGCTTCACTAGAAACAAGGTCGCATCAGGTCCACGCCTTGGACCTCCACCCCGGACAAAAAGTCCCCAAAAGCTACTCCAATGAGGATTATTTAAAGAAAGATGATTCATTGATTCACTTTTGGACGTTAATGCACAACTACACAATAAACAATGCAAGAACCTCAGCCAACATTTATCTGACTCATCTGGATTTTCTTTGATGTTGATCTGCATTTTCAACACACCTTATCAAGAATCAAGCAATTTATTTGCCATTTGTGCACATACACATAGGAACTCTCGTATGGTTGTTCAGAGACACAGAATAAAAGACACAAGAAAGACAAATTAATCAAAACTCACCACACTACAATTTTCCTACACAGTAAAATCTATAAATTGCAGTTTTCGAAAAAAATGTAGGGATATTGTTACAATACAACTCAACTGAAACATACAATTCTTGGTAAATGCACCATCTGTCTATCTATCAAGTTTACAAAAAATTATGAAACTTTTATGAAATGTGCAAATAGATATATCCTTACAATACATAGCTTTTAACATCTCACACAACATTTTTTTTTTCTGATTTTCATTATCTTTGCCAAAAAATAAACACAATTATATCAGTATATTCATGAAGGTCCTAAATTATTTAATATAAAATTGGAAAGTGATATAAACAAAATATTAAACAGATAATCTAATCTGACCATCTTAATCTGCAATACATAATTTACACACTTACTTTTGTTTTATCGTTTAAAATATGCAACTTCAGTGAAATTCAGATTTTCCAGATATGAGCAACACTTCTACAGCCATGCTGAAACTACAGTTTTTGTGGTTTATTCATGAGTCTTAAGAATGTTTTATAGTGCATTGTAAACCTGAATAAATTAGCAGAACTCGAAAAATGTAAGGTAATTGAATGCCTCAATTATTTTAAGTTGATGAAACTTAAAAATTAGAAGCTTATTATAGTATACTTAAATAAAAATATTATTTATTAATGTAGTATTTCTAAGGTTATTTCAGTCTTACTGGGAGACTAAGTCAGAGTTCACTATCTTTGTCCAAGGACACTTGGACATGTGGACAGCCAGAGCTGGGACGCAAACCGCTGACACTTCAGTTATTGGACGACCTGCTCTACCAACTGAATGATAGCTGCTCCTGAATAAAATTACTGTGTTTTGTGATTGCAAATTTTTTGATGTAACAGATATTGATGGTTATTTGGAGTGCTCTGGAATTGTATTTCAGCACATCAGTTAAGTTAATTTTTTTTCAATCATCCTTATTTGAAACAATAGAAATAACATCATTCTCAGAATTTAATGACTAATTCCACTAAGTTGTACCTCACCTATGTTGTTAAGTTATGTTGAATTATATCAACAATAGTTACCTTTAATAAAAATATTAATTGGAAGTACTTAAAAAGAAGAACATGTTACAGCAACTTAATACATTTGAGTTAATAGTACTACTTCTGAGATTTTGAGTATTCACAACTTAATATATTTAATTATTTTAACCATTCAGGTTTACAGTGTGTTAGTGCAGTTTCCTTAAGGCTCATGCAGGTCTTTTGTTTCTCCTTTACCGACGTGATCCTTCATCAGCTCCAGCCTGAAGGCGCTGATTGCTCTGTGAAGTCGAGTGGTGGGTTTCTCTCCTCTGTCGACCTGCAGACCACTCCTGGGTAAAATACCCACAATGGCAGGATGACAAGAGTCTAAAAACAGGCTGCAGAGCATGTCTCCTGCTGCGGTGAGGCATTTTTCTCCATGATCTGCATCACTTTCTTTGGCCTTCAGTGTAAAGTGTAAACAGGAGGTAGTGAAGTATCCTCTCTCACTAAGCAAAGGAAACCAAATGGGGTCTGGAAAGTGAACTCTCCTGTGGCCGGTTGGTCAACCAAGAGGCCAGACTGCAAACTGTTAAGTCTGAGAAACTGTTACAACTCTTCTCTATTGTGTTGGATATTGTTTGGAGATATCTGTCAGAAATTACATGAGTTGCATGAGAATAAAAGTTTGCTTCTGTGTTGCTACTTTGAAGTGTCATTATTAAAAAATGGGAGAAAGTGGAAAGACGGTGGGGTCAGGTCAAGGCATTGAGACAAAAAAAAAAATGGACCAAATGAAAACAGGAGCAGAAAATGTCTCCAGTGGTCAATGAATCATTTGAAGTGCAGGAAACTTCCTCCAAAAAAAAGACCCTTTTAATGCTTAGTCATTCATATTATTCATACAAAAGTAGTGCTGTCTTATTGATTTAGGTTTATTAGGGTTTAGGTGAATTTGGTTTGGAAAAAAAATATTTTGGGGGAAGTAAATATATAAATCAGAAATTAATAGGAAGGACTGGTTCTAGGACCAAAGATGAGAGTTTGTTTTAGGTGCTCTGTGGAAAAATGATTCATGATGCAGAAATCCAACTGAAAAAAAAAACTCCAAGGCCCTCTCTTTAAGCATTAACATGTCTTTGTTATTGTGGCATTGTCATATGTAGACCTAAAAACACTTCTACGCAATTCGGCTTCAAGCCTTCATCAGGAAGTCAAACAGGAGCCTGGAATGATCTGAACAACCAGTTGGGAAGTTTCTATTGGTTAGGATCTATTATATAGGAACCTACACTTTCAAGGTTTCTGTTTGGTTTCCTGATGAAGACTGGAAGCTGAAATGCATAGAAGTTTTTTTTTTAGGTCTACATATAACCACGCCATGATAATAAGACATGTTAATGTTTAAAGAGTGTCTTGAGTTTTCTTCCATTTTTGTTTCTAAATATGATTCTAGATTAATCTAATAATTTTCTTAGGCTGCTGCCTCCTGCAACCCCAGATAGGTGGAAGAAGATGGATGGAGATGGACGGATGGATGACTTCCATGGTATCCGGTCTCATATTTTTTGTATTTACGGCACTGAGGTTCCAAGCGGTCCCAAGTGACACTATAATGTGATGTGTACACAACGTAGACCCTGATTGGTGGAGTTGTCACTGTATCATTGCATTTTCAATGTACAACCTGTCATTTAATAAAAAAAAAAAAACTAGATTCTGAGTTACAGTAAACAGCAGTAAATTAAATTCTGTCTGCAACGCAATGATGGTATTCTGCAAAAATACACCATGGTCAGTCGTTGAGACATTTCTGTCATTGGTGGATGAAGAAAAAAAAAAAAAGGTGCCTCGCGATGAGATCCAGATATGATAGTATCTGTATGGAAATGCTCTCAAGAACTAGTACGTGGTCCCTAAATCGACTCAAATAGAATCAAGTAAAGTCGATACCATGGTAAATGGTAAATGGTCTGCACTTATACAGTTCTTTTCCACCTCCATGCTGCTCAAAGCGCCTTACATTAGCCTCACATTCACCCATTCACACACACACTCACACACCAGTAGGTTTCTAAGGTTCCAATATTATAATGAAAAATTAGCAGAAAAATTATTTTTGAATTTCAAATTATGTGGCTTTATTAGACAAAGAGATACAAATATTTTTTGTTTTGTTTTTTGTTTATTAGTGTTATTGTAACAACAACAAAAAACTAAATACATCATTGACTGTTTCAACACGTCATGTACTGGATGTTTTTCTGCTGAAACATCCAATGTTGGCTTTGATAGAACAGAGCACATGCAGAAGGGAGCATGTGGGTTTGGAGAAGGGAACAATACTTGACAGATTTCAGTAACTTAAGAATGATTCTTAATGTACTATATCACAAATGCATGGGGTGTCCAAAACCTTTTTTTCCCACCTCTGTACATCATACATTATCTAACTGAACACAATATAATATCAACATGCTTTTGTGCAACAGCCATCACCAGATTACTTTTTTATAAGACTAAAATGTCAAAACATTGACAAAAGAGGAAATAAAAGATGAAAATAGCAAGAGGATACCAATTTTTTTTATATTCAGACATTACATATAAAAAACAGATATTAGAACAGGCTTATGGAAGAATTAACTAGGATTAGGGCATTCTCATAAAAATGGTGACGTTTGCAGTTTGAGTTTTAAGACTGAAATCCAATTTCATAATAAATCTCTATTTGGATTTAGTCATGATACTTTTAGGAACACCAAGCTACATAATTAACCACAGTCACTTAGTGAAGAACACACAGATAAGAATAAAGGCATCAGTAAAAATGTATGCCACACTTAGCCTTCAAGCACTGTTACTTTTAAGGGCCCCTCGCAGGCATGCATTTGTATGGACGTAACATTCCTCAGAGAGCAGTAAGTGACAGAACATCAGTGACCGTGCTCACCTTAACCTGTCAGATTATTGAACCTGAGGCTGACTTAGACAATGCTCAGGTCAACAGGTCTGCACTGCAATCACTACAGGCAATAGATTCCATTACTCAGGGTTGACCTGTAACCTTAGCTGGGGTATCTAAATAAGGTCCATAAAAACAAAATGGGGATAGTGTCAAAACATCAGTAAAATGAATGGAGGAAGAGGAGGAATCAATGACTGGGGTATTCATAAATATTTCTTTAAAGCAGTGTTTTTCAACCTTGGGGTCAGGATCCCCACGTGGGTTTCCAAGAATTCAAATAGGGTCAGCTGAAATTTATAGTAATTGTTAAAACTAAAAAATTATAAAAATAAAAACATATGGTAAGTTGAGAAAGACAATCACAATCCATAAAAGACGTGACAAACTGTGAGTCTGAAACTGTGGTAAATTTCGTCTGTTAAATTCTCCAGGGAATTGGATCATCTGGTTAGATGTAACAACACCAGGTCAGAGTCAAGAGTCATACACGGGTGGGTCAAATCAGGGCAAAGGGGAAATCCAAAACACTTTACTGATGTACAGAAACCGGTCAGTGCAGAGGATCCAAGTCAAAAAACGGTTCCGTTGAGGGCCAGACAGGCTTGTAGTGAGGGGCAGACAAAAAATACAAACACAGAGAAACCACACGGCAGACAGAGACAGACAGGGGCAAGAAAAAAAACTGAAATTCAGAAAACCAAACACGATCGATACCAAGCAGACTAGAACCAGGATAATAACGCTCATTTGGAGCAACTCAAGCAGACAAACTCGCACTGAGTGACAAGTGACAAGACGCTTATATAGAGGGGAAAATAGGTGTGACACATGACGATAATTAACGGGGATGAGAAACACCTGTAACAGGAAGACAAGGTGACGTGAATCCACATGACAAAATAAAAGCCCCGAACACCAACAAAGAAAGAAAAACAGGAAGAAACACAAAAAATAGACAAAGACATGACACTACAATCATAACAGTGGACTATCTGTAAAATAAAATAAAATAAATTCTGTCATGCAGTAATCTACACCTGACTTTTATGTCTCCGTCCATAATAATATACATTATATAGCTCAAATGTTATCTATAATTATTTTTTATTCAGAACATAGGATAGCAAACTATTATATTACATTTTAGCCCAAAAATAGGTATTTAAAAAATGCCCTTTGAATATCTGGGTTGCCAGAAAATTGTGACGTTAAAATGGGGTCACAAGCCAAAACTTTTCGGAACCACTGGTTTAATGTGTCCTCTGAGTGTTGATAAATTGCATTTTTGCACACCCCAATTAGCTTAACTGACAAGAAGTAGTTTGTTGGAATAAGTCCTCTGCCAGTTCTCTATTTCAGTTACCTTCTTTTTTGTATGTGACAAAAATTTGGGGCATTTTTCTCTGGTAGGATTTAACTGTTTTCATCTAAGGGCTCATCACTTGTACCACTTTTGTGAAAGTTAAATAAAACAACAAACAATTCAGGGAGTGTGTCCAATTCCAGAAATGATAATGGGTTTTTGTCAGACTTTGTTGAAAAGACCAATTATTGTACTGGGGGAAAAAAGTCTAAGTTTTGTTCAGTGTATTTTTCTAATTTCTAGTCAAAATATTTAATCACACTTAAAATAAAACATAATCACCTAAAGAGTAACTTTTCAGTGTGATATAAGAACTACTTTTTATACAATAGATCTTAAAATCCAACCATGATAATTCACATATTTTTTATTTGGTTTTGTTGTTGTTGTTTTTTGCTTGAATTAAGAAAAAATAATAATAATAATTCTGCCAATGCAACAAGTGAAAATGATCTTGATAAGATTTTTTGAAAGAAAATTTTCTAGATCTATTGTCTAAATATAACTTTGTCTGTATCTCACTTTAAAATGACTCTTTAGGTGACTGTCTCATATTTTAAGTGTGATGACACATTTTGACTACAAATGAGGAAAAATACACTTAGTAAGATTTACCTTTTATAGTGTGGTGAGGGACGACTGTCTGCATCCACAGCCAACTCTTAATAGTATCCACTTAATAAAACTTTACCTTCTGGCAGGAATACAGAAAGAATATAGGTCAAAACAGTGACCCAGAATGTTATTAGAACTTGGCAACTTGTACTTGTTGATACTGAGGAGTAAAGGAGCACCGGAGGCCACCGAGCGCATTGGAGGAAATTAAAGTTTTGCTCATCTGGCAGAGTAAAAAAGGAAAGGGTATAGTTGAGGTCTTCCCAGCTGCACTGCAAAAGGTGGAAATGAGATATAGGCTTGGAAAGATTTATAGTCTTAATAATAATCTTCAGAGGAAGCATTACCACATTACATTGTAGTAGAGGAGGAGCAGGCAGCGCTCCTTCCAGGCAGGACACTTCTGTTAATAGCTTGACCACCGCTGCTGTTATTGTTTGGGAGACGCATGTGCCAGGCAGACTACACTTTAGATCAGATATAGCAGATCTCAAAGGCAAATGGGGAAATTTCCTTTCTGCCATCCGGCTGCAGTGTGTCGGACATCATTACCACAAGCCTGTAAGTTTAAACCCGCTGCCCCTACAGATAAACTTGTTGCAGTTCCTTTTCTCAGAGTGTAAATAACACACAAAATCAATATGTGCAAAAATATCACATGCTCAGTTACAAAGGAGCTCAGTGAAACCTGTCCATGAGCAGTAGTATCTTTGACATTGATAACTTTTCTGTTTGACATATGTCTCCTGTTGAGATATGGATGATCTGAGGAGTGTCTGCACATATCTCTCATTCCATTTCAGGGCCTATCTGACATGGATTGTGCATGGATGGACTCACCAAATTCCACAGCTAACAAGCACCATGAGCAGAAGAGAAGGGAGGTCTGTTGAGTTTTCACAAAAAAAAAACTCCATCTTATCAGACGAAATAGACTATGCAATTAACTGTCTAGTTATTCCATTTAATCATAGAATTGTGTTTCTGTAAACTTTGTTGTGATAAATACTCTTTGATGCTGTTATGTAGCAAAATACAAAGATTATAATGTAAGTTATTGCTAATAGATTTGGAATCAAAATTAAATATATACCAACTGAACTAAAACTTTTCAGATATCAAAGAGCCAGTGTTTTACATGGACCAGCAGCCGGAGCTACAGAGAAGCCTCTTAGCATCAGCCTTCCTCTTTTCTTTTGTTGCTTGAGCGTGGGTTGTCAGGTTATATGTACTCTAGCTGTCATACACTGGGTAAGAGGAGGGCATGTATAGTAAAAGCAGCAGAAGCCAGTGCTGTGACCTGACGCTGACCTCTGACCTACACCCAATGGGAGTGCGGCTCAGTGGCGGAACACTACGGCCAAAACGACAGCTCCTGCTGGGAGGGAATCGGGCGAAGCACGGCTTGTCTTCTAATCCCCCACCAGGCCAGGCTTTACCAGGCTGGCACCCTGCCTACAATGCCTCACATTCCTGCACATCCTAACACTGCAGCAGGCCTGGCTGTACCAGAGGATAAACCCCTGCTGAGTCTCATACAAGCAATGAAACTCTAGTGAGGGAAATGATGTTTTACAAGTGAGCATGGCCATGTGAGCATGCAGATAATCTGTTCAGACATTGCTGATCATATGGTCATGTGTGCAAGCTGCACATGCACTAGCATGTTTTAGAGAGCATGCCATTCACATAAAGCTTAACATGTTAACGTTGGGGCACAATGCCCAAAGTAAATACTGCAGATCTGTGAAGAGCTGAGAAAACTAGGGTAAGGCATTCAGAGGCTCCCTGAAAACAATTATACTGGCATGCACACACGCACACACAAAGCCTACGGTCAGTCAGTGGTGAACGGCTTGACTCCTCAGGCTCTGGCTCTACAAACACACCTTCTTCCTGTTTTCATAAGGAGAAAATGGGAGTAGCAGTAGGGAGGAAGAGGAGACACAGAGCAGAGTGAAGGTGAGACTGAAGTGTCATTGTTCAACTGACAGTCAGAAACCTGTGAGGTGTCATCCTCAACTCTTACCTTAGGAACAAAATCTTAATTATGGCCTCATCAATTTCTCAATGAAACCTGAAAAGCACTCTAGCACTGAAGTTACATTCAAAAAAAATCTTAAAACTAGTTAGTTCCTGAAATTGTGACTAAAACAAGCAATCTAAATGGAATAAAAACAAACAAACAAACAAACAAACAAATCTTGTATAAAAAGATTCAGTACTGATAATAAACTGAATCATGCTTGATCCATATAAACCAGCAGTCCAGTATATGTTATATTAACATGTGAAATGCACATCATAACCAACCATGTAAGATAATGAGTCATGATCCCAGTGTAG
Source organism: Siphamia tubifer (assembly GCA_020466265.1). NCBI lineage: Eukaryota > Metazoa > Chordata > Actinopteri > Kurtiformes > Apogonidae > Siphamia > Siphamia tubifer. The sequence continues at coordinate 30,028,274 of CM035791.1, read as the reverse complement.
TCAAGCCAAAGGTTTGTTGTTTTCAACACATGGTTTCCTGCATTAAAAGAATCAGAAACCACCAGTTTTTACCCACAAACATGCTGCCTACAGACAAAAACATGAACTAAAACATTGTGCTTTTCTTGAAAAGCAGGCAATTACAGCTTAGATAATTGCATCAATATGGAAATGTGTGCATATACAGTACATGTATGAGACAGGATACACTGTATAGTTTTATATGTCCCACAGTGTGGGTAGGGAAGGGTGGGACGCCTTTCATACGAGACACTGAGTCTGTGCTGCCAGTGTTTAGAGTAAAACTCTCTGTCTTTGCCAAAGATTATTAGCTCTCCATATTAAAACACTGGATTAGTCATGGTGTGAATCAGAAGTGCTGTATATTGGCTTCCTGAACCTGTTTTCTCAGTTGTATATAAGTCTCCCCTCTCAGTCCTTTTCTTTCATCATGGTTTCTCCAGGAAGCCACTATAAAGTAATAACATGAAGTAAAGCTCCAAACACAGAAGTAATTACTATCAGTCTAGGGGTGATGAGTGGACAGGTTGTTTCTGTCATAAACGCTCCAGGGTCTTTAGAGCAGTGCTGATGATATCATTTAAAAGTGGTCAGAATTACAAACACATATCTGAAATGACACCCAGCAGACGCAATTATCGCCCTATGATGCAACAGATAGAAGCATCATGTACACACAGTTCTTATCAGGGAATAACATTGGAAACAGTGGAAATGGGGGGAAAAAATAAAAAGCTGGAGTGATTTCATACATTTATTTTATTTTAGGTTTATAATAAGAATAATTTAGTTTTGACACTGGATAGTGTTAGTTTTCATTTGAGGAATTGAATAGTTGTTTTTTTTTTTTTAAAAAAGGCAGCATGAAATAATTGATGAGATCATGAATGATTCATTAAAACTCTAGTTTGATGTTCCTGAAAACAGTTGTAGTCACTTTTAATTAGAGTCATTACTCATAGTTTCAGTTATCTGTCTTACTTTTCATTAACTGTGATAACTTACATAAGGTTAGGTTAGTGTGATCTTCATAAATGGTTCTAGATGATTAATTTTTGCACAGGGCGGACAGTAGGAGCAACAACAGATTGTCTCTCTCTTCCCTACTCAACTACGTGCAAACCTGTGACATTTTCACCTCCACTTAGAGCTGAGGAGGGCCTCCTGGTCAGACAGTTTCTCCCATAACGTCACAGTGTTATCTGAAGCAAACAGGTCAGAGGAGGAGAAAGGTGGGGTTACAGTTGGATCACTTCCACCACACCATCTGGATCCAGGCCTCATTTCACAGCACTAACACACGTGTGCTACAGCTTCCCTCGGATCCACGCAACCAACACTGGATTATTCATACTTGAATAAGCTACTGTATTTTACATATTAGGACTTTTATATGAACAAGAGGTAACTGATGGGTTTTGCTAGGTAGGTCAGAGGTCATGTTGATGTAACTCTGTGTGGGATTTCCAATAGTTAAAACATACTTAACTCTGGCCAATTTAGTAAATCCCTTCAAGTATCAGATTACACAGACAGCTAAATAATGCTTTTTTTTCATCATGCAATGAATCTTTTGTTGTATGTATGTGGGCAAGAAGGAACTCACATTATTATTAATAATCCATGTTAATACATATTTTACTGGAAGAGCATTTAGGGAGCTCAGACTTCAGTCAAGGCTGATGATTCATGTTTGTTCTTGTATCTCAATTTGATTAAACTGTAAACCAAAAACCAGTGTTTTCTTCTTTTTTGTCATTTGGGGCCGCACTTTAATGAAAATGTTTGGTTATATAGGAATTAGGTCTAATTTCTCTGTTAGTACTAGTCTATTCTTACCTCCACCATTGAGACCAGGGGTCTCAAACTCATTACTTTTAGGGGACACATTCAGCCCAATTTGATATCAAGTGGGGTGGTATTATGAAAATACTTTCTAAAAAAAAACAAGAAAGGTGTGAATAACCTGAAAAGAATTTAACATCTCAAGAAAAATACATGCAATTCTAACAATATTATGCCTCAGTTTATCATTTACTCCCATGCATTATGGAGCAGATCTACTACATAGACATTAAATTGTTAAAATTTTGCTTAATTTTTTTTTTTTTTAGAAATTTCAGATTGTTCATATTTGTTTAAGTTTTTCCACATTTTCTTGTTACATGATAGTTTGTAAGTATAAATATTTTCCTTATTTAATGCTATTTTTTGGACTAAAACAAAGACATTAATTTGAATTTGTCATTATTTATGGGCATAATGTAACTTATTTTCACATCAATGTGAGAAGAAAATATGGAGTCATTGTTTTTCGTAGGTTATTCTGCTGAAATTTGACTCTAGATAATATTGGTCTGTATGTGGAACCTGAACTAAAATGAGTTCCACAGGCTCCTGGGATGGTATTTTTGCAAATCCACCCCAGGGGTCACATTGGATCCTTTGGTGGGCCACAATTGGCCCCCGGGCCACATGTTTGAGACCCCTGATCTAAACTGTTTGTCTTTCATTAGTAGCATTACACAAAAACTTCTACTTTGATTTTTGTGAAGCTTGTTGGAATGGTAGGATGTAGGTCAAAGATGAGCCATGAAATATATAATAAACTGTCATTATTCTGATAGGGAAATTCATTCTCTATAGAGGTTATATGTAGCATTGATATTCCAAACTACCAAAAAAACCCAAGATGCATCAAAACCATCAACCAGACTGTAGCACCCACTGAGTAAAGTGTGAGGCACATGTTACATGTTTACATACATACAAAACCAAAAGATCAAAATAATTGTTGTGATTAAATACTCTTTAAAACTGCATCAGCTTTGTTAGCTACACTCTGTTTTTAACCAGAAAACATTCACAGTAAAACCACAAATGCTTCCATTTGCTGTATGGTTTTTGCTGTCAGTCATTATTCCACTAAGGATCTGTTTGGAATGAAATAAAAAAGATCATAATGTCACAGTTTAGTCTGAACCATGGATCAACAACGAGTAAATTGAGCAAAGCTGGCAACATCATGTAATACCCTTCAAAAGAAGATAATAAAACTTACCCATGTAGAAGCAAATAAACTAAAACTGTGCTTAGCGTGAAAAGTATCTCAGTTTTTACACAGTTCAGTTACAATGGAACAATATATTCAATTTTAGTTTCAATGAATAACCTAAAGAAACACTTTGTTTGTGTAACAATGAGTGATTAACATAAACATTTTCTCTGTAGACTAACAAATAATGATGCATCTGGATAAAATCTGAAATTAATATGACCTTTTTTTGTCAGATCAGTGACACTTTGAGGTGTTACGACAGACAGGACTGATTTACAAAAGCTCTCCAAGTCTGTTGACTTTTTGTTTTCGTAGTCAAACTCACTAAACACTGGGACCTTTTCTGAATACAATCCAGAAATTTTAGCTTGACCACCTCAAGCAGAGCAGCACGGTGGTACAAAGGTTAGCACTCGTGACTCACAGCAAGAAGGACCCTGGTTTGATTCCAACACCAGACCTTTCTGTGCAGAGTTTGCATTTTCTCCCTGTGTCTGCGTGGTTACTCCAGTTTTCTCCCACCATCCAAAGACATACACTGATAGGGCAGGTCTCCCTTGAAAAAGAGATCATTGATCTCAATGGGACACACCTGAGTAAATAAAGGTAAAAAAAAAATAAACAAACAACAAGGATTGGTTCCTAAATATGCAGGTAATTCAGCATTACTTCAGTTTGATGACAATAACTTGGGAGTATTTTTTTCTTTTTCTTTTTTTTGGGGGGGGGGGGGTAACTTGGTTTCTGTTCGATTGTATATGGTGTGTTTTACATATATGGATGAAATGTTCACAAACGTTCAATGAAAACATTTGGGTTTGGCCAAAAAAAGTTGGAAACATTTGGAGAAAGTTAGTTATTTGCAGTGGTATGTGTGAGTGAAGTTTAAGTTGCAGCTTTTCTCTGTAGTTTCAACTTTAACCAAGACTGTTCAGTCAGTTTGTTTGTTGGTCTCTCTATCTGTCTAATTTTAAGCAGGTTTATGCAAAAACTACTGGAACAATTTTCATGAAATTTTCAGGAAAGGTGGAAAATGGTCCAGAATAGGTCACAGTCACCAAAAATGGGTTTTCACAATGATAAGAAATAAGGCAAATCAGGTCAAATGTGTGTTTGTTGTGCTGGGCACCACTTGTTATGTTAACAGTTTAACTAGTTGTACAAACCGAAAAATAGGAGGAATAGAATAGAATAGAATATTGTTTGTTGTTATTGTACAATGAAAAAACAATGGGGATGGAAACAAAGAATAAAAAACAGTGCAAACATACACATATTATAAAAGATATAGAAAAGACAGTATATGCAATACAATAAAAGTATAAAAACCTACTCATAAGATAAAAAGTTTAACATGAGTGATCATTTGTGGACTTAAGGCTTGACTGAGCTCTGTTCAATCTAAGTGACCTTTGAATTTTTCTATTATATTATAAATTGTTACCATTCCTAGTTCAGTTAGCCTAGAGCTCTCCAATGTTGACAAAGGAGAAAATAATTCCATCCTCCGCCCCTTTTTATGGATCTGCTCCAATACTTAGAAATGTCCTTGACCCTTCAAAATAGTTTTGTGAAAATAAGTGCAGCATTTTATTTATTTTTTTACATAATCCTGCTGACACACAGATAGACACTGGGGCAAATAGGAGTGATCCACTATTAACAGTGTGCTTTCAGTACTGGCTCACTCCCATCAATGTCATTATGTTCAGGAAATAATGCTCCTTATCTAATCTCAAAGGACCTTTGCTATTAGCTTTCTTTCTTTCTTTCTCCTTGGGTGGTGAATTTTTCTCTAAGATGTAATTATTCGCAGCAGAACATAGCTATAGCAGGGCCTGGAAGATGTCTGTCACCTGTTGTTCACACAAGCAAACATCTATACCAGGCACGGTGCTCCCCCTGCCCTTCCTGTGCTTACGTCTTTGATCAATATTTATGTGGTCACCCGTCAGCCATCAATATGTGCACCAGAGAGGGGCCCATTGTCATCTAATTACAGGCCTACTTCTCTCTGTGCTGGAGCCAGTACTTGGGTGATTGTGATTAAAAGTCAGCTGGGGCATGCGTCGGTTTCTACTTATTCTTTCAACTGGAACCAACAGCTTGGAAACACAGCACAGGCAAACAAAGCTTTGTTCAACACTCTCTGGGTCATACGAGTGTTGATATGTTAAATGGTATTGGTGTTGACGTTTCTCTTAGATGGCGGTTCACAGACAGTAGAAGTAACGTGATTGGGCATATAATTTGTGATGAAATTGATAGCACCTGTGACATCTGGAGAGGCTGGAGCTGGATCATACATGAAAAAGAAGAGTGGAACATCAAGACAGTGGATAACAGCATCATGACCACTGTGGGGGGATACTGAAACACTTTGTCACCAGAATACAAATACATTATCAAAGGATCAGGATCAGTTTCTATATTGTTACATTTCCATATGGAACAATTGCATGTGTACTTCAGTTTCCTCCCACCACCCAAACACATGCACTGATAGGTTAATTGGTTCATCTAAATTGTCCATAGGTGCGAATGTGAGAGTGATTGTTTGTCTATATATGTTCAGCCCTGAGATGAACTGGGGACTCATACAGGGTGTACCCCACCTTCACCCATTGTAGCTGGATTAGGCCCCCTTAGACCTCCCTAGTGAGGATAAAGTGGGTTCAGATGACGAGACGAGATGAGACAATTGCATGTGTCACAATATATTTCTATCTACATAACATGTTTGGGGTTTTTTTCTAACATGCTTGAGGCCACTTCTTCAGTGTACTGCACCAAGGTGCAACCCTAGTGAACCATTAATTCAGACATATATTCAACTATTCAAGAATTCAACCTCCTGCCTTCTGGCTACAGATACAGCCATAAAAACAAAACGTTTCAGAGGAAGCTTTATTCCCTCTGCTGTTAGAGAAATTAATATTATAGCCTCTAAACATAGAATGTGATGGCACGTTTAATGTATTTTATCATGTTTTTATAGTTTTAGCATTTATATTGTTTATATACTTCCTCACTATATATTTATAAATCGCACAATTCTTTTAATTTATATTTTAACACCTTTTTTTTCATCTCTGTCACCATATGTGACACCATGTTTTTTAATAAAATGCACTTGGTATTTATGTTCAGTGTAAAATGCTTGTATGCTATGTGTGTCCTAAATGTTTAATATGTTTTTTACAAGCAGAGTTCACTTGACTGCAAACCAAATATACCTCTGCGTACTTATAAAGGCATCTAATTGACAAAAAGAATGTCCAGCAATAACAATTCTCCATATTGAAAGAATAACTGCATTCTTTCCTGTCAAATATAAAAAGCATCATAAATTTCTCATATGATCCTGATTGAGCTCAAAGGACAAAAGCATAACATATTTGCATCATATGATAGAGGATATAGTTTCAATGGTCCTTCAACTTTCATTTTCACTTCAGCAGCAAATTTATGTTATTATTTCAATTATTTTTCAGCTATTTCATAATGTAGGAAGACAAAATAGAAAAACTGCTAGGTGTCATTTTACTTAAAGAGGAATAGTAATGAGGAAACTAAGGATGAAACCAAAGTTTAGTTTAGTTAATATCCAACAGCAGACCAGCAGGTCCTGTACCATGTGACCTGGCGTTCTATACATCCACCTGTTACACTTAGAGCAGGTGATAGAAAAGCTCTTTTTTAGGCCTGTGCACAACCAGCACACACGTCTCCTTCTGGTTCCAGCAGTGGCACAGGCAGCATCTGTGCTTTCTTTGAAGGCATCAACAGTGGTCTGGAACTCCACCACCATGGCAAAAGCAGCTGCTGGGGGTTCTTCCACTGCATGGTCTCCAGGGTCGTCATGGATTTCCACCATTGTCACTGCCGCCACCATCATGAGGGGTATGCTGGTTGCTCACAGGCGGAAAAAAGAGCTTTTCTACCACCTGCAGCACATGCATCTGTAGAGTGCATGGTGCAGCTGGTCTGTGGATGGAAATGAACTGAACTAAACTGAACTAAACTAAACACACACACTCATTCAAGTTATCTGTTTATCTCAAACACACACAAGACTGTCATTCCATGGTTATTTCATTAAGATTATTGTGTTCTTCATTGTTATTAAATACATTGTGTGTTGGTTCTATTTTTTTTTTTTAAACGCTTTGTTTCAAGCTGTTTTAGCACAGTAGAAAAATTACTTGAGGTCAAACAACGGGTGAGCCTAGATCAAGAGTGTTTCCAGGAGGTGTCATGGCGGCATGTTGTTTGCATCATTAGTTTCAATATGTGCCGTGTTTATATGGTGGTGCTGTCGTCCTATACTAGGAACTTCTATTTCTGGACAAATTAAGATGTTATTACCCTATAGGCATGCTCGAAGAAGATTTCAACACAAATTATACTTAAAACCCTCAGATATTTTGAAATCCGGGATTTTTCTAAATCCTGAGCTCATAAAATCTTAATGTGGTTCATTTTATTTCCATATTTTCAAGATCATATTTCAGAATAAGAGCTATTGTAATTATCAAAACACTAGATTCATTATGAATAATAAAAATTCTTAGTTGAAATTGAAAAAGATTATATACACACATACACACATGTAAAATACATATGAATTTTATTACAATAAACTTCTTTTTACTGGTATACAATATTTTACAGAGTTACAATTTGCCCTAAGGTAATTCTCTTGTATTAAGAGCTCGGAGTTTGGTCATTTACCATTTGACTGCCATACCTCTGGATTACCTCCTGGAAACACTCTTGATCTAACCTCACCCGTCGAACAACAGAGTTTACCTGTACTTCCTCTTCCTCATACACGGTCACGAGGCGTCTCTGATTGGCCCAGAATGCGTGAAGGAACACTCCCCCCTCCCCTCTTACTGTGTATGTATTTAGCTGTACCCAAGCAGCACCCAGCTAGGTTTCATGCCCTTGCTTCATCTGAAAACGTGCAGGGAAAAAACAGTTTGAACCGCATTTTTTTTAGTTTGTGCAGCAGCTACTGTCTTCTCTTGTAGATGCTAATGCTAATGCTACTTCAGATTCGCTGCCGAGGACGGGCTTAACCCCACGTGGATGACGCTAAAGTCCCTCTGTCGTCAGAGGACCGGCTTCTTCTGCGTCCCTCGTTCCTGTTGTTGTTTTCTGTGAATGTGGTATGCAGCCAGTGGAGGTGACAAACCACTTTCAACGGCAGCATGTGTTGGTAAATCGGGGTGATCCATCAGATTCCAAAAGGAGCATGGAAAAGTGGTTTTCAGCAGAATTACACTTTTAAACCCTGGATATTTTTCTGATTCAAATTTGTTCATATTGCATATGTTCTGTTGTGTGTCATTTATTGTTTCACATATATTAAAGTCTGCACAATAAATGCTCACATTTCATTCAGCTGTTAATTCAAAATTATTTTCCACACACCCACACAAACAACCAAATAATTCTTCATATGTTTCCATAACATAACTATAAAGGGGTTGCGTCTGGTGCACAGTGAAAACACTATCTAAATGTTGACATTAGACAATATATGGTTTTATATTGTGAGGGTATGCAGAGAGATTTTAAATCTGTTTTGTTTGTTTGTTTATTTGTTTTCTTTGACACATAAGGGCCACAATATAAATAAGCTCATTTGAGCTTTTTCTGTTATCCTTTTGATATGCATACAAGGCACATAAACGCCATTTTATTGTGTTTTACTTATTAACCTTGTGCTGTGTCAATAAACATTATCAAATCAAATCATGAATCCTTTTTTTTTTGTATTAATGATTGACATATGCAAGACTCTAATCACCACTAATATCCTATACTCATACTATTTATTATGTGGAAAATAAGTTTTTTTTTTTTCAAGAAATAATTATTTCAAATAATCTAACAGACATTTAAAGGGTTGGAATCCTGGAAAAATTGAACGCTTGGCAGTTTTGAGGAAGTTTGGAGTTACTTATGAGATTTATGAGACCCCCACACATACAAAAAAACATTGATGTATGATGGCTTAATAGCAGTTACATGCATATGACTGCCATAAATTGTTCAGAGGGCAGTAAATTTAAAAGAGACAAGGGTTAAGAGCATGTATTCTGTAAATTATGGTTAACATACAAGTTCAGTTGACCCCTCCCAACACTGATCATGAGAGACAATGACAGGCAGAGTCAGTGAGGTCATGTGTTATAAACTATGACTATTGTTTGTCACAAATGCTTATTAGAGCGTCAGTGTGTGTGGTGTATATAGTATGTCTGTGTTTGTACAGTGTGTACCTTAACCTCGCTCCCTTCCTGCAATAGCTGGATTGTTTTATTTGATTTGCAAACATTTTGCAAATCTATTCAAGATGGCCACCAAGGCTTTTGCCTGCATAAAGTCTACAGTAAACCCATAGTGGTGGAAGGAGGATAGCTTTTCCTGAGGGAACACTCGCAGGAAACACCTTCTCTTTTATTATCTTTCCTGCTGTTATCGCTGGCAGCGTCGACTCTCTCTTCTAATCTCTATGGATGGCGTAGCCTGCACGCCATTCTGACATACGTTCTTTTTCTCAGGGCCTCACTCCCTCAAGCATCTTTCTAACAAGATCATTATACTCATATTACTTTGCTATTTATTAAAATCCACAGATAATAACAGAAAGATGTGACATGCTAAAAATGTACATGTTTAACCTGTTCAGCTGCAGCTTCATAAAGGTGGTTCACCGTATCTACTTAATGCCAGTGCTCTTATAATTGCAGTTAAACGGGAAGGTCAACTTCAATAAAGCATCTGTTCATATGTTTCTCAGTGATTAAGAATTAGTGCTTTCCTCTCATCTGCAGCAATCATGTTCTTACATCTATCACGATCTAAGGTCTGACGGGGCCTGAAGCAGATGTTAGTCTGAGGTTAAAGTTTTGGTGACAACAGCACACACATGCAATCATGGCTACAGATGGACCACAGCAAGATTTATGATATGGCATAATGACTTCATATTAATGCATGAACAAAACCTTAGCTGAAGCTCAAAGTCCAGATGTGATGTTGTAATATGCTACAAGACTCCTGTTACATCCAAGATGTTTAGTCCAGTAAAGAGGCTGTTTATATTCATTACAGTAAAGTTCAAACTAAAGTCATCTGTATAATCAAGTTCAGTCAGTTAAAACCATTATAAGCTTTTCTTCTTACTTTGTTTATTGTTTATTTTTGCACCATATGTTTGTGTACTTAATGGTACAACTTATAATATGTGTGTGAACTTATATATGTAAAGAATGTGAAACACCACGTCAAAGAGATCTGTAAAACAATTAAGGCTGATCTGAGTTGTTAACAGACGATAAGAATTTGCATTGCATACATTTTACTGCCTCTTGCTATGACTTCATTAAATTACATTCTCATTTGTCATAATAATTCTTAAGCTAGAAAATGTATATGCAGACTCATTGAGTTTCTGTACAATTGACCCTTAAATATTTGGACAAAAATCAAGTAAAACATGATCCCTGACTAATTTTAAGCAAATATAGGATGTTCAGTTTGAATATTTTCTCAATTTTGATTTTATAAAGATACTAAATATTTTAAATGGACTTCCTCCTCAGTGTGTCTGTAAGCATATACAGTAAACAAACTGCAGCAGGTCCAGAAGGAAAGTTCATATACGGTAAGTGTACATTTCCACTCTTTCAAACCACTCAGACATCACTCTCTTTGAAAGGACCAAAACTCTGCAACTCACTGCTTAATCATCTGCAACAAACTTCCTCACCTTAAAGAGAGGTGAGGAAAATAATATAATATATAATTATATAGAACCAAAAAACATATGCTTATTGTGATGATTTTCAGAGTGAGAAGTTTGTGTAACTTAAAGCATACACTCTTGTGAATTATTTAAAATGTAGAGAGATGAGAGCAATGAATCAAACAGATCAAGGAACATTTGTGACTGGAACCATGCATTTCAAACAAGTTATTTATTTTTCCGTTTATATATTTTTTGTTTAAGTATGAATGTATGGGTTGTGACTATGGAATGGGGGTAGGCAAAAATAAGCAGCTACTCCTTTTGAGATGTCATTATATAATCACTATAACTTGTACTGTTACAAGATATGTAATCTGCTCAAATAAACTCAAACAAACAAACAAACAAAGAGAGCCAATCTTGGTTTATTTTTGCAACAAACCTTTTTAGTATTAAATGTGATATATTTTAAATGTAAATTCTTGATATCTTGCCATAATCAGTTTTAATGAGCATTACTGAATTTCAAACAGTACTAAGGTCATACTTGATGTTTAACTTTTTGATTCATAAAAGCCTAAGTGTTGCAAATATGCATCTTCTACAAACACTATTGGACTGTGGTCTGTATATGTGTATCTATTCCTATCAAATAAAATACTAATAAACTTATCACTTGTTGATTTTTAACCAAATCTGACCTGTAGTGTGTTGCTCAGGACTCTGATAAGGAAATTCAACCCGATCCAAACCACAGATATCGGTATATCTGTGGTTTAAGTGCTGTATATTACAATCTGTTGATATATAGAGATAAAAATGTGATGAACTCCTTCACATATGTTACATGTATTTATCACTATGGTCTTTAGTGTGGCACGGTGTTATAGAATCATATTAATATGTTGAACAGCTACTGTATTCAGCAAATAGTGTGACAGAATAAATGCAGGGATTTATACTCTTGGCATATGTCAGTATTTACAGTTTTCTTAGCCCTATCCCTCTCTAAACACCATCTCAACTAACCTTTTTTTGTGGTACATAAGGAAATGTGTGTTGCTTTTAGCTTAAGACATGCATATATTGAGGATTAGGAGCCTAAAGAGTTGGGACTGTCCTGTAGCTGAACCCTCTCGTGATGCCTTTATGTTCATACCAAGGGAGTTGGCCCAACAGTATTAATCAACAATCAATCTATGTGAGTACATATCCAAAGTAATCAAACAATATTTTGCAATTAAATCCAGGCTGCAGGCTAAAACTGAAACCTGCAGCTAGCGATGTGTAACAGCACTGTTAACAAGTCCGACCATGAGCCCTGATCCTCTTCAATCATACCCCGGTTCGGAGATGAAGGGGCTTTGTCTGTGCAGCTCTGAAGACACAACACCCTCTGCACTGATACTTGAGCTGCTGTTTCATCCACACAACTCATTGTAAATATCAGAAAAGCCAAACTCAAGCTCTTTCCATGGGAAACAAACCTGCTTTGTGTTACTTAAGTGTGTATATCTAACCTACTCAAGTGAGGTTGTGCTCCTCACAGAACTGGACTCCAGGGCCAGTTCTTTTAAAGGGGCCCCGTCTATACATGCTGAACATCAGAATTTCTGGTTGAGTTTATGGTTCCCTCTCTGTAATGCTCAGGTTTCTCCTCATCTGGTCTACATAACACAGGAGCTGTCAGGGGTATCCTTGGCTCCATCTCTGGGATCAGTACTGTCTGATTTAGTAGAAACCAAGGAATGGAATACAGTTACAACACTCTACATCTAGCACCAATTAATCATTAAATCCATTATACAGAAGGGACAATAAAAATGAATTTTCCTTAATGTGATATCTAGGACCCTCTCATGGAGCACAGGCCACTCTGACCTCTGACCTTCTTGACCAATGTCAGGGTCTTGGAGAAAAACAAGCATTTCCTCAAGAAGATCAGCCCACAATTAGCATAATTAACCTGAGAAATCCACGTTATCACCTACTATTATAGTGAAATATATATACACACTTGGCTCTGTTTCCCTAATGTAGGTATTTCAGCAGCACACCAGTGTCCTGGCACAGTTTCAGAGTTTATCCAGCTAATAGCATCAGTCTGGAACATTTTACAGAGGCCATCCAAGACCCAGAGATCCAGAAAGGTGATAAATCAGAACTTTAATTTGTTGCTTTTGTTTGCAATTGAAATAGAAAACAGTGGTGGGTCATTGGGTATGCATAAATCAGTCAACATGCTTCAGGTTGGGTTTTCCATAGGCAGTCCTATTATACATACAGTTTTACACTGAAGAGATTTAGATGAAAGCATCTACACCATCAAAAAGCATTGTGTTTATGTTAAACATTGAGTGTCGAGAGAGACCATCAGTCCAGGAGAGCGTTGACAGTTGGAGTCATCAAAGACAGTTTACTGCTACCGCATCTCACAAAAACCCCAAACAATGGCAGGAAAGGGCTGCAAGTCTTCAGGAGATGAGCCACACACAAACATCTTCAAGCAGTATTCATTAGACTGGCGCTGATGCTGTATGGGGGGGGGTCCCTTTCATTTCCTGTTTTTACCTCCCAGCTAAGTGATGACGATGGCCTGCGTGTGCCAACACCACTAATGACTCAAAACTTGTGAGCCGTTACTAACACAGTCATTCAATACTCTATTATGCCCAGAATGGAAGCGGTGTAGACCATGCATCCTTGGGTCTGCACATGTGTATTGGCAACAACATCTCCTCATCATTAGTGTTGACCAGAAATGATGCCAGTAACTGTATGTCTCCAGCTTCAACACAATAGTTTATTAAGAGCCTCCTAACACAGAGGACATCCTCTCCATATGGCTCGGGGAGCCTGGCTCCAATACTAATCTGCTCCCACTGTTTATAAAATAAACAGGCCCCCAACGCTAACCTACAGCCTGCCCAGTTTCCCCCCTCCTGTGCCCTCTGCATTGCATCTGGCTGACCTTTGACTTGGACTGTTTGAACTGTGCTTCCTGTCCAGTGCAGAGAATAAGACATACTGTTAGATTTTGCACAGTAGGCATTTTTCATTCAGCGGAAAAGGGGATTACCAACATATCCCCATACAGCTGGCACATATGGCAACATCCTACACATGAGTACACAGAGGGTTAAAGCCACAAGTTTGATTATGAGTGGAATGAAATAACAAAGGTGTTGTGGTTAATTAATATAAAGATGAAGAAAAAAAAAAACAGCCACCACCAGTGTGTGACTATGATTTATCCATTGGTAGCATTATTCGGTTTCTGTGGTTTGTGGGTGACAAACATGCTACAGTTTATCTTGCAATGATCCTCATTAAATACTAACATGGAAGGACAGTATGAAAGTCGCATTCACACACTGGCTCACATCTGTTCCAGCATAAAAAAAATTGCATAATTAGTTATGGAATGACAGAACAATAAGTTTCATTACACACTTTAGCAAAAGAGTTCATCTTCATAAATCCACTTCATTAAAATAAACCAAAATAAAATGTGTGGAATAGTTAAATAGCAGTAAATAATTAAAAGCAATACAAATTATAAATCTTTGGTGAAGAACTTTGCAACTTCTCTATTCTGTGAAAGGTGCTATAAATAAACTTTGCTTGCTTGCTAGACAATATTTTCACAGGAATATGCAAATAACAATTTCAATATGAAAATCCTCCTGTAAGTGGTGTAAAATGACTTCTAATTACAAAATCTGTGCTAATGAAAGACAACAGCATTACCTTTTCAAAACAGAGGATATTTTCACAAAGACACCCCCAACACGTGCACACACACACGCACACAACACACACACATACGCGCCTGCCCCCTCCCTCTGGGAGTCTAGAGCCTGCTAGGCCGAGGGGTGGTGGAATGAGACGAGATAAGCCCATGGTCGGCCTCCATCAACACATGAGGCTTGCCAAAGCGAGTAGAGTTACAGACAGGCACTCCTCTGGGGCTCAGTGGGAGTGGGAGTGGGATCGGACAGGGCTGCCCAGACACTGGGAGGCTGCTAATCTGCCCCCAGCCAGCCTGCTGATGCCCACCATCTGTGTCTGTAACTTATCACCCGCCGGCCAGGAGCCTCCGCAGGCTTTGCACAAGTAAACAAACACCTAGAGAGAATCATTTAATGGCTAATTCTCTACCTGGCTTGGTTAATTACCGATTATCTGTACCACCCAAAAAGCATTGGTTAGGAGCCTAAGCAAAGACAGTACAGGCACCTAAGAAGAGCTGATAATAGGAACTTAGCTCTACTTAGTTGTCCCCTTCATACCAATCTCCTGCCTAGTTTGTTCTGTGTTTTCAGATCTTTCATTTGGCTTTCCATCATCCTACACCTAGGCTTACCTGGGTCATGGTTTTGCTTTATGTCCAACCCAGTACTCATGTCTTTTTATTTCACTTTTTATTCTACATAATTTGACTTTAGCATAGATTTTTTATTCTGGAATCATGTTTTCTCAGAATATTCTGTATTACTTTTAGTAATAGGAATCATGTAAGATAAGTCATTTATTATCAGACAGTATTTGTTTCCATCATTCCAAATAGCTCTGTGTTTATGCTCCTAAATTTACTTTCCCATATCAATAGTGTTTAGGATAAGGTTATTCTACTTTTATTTATTTTAGTTTATCTTCCTTGAGCTGTTATGTTGTTATTGTTTTACACTTCTTCAATACTGACATTCCCCATCTGTTATTAGTCTTGTGCTCCAGTTGTTCACTGACATAACTTTTATCTTCTTCTTCATGTTACGGATAATGCCTTGTGCTACTGCTTAAACTTTTGACTTACTCCGCATGTTTTTTTTTCTCTGACCTGACATGGAATAGATATAGTATCACCCGCAAAGTCTTCTGACAATAGATTTCAATGACCATTCATATTCATATGACAAAAGCCAGCTGTAAAAGCAGCCTCCACTACATCAGGTTGATTCATCATCGTCATTATGAAGGGACTAGTTAGAACAAAGGTACATGAAAAAACAATTGTGACTGGTTTAAATACCCTCGAGCAGGGAGAGAAGACAGAGTTAAGTCAAGAGAGTTCACGAGTGTTGGGAAAAATGTGCTGGGTGCATATGGTTCGTTTACTTGACAAGACTTCACAACCATAATTGTGCATGCCTCTGGCACTTCAGAGCCACGGGATGCAAAGGGTTAAGAGGTCAGAAGGATGGGAGCAAGGGGACAACTGGAGATTAAATGAAATGCCTTAAAGTCCTCAAGCAGTGTGACGGGCCACGCAGGTGTGCAGCAGTTACCCCCACACAACCCCCACACACCCATCAGTTAAGGCTGAAATGTCCTTTGGGTGTAGCATTGAGCAGGTGATTAACAGACACAATTACTATGCCTCACTTAGCATTTTACCATTCACCCACATGTTTGGATCTCACTTGACAGCCTTGTTGCTTCATGTGATTTCAACGCCCAGATTGGCAGACTGAGCTGTACTAAATAGCAGCACTTTTTCACATTTTTAACATCTGCTAAATGCAGGGTGGTGAGTCCACTGGGAATAGCTGGAATGAGAACAGTGATGACATTTAAAGTACTTTCCTAAATGCACCCATGAGAATTTTAGGTTGTTATTCCACGTTAAATTTACCAGTAAGTATTAACCTTATATACAGCCATTTGTACACCATAAATGGAAGAAAAAATTATACAAAGGAAACTACGTAAGTGCCAAAACTACATCTCTGAGGTATGTGCATAAGACACGATTGAAAAGCTGAGCCTACAGGCACTTCTCCAGGCTGAAAACATTAACAGGCATCAAAAACTTTCTTTAACAGTAGTCTCAGTTTATGATGGACAGTAATAGCTCAAACCAACTAGTGGATAGAAAATATTTACAGAGCTGGAAAAAGAGCTGTCAACTTTTTATCTGAGAAGAAATCTGAAACAACAGACTGCAGGCTGCAATTAGTATACAGACTTAAATACTAAAGATATAAATGGCAGGTATAAATATTTTTTGTCTGAACATGATGGGAGTACAGTCATTTGTAAAGCTAAGTGAGGATAATAAAGGAGAGGGCTTTTCCTTTGGCAGATGGGCATGATGTCCAGACAGGAAGAACAACAGAGAGGTGATTCAATTATCCACCATGGCCTTTGCACAAGGATCCCCCTTCTTAAATCCTTTTCCACAAAGACTAATGTTTTCCGTTGGTGCAATAAATTACTTTTTATTCCCACTGCTTTGGGGATTTCACCTGTGCAGACTATCACAATGCCTGCCCTCATATTTGTTACTGCAGCCTTTTAATTTGACCTGAGCCAACCTGTCATGCTCCATCAAACGTGGGAATCGGATACCTCAGGAACACAGGCGCCTTTGCTTTGCGTTATGCCATCCCCCCCCTGTGCTTTAACACATTGAGCCTGGGAGCAGAGAGAAAGTCACCCGCATCACATGAATCAACCACTGTGACAGGGGTCCGTTAGGTCTAGGATCACACAGAGGATCACAAGTCTCTCTTTTTACTGCTGCCTCTCCCATCTCTATGAGCTGGGGATAAGAGCGGCGGGGATGGCCCTCTAAAGGCATATATTTCCGTTGATGAAGAGATAAATCAGATCATTTCTGGAGTAAGGAAGAGAGGACAGAGAGAGCCTTCTTGGTCGTCCGCCTTTGAGATGTAAATGGACGGTGGCACTGAAAGAGGGCCAGGTGTCCAATGCAAAGAGGGAAAGCGTGACGGTGCATGCATTCCTCAGAGACCTAGACCATTAACTGTTGCTGTGCCTCATGTGGGCAAACATCAACAGATACCATAATGGTCCATAATGGCCTTAGTGGAATGGCACTGTACAGGATTCATTAATAGTTGCTACTGACAGGTACTTTCAGGCCACACAAAACTCCAAATACTGAGGTTTCTTAATTTAATAGCATCATGAATGAAAATCTCAAGTTAAGTGTAAATCCTTGCCTCTGTCTGAATCACTGATCTGAGCTAGAGGTCAACAGCTGCAGGCCATGCCTTCCTCGATGATTAGACCAGAGTTAGCAGGCTTACAGAGGCCATCAAGGTAGTAATTTGCAGTTAACTCTTGAAACCCCAAGGCAAAGGTTCAAATATCCAACACCTCAAGGTGACAAAAAAGGCATTTAAGAGTAAAAACAGTAAACTACCAAAAGAATAGTAACCTGTCATTATTCTAAACGAGGACTGACACTAGGATTGACCTCTTGTGGGAAGTCATCCAAGCTGTAAAAGAAAGATTTAGAGGTCAAATACTTGTGTCATGAATGTATACGGTACACTCCTATACTGGCTGCCCAATCTTTTTTATTTCCAGGATGTAGAGACAGACAGACACCAGACCGTGGACTCCCTTTTTGATAAGATTTTTGCCATGAAGACGTTCTTGGGAAGATAGGAAAGTCATTCATCAGCATGAAAAATGTAAGGACAGGAGTGTTGACATTATCATGACATCAATTTAAAACTGTACAAATGAAGTTG
Source organism: Siphamia tubifer (assembly GCA_020466265.1). Taxonomy (NCBI): domain Eukaryota; kingdom Metazoa; phylum Chordata; class Actinopteri; order Kurtiformes; family Apogonidae; genus Siphamia; species Siphamia tubifer. Next base: position 30,009,925 of record CM035791.1, on the reverse strand, counting down.
TTTAAACTAAATATTATTTTCAACTGGGTTTAGAAAATCATTAATTACAGGATGAGCTTTTTATTAGTTGTCTTAAAATGACTGGTGCTCCATCTGCTGGTGAAAAACAGACATTACAAGCACTCTCAGTCCCATCTGTACATTTTAATACTATTCACTTTAAAAAACTTTGAACTGAACAGAGATAAAAGAGACATGCTTCAGGCTGGAGTTAAACAAAAATTTTATTTGCAGAATTTAGACTCATGATGATGCAGTTGTATCATCCCTCTAGTGTAATGGTAAAATAATACCAATTTGTTTCCATTTTCAGTGGCAAATGTTACCTGCACGGTACTGACGAGTGAATAACTCTTTACCCTAGTGTTAGAATTTCTAACCCAAAATACACCGACCTTGACCACAGGTTTGGTTTTTTTTTTTAGAAACATCTCTGTACTTTATCCAACTGCTCAAACATATAGCGTCATACATTGAAAAATAGATTTCATTACAAAACAAATTGTTATTTTACATGCCATATCTACACAACAAGCATTAAATTAAAATATAAAATCAGCGAAATGTGAGGTTTGTAATACAAGCAACTACAAAAACTAAAGCATACAGACAAGTGATGGTTTTTGAAACGTGTTATCTTTTAACCTTGGCTGCTTTTAGAAACTGACATACACATGCATTCGGCAAAAACACTCTTATATCAACTACACCAGGCAAACACATGTCGTACATATGCAGTCATTCATGTCAAATCTCCCATTACCAATTTCCACTGTGAAAATCAGAAAACAAAAAAGATTGTCTGACTAAACAAATGCATCGCTCTGTATTTAAGAAATTAACCTGCTTTTAAGAGAAATGCCACAAATACATGTTTCCCCTTTAAAAAAAACAAAACATAATCTCTCTTAGTAACAAAAAAGTCTAGTCACAGGTAGCGGTCATAGTTTATCTTATCTTATTTGCTTTGGAAATTCTAGCAAAATATATAAACAGACCCAATATTAAGATATTTTTGCTCTGACTGGATATTTAAGCACAGTCAATATAATGGGTCAACACCACTGGGTAATCTCCAACCACTCATTGGCCAAATTCTCACAGGAAAACTGCACAAAAACACACATTATACAAATTTGCATTTGGCAAAAGACAGCTTTCAGACTGATTAGCTTTTAAGAAGGCAGGAATGTGTCATACACTGAGGAATGTCCAGTGCTCTCCCCTCTATTGCCAAAGTAAAAATGAATTAATGCAGCTATTAAGTAGCTGGACGTGCCTGGCACAGTGAGTCTTTGCGTAAAATTACATCAACTCAAGAGTGTGGCATCTACAAACAAGACATGCCATGGTGAAATGGCTCAATAAATAAACATTGTACAAAAAGATGACACGGATATGGCATCTCTTAAATTGTTAAATTTCCAGAATAATCTGATCTAAATGTGTGAATATTACAAAAAATGACAAACCTTTGCACTCAAGGGGGGGAAGAAAACTACTAAGAGCCTTCCTGACATGTAACCTCCCAAACTAACATCCCTGAAGAATCCCAACTGTGATGTCAGCTTTAGTAAAATGGAACATAACCTGCAAGGCTGCCCCCTAGTGAATGAAACCCCTCATGAAATAGATGGTTTTACATATGTCATCACTAAAAACACACAAAACAAGAGGTTACATTGATTTTGAATACACTGTAATAGTGTTCAGCTGAGTGGATTAGGAAAAAAAAAAACATAGAATATCCCAACTTTACATCACACTGGTCTGTGAAAATGACTACTCCCAAATACTCAGTAACGAGTCTCCTGTGCGAAAGGATTACAACTGTTGTATGGTTTAAATAAGGGCATCAAGCATTAAGAGGCCATAACATCAGCATCACGTGGGAAAAAGTGGCATAAGCACAAATAAATTGTACACTTAGCTATGATGCTTTAGTGTATACCAACAATAACATAGGCAGAATGGTGTCTACAATTAATAACTAAATACAAAATAGTCCAATACTCATTTAAGGAAGACGAGTGATGGTGGTCACTTAGACCTGCTGGTTGTTGGCTGGTGTGTTTTCCACATAGAGGCACGTTTTAACTGCTGTGAAGCTACAGGTATGTATCCTGCTCTGTGCTGCTAAGGCTTTGCGTAGATCGCTTAAGTGGAGATTCTTTGGCAGGAGGAAGTTCGTCTGGAGGAGGCGCAAGCTGCTGCTGCTCCTGGTGAGATGGGAGTGTTTCAGTCTGTGGCACCGTCTCTGGCATCAGGCTGCTGGTCGGGGGTGGGGCGGGTGGCTCTGATGGTGGAGGTGGAGGTACAGGGTCACCAGGAAGTGGGTAAGGATTGGGGATCTCATCAACGGGCTGTGATTTTTTCATGCTCTTCTTCTTCTTGCTTTTCTTCTCCTCCTTGTCTTTCTTAGGCTTGGGAGTGGGCTGAGGCACCTCAAGTACAATTGTGGGGTTCTGCTGGAGGTCCTGACGTCTGGGTGGGTCAGACAGCATAATGATCCGGGCACCGTGCATCCTCGGTGGTGATTTGAAGTTCAGCTCTCCGTGTTTTTTCTTCCAACGCTTAAGCTGGCTGTGATGTTCTCTTTCCACATCTCGTGCTGTTACCGGAACCTCTAGAATCTGCCGTAGGAAGAAATGCATCATCGGGTCACAACTGGAGTCATTGTAGAACAGAACAGATCATTTTCAAAGGAAATGTGAGCTTACAACATAAGGCTATGCTGGAAAATATGCAACGTCCTAATTTTTTTTCCATTGGGTTCAAACTGTGAACTTTGTAAGTTAATGCCAAAGAGCCTCTGTCTGGTGCTGTGTCACCCACAGTCAAGACAGGCCACTGAATAAGAAGAGGTATTGTTAGCCTACACAGAGACTCACACAGGAACCAGACACTGGCCAAGCAGCACTCTGGTCAATTTGTCCATGTATTTAATTCATGCTCTGAGACAGTCTTTAGCTTCCTCCTCAGCATTTCTGAACAGCCATTGTTCAGTCAATTCCACACCCGCTAAGAGTGACACAACGCTTCACTACACTATTAAAGGATTACAGTGGGTGGATGCAATATGCCACAAACAACAAACAAAGCTTGTTTGTTTCTTTAACTGCTTTTCATAAACAGTATTTAAAATAGTTTTAACAGAGAGGAAAGGTAAGGAAAGAAACTCCAAATGGACAGTAATGCATGACACATTGGTTACTACAAAATGCAGCAATGCTTCTGATACCATGTATTGTTTGCTACTTCAGATATGACACCTTCAATGGTAGTGTATCGTCATAGCAACACTGAATGTGGTTTAAGCCTCAATGTGACACATGCAGGAACAAAGAAGGGCATTGAAAGAATGCTTTCCTTTGGTTCTCAGGATCTGTGGTGCAGTGTGGAAATAAATATATTACAAATAGATATACTATATCATAGGATTTCAGCTATTTAAAAATAGTGAGTTTGCTCAATCCCATCTAATGCAATAGTGATACAATGACAGTGACAATTCTGTCTGATCAGTTATTCACAGTGTTTTCTTGTCACCATCTGCTATTGCCTCAGGTCTATTGGAACCTTGGTGAGTGATACCAAACTACCAGTTATAAAGGTGGCCAATTGAACACTAAAAGGAGCTTACAGTCTCACTGATTCTATGTAAATGGGAAACTGCAATATGTTGTACACCATGTTGTGACTCTTGTCTCCGCACCTCTCGGACCAGAAAGCCCTCCTGCATGTATCGAGACTCAATGGCTCTGAGAAGCTCCATTGTCTCATATTGGCCTTGGCACGTCTTCAGTTTCTCCCGGGTACCTAACATGCATTTCAGCAGCACTAAACCCACACGGAAGATGATCTTCACACCTGAGGAAGATAGAAAGAAAGCCAGGTGAAGGTTTTAGTTTGAGCTTATTCTGAAAGATGCTCCAGTTCAGTACTTGTTTACATTGTATGATATGAGTGCAGTTATGGTGCTATGAGCCAGTGTTACCATCACAGAGAAACATGTCCCAAACACGCAACACAGAGGCCCAGGGCAACGTTCTGGAGAAGGCACACATAAACCACTCGGTCATGTAGAGGATGGGGTCAATCTTGTGTTTTTCCAGATGACGGAAGGCTAATGGGGATACACGTCGAAGCAATGCGAACAGGATCTCTCCATCTAATTGTATAGCTTCCTGAAAGAGGCACAGGTAGGAAAACATTAACAGGGAAAACAACAACCATTGTGGAAATCTGCAATGGTTCTAGGAAATCTTTATTGTCTGGGCTGAAACTTGATCCATCAGTGGACATTCATCCCTTAAAAATAAACCAGTCCATATGCATCATATTGCTTTGAGTTTAAAAGTTTCTCACTGTGCATGATAAACCAGATCTTGTAACAACTTGTTTTCAAGCTTGGTGGTGATGATTTCATGGGGAAACATTTCATTATTAAAATCCAGTATTACTGTCATGTAATTATGCAACAATGACAACGCCTCATTGTTTAAACACTTAGCCCCCCCCTCCACACACACACACACACACACACACAAATACTGCAAACAAAAACGCATACAATCCTAGCTTAAGTACGCTGAAACTCAAGGTAACAATGCTTCAACAAAGTCAACATTTCATCTTATAAAGGGCCAAGTAAATGAAGTAATATTTTTCTTCCATTTTCCAAATTGTGACGCTGTAATCACTCATGCTTGTAGTCTCACCAGGCCAGGACTGTAGTATCCAGGAAGATACTTCTCACAAATTTGGACCAGCCCCCAGAAGGCATCCTGTGGAAACAAGAACAGATAATGTCACAAAGCCAAGTAGAGTCATTTATTTTAACAGACCTTTTTGTCATTACACTTAAAATCCTGCCACTTACTTCAAACAACTGTAAGAACATGCTTTGGTAGTGAGTCAGTGTTGCATAAATTGCAATGTTAAAATTGAAGAACATGGTGTGTCATAGAGGTCTGCAGTCTCACAGGAATCCTGCAAGACCCACGGGCACGGTTCAAATGTACGCGCTACCGGACAAGTTATGAACTCTCCCTGTGGTTGCTGGTGGGAGTGAAGCAATACTTTTGAGGGAATGGAACAACCAGCTGGTCCGCTGCACTCCCGCAAATTTTAAATAAAATATAAACTATGTTAAATCAACTTCTTGTACATCTTTATGTTTGTGGTCAGGAGTCAATTACGAAACCATAAAGAAAGAAAAGGGAAAATATCCATCTGAATTCACCATCACCTGCATGTGCACAATGATTTCAGAAATCAAAAGCACCTTAGAGGACCACACCCTGCATGTGACAAATGCCAACGGGTTCTAACCTACAGCCTATAATTAGAAAAATTAATTAATTAAAAATCTTGTTCTTGCGGGATTTTTGTGGGTGGTAATGGGACAAAAACAAATAATTCTTTGTGGGTGAAACTCGCAATACACTGTGCATTAATCACTGTACACAATGAGAATTGAATGAATGATTGAAAATGACTAGAGTAGTGTCGCCACTAATTTTCTTCAGATTATTTTTTTTGTTATTTTTTTAAATTGTCAACTAAAAAAAAAAGGGGGGGGGGGGTCTCTCTCTCTCTCTCTCTGAGATCCTACAGACACCAATACTGACATGAACTGGCCACAGCCAAAAATAAATATGCAGTCAATAGTAAAACGACTCGTCAACTGAAAAAATTGCTGTTGACTAATTTTCATGGTCGAATTAATAAGTCTATAACTTAGATGATGACTAAGTCGACTAATCGGGGCAGCACTGGAGTAGAATGATAAAGTTTGGTGATATGAATAGTATTTAAGATAATTGGAGTGATCAAATGCTTATATGGATCAAAAGCCATAGCCTTCAATCTCTCCATAGCAAAGGTAGTTCCACATACATTATGAAATAATTTTTTCTTACTGAAAATGAAAAAGCAGATTGATAATATGTAGTCATTTGATGAGCCCTTGCTGTGGGAAAAAGATAGAAGAGTTGGCAGTGAGCCCAGGAGAGAGACGGTCTTTGTGGGGTATTTGTGTTTGAGAAACAGAAAAATCCAGGAGGGATGCTGGGGGCAACACTCGGGCTAATGCTGCGTTCATGTCGTATCCTTTGAGCCATAATTGTGAGCAGCAGAGTGTGAAAAATGTGTGGCACTAATAGTTCCAAGTGGAGGCATCAGCTATTTTTCGTAATTACAACACCCACTTGTTGTGTAACAAACATCTACAAACACCTTAAAGTAAATAAATCCCATTATCTCAAACTAAACTGAGACTGGTCATTGTGAGTAGATTTCATTGTAACGTCTTACAGACCGACGTAAATTAAACCCACTTTCCTCCTCTATCTTTGATACTCTAGAGGACATACAGCTGTGACTCAAGTGCTTATATTCCACAGTCATTATGGCAGCAGTGCTGGTATCTTAAAAGCTGAATTGCGTAGTGTTTAATGACATCAATCTCAGGGCTATAAATAGAGCTTTTTAGAGTCACAAATTAAATCTGAGCCATATAAGACATCTTATATTTGGTGCATTCCACTTTATTAGACCACAACATAACGGGCATTAAAATTTTGTCTTTCGGCACTAATGCAGACTCCTAGTTTAGTTCTATGTAATTTAGTTTTGTAGCAGTGGCAGACATGTTGTGACAGTATGTTTACACAGGAGAAAGAAACTAAGTGGAGCTGTTCATTTGAACTTTTCTCTCTGTTTATATTTAAAGTGTTTGTGGTAGATGTGAAACATACCTCAGCAGGCATATGCATGAGTAATACAGCAGCAATGGGAGCCTGAGCCTGACAGTATCCCTCCTCTGGTCTGTACAAAGTGTAGGCCTTAAGAACACGGAACAGGTCCTGCTGCCTACAGATCAGCAAAAACACACAAAACACACACCCTTTAAGAAGACAAAATAAATGTCACACAGCACTTTGTTATCTACGCTGGGGTGCAACATCAAGTTGAATCAAGCAGAAGCACAGTTTACCCATGTCCTCCTCGAGCCACAAACATCTCATGAAACGGAAACTGTCGATGGAGGTCCTTCTCAATCACATCGAGCCATTTGGGGTCTCCTGGTTGGCTGTCAAGCTCCTGCAAAACAAAAACACTGTGAGAATTGTATTTTGCAAATTGTATCTTGCATTGCACAGAATTTTACTGAAAAGATTATAGCAATAACCATCAAATAGGGATTACTTTTACACTATAAAAAAGAGCAGAAGTAAGGCTCTGGTCTTGCTCAAAACACAAAGAAGCTTTTAAAGAAAACTAAGGCCATGTTTGTGAAAGCTTCTAATGAAACAAGTTTAAAAAAAGAAAAGAAAAAGGGAAGTAAAGAGGAAGTGAAAACAAGAGTCTCTGACCTGAAACTTTCCTTGGTTCTGCTCTCTTTTAACCTTCCCTCCGGATAAGTAGAGCCATGCACGGCCTCTGAGGGCAGGAGGGATACCTTTCTGACACCGCAGCCTCACCTGAGCCAGATGAGAAAAGAAGAGTCATAAACCACAGCATCAAGGGAACAACACGATGACTAACCACAAGCCAAAAAAGAACTAATACAAGCTGGTGGTTTCAGTCAGTGGTAAAAGTACTCGACTTGTGACTCAGTACTGGTTCCTTTTTCTGTACAAGTGCAGTTTCTGTATCGGGTTATAGACATAAACTGAACAGAACTACTGTCAAAACTACTTTGGTCATTAGGGAGATTGTGGAATAAGACCAAGTAAGACAGTATGATTGTAAAAGAGATCTGTGACAAACAACCATCACTTGGATATTAGCCTTAACTTTAGATATCCTCTCAGTTTAAAGTTCTTGACCTGTATTCATGAGATGCAATTTGCTGATTATTTGAATGTTAAAACTCCTGTATCAACTTCCAAATATAGCAATAAGTTACTGCGAACACCATTTTGTTGGACAAAAAATAGATGTTACCCCAGTTCTGGAATATGCCATGAATATGGAGGCAAGGAGGGTCAAGTACTTTGCCTAATTATTATTATTATTATTATTATTATTATTATTATTATTATTATTATTATTATTATTATTGTATTGATTATTGTTGCATTCAAATCAAATCAAATCAAATAAAGGACACAACAGCACATGACTAGGACAGAGCAGGATTCGAACCACCAACCATTTGATTAGTGGAAGACCTACTCTACCAACTGAGCCATGGCCAGTTGGTGTTTGTTTCATTTGATATGTAGCTAAGAAAATGAGTACAACTTCTGATGTAAAATTCCAAACTTTGACCCTGGATAGTCAACCTTTAAACTAACCCACATGACTAGTAGATATTTGTTGCCTAACTCGCTGATAATTTTCAAACTGTGTTTTGCCACACTAAAGAGCCACATTGTAGCTGAATAAAGCCATGCATCATACTTTTGGTCCCATTATTACAGTGCTGCAAGTCGTCAAAACAGCTACACCCTAAATGTGAGACAGTGAATTTGTCACATGGCACATGGAGAGATAAAGGATGGGTCATGTCCTGCCCTGCTGCTGACTCATGGAAACGAGTAGAAGTTGCAACTCCACACTCAACTGCTCACAGAACCAGCTAAGCAAGTGAATCTGAAAACAATGTGTCCACAACAGTCTTGTCCTTGTGCAATCAAATAATGGAGTGCAGCTATTTGCCTTGTCAAATCATGTGTACAAAACAACTCCAAATTGAGAAACTACTGCCTGGACACAAAGAAGATAAAATAGTTGAGACTGTACCTTTACCTTTAGGTTCCTAGGAAAAATAGATCTTTCAAGACATGGAAACCGTACATGCATGTTACCATATGGTTTTTGTGCAAGGATTTCCCAATTGCTGCAACACCTTCATGTTTTTGCACAGAGACAAAGCTAAAACTATGCTGAGATTATTCTGGAAAGAAAAGGTACCTCCATACCAGCTACTATGTGTAGCTAAGTACTTTTCTGTGGATATTTTAGAATTAGAGAACACAAATATTGTTGACTTACTCCACTGTTTTTATTATATTGAGCAAATAAATGTCTTAAATCATAATGAATGACGGGTTCAGATCATCTCTTGACGTCTTTGAAGCAGAACGAAACACAATGAAACTACCTCTGGGAAAATTATTCTGGGAAGATTGTGAGAATGAAATATTGACTTGCTACATTAAGTAAACAGATGGTGCCTGAAGAAATCAAACAACAGTGATGGTAACTCACAATTTTTAAAGTTAGGAAAAAATTACTTGAGGACATGGTCTTAATTCCATCAATGCATGCACTATTTAACTTCAATTGTAGCCTAAATCTAAATTTTGCAATGCTATCAGCCCAAAATTATGTGAAAATGACTATTTTGTCAAACATGGAAAAACCCTGTCATGTCATGTAATGCAAACAAACATGTTGATAGGTTAACTGACCTTATCAAATCTCTTGATCATCCACTTGTCCCAGTGGCTCAGCATGTCAAGCCACTTCACCTCCCTTTGCCTGAGTACCTCTGTGGGCAAATCTTGAGCTCTAAGAACACATTGGAAAATAAATCAGATTCACATTTATGCTACAGTACAGAAAATTCCCTCTTCTCTGGGATGAAGCATGGTGAAAAGTATATATTATCTAATTAGGTCAACCTGAAATAAATCTATCAGATAAAGATAAAGGAAGTCAGATGTCAGACGAGGGGCTGTTTATCTTTCCACATCCATCACAAGATATGTGTGTGGCCATCTGACATGTGAAGTCGGCAAAGTTAATGGCTTACCAATATCTATTAGATTTGTTCTGAGGAGGCTGTAAAGATAACTCAAATGTAACCCATTTAATGACAATGGTGTTAAGACTCAAAAGTGCAACAAGGAGTTGTCTGCCTTGTGATGTAAGCCGTCTTAAAATATTTACAGTCAACCAAGAAAAAAATTAGGGACTACACTTTATATTCTGCGACTGAAAACGTGGGCAACCCTGACTTACATTATGAATGAGGTCTGCTGCTTTACTATGCTATGTAATTATCTCATCAGCACAGGCCTATAATTGTAGGGTTCAATCATCTTCAAAGAGAGCTTTTTAAAACTTAGGACAGCCCTCTTTATATAAAAAGAGGCAGTGAGGCTTGGATATATATTGTGAATCAGTACAACAATATCTTTCACTCTACTTTGAGCTTTAGAATCTATAATGTCGTGATGGGTTAGTTCTAATTACTGCCAAGCATTGTAAGTTAAACCCTATGACTTTTGACTACCTATAAAACTGAGAGCCAAAAGAGGCCCTCCAGTAAAGAGGCACCAGAGCTGTGGCTCCAAGTCTGCCAAAACTCCAGAGAACAGGAAGCTTCAAGCCAACGCTTGGCACAGCTTTCACTCACTTCTTCCACTATTTCAGGGCAGTAATGTAGGCTTTAGACTTCCAGTGAAAGGACAGAGAGAAAGAAAGATTACTGTAGCATGTCTGAACTGCTGTCATTAAATTAATTCGATTAGCCCAATCACAAGAGTTTCTTTGTTATCATAAATACTCTGTAGCAATAATCAGACCAGAGAATTTACATGGTTTTCTAAAATTTACATACTTAGTAGAGTACAGCAAAATACTCTAAGAGGGATATCCATGACTTCAGCATCTTGTGAGAAAATACATACAAGACAAAAACCAGAAATTACACAAGCCAATTTGATAGTCGTTAAAATTTAACCATGGTATCGTTTATTGATCCATCTCCATGGTGTAAACATGGGTGATGCAAACAGTGGACATTAAAAACCCAGTGTGCCACGCAGCTGGGTGGGAACGTTTGTTGAGCACTGGCACCAAAACATCAACACTGACACAACTTGTAATGAAATGTCACGCTGCGATCTTAACTTAAGCGGATTTGCACATTGCTACTTATATTAAAGATAAATTTGACTAAACATGGCAGATAACATAGATTAGATTGTATTATCACACAATAATGTCGTGGTGAAACAAACTTACGATTCCTCCGAGTACTGTTGTGCCCCACCGATAAATCCATATTTATCCGTTTGTCTCTCGCTTGTGAAGCCGTTGATCTCAGAGTCTGATCCCAGGGAGCTTTCGTCGTCTATATGACTGCTGCTGATAGTCCGGATACTTCTTGTGTCCACTGACTGACGACCGTTCTCTATTTTGGCCATGGTAGCTAGTCAGCTAGCTGGCTAGCCAAGCTAGGTAACGTCAGCAAGCTCGTTGACAGCCCAAAGTCAAAACTGCTCCTCTCCATATGTTGTCCGATCAAACACTGCCGACGCCATGATTTCTCGATGCGAGGTGAACTTCCCAACTAGTTTTACTTACTTTTACTTAGCAAACGCTGTCAAACATAACAGCTGTCAGAATCAATACATCAAAGAGGTAACGTGTTAGCTAGCTAGTTTAAGTTGAATGCTAAAGTCGGATTTAATATTAGCTAGCTAACGTAAGGTCTCCCTGAACAGCCCGTGCCAACACAGCCTAAAACTATTTTTGTACTGCCTGCACTTTCACTAAAGTAACTTTTACTTAACTTTCATAATCCACAAATGTGTAAACTACCTTCATAATTATCTTAACATGTTCTCATCCAGCTGTAGTAAGGTTCGCTGCCCAGCCATCCCGAGTGCGGTGGACAGATTTAGCCTCGACCCGCAGTCTGCCGTCCTGGGCTGGTTTGAGTTCAGCCTTGACTTGATTGTACTGTCTCCCCTACTGACTGATTGGGGAACTACATCTTGTCTGTTCTGCTCACAGTACCAGTTCACACTGACAATAATAAATCCAAACAAATAAAATACAACCAGTGATATTTCAAGCAAGTTCCAAACTAACCTAAACTACTAAGTGTTCCTGAACTTACCAGCAATCTTGGAACTTTGTTACTTTTGTTGATCAAAATGTATTCCTGCTTGCTTTACTTTAATCATAATACATTCCTCATCTTACATGTTTACAGTCACAACAAAGACAACTGTGGTTTTATTCCTTTATTTAATGATACATGTTCCTGACTTCTACACAGTTTATGGTTGCCACAATTGATCAAACAGACTGGATTTTATTAACAATTAAGTCAACAGTTGGAAACCATACTAAGCCAATTCTGTGAGGAAACTTAACATTTAAGAAGTACATATTTTGACGTGTAAATGCTTTTAAAAGTACAGTATGATCTCTTTTTATAAAAACTCAAATGACATGACTGACTAAGAAAACATCCACATTGGCAATGTTGGCTTGTTTGTTGCATGGCTCACTTCTTTCTTCCACCTCTCTCCTTCAGTGCCAAGTGAATGATTGAGCCATTGCTCATGTTGTAATAAGCCAGAGAGTTGGAATCCTTGATAAAAATGCCCTAGAAAGGAAGAAAACACACAGCTCTTAATATGAAGTCATTTACATCATTACAAATATCCAGATATAAGGTAAAACAAAAGTTTACCTCATATTGTAACTTCTGCTTTCCAGCTGGCATGCCTGTGGCTTCATGGATTTTGACTTTAATTACAGATACCTGTGGAAACATTGTATTTAAAGTTTCAAATGACACTAAGTGCACTGATCTATGCTCATTACACAAAGACCTAAAATACTGATTAATATAGACATGACATACCTGGTCTGTGAGTGGGACAGTGAAATTCAGCACTTGGCCACTCAGCTTCCATTCAGTCTTATCCTGCATGTTGGGGACTTGCACTTTAACTGCCACAGGACCCTAGATGAAGAAAAGTATATCATCCGGTGAGTACAGTTAACCTAAGCAACTTTGGTGATGTGACAAGCCCAGGTAATGTTTTGTATGCATATGCATTTATTACATTTGCTTCATATAAAAAGGGATGAATGATGCTTATTTCATAGCAGTTAAAGGATGTTCCATAATTCCATTATTTAGTAACTAAAATAAATCATTCAACACTTAACAGTAATAGAAAGCATCCTTAACTTCAAATTTTGTTTTATATTTACAGACTACATAACACATATTGGCTCTAACCTTGTTTCTGCGGAGGAACTCATCCTCTGGAATGAGATTGTCCTCCGTTTTCATCTTCTTGCTGACTGGTTCATCCTCATGGGGAGGGGGTGGGTGGGCTGGAGGTGCAGGAACAGAGCTTGGGGGTTGTGGTACAGGAGGAGCTGGAACAAATGCTAGAAAAGGTAGCATATTTTAATTTGAGTTTAAGAAACAGGAAGACCCAACAGATAATTATGAGACAGTTAATTGTGCTGGCCAGTTTTGATTCACCTTAACACATTTACTGATATTCCAAATAAATACAGAACAGTCTAAAATAGGAAAATTGTGTTTTTCTTAACAATGGATATTTAGTGTCACAACAAAATGTAATCATACCAGCTGGCACCACCATTGGGGGTGGTCTGGGGGCCATGATGTGGGGTGCAGAAGGTGGCATGGGAACCACATTGATGCGAGGAGCAGGGATCATAGGAGGCATTGATGTTATGACTTGGCCCGGTGCTAGACGGACCACAGGGGCGACAGGTGGTCTTGGAATTACAGGTACAGCGGACAGCAGAGTGGTCCGCACTGGAGGAGCCATCTATTTGCAAACCCATGAAATGGTTAGAAAAAGAAGAAAATAAAGATAATTAAACATTAAGTGTTTTTAAAGTAACTTACAGAGGACGGTGGACGAGGCACTGCTATAGGAGTGGGTTTGGGTAAAGTGACAGAAGATGAGGGCATTGGAGGCTGATGATGAATTTCACTGGGTTTGCTTGGGCCAATTTTCTCTTTCGTATCATCTTCTCCAACCAATCCTTTGGCCTTGTGGATAGCTTCAATCTGCTCTTGGAGAGTGATGTTGGCCTGTGCTGCTTGCTGGGTACGTGCCATACTTCCTGAATGACCATCCCATGTAACCTGATGTGAAAAGAGGAACAACTCCATCACAGCTCATTCATTTATGTAAGCCTATCAATAAAACCACATCATATAACCTGGTAAAACCCATTTACCTTTTCCTCTGGCTTCTGGATTTCTTCTTCACCAATCTTTTTACCAATGGCCGTTTCTTCCACACCAAAGATATCAGTACGCCTCTCAGCAAGTTGTTTCAAGCTGCTCTCAATATCCAGGCCAGGAGCATAAACTTCATCCTCGGTCTGCCTCTCTCTGATGCTGCGGTCCCTTTGCTCCAGCCACCGTGGATCCAGAAGACCAATACGCATATGCTCTTGCATCTTACTGGCTGGAATCTTCTCACCAGTAATTGGTGAAATGAGGTACTCATCTGGAACTGATATTGAGGGTGGAGGCTTGGAAGCTGCAAAAAACAAACAAAAAAACCCAACATACAAGGTTACAAATACACTGCAACGACATGTTATCCACAATATATTCCATTCTATTTAATTATGTGTTACCTTTGGGATCATAGTCTTTGCGAATAATAACTTGGTCTGGTGTTGGGGGCAGTGGAGGTGGCATGGGATTGTCTGGTGGCAGTGGTGCTTTCATTCCATCATCCTCGTCATCAGATCCCTGGAGACAGCAGGAATGAAACAATGATTTGTTACCATCACAAACTTGTTTTCATTTCTTATGAAAATAGCTTTGCAAAACATCATTATTACTGCATTCTGTTTTTTTGTCTTTTGTTTTACCTCATCCATATCCTGCACTTGTGTGTCCTGATCTGGCTGTGAGGGCTGGCCATCGCGCCGATCCTCACGTTCATCCTCCTCATCCTCACTCTCAACCTCCATTTCCACCTCCTCACTTTCCCCATACTTTTCATAGCGCTCTTGGATTAGGATACGAGCACCAAGCTCCTCTGGTGTAGTAGGTGGAGGAAAGTGTCCTGTAGACAAAGATATCAAAATACAAAATGTAAACGTGGCTACATTTAGGGATACTTGGTTACATTTATCATGGTATATATTACCTTGCTCATTGGGTTGGAAATCCACAGTTTCTACCACTACAAAGTCGTGCCAGTCAATTTGGGCATAAGCCACTCTCTCCTTCTCCCTTTCTTCCTCCTCCTTCTTTCTCTCACGCTCCTGGAACTTTGCCCACTCGACACGATACCTCACCTGTTGATAATGTAATACAACTGATGATTAACAAGGCAAACATGCAGTTACATACTTGTCTTACACCAAATAACCATCTACAAATATTACCTGATCCATAACCTCTCTTGGATTTTCTGCCTCCTTCTTTAGCTTGTTTAGCAGGCCTTTGGGAGGGATCAGAATCTACAGATTGAGAGATGAAGTCATTATAAATGTTAATCACAAGACAAGGACAAAACAAATTATGAGTAGTTTTTCTTGAAATTACCACAGTGCATCAGTTCACCTTAGTATACTGTTCAACCAGTTTAGTAAAGTAGTTGAAAAGGCTGTGCTGTGGCCGGAGGAAATCAAACTGGTAGTTTCTCTGCTCCTTCTGCATGAGCTGAGTAAGAAATTGGCGGCCATTGCGAGCAACAAACTGGGCAGTTAGTTTGACAACATCCAGATCAAAAGCTGAAATTGACGGAGGATCAGCAATGAATTCAAATTCTGGGGGTGGCTCTTTTGGAATCACAGTTTCCTGAATCACTTGCGACTGCACCTATTCAAACAAAAAATGACTGAGTAAATAGCATAAAATAAATCAATATAATAAAAAACAAAAATAGCATTAAGTTTTTACTTTTTGAGGAAGTTGTTGCTGCTGCATCGCCTGCTGCATGACCTTGGGAACTGCAGCTGATGGCTCCTGTGCCTTTCCCTCCTTAAATTCATTGACTTTGTGACGATAATAAGCATGGTAGGGATCATTGGGGTTGAGAAAATTAAACTTTGGATTGTTGATCTCATTCTGACGGATTCTCGCTTCAAACTCAGGCCCATTCCTGTGAAATGAAAAGATGGCTTGTAACTTTATTTCACATTTCTACAAAGAAACTTAAGTTAAAGGTGATTCATGACATAAACATATGTTAAGCTCTTAACCTGGCAACAAAGCTGGCTGTCTTGTCAACAATATTCCGGACCTCAGGAGGTGGATATATGATGCCAACAATGGGTTTGGTAGCCGGCGTTTCTTCCACTGTATCATTCTGTTGAAAAAGTATTAAATAATTAATGGTTAAAAAGCTCATAGAGGAACTATGCACGTATCATTAATTCACACTTAAATGTCTTTTGACAACTTACAAAGCACACTTTATCACCAATGATTTCATACATTGGGTGGTGCTGGGGTTTGTTTGCTACGATTACTAAACTAATAGTAGTATAGCATTGAGTTACTTCGAACATGACGATAAATGAAACTTTCTTTGTGACACAAAATACATTACCAACAGCATCTATAAAACACGTCCTAGTTTCCCTGAGTAATTAAACCGTGTACTTCGGCTGTTGAACTATGCCAGGTAATCCCCATTAACATTAGTAACGCACCAAAAACATGCTAGCTAGATAGCTAACATTAGCAAACTGGCAGCAATAACGTACCTTGTTGGTCTCCGGCTGAACAATTTGAACAGGCCCGGGCGGCATGACTGCTTTATATGAGCGTAACCCTTACCTATAACAAGAAACCACACGTGTAGTTAATTCTAGAACTCTTTACCATTTCATTATTATGTAAGTACGCCATTTATAACCTCTAAAACGAATACTTACTATATTTGAAGAGTACTGCGTCGTGGTTCGGTTGATCTTACTTGAATGGAGACGTACTACTTCCGGGTACGCGTCACAATGCATTGTGGATCTTGAAGTTTTTTTTTTTGAGAGGTTACCAAGGAGATGTGGCGTCAACATGATAGCCTTACAATTACTATCGCCGATTTTTCACGGATAGCAAATGAACAGAAACCAAACCATCAGATATGACTCAGTTTTTAGGCCGTCAAGACTGTATTGAAAGCCTCCGGAAGGATCTTGTTGACCTCCAAGGTGCCATTTTAGAAGTGTTCTCCAGAACAGGACCGGTCCGTTTTTCCTCCTGGAAGTTTCCGGACAAACTCTCCTGTAATCTGGATATGGTAGCTCTGCTGGACCAGTATGACTTTGTGGACGGGGAGGATGCGTTCAACCAGCACTCTCACATCGTTTTACTGGAGCTAGTAATTGACAGGTAATGTTCTTTTACAAGGTACTTGGACTATACTTGAATACTGCAATTTTATTTACAATTCTCCCTCCACTCACATTGAACTTTTCTCTTCCCTACACTTATTTGTAGTTACTACTTAATTTTCATCTACAGTCCCAAACCAGTTTAAACCATGCGTTTAATATCAACACTTTTACTTCATTAAATTACTTATTTCACCTATTGTTATGTCATACAAATCAACATTTCATTATGATATCTATAACGTTTTGTTTTTTTCCCCCCTTTGACATAATCAGACTGCTACTTCTTCAACAAAGTTTCAACGTATACACTGAGCAGCTGAGGAACACATACAGGAGACACCAAACTAAAGAGAAAGGATGTGTGTCACTTGGACTTGTTATCAGAAATTACTGGAGTAATTTAGTTCAACTTGGCACTTATAAGGTACATATATTCCTTTGTTTTACTACACATGTTATGAAAGAATCATAATGCAACCTGTTTTACATGTTATGTTCTCTTTGCTCATTAGGGTCCATACATAGCCACCAAACCAAAGGCAACAACACATATTTTTGAGTGTGATGAAGCAGAGGCAATGTCATGTGCTTCCTTGCAACTGACCTCAAGTAGTGACTGTAGTCATTGCTCATCTGCCAGGTCTTCAACAAGGTCTTTACAGTTTTTGTCACAGAATCACGTACCTTTAAGTCCCGCACAGAGCACCCCATCTTTTCCTAAAGTCAACACTCATAATGTAGGCTGTCAGACATTTGAATCAGCTCTTGTTCCCTGTGATGCATGTTATCAAGTGCAATCAGCTTTAAGAAAAACAGCAGATGCTTTGGTAGAAATGTTTGAGAGTGAGGGCCTGCCCTCCTCTCTACAGCCACTGTCATTAGTCATGCAGGAAATGATGGAACTGGGCCATATGACAGCTGATGATGTTGCCCAATGGACCAGTGAGGAGCTCAGGGACATGCGGCGTCTGGCAAAACATCTACAAGATGTGCGAGGTACGGTGCAGCCTCTGAGGGACAAACTAGTGGTTGCAGAGATAGATCGAGACAGATTCAGAACTGAGATGAAAAAAGCACAGAAAGAGCTCAAAGAAAAGATAGAAAGTTATCAGACCACTACCGTCCAGCTAGAGTTTTCATTCCAAAAGGCTCAGAGATCTGTAAAAGCAACAGAGCAAAGGCTACAAGAGGAGCAACAAAAATTCAAAAGAGGTGCAGTAAAACCACAAATAAATATGATGTGAATTCTACAAGATTGCACTTCTAACAAATCTTTTTTGTGACAGACATTTTATCCTTGGAGGAAGGTAATTCAAGACTGGAACAAAAAATAGCAACACAGCAAGATACATTACATGCACTAGGTAAGAACATGGAGGACTTTGTTTAGGTTACTCTTTTGACATTGTTTTACAGAACTACATTGAAGTATTACCCTTTTCAAGTAAAATAATTGTACCTGTTTTGTCCAATGTTTATGATTTTTTCCGAAATGATCTATTCTTATCTGATGAGCACATAAAATATGCTGATGCACCGTGAGAAATAATTTTATTTTGTGGCAGAGCATGAAAAGGAGTTGCTGGAAGAGAAAGTGAAAGCCATGCAAAAAGAAGAAAAGGCCTGCCATGAACTACAGGCCAGGGTGCAACAGTTACAGAGTGAAATCTCTGAGGCTCAGCTGCTTTTTGACAAAGAGAGTGCCAAATACCACAGTGCTTGTCGTCAGCAAGAGGTCAGTGTCACAACAAATATCAGATTATTTGTTATTTGGCAGCTGAGGACCTTACACAGTAAAAGTTATATGGCCATTTTTTTTTAGTAAAATGTATTTCCTAATGCATCCAGTCAATGCAGGTAAAGCAGAACTCTCTTTTGGAGAGAGTGGATGCTCTTTATAAGGAGTGTGAGGAGCTGCAGAGGCAGCTGGGAGAAAGAGAGGAGAGACAGACTGAGCTCCATCATGAGCTGCAGCAGATGTCAGAGGAGAAGAAGCAACAACAGACTAAGCTTACTCAACAACAGGTACTATTACCCATAGGATAGGAGTCCATATGTATGCATACACACCATGGAGCTCAATCTGTAATACTTTTTTACAACAGGATTCTTTTTCTAAACTTGAGAAGGAGAAGCAAACACTGGAAACACATATAGAAGAGCTGAAGAACAATGTGGCTGAGCTAAATGACTATGTGCAATCTTGTAAAGACAGGGAGAGACTGTTGGTGGCTTTTCCAGAGCTCAGCCCCCTCTCTCAAGTCCAGCCACAGAGTAAGTAATTATTTAATTAATGTGTATTATATATCCTTTTCTTAAATCTATAACTTACTGACTGACATACCTGGAATATATATAGACAAAAGGTTCATAGTGTTGTGTACCCTCATCTACATATCCTTTGACTCTGATTGTGCTAAACACCAAACAATGAATAAAAAATTACATTGGTGAGCCTTATAAAAAAAAAAAATCTGCAAATGACACGGGAGTTATCCTCATCAATGGATGTTTATATAACAATTAACACTGCTTAAAATATGTAAATACAGTACAACTTGTTTCTATAGTAATATAACATGACACAGTAAAGGAAAGGAAAGGAAAGGAAAGGAAAGGAAAGGAAAGGAAAGGAAAGGAAAGGAAAGGAAAGGAAAGGAAAGGAAAGGAAAGGAAAGGAAAGGAAAGGAAAGGAAAGGAAAGGAAAGGAAAGGAAAGGAAAGGAAAGGAAAGGAAAGGAAAGGTGAATGTTTTAGTATATGATTTATGAATCTGTTCTGTTTTTGTGTTCATGTGAATTTTGACTTATTTAAAGGTACAGGAAATGTTATTTTGGATATGGAGCAACAACTTCAAGCCAACTGCCTTCGCATACAGGTTTTGGAACAGGAGAACACAGCCCTACAGAGGAGTCTTGTAAAACTGAAGGAAAAAGCACAATATGATGCCAGCAATGTAGGACATGTGATTGAAATGTATTGTTAATGGCTAACATGTGTTATACATCAGTAAATGTGCAAAAGCATCCTGTTTCATGTTTGGATGCTTTGAGTAAAATAGTCAATAATTACTTTTTTATTAACAGGAAACCTCACATCAACAAATATGGAACAACTCTGTGGTCAGTGAAACCGAAGAGGGACATCAAAATCACATGATGAAATTGCAGAAAAATCTATTGTAGGTGCAATTTTTTTTTGTTAAATATTGCAAAGTACAGGAGACAATGAGCACCATGTTATTAATTATTAATCATCACACTGTTTCTCTGGTATTGTTCTATTTCTTTGGCATGGTGCAGACGGAGCAGCAGTGTGGCACAACTCGGATACAGTAACAACAGGAAGGAAGCCACAGAAGGAGAAAGTGGTCAGGAGTCAGCTGAGTCAAAGGATTGTGTGTCCACTGTCACCTCCCCCTCCTCTGTACAAATTCACCTTAAAACTCTTCACCTCAGCACAGGCTCCACTGCTACTAAAGGCCGCAAAAAAGCACATACCTCTTATTTTGTTTTTCACCCCAGAGGATTGAACCAGAGGAAAAAATGAACCCTTACAGATATACTGTAAATGTATAACATAACCAAGGATGCAAATTCACATTGTGGACCTTTTGTATCAGGAGTTTTGTAAATATGAGTATGGAATGTTGTAATTTTTTCCCTATATTAATAAAATGTACCTCTATCAGACCAGACAGGATTTTCATCACATTTATATTCATACCATTACCACATTATCTTCTCATTCTCTAATACTGAAATGTGCTGCATTTAAGTTTATAATGAATGCTCGGTAAATAAGGAAAGCTTCTGTTTTACTGGTATTCAAATAGAGTACCAGTATAACAGGGCAGTCAGGCCTAATGTATGATAGGCCTGACTGTATCTGAATGAATGGGAGATGAGTAGCATGGTACTGTGTAAACAGCCACTATTTACAACCTGGACATGGTGTGGACAGACTTGTGTTGATATATATTTTACAGCCATTTAACGAGAGTATGGAGTGAGAGTTTCCATGGCAACGTAAGTGCTCACTGTATTCACTCTGTTGAATTACAAGGCTAACCTTTCTGTCTGCCAAGTCAATACGACGGCACACACTCATTAGTGCCTGAGGATGATGCCTGTATAATTAAAGTCACATACATAATGCTATTTTTTATATACTGATGTGTAATATCTATAGGAGATAGTAATTGGTAATTTGTCATCTGTCTGTTATAATTCACATTCTCATTATATCTCTACATTGCTAACTCAACTAACTAACAACTATTTTTTTCACTTTAAAGCCTACTCATGACCTAGGGGTGACATGCTGCATTCAAGCATGTAATTGAAATTGTGCTCAAGGTCTGTCACCCAGTGTCAAAGATGCCAATGAACATTAGGCGGTTACACTTGACAAAATGATCAATTTGTACAAATCTGGTATTGAGTCATATTAATCAAGAGCTGTTAGTTCCTGATGACAAAAATATTCTCACAATTATGTAACACGCAAAACAGATGATGAGTTGTCTGTATTCCTAATACAAATAAATCACGAAATGTGTTAAAAACTATTATATTCCCATTTTGTTCCTGAAAACAGCTTAGTATATAATACACTGTATGTAAACTTTAGCTCTTGAGCCACGTGTAGCTTTTATTTTATCCTTTGAATTAGATACAGAATTTTCACACCTGAGTATTGTGCAGATAAGATGTTCAGAAACTTTCAGATCTTGTCAAATTTAGAAACAACCCACGTATTGAAGTCTGCAGCATGTCCTTTCCTGAAGGAAGCTACAGTCATATTAACTCATAATACACAATTTTGCAAATGCTGCTTCAAAACATTTATTTTCAATTGATAACACAGTCTTTTGCAATTTATACAGACATACACTATAACAGAAATATCTGAGACCTTAATGTGCAAGTACAGTGCATAATACAGTTCATAAGTCACAAATGAACTGCATCCTCACTGTACTTCCTGGCACAAAAAGACTGAGAAAGAAGTGAGAGGATGTTCAGCTTAAAAAAGCACCACAGTATTAACATCTGTCACTGGCCCTGACATCAAAAGCGTAACACAAAAATACTAGACAATATTTTCTCAACAGTGTGCAAAGTTGTACAAACTCTCTTGATGCCAAGTCATTTTTGTAACTATGCCAAATAGCATTCTTCTAAAACACTCTCTACCATGTATGCGTTTTGGTGTAAAAGTTAGTGATATTTATTCTGTTTAACAACTTTTGTCTGATGATGAAAATAATAACTTATTGTATCAGACTGATTACTGTAACTTTGGAAATCAACCTGCATTCATGACAATGTATTTAAGGCCATTGGTTTGTTAAGTAACACATGCAAACACAAACAAAATGCATAACAACAGAGACATAACCATTTTAAGTGCAATTACTTATATAACAAAATAAATGTTCAATTATTGACACTGTTCTTAATAAGTATGGGTTGTGGGAATGTTGTTTGTATTTGTGCCTTTCTCTAATCTAGGTCAAACTGCAGACGGGCAACAGGGGCTGCTGCAAATCTGCTGGGATTACAGAGGCCTCACAAAGATGAAGCACATCACCATCCCAAACATAAAAGCTCATATTTGTCTGATAGTACTTTACTCTCTGTGTTAGGATAGCTACTCAATAGGTTTGTGCTTCCTTTATGGTATATATAATAATTATCTCTCAGCATTTTTATAAATCAGTCATATGACTATAGAGTAAGGAGCTCAAAATTCCATTTCATGCTAAAAGATGGGTGGTGGCGGTGGGGGGTGGGGGGTGGGGCTGTGAGAAAAAGACAAACCTGTGACACTTAAAAGAACAGGGTCATGGGATCAGATCTAGGGGATTAAATTACCCACTCAAGTGTTGATCATCCAAGTAAAAAGTGAACACAAAAAAAGGAACAGGAAAAAGCAACTGATAAAAAAAAACAAACTGAGGCTAAAGGTATCTATAAAAAAAAGCTAAATATTAACACTAATAATAGAAAAATAAATACACAGTTGAAGATGTAGGATTAAATTACAGACATTACTCTTTAAATAATAAAAGAAGAGAATCCACTTCAGTACGTGTAGTTACTTCTGAGGGTTCAAAAGGTGATTGAAGCTTGAGAAAACGGGGGGGGGGGGGGGGGAGTAAACTCACACACATTTTGACATGGGTGCAAATGTTTGTGCATTTTTCTGCTAAACTGAAAACATGCTGCAAATTAACACCTATTTAACTGATAAGGATGATATCGGCAAAAAAAAAAGTGTAGTATCTTGTATCTTGCTGAGAGTGACATTTTTAGATCCAGATCTGTATTTAAAATTTAAAAACCATCCACTGAGTATACTTAACTGAAATTACAGTTTGTCACAAAGAAAGCACCATATAACCTACAAATACATGGAGTTTGATAAAGTGGCAGGTTGCAAGAAAAGAGCTGTTTCTGAAGGACAGAAGACAATTTTGGTGCTGGAAGTTACAGATCTAATAAAGCTCTCTATTGTACATTCGAGTATTACAAGGTATACAAATAAGTTTCACAATGAGACCAGAGAGCGAGCATCCCATCCTGTGGTGTGCTTACATCTGCGTAGCAACAAGTACAAACTGTGGCAGGCCAGTTACACGCTAAAGGGAGTGAGATAGAAAGAGTATACAACTTATTATGTCTTTGAGTGGGAGACAACAGATAATACCAGGCAGTAATAATGACTATATTTGGTCACACATCATCTCTTTCCTGCATACTCCTCAGCAGCAGAGGCAGTGGGGGGGTTCATGTGGTGCACCGAAGTTTCCACTTGTCCATCGGGCTGGACGGACTGCACTGTCTCTACCAGACTGCCACTGGGTAGAACCACGTACCGGGCGGCCATGTCTTTGGGCTGCAGCTCCCGCCTTCCCTCCTTACTGTGCCAGATACCATAGCCAAAATACACAAGGAGGCCTAGGAAAATGACAGTATGAAACAGTGCAACTGTAATGATCATTTAAAATATGACATGTCGCATGAATTGGTGTCATTTACTCTTGTTTCATGAGTGTTTAATTGAGGGTTCGACTTATGTTAAGTGTATGTTTCAGGTCTAGTTTAGAGACATATTTTACTTCAACATTTATTGTATTCAAACCTAAGCATGTTAGAAAACAAAGATGCTCACTATGATTTATTTGGTGTCTATAAGACCATAAACTCAAACTGTGTATGCTCTACAATGGTGGAAAAAGTTTGTATGCATTTGTGACATATCACATTAAGAATCATCCATAAGTCATTAAACTATTAAGCATTGAAACATTCTGGAAACCCACACGCCTCCTTCTGGTCATGCACTGTTCTGTCAAGGTCAAAACTGGATCTTTCAGCAAGATAATGCCTCTTGAAACACATTCAGGGCAAGGCATGTTGACAGTGTCAATAATTTAGTTCTGTTATTGCTTTTTTTTTTGTTATGTATAAAAAAGAAAATGAGTCAGGTTGTGTCTGCCTGATGCCGCCACACCTTTTAATTCACAAAACATAACTTTCTGCTATTTCCTGATAATATTAAATAGTTTCGAATTTTAAGGGTGTACAAAAACTTTTTACCACAACTAGTTTCTTTTCACATATCTCAATCAAGTCATAAGATTTGTACCTGTATTTTAATTGTGAATAAATCTGAACCAAACCATACTCATGTTTTTTTTATGCTCCATCATGTTCTATTTGGCTTTAAATCCACCTCTTCTCTTTTCCCAGTAATGCTCATTATAGAAGGTAAGTGGGTTGTGCTTTCTCTTGGGAAAACCGGTTCTGAGAGACCCTAATGCCCTGTCGAGTTTAATGTTCCATGAGCATGCATCTTATTAACTTGCAACAGTGTGACAGTTGTGTTTAAATGGTTTACTCGTGGAGAGAAGCCTTAAGCTAATGAAGCTAATCAGGTTTCCAAACTGATCCCCTTCAGCAACAGAACCAATACTGTTGTGTGAGCACCATCAGACAACAGGGACAGCTTTCTATGTTTAACACATCATAGAGTGCATATAATGCAGAAGAATAATGCTACGAAGAAGAAAATGACACAATTTTCTCTGAGACTAATAAAACATTCTCAATCTTCAAATGA
This sequence comes from Siphamia tubifer, assembly GCA_020466265.1. NCBI lineage: Eukaryota > Metazoa > Chordata > Actinopteri > Kurtiformes > Apogonidae > Siphamia > Siphamia tubifer. The sequence continues at coordinate 29,984,675 of CM035791.1, read as the reverse complement.
GTGACAATAAACAATAAATTAATTTCTCGTCACGCACTGTGTGTTTGTCTTTATATGTTCTTTGTCATATGGACTGATCTTACATTGTGTATTTTATGCACCTATGGTGCCCAAGTGCTTTACACTTCCTCATATTCACCCATTCATTCACACACACACAAAAAAAAACACAAACACACTCATACAACTCATAGATGACTGCTGCCATACAGAGAACAGCCTGTCCCCACTGGGAGCAACTTGCCCAACGACACTTCGACACGTGGGCAATCGAAGCAAGGATTCAAACTACTTAACCTTTGGTCATTGGACAACCCACTCTACCATAGTTAAAAAAATAACTAAATAAAAACTTAACTGCCTCCATCTGGAGCTTTCTTACCTAAAGCAATCCATACAGTGAATCGAATCCAGGTTAGATAGCTGAGCTTCATCATGAGGAATACATTTATGAGGATACTGGCACCTGGAGACAATGGAACCAAAGGTACCTATGCGAAAACAAACAAATATATATATATATATATATATATATATATATATACACACATACACATCATTTGTATACATTATATATATTTACTTAGTCTTGTGTTTGTTGATTAACATTTGTAAATATTAAGTCAAACAAACCAAGTCAAATAAAAGGTGTTATGAGTTACTATTGTAGACAGTTTAATTTAAGAGTTATCATGAAGCTCAAGCTCACCTGGAATGTTTTGCTCTCAGTTTGTGGCTCATGAATCCAGATGAGAGCCAGGCTGATAACATAAGCTAGACTAAAAATCACCAGCAGCATTGTGAAACTCCAGACTGGCAGATGCAGTTGGTTGGTTCCAAATTCCAGCACAGCACAGAGAGATACTGAGCTCACTATCAGAGTGAGCACAGAGAAGGCCACCACCTCGCCTGGCTCACAGTCCCCCAACAGCCGGCCAAGGTATGGTTCCCAGTATGCCTTCAGCTGCCCCACACCACGCCGCTCTCTTGTTTTCTGTCTCTCCACCAACTGGAGTTTATCAGAGAACGACTCATACTGCTTCAGCTCACCGCTGTCCTCTGCTATTGTCTGAGTCTCTGAGGGTGCAGGGGAGGGTTCAGTATTAGGGTTGGGAGATGTAGAAGCTGTACTCTTGGAGGTGGATTTGTCAGGCTGGAAGCGGAGCACTATAATGCTAGCTGCCACAAAGGTGTATGCCAGCAGAGTGCCAATGGACAAGAACTGAACCAAGGCCTCCAAGTCAAAAACGAGAGCCATGGTAGCCATGACTACTCCAAACACCAGAATCGCATTGACAGGAACTTTGGTAACGGGATTGACCCGTGCAAAAATGGAGAAGAACAACCCATCCTCTGCCATGGCATATACAATCCGAGGAAGGGAGAACAGATTACAGAGCAGCACGGTGTTCATAGCTAAAAAAACAGGAGCACAGTAATTATTATAACATTGTAATAAGCACTGCAGTGATTATATTATGTATAATAACCATTTAAATAACACTTGCAGGTTTATACTCACCACAGATGGAACCTACTGCCACAATAACTCCAGCCCAACTGTAACCACGGCGGAAGAAAGCATCTGCTAAAGCTGAGTTGGGGTCCAGTGTATGCCATGGTACCATGAGGGTGAGCACTGTGGACACCAGGATGTATGCTGTTGCTGCCAATCCAAGAGAAATAGCAGTGGCGATGGGAATAGCTTTCTGTGGGTTCTTTGCTTCTTCACTTGATGATGCAATTACATCAAAGCCCACAAATGCGTAGAAGCAAGTGGCTGAACCTGCCAATATTCCAGACAACCCAAAAGGTGCAAAGCCTCCTTCTTTCACACTCCAATTGGCTGGTTCCGCAAGCATAAAACCAAAGATCAGAATGAAAATTATGACACCCATACTAATTGTGGAGAAGATGTGATTGAGGTAAGAGGACACTTGGACTCCAAAGGAAATGAAGAATGAGGCAACTACTAGAATCCCTGCTGCTAGTAGATCAGGATAATGGGCAAGAAAGGGAATGTTCCACTGCATAATATGTGTCTCTGTAAAGTTTTGAATGGCATGGTTAAAAATTGAGTCCAGATAGCCACTCCATGCTCTTGCCACAGCAGCACCACCAATCATGTTCTCCAGAATAACATTCCAACCAATGAGAAAAGCCCAAACCTCTCCTACAGAGACGTAGGTAAACATGTAGGCAGATCCTGTCTTGGGAATGCGTGCTCCAAACTCTGCATAACAAAAGGCAGCCAATAAAGAAGCAATACCTGCAAAAAGGAAGGATATGATGACAGCAGGCCCAACCATGTCTTTAGCTACTGTGCCTGTTAGGACATAAAGCCCAGAGCCAACCATGCCGCCAACTCCCATTAGAGTCAAGTCCAGCGTAGAGAGGCAGCGTTTCAGTGATGTGGCCATCATGTCATCATCCAGTGTCTTGAGTCGGTTCACTTTCTGACAAAGTCGCACCGCTGGTGCACATCCTCTTGGACAAGTTGCCATAGCTATAGGATTAGACGAGGCTAGGTGGTAAGGATGGTGGTATAACAGTCACACTGGACCCATCACCCGTCTATGAAGCTGATCTGCAAGAATACACAAAAATGACAAAGGTCACCTCATAATAGGGAAAAACTCCAACATTTAAATTCTTTGATGTGCACACATTCTAACCATAATATTAAGTGCATTTGATGATAATATTTCCACTGTTTAAATTGATATATTTGTACATACGGTATGAGAATAACACTATATTTATGTTGTATTTACTTGCAAAAGCCAATAAAAATAGGTACATATATCAGTATTCATTCCCAATCAAATGGAACTACTAAACCTAAAAAAGTCTGCTTAAGGAGCGCTACCTGGATTCAAAATAAGCAATAATAATTTGAGGTTTTCTATTGGATGGGAAAACAGCAAGACAAAAAAGAAAAAAAATTCCTCTCTCATAAGTGAAAATTTAAAAGCCTTTATTAAATTGGCTTGGTTACAAAAACCTACAAAATCCTATAAAAACCCCAACGCATTTCGGCATCAAAGCCTTCATCAGGGAGTCAGACATGCCACAAAGCAGAAAGAGGTACTTAAAAAAGTGTTAACCAATCACATTGCAGTGCTAATCAGGTAAAAGTGTAGTATAAAAAACAGTGTAATATATAAAACCTCCACCAGGTGTCATCCTTAAAAAAGTCAATAAGACATAAAATAAAATTTTACATAATACAGGGTCTAAAAAAACAACAAGAAACAAACAAGTTAAAAACAAGAAGATAAGGACAACCAGTAAAACCAAAGAGTAAAAAAAAAAATCTAAAATAAAAAATAAATAATCTACATTCAAAATCTACAATAAAAATCAGAGGAAAACGCTAAAATCAAGGTAATCATTTAATCCTGGATACTTAGTAGCCTGTAGTTTATCTATCCAAAAAGTCTCTATCCCCCATAAGAGATAATGGGATGTGGTCAATGCCAACAGACTGTAAAGAAGATGGATCACTATTATGGTGTTCCATGTAATGTCTTGCCATAGGATATTTTATGTTACCAATGGAAATAGTTCAGGAACCATTTACAAGTTGCAGTGTTAGCTATTGACTACTTTAATCTTATCTGGGTTATTATACAGGAGGCTCTTGGTGATTCTGCAATGAGGTGTTATGTGGCAGTCTAGTGAACACTGCACAGAGTAAAGCACACACCATTCATCTATCTGCCAATGTAAAACAAGAAGAGGAAAAGAAAGAAAAACAATTTGATAGCAGTAACATCCGGTCCGACACATGCATCTTCTATGTATTTGTCTTAATGGATATGACTCATTTTTCCTCTGGATCAAATCATCCTCCTATTCCGGGCGGTTCAACATCCTATTCCTGCCCTCGGAAGGCATATGGCGACACCAGGATGCCTCTCTGTTATAATTACGTAACTAACGCTTTATCCCCTCTAGACATAAAGCCAGTGTTAGATGAGCACGACTCACTTTTCTTTCATATTCGTCTCATCAGACATAACCATGGACACTGTCCCGCTGTAGACGGAGCAGATTAGGAATAACATAAAAGGCGTTTTAAATAACACATTAATAATGTACAACAAAATGGAAACGGACGCAGGAGGAGGATCACTAGTAGCCTACAGCCTACTTCTGGATGCAGCTATATTGCACTAGTAAATTGCGACGCAGGTGTAGATATTTAACGGGACAGACTCGGTAATACCAAAGTGAACATGTGCAGCCACTACATCACAAATACAATCGTTGCTTTACCGATTTTTTTTTTGTTAGGGGTCCCTCATCTGTGCAGCTGCTCCAGTGCGGTTAGAAGTTACCAGGGTGTATCGCCCAGTGATGGAGCAGAAGGTGCGCCGTTGAGTAAAGCCGACATGCACAGATCGGACCGGATCTTTAAAGGCGCAGTCACCTCTACTCCTGCTCAAAGGCTTCCCTCACCATTCGCCCCACCCATCACAGGAAGGAAGGAAGGTCTGGGGCCAGGACTCCTGATAGATGCCCGCCCCATTCTGCATTGCCCATGAATACAAATCTGAAAATCACAAGAATGGGTTATTGCAGTCACAAGCTAAATTAAATTGGACATTAAATCAACTACAAATGTTGGTAAAACACACACACACACACACACACACACATATATATATATATATATATATATATATATATATATATATATATATATATATATATATATATATATGTGTGTGTGTGTGTGTGTGTGTGTGTGTGTGTGTGTGTGTGTGTGTGTGTGTGTGTGTGTGTGTGTGTGTGTGTATGTGTATATCTAGGTGTAACCCAGATGACAAATACATAACAAGGTACAATAATTAGCTGATAAAAAGCATACATAGTAATAAATATTTAAATTGGATAACAAACAGTGATAATTCTAATTAAAAAGTTCTTAAACGACGGGTTGTTATTGTTAAAAACGTGATTTATATGCATTTGATATCGCAATACTTTCACGGTCTTTTATGATTTGGTGCTTTTATTTTGACATGCCACTTGCAAGCATCCGGTTTTGCCTCTGGAATAGTAAGTTCGTCAAATTAACGCGAACTATTTAGCTAGACGCTCCGTTTTCTCTTGTTTCACTTGCTAACTGAAAAGAGCTGAAAGAAAAATATTTCTAAATGTTTTTGGATATTTTAAGTTTTCTTTTTTGTTTACCGAGCGACCGGCTCTGTGACAATGTGTTTGAAGACCAGACGCTTTTGTTTCACTGAGTATTCTTTTATTTGAATCATCTTGGTCAAGTTTTTGGGATGGATCTGGATTTCGATGAAGACTGTTCACTTCAATTGATGGCGAGCCACCCATTTCAGTTCACTCATCCTGTTGTCATTTCCCTATGGCAATATTGAATAAGATAAACATACAGCCAAAGCAAACAGAATGAAACAGTATCTGGGGTTCACAAAACTTAAAGCTCAAGTTAAAGCACGTGACTTATGTTTACCTGACGAGTATGACTTACCACCTCCAACTGACACTCCTACATCAACAATGAATCAACTTAAAAAGCAGATAGCCGACCTGCAAGCTGTCTTATCCCAAAGACAAGCCACCAAACAAATACCAAGCTGGAAAGAAAAAAGCAGAAATCTACACCAAAAGAACCAGCTAGTATTAAAGCACAAGCAGAAAAACCTGTCACTATCCCGAAAAAACCCAAACCATGGTTTCAATGTGGTGAAGATGGGCATATAGCAAGTAGCTGCACTGATCCGCCGAACCCTGCACTGGTAAACGCAAAGAAAAAAGAGCTGAAAGAAAGGTAGAGAGCATGGGAAAAAAACAAACCCTGGAGTAGAAAGTTCTTTAAAGAAGTAACTGTTTCTATTGAGAGACAAATAGGAACAGAGTTGACCAACAGTCCCATCACGACGCAGAAAATTAAGAGAAAAGTGACACTTTAATAACACAGTGCTATAAGAACTAGAGAACTGCTTCGTTGGCCAAGTAGGAAATAGGAGCACAGCAAATATCAAAGTCAATGGAATTGAATGTAACTCACTGCTTGATACTGGGTTACAAGTATCGACCGTGTCTCAGTCTTTCTATGATTCACACCTCTCTGATTATTCGATATATCCAGTGAGTGACATACTGGAAGTTGAAGGTGCAAATGGCCAGGCAGTCCCATATCTAGGCTACATACAACTCTTGTTTCACTTGCTAACTGAAAAGAGATGAAAGAAAAATATTTCTAAATGTTTTAAGTTTTCTTTTTTTGTTTACCGAACGACCGGCTCTGTGACAATGTGTTTGAAGACCAGAAGCTTTTGTTTCACCGAGTATTATTTTATTTGAATAGTCTTGGTCAAGTTTTTGGGATGGATCTGGACTGATCACTTCAATTGATGGCGAGCCACCCATTCGAGTGCAATCCTGTTGCCATTTACCTATGGCAATATTGGTAGGATTGTGACCAGCCTGTGTCACATAATTGAGTATGACTGACTTGACTTATTGACATTTAATGCTTTATGAACTCAACCAAGGATTAACACCTGGAACTGAAATACTTGGAAGGAACTATCTTTTTTAACAACAACTTAAAGAAATACTCTGCAACATTCTCTTGTCCACCCTTGGTTTAAAGGATTACACCCTACTTCTGAAGGACAATTTATTTTATTTTTATTTTCAAAAAAGGGTCAAATTTTATTTTGGGTCGTTGTAAATAATTTTCAAGTATTTTTCAAATACTTACCAAAGGAAAATGTATATTCTTGTGTGGTCTTTCATTTGCACTGTTGTTCCACTCTCTCCAGAACCTAGTGTCTCTAATTTAATATATTAGGAACCTGGCCTAACATTGACCTGTACATACTCAGTAGTGGGTTACATAGGCACCAAAGAGAGCTACTATCCTCTCTCTTCCAGCACACCTGATGGTCATTATCAGGTTTCTACAGAGGTTTATAATTTGAATCAATGTTGGGAGAGGGATCCATCTAAACCAGGTGCAAGCTGCAACCCTGGTCGTAGAGAGCCGCTATCCTGCATATTTTAGAATGTTTCCCTCTTCTATCACACCTGATTCAGATGATCAGCCTGTCACCCAGCTCTGCAGAAGACTGATAACAACTGCCAGGTGGGTTAACCTGACTGTCGCCATCTGGTATCACAATACCATCTGGGGCCCTTCCACTACTAATATGTTTAAAGTTAACGTTTACGTCTAAAATCCTTGCTCATCTAATCCATCCTGGATTAGATGAAGAATCTGTCCGTCATTTTGACTGGCATGCCGCTTCAACCACTCACATTGAACTTAAGCTGTGATGTAGCTCAGAGTAACAGCAGGAAGAAGAGCCATACTGCTGGCAGACCATCAAAACAAATGTTACAGTATGACTGCACCTAAACGGTCCGGTGCGTTGTCTGTAAATGAGCATTGTCATATGTGCAGGGAAAATCTGAGCATAAAAGGCAACAGCCAGCGGATATTGTTATTGATTTCTAAATGACTATTATTAACTTGAATACTGTATGTGTTATGTGTACCCTTGGGTGGCTGGGATCAGGGTTACTGTTTGTTGTCTGTATAATTGCGAAAATGTCTAAATAATTTTGGGAAAAAAAAGAGAAAAAATAATTTCTTGTTACTAGCCAGGTAGGTACGTAAGCTCCCACAGACTCCTGTGACCCTAGAGAGGATAAAGTGGGTTTGGACAATGAGACAAGATTGAACAATAAGGAAAATTAGTGGTTTTCATTATGTATAGGTTATTGTGATAGTATTTTACAGATTGAATTGACCTAAAATGATTTCAAGTTCGTTGACTGTTAATATCTTTAGTGTAATTTTTGCATTTCACAAATTTGGCATGGGCCGGACTGGACCCTTTGGTGGGCCAGTTTTGGGCTCCAGGCCACATGTTTGACACCTGTGAAGTAAAAGATGCAGGATAGTTTCATCCTTAACTATTTCCAAAACAAACAAACAAACAAAAGTTGGGCGCATGGGAGTCAGCCCAAATGTATTGGTGTGCTGAAGGATGAAGAGTTAATTTTGTCCAACCCTTTGACCAAACATTACAAACTTACAAACATTACTTGGCAAAATCCACTCAGGCAAGTATGTTGTCCTAGTAACAGACACATTCAGACTCATCCATTGCATTACCTAACAGAGAAGAATGACCGCTCACTCTCTAGAGTCCAGTGGCAGCTGCCATACATCACAGCATTCTACACTTTAATAACAATAACTTGGACTTATATAACACCTTTCATGATACCCAAGGTTGCTTTACAAATAAAAAAGGGGGGGTGGGGCAAAAGAGTTAGGGGTCAAAGGACTTGGTGAGAAGAGATTATTTGAGGTTGGATTGTTTTTAATATGGGATGGTGTAGAGTGGGCATGGAGTGGTGAACTGTTCCAGAATGTGGGAGGACTAAACAGAGAGAGCCCTGTCCCCAAGAGTCTGCAATCTGGTGTGGGGGTTGGCCAGCAGGTGTTTCTCAGAGAACGGCAGGGTGTGACTGGGTACATGGATGGAGGTCTGTGAGGTATTGTGGTGAGGCACTTGGTAATGTAAGGCTTGGATGAAGCCATTTTGACGATAGAAATCCATTCATTAAAGCTCTCTATGTATTGTTTTTGAGCTAATCTGAAGGCCAGATGAGATTTGGAGAGCTACCAAAGAGCTACAAGCATGGCGAAGTTTGCAAATTCAGAAATGACTGTAACACCTTGATGTGGAGGGGTGTTCCAAATGTTTTTGCAATATACTGTATGTCAGTGGTAATGAAACATATATCCTCCAAGTCAGATTTTTTTTCACAGCAGATGCAAAAATGGCACCAAAAAGATGTTGGGTAGAGGATAACTGCATTTCTTATTTTAATGTAAACAGTCACTGGTAACCAGAAGCATCTAGTGCTGTAAAGTGTTTAATACTTTCTGAACCACAAATCCTGTCAATGCATTGAAAGAATTGAGGTTAAAATGCTGTTTCTTATCAGATATGACCCATTTAGAAGTTTATAGACACTGTGAATATGAATAGACCACCCTCTTCTGCAACATTGATTCACCAGCAAAACCCAAAAACCTTTGAATTCATCCAGATTTGTTTTTATCAGTCAGACAAATGGAAAAAGAGGCTTTTTTTTGTTTTTGTACCTTTGGCTACAGTATATAGCCTTCCTCAGAAGGATCACTTATTCTGTAACATGTAACCTGATTCTTGGACATCTGGCCTGGTATTGGCATTAGACAATGTACCTATCTCAATATATCCCAAGATTAAATGGAAGTTGAAATAATATTTTTTTAGCTCAAAAACAGTATGCTCACATGTATTTCTAAGAACAAAAAAATACAAAAAAGTAATCCCCACTTGCACACTAGCTTTCCTCTATATGTCCCACTCTGATAGATATTGCTCTATTAATATTTTTAGAGTAAAGATTTGAGAATTAAGTTAAATATCGTTAAAACAGTCATTTGTATCTTAACAGCATGTATTCATAAGTACTCAAAAAATTAATTAATAAAAATGAAACACTACTCATACCACTTATTCAACAGTGACAGCAGCAGCAACAGCATATTTTTGAAAAACGAGTAATTTATTATTGAAGGAAAGTGAACATTATCCAACACATTTTACATAAAGAGATTTGTCTTCTAGTCTGCTTGTTTTTTAATGGAAAATTAAACAGTAGGTGCATCTTCAAATAGCTTTGCCCACAGTAAGAAATACTAAAATGACACTGTAGCTGCCCGAAGTGGAGTGTCATACACAAAGTGCGTACACCTTAAAGTTACTCCTTCAAAGTCATTCTGAGACCTATATAAAGAAAACCAACTCATGTCTTGCTGAATGTAACTGAACTCTATGTAGCTTTCTCTTATTCAGTCACTTAACCATCCCATGCCACACCTACTACTGCTGTTCTCCATAGCAAGAAACATATTTCTTGTGTAACTAAAAACAACCCCTCTCATCTCATCAACAATCACGCTCATCAGATGTCTCTGTGTTGAAGACAGCAATCGTGCACATTGATCAACACATGTCAATATCTCTCAATTACTCAGACCAATCACCATCTGAGTATTGTATGGTTTGTTTTGTCACCATAGGCATCTGCTTCAAAGAAGTCCAGATTGGGATTCCTTCTGTTGAAGCTTGAGAATCAGTTCAAGAAGGTTCATTTGCATTGTCAGCTCCTGAAATGAAACACAGGGTTATGCCACCTGCTGGAAATTTCACTTCATTACACAGCACAATAATGCAAACCTTTACTGTATTACAACCCCCTATATTTTTTATTAAAAGGAGTAAGCTGCACAAAAGGTTCACCTGTGGATTAGTGGTGATGTAAAACCCAGGGACCCCAGCTTTCTCCAAGGTGTTTTGTTGGTCTATTACTTTCTGATCCATTTCAGCCACAATCTTCTTATCCATCATTCGCTGCTCCTCTCGCACACGAATTTCCAGAGCCTAAGAACATATACATCTTTTAGAAAACCCCAAACTACATACAAGGTAACTGAAAAAAGACAAGTCTTTTTTCTGATGGTGATATACCTCCAACTCAGCTTGATGATTTGACTTGAAAAGTGCTAGGTTGTGAGACTTGCATGTCTGCAGAGCATCTTTGTGCTTCCTTACAAGATCTTGTTTGAGTGCTGCACACACACAAAAACAATATCAATATGAGCATAACTCAAACAACAGACGTAGGTCATATATAGATACCAATTTGACTTATTTTCCGAAGGACAGGTATAAGTTTGCTTGAAACAATGACGCATGTTATTCACCTTGATGTTCACAGTGTAGCTTTTGTCTTTGATTGTACAGATTTTTCTCAGTCAGATGCTGAATGTCCAAAAGACCCTGTACTATTTCATAGACAGTTCCATCTATGAGGGCCTGGGCCAGGTCACTGAGGGTGTTGTAAGACAGTCTCTGTTGGAAGGAGCTACCAAAGCAAATAAAAATCAACAGTAAACACCCAGTTATAAACCGAACAAACAACATTTCCAGGCACCCAGTTCTGTATAATGCGTGGGACATGTTTCCTGAAGCGAGGGTAAACAGTACCTGGGCAAATCTTTCACTAGTGTTTGCAGTTCTGATAACAGGTAATAGTGTCTTTCCTGTTGTTTGGTAGAATCACCGCCAGTGACTCCGGGATAAGTATCCATCTCCTAAACTAACCGAAGAGAGGAGAATAATGAACTAAACTGAACCGGGGTCGCTACATTCACCTAGTTAGCTTCCACCAGGAACTTCAGCTAATTTCACCCATAACATAGTGAACATTTTCATCAATTATATAATAGTATTACCCACTGAAGAACCGAGTATATCTAATGATCCTCGAACACTGACAAGATATGGTTAGAAATTCTATTAAACGCCGCAAATGGAAGAAAGCACTAGTTGGAACGATGTTTACAGTTATTCACTCCACCAAGGACCCCTGTAGGTGGCCATCGCGATGCCTGCACAAACCGCATACTAAAGTGGTACAGTAGCAGAAAATGTTCACCAGATGGCGCTGTGTAACTTAGAGCCTGCCAGGTATGGTGGCCATACATTAATGGGCATAACAAATAAGATCAACAGCGTGTCCTATGAGGCAGTTACATAATTCATGAAAGGTGTCAAATAAAATATCTACTCCAGACTCTACTTAGGCCGTAAAACACGGGGCATGGTTGTTTAAAATATTTAATTTAGTGAAGGACCTTTTGGATTGACATAAACGCTGACATAAGACTGATATGACCAAAATGCCTTCCAGCTGCCCACGCTGACCCACGCCGCGCAACCTTCTGGTGTGGAGCTGACTGGATGCGCGCCTCTGTCGCGCGCTGCTGGTGGGCTGTGCGCCGTCACGCGCTGGAGGTGCCGTGAAATGAAGAAAACCGAGTTGCGGAGGAGAAGAGCGTTATTTATAAGAGCGTGTATGGAAACATAAGAGAAACCACTCTCTTGCTTCATTCGACTAAAATGGCCAGAAATACATCTCTTTACTTTCGAATAGTCGAGGGCAGGAACCTCCCAGCCAAAGACGTGTAAGTAATTTACTAATTACCTTGGATGTTGGGCTCAAGTCTTAGACCATGCAACAAGATTGCTAAACACCTGACAGGCTAAAAGTTAAGGTCATTTGTGAAATATTAAATTACAAATACCTTATCGTTGTCTGGTGGAAATTAAATGAATTAATTGTGTGTGATACAGTTCTAGTCAAATCTGTCATAGCACGTCATTCTAACAAACACTAATATGTCATCCTGAGGGATCACGTCTCATGCTGCATATCTTTTTTTTTTATTGCTTTCACAAGCTCCGGAACCAGTGATCCATACTGCATTGTAAAAGTTGACAATGAGGTTGTGGCCAGGTGAGTGCACATCTACATACTATCCACGCTAAAGTGTCTTCTACTGTACATATGCAAATTATACTTCACCCCAAGACCCATGAGCACACTTCACGTGGGCTCAGTTTGTCCTTGTGCTCCCCATGCCCTACACATGCAAACCAGGGTTGGGTTTGTGTGTGATCAGGATGGTGGTGCCCATGGCGTGGCCCCTCCAACATTGAAAACCTGATACTCGTTTGGCGTTTAAAACAGCGGTAGGTAACCATGGAGAGGATGCATCAATTATTGCAACAGGCTGTGGAAGCAAAGACAGTTCAGAGGGGCTCAATGTGACTGTACGATGGTTTAATGTATAATAATTTTTTATATTAAAGCATGTCCCTAGGAAAAGAATTATGTTAATTCAAACATTTCACTTGTCACCAACACAGATTCCAATACGGAAAAAAGTTGGCTGTGTGCTGTAACAAGAACATAGGGTGAATAGAGTAGAGTTTGCTCCATCTGGCATTGTGAGGTAAAATGGCACAATGAGTCACAACAGACACTCACACTAATTATCTTGTACTTGTAGTGTTTCTGGCTAAATGACTCCTCCAGTATGATGTTCATGGATAATGTGGTTGGTGGAGTCTAGTGAGATCTAATTGGTACAATGCATTCTGTTAAACAGACTGTTTAATTATGACAAAGGGTTGAGTTACTTTGGATCATTTTAGTATCATTGAAGAAATAGAGTCACTGGATATATGATGTCTTTGCTCTAACACAACCTGTAAGAATGATACTGATATTATGATAGTAAATATTTATCCAGAAAAGTTATTAAGTCATTGCCTGATGTGTCTGATGTGGAATTGAAAAGCTGTGCATCTTTTTTGATTTAGGTAGTAAAGTTTAAACTTAAGGCTGGCTGACATAGTCCAAACACTGTATGTTGAAATTTTTTAGTGTTAATTAGTAACTATTATATTTAATTTCAGATGCAATGGAGTATGATGTCAGAATGTTTTTAAACTTTATTCAAAATTTACACAAGATGTGTAGATTATTAACAAACAAAAAAGGAAAAATATTTTCAAGGGTGTTAACTGTGCATTATTTGTAAAAAAAAAAAAAAAAAGAAAAGAAAAACTGAAAATTTTTTTAAATGAAGCAAAGCACTAACACTAGTCTGTGAGTGGAGAAATATTGTACATGTAACAATTAAACTGGTGGCATTTGACATGATGGAGATTATTATTATGACTATGATTATGATTATGATGACGATGATGATGATGATGATGATGATGATGATGATGACGATTATTATTACTAATAGGATTTTGTTTGTGTTATTATGAAGCGGTAAAAGGTTGATAATAAAACCAAACTGCTTGCTGTCAGTTCAGTTTTACTATATACACAGCATTTCACAAAATAAGTAAGTTCCCTGGATTTCACTGCAAGTTGTGACAAATGGATCCTGTTTAAAATCAGCTGAAGTGAAGATAAAATTTTCTGTGGTAGAGATGGATACTTAAAAAAGTCCTTATCTCTACTCAGAAAGAGCTATTAAATATTATGACAAAAGATACACTTTCATGAAGAGATATTGAAAATCTGACCTTTTCCAGAAGGTGGTTTGAAGAATAAAAGAGGAAGGTTGAATTGACACAGTCAGTGTAATGTCTGCCACCAGTGGATTTTTTTATGAAGCATACATGGCTTCATGTAAACACACAGTAAATTTTGCAGTGTTAAATCAACACTTAGAGAGTTTATTTAACTTCTTCTAGAGTGTATTTGGTCCCATTGTCTCCAAATTAACACTGCAAAATCTACAGTGCAGGAACACTGGGGGAATGTTATTTTTTTCATTTGCAATTATTTGGGAAAATGTCTTTTTTCAGAAAGAGAGAACACACCAAAAAAACAGAATATGAGCAGAAACATAATCATTTACACTATTTAATAAAACATGGTTTTACCAATGGTTCCCCAAGGATGATTGGTGTCTTGCACCAATAAAACTCCAATACTGTTGTCATTGTTCTTCTGGCTCCTGTTGTTTCATATAAGTGTCTGAATTCAACATGTAAACTGTCTTTTTCAGAACTGCCACAGTGTGGAAGAACCTTAATCCTTTCTGGGGTGAAGAGTACACACTGCACCTTCCAATGGGATTCCATTCACTGTCTTTCCATGTCATGGATGAAGACACGATTGGGTAACTGTCTTGTCCATATCAGTCTACAAACTATTCTATGTTCATCTGCAACCCCTGAATCATCCTGTCGTTGCTCACAAATTAATATGTTTGGGTTGAAAGCTCATGAACTGGTTGAATGTTTTGGAAAATGTCCAAGCTTTGAATAAACAAATACTATCAGGCAGATGGTAGACCAGATAGAGTGATTAAATGTTTTGGTTTTTTTTCTTTTCCTGACCACCGGTACACTATTCAATATGTCTTCAAATCATTTAACCCCAGCAAGAGTAAACAACTTTGCAAGCATTTTGAGGACTATATATCAATCTATTTTTTGATTGTGTTTCTACAGTCATGATGATGTTATTGGAAAGATATCTCTGAGCAAAGACACGATCGGATCTCAAGCTAAAGGTAAGGCTGGGAAAAAAAAGAGCATATGGGTGTACATTTCTCATGTGATGGGCCTGTGACCAGAGCTTAGAGGTCAAACATGTGGTGTTTTCTAAGATGGAGTCAAAGGTCTGAGTCAGTTGAGTGAAGACCTTTTTTAGACTGAACCCTTGAGAATATTTGTGAGTGTATATTCTCACTTGAAGTTCTAACTATTTTTTACAGCCCCTTTACTCAGAGAAAACAAAATCATCATTCACATTTAACAGAGACCAACAGTGTAATATGGTTGGTTCTTTATAAACCAATTAATTTCTTATAATTAGGTGAATATAAAGGTGCTATAAGAAGAAAAAAAACAATTGCAGGTTCAACATTTCAGACTATGTATTATGTAGACGTCGTGTCTTTCCAGAAATTTGTCAGGTTGTAACCACAACATCAACCCACAGCTCAACATATTGCCCTTAAAATATGATTCTTGAGATGATGATGTTGCCTGAAATGTGTGCGTATCAGATTGCAATAGCTGCATACTGAGGGTGCTTACATAAAAAGCAACCTGGTGTCGCCTTCACACCTGTGATTCACTGCCACATGTCACTATTGAGTCACTTACTCCTCTCACATACATGGCCATAACAGTGTACCCCTTCTTATTTTGGATATATTTAATGAATAAATAGCAGTAGAATGGCAGACCATACTTAATTGTTTTAAAATAAAAACATTAAATCCTTTTAATGTTTATGTTACCAGGAAAAACATTAAAGATTAGCTTCTGATTTACAATGGCAGCGTTACAAGAGATGAAAAACATCTAAAGGAGGAAGAAAGAAGAGAAGGGATATAAACAAATACAAAAAAGCAATGAACAATTAACCAGGCAGAATTAAGGCACATAATTAACAAAATCTAGAGGATCTGTAAATAAATTGCAAAGTCAAGCTGAGATGACCATGAGTAGACCTTTAAAACTGTTAATCAGGAATAAAACATTTACAGGTATCATTAAAAATGCCCTTATACAGGCACTTAAAAGCTGAGACTGAGATAAATTCATCTAGGTTTAGTGTTTTTTGTAGTCATTAGCTACAACAGACAGAGGATGAATTGGATCACATTTTACTTTGCTGCAGATACTGTCTGGCATAAGTAAATGGGAATGGGTGGGGTTATTGACCAAAAATCAGTTATAAATCAGTGTGAACCTGTGGATTTTATTGGCTTCCGAAAGGAATGGTTTTGTCCTTGGCTCGAGCATTCCACCACGTTTCATGACCCACACAGACATATATATGAGTGGTCACATTAATCTCCTTGTCAGAGGTAATAAAACTGAATTTGACATGAATAAATGAATGAATTATATCTCGTGTAAATTATATAGCAGAGCATCAAGGACAGAATTATTTAATCATGTCTTTACATTTTGCATATAAATTGCCATTCACATTGTATCCTTAGCCAAATGCATGTTAAAATATTACTAGTTTTTGGTATATATTTATTTATTATTTTTATTTCATTATTTTCAGAAAGAGTAGAAAACATGAGTTGTGTTAAACATGTCATTTATTCCTATCTAGGCTTATTATCCTTAGACATAAACGTATTTTATAGGTATAAGGCAAAGGTGTCAAACATACAGCCGTGGGCCAAAAGCAGCCCTCCAATGTGTTGAATCCACCCCAAAGAATTAATTTGCCAAGCATTACAAACACATTACACAGAAGACATTAACAGTCAAGGGTTTCACTGAGTCTTGACAAGTTGTTTTGAACATAAGATTAAAAATAATTCAGTTTCGGATACCTGTTAGTAAAAGTTGGTGCATTAGTAGATCTACTACAATCTCTATGTTGTAATGGACATGTCTAAATGATAGTATGAGACCTATTATTGTTAAAATTGCACTTCTTCTTCAGGAAATGTAGATTGTTCATAGATGTTCAGATTATTAATACAAATCTGAAAAAAGTAGTTTGTAAATGTAAACATATCTATAGTGAAATCTAACTTTTTTTGCACCAGAACAAAGAGAAAACTTTGGAGTTGTCATTACTTATAACTTATTTTGCTTTTAATTCTACTGGTCCAGCACAAGGGGTGACATTTCTGCTTTAAAAACCTGTATAATCATCAAAGTGGCATCATATTGATTTATACTATTTTCATTACACTGAATGATGTAAAGTGTATTCATTATTAACTTTAACACAGATAAGACTCACATTACCAACTCCACAATCCCATTATACTTCAAACTACTTTTTTTTGTCATTATTTTGAGCAAGAACTACTATATATTGTGTCCTGAATGACAAATGATCTCTTTGGACTTGATAGGGTTAGATAGCTGGCTGAACTTGACGAGGGTCGACCCAGATGAGGAGGTCCAAGGGGAGATCCATCTGAGTCTGGAGCTGCTGAAAGACACAGAAAAAATCTGTTTAAGATGTCAAGTCATTGAAGCCAGGTACAAACACAACTGCAAAGAAAATGTAAGAAACGAGGATGGACTGCAGGAGTGGGATCAGAAGGCGGGAAACATGCTTGTCATTGAAATCTGTGTATCTGACGGGGTTGGGGTCAGCTTGCACATGTTGCTCCCACCACATATCTTGTCCCGTTGTATACATGCTGGTCATTAATCATTTGATGAATCTACGTAGCTGAGATTCTTATCATGTGGCCTGGCTCTGTCATAACTAATTCTGAGCCCAAATCTTATCAGTGACACCCTGCAGGACTCATCGCTCGCTCCATGAGTCATCCCGCTACTATCACACTCTCACTCACTGCAATCTCTGTGTGTCAGGCAATGCACTAATGAGCATGTCAATCAGGACTCGACAGTGTGTTAGTCAAACATGCTCAGATGAAGGTGAATGAAGCTTGAAAGAATGAGGTCAAAAGCAAAGCAGTGGTTTCAGTCATTCCTCACTCAAGTATTTAAAGTGCAGAGCAGGTAGTTGGAGTTTGTTTAAAGTTAATGTGTATTGAACAGTGTTTTGGTCTGGTGCTGTTTACAGAGACCTTGCTCCAAGAGACATCTCTGGCACCTCTGATCCATTTGCCAGAGTTATTTTCAACAACCACAGTGCAGAAACCTCGGTGAGCTCCGTGTGTGTGTGTGCATGGCCTGTATGTTCTGGGTTTAATGGAATGAGATGTTCCTGTTCTTCTGTTTGTAATTCATTGTTGGATAACACTTTGTTTGGATTTTCTGCATGCAGTGACAATTTGTGACATTTCAACAGCTAATGTTTGATACTTAACATGTAA
Source organism: Siphamia tubifer (assembly GCA_020466265.1). Taxonomy (NCBI): domain Eukaryota; kingdom Metazoa; phylum Chordata; class Actinopteri; order Kurtiformes; family Apogonidae; genus Siphamia; species Siphamia tubifer. Next base: position 29,966,404 of record CM035791.1, on the reverse strand, counting down.
CCAAAGTGTGTAGTTTGGATTTCAAGTTTAGCTAACTTTTTAATTCCAAGATCAAAATAGTAAGAAAACAAAGATATGTAGTCTGGCCCACTTTATGAACATCATTGTTCCATCATTCCTTTTCCTTCCACTATCTGAGTCATCCCTTTGAAAGACCCACTCGCTACATCTGAGATACAGCTACACTCTGAAAATAATTAATATTGATAAAGTCTCTTTATGAGATTTAGTAATTTTAACATCAGGACCAACTTCTTCCTGTGCACAGTGTCAAAAATTATCATAGAATTAACAGCAAAAGATGTAAAATTGCAACATAAAAAAAAACTGTAAGTAAAAATACAATGCAAAGCTGTTGAAGAAGATGTTTTGCTAATGATTAAATCAAATGTAGCTGTCATTTTTACAGGAAGGGTATGTTAACACAGCCAGATTTGTGTGTAGAAAATAAGTATTTATATGGTTTTGATAAAATAAAATTGTAAATAGAAAAATAACGCTGTGCCATTTAACTTGCAAGAACACAGCGTTTAAATAGCAGCCTATTTGCTTTAAAACTGTAAGAAAGTAATACAGATCCAAACATTTAACAATTTAAGATTTTAAATATGTAGAATAACAGGTGGCTGTGGTTCAGTTGGTAGAGCAGGTCATCCAATGTCTGAAGGGTTGCCAGTTCTAATCCTAGCTTCATAAAACACTGTGAACACCAGATCTATGTAAGGGGCAGTGAATTTGCATATTTAAAATGTTAAATCTATATTTTACTCCGTAAATGTGGTTATGATTTGATGTGTTTTTACAGCATTGTTCTAGCTTCCAGTTTTTTTTTCTGTAAAAACAAAATGATTTGTTTTACAGTGTACATGCTCCACCAAACTAACTTGTTTTCTGTCTTCTATGCTGTCAACACAATTGATATAGTATATAGTATAGTATGTATAGTATGGCAGCGTCTTACTCTTTGCATTGCCCAAGACAAGTATTAGTGGTTTAAATAACAAGCCAAAAAAACTCAGAACACTTTGACCACTATTCCAAGAGGGTACCAGGACTGTGTACAGTATATACATTAGCCCTGATACAATGTAATGAACTGTGGACATAGAACTGGTACATACAATATTTAAGACCAATACATAACCTCCTGAGACCCAGTAAGCAAACATATTCATCATTTTACATTAAGTAATTGTCTTAATTGGAAACAGATTGATGTAACAGGTTTTTTTTTTCAGATATATTTTTAATATGACCTTTTCATTGGACATTTTAATAACATTTTTTAAAGTACAACTACAGTACAGAGACAAAAATGCATTGCTGGTTGTCATGAGGATATCCAACTGATTTAATTAAAAGTTTCAGTTGTTTAATTGATGTGACATAAATATAAATCACAAAATTAAGATTTGAGTTTCCTGAGTTTCCAAAACTCAAATATGCAGTTTGTTTTGTAGAAATAAATTAGATGTGAATGCACTTCTCCTGTCATTACATGTTTTATCCTTTGCATATCAAAGAGACATGTGAACATCACGGGTTTCAGATTATCAAGAAAACTAGATTTCCTCACTGGGGAGAGACTCTGGAGCTGGAGCTGGACCCACAGGAGCTGAGTGAGGATGGGTCTGTTAACGTGGAGGTCTGGGATTGGGACATGGTGGGCAAGAATGACTTTCTGGGAAAGGTAAGGACACTGTGGCTATTAAACAGCAGTCATCTTCAGGTCTTGGCCACTGTATAGAATCAGCTTCAGTTAAGACTGTTTAGTAAGTTTTTAAAATCTGACATTTTTTCCAGCTTGTTTGTTTTTCTTTTCCACAGGTGGAAATCCCTTTTGCTTGTTTGCACAAGGCACCTTTGTTAGAGGGTTGGTTTCGTCTGTTACCCTTGGGAAACAATGAGGGTGATGCTGGGTGAGGATTATAGGTGTGACTGTTTGTGTTATGTGGTGACTTTACAGAACTAAGTCAACCATTGCTTCTGGCATAAGCAGCAGCCACCAACATGTTGTTTTACAAGTATATTCAAAGAAGGTATCCATTCCCCTGTATCTTCCATGCATTTGAATAAACATTCCTATATTCACAGGTGGGGAGCAGAGTCCTCTACCATCTGTTCCTTGAGATAATTTTAGAACAAAGGAGGCTGAATGAACCGCAAAAGAATAGTGTCAAATGAATCTCAGAGTTTCATTAGGAAATGAGTCACCATTTAAAGGGCTGTTAGAGGGAGCACACTGCTGTGAAGAAACTGAGACCTACTTTCATGGTGATAAAAAAAAAAAAAAAGAGAGAAAGAAATGTCACTGCAAAAGTTATACCCTTTGGGACTATTAGTTTCAACATCTTGTTTGGGAAAACAGTGGAGCTCTTTGACAGTTTTCTTGATCAATGGCAGCTTGTTCAAAGCAGTAACATAAAGAACTATATGGAGCTATTTAATTCAGTTGCCGCTTTTCAATATTTTAATACTGTCATTAAGTGTTTCCCATTGGTGGCAGCTTTTAGTGATCTTTGTAATGGTATTGCAGAATGTCTGCAAGAAGACATATTTTTGGCTGTTCACTCTACAGAAAATCGAATTATAATTTAACACCAAAAGACATGTTTCAAAAAATTGTGAATAAAAATAAAGCAGATGTTAAAACACAAGCAAGAAATATAGAAATGTCAAATGTACATTAATATATTCCGCATATTGTATAGGGTATTTCAGTATATTAGAAAAAAAGCTGAAATTAGTTTAGAGGTTCATGATTATTCATTGAGTTTTCTTTGGTATAAATATTTAATTCTATCTGGAGGTGTACCTCAGCATGGGCTTTGGGAATGCTGAGATTCTGTGGTACTTTCTTTTGTTCCCAGTGGAAAGCTTGGAGCCCTCCGCCTGAAGGTGCGTTTGGTGGAGGATCGTATTTTACCATCTGTGTACTATCAGCCACTTATTGACCTCCTGGTTGAATCAGTCATTTCTCCAACAGAGGTCAGTAGATTTACCTTTGGTAATGTCGTGCTACTGTCAGCTTTCAAATATGAAAACACACCTTTAATTGCAGGTTTGTTGATTTGCATTTTGGTCTTGGGTTCTACTGGGCAAATCCCTGAGTTTTGTTTGTCTTTCCAGGTTGAAGATATCAGTGCTTTGACCATGTTAGAGGAGGTCACTACAGTTGAGAGTCGGCAGGATGTGGCAATGACCCTGGTGAAAATCTACCTGGGTCAGGGCCTGGTGGTTCCATTCTTAGATTACCTGAACACCCGTGAGGTTAACCATACCTGTAAGCACAAAAGAACAAGTGAACACTGAATCAGAATTGTCTAAAAGAAAAGAGCCATTTGTGTATGTTGTACTGAACTATCATGTAGAAAGTACATTTTTGAGGTTATTTGTTGATGCACTTTATTTTTAGGTATAAAAATAAGTAAGGCAGTAAGATCAATCTTGAAATATTTCCCATATGCCTATGTAGTTCCAAACACTTGACTTGCAATAACTGTGATTACACAACAACTCTCTCTATGAGTCATTGTTTCTATTAGTAAGAGATTGGAACATGGCAGTTTGTGGTTATTGCTCCAGTATTCATAGACCTTCTGAGGTTTGCTGCTATTTAACTCTACGTTGACATTTAGGTCTCTGAATCCTGGCATCATGGTCTGTGTGTGGGAAGTTTAAGCCTACAGCACTATATTTATTACCCTGATGCCAATTACTTACCCAGCAGTCTTCACATGGCTCCTCTGCGTGCTTTATTAGTCATGTTTTTTTGCCTCCACACCACATCCTAATATAATTCACACAGAGTTGTGCTTTGGTCTTTGAGTTTCTATTGGTGTAGTTTGAGATAATAAGCATAGTGCCTACGTTTCCATAGCAACTCCACATGATCCAAACGGTAACTGCTTGATCAGGGATTGATGCCATGAGCAGACAGGCATTAATCTTAGACACGGGGGCATGAAAATATACTGTACACTGCACCCACTGGGCTGTCATGTAAACGTATCATTTGTCATGTTTGATGTCTTAGACAAAACATTCTCACCTGACAGTCAAGTCCTGTTGCCATGGAAATATCAGTATTGTCACCTTGAAGGATTTATGTAATGTTGCAGAAAGGTCAATGTGCCCTCAGTTTTGACGCTAAACTGTGTTATTCTGAAGCTGATTGGCTGATGGGCAGACATACGCATGCACTGCATCAAACAGAATATAAAGAATGCACATCCATAAATCATGTTTGTGTGCCACAAAGAGCCTTAAATGAGGGCAGAAACAGAGTCTTAATAATAACTCCCAGTAAATTTAATGAAAAAATGTTTCAGCATGATTATGTACCTGATGAAGGTGTCTGTTTGATATTGAAATATTACATCTGTTGAGATATATAGAACAAATACAGGGCATTCTTTGGATTTTTTATGTCTGCAGTCACTCCTAAAGCTCAGAATTATTGATTCATCCTCAAGTTATGTCTCACACTTTGAGCAGTAAATTACACATTTCAGCCTTGGGCACTCCATCTAGGCACATACATCTTGATATAACACAGCAGGCAACACAACACGTTTAATTCCATAATGTTTGGTTCCAATCCTATTTCTTGATAATGTAAAGAGCATGTTTCCTATTTTTGTTAAACCAAATCAATCACTTTTTGTGTTCAAATCCCACAGCTGATCCAAACACATTATTTCGCTCCAACTCCCTTGCTTCCAAAGCCATGGAACAGTTCATGAAGGTATGTGATTTATTCCTTAATTATACTAAACAATTTTTCTATAACATATGCTGCTTTTTAAAATAAATTTTTACCTTCATCATTCAAAAATCTTCCTACTTATTTTCCCACAGAGATTGTGACCTGTATAGTCTCTGTCTGTACCAAAATGCATGTCATTAGCTGTATATGTAATTTTTTCTGGTCAGGCTGTTGGCATGCTGTATCTGCATGAGGTTCTGAAGCCAATCATTAACCGTATCTTTGATGAGAAGAAATATATTGAACTGGATCCATGCAAGATCGACTTGAACCGCACAAGGTATAATATAAATAATGTGTATTTGAGACTCTAAGTAATCCTATTTAGTTTCACGGGTGTTTTCTTTGTGTCCAAGATTAAACCAGGGAATTTGCTGATGTAGATTCATGTGTGTACTTTACAATCTCTTTGTTAAAATGGACAAGTGGGAAGCTGCCACAGGAGACACATCACTTCCTTTACACTTTGCCCCTGAGACGAAGATATCAGTGGAAGAAAATGGGATAAAAACAAGAATGCAAGAAGGGGGAAGGCTGTTGCTTGGCAACTGCTATGCACCCCCTGAGATGTCTATCTCTGACATGGAGGGAGATCCGGGATATAAGTCTAGAGTAGATCTGCTTGCCCATGTGTTATTTGTTGTCCACTCTCTATCTATGTTCCGTAACAGCCTAAATTCAATAATCACTATCTGGCCTTATGTCTAATCTCTGAAATGGTATGTTCTTATATGTAATGACACTATCAGAAGAAGAGGGATGATTGGTTGTATTTCAAAAGCAACTATAAATTAGAGTGTACACTGCAAGTATAATCACGTTGCTATGGGACTGTTTACTTATGTCAAATTCTTCCTCTGTTTCCAAAGGCGAATTTCATTTAAAGGTGCTGTATCAGAAGCAGAGGTGCGGGACAGCAGTGTGGAGATGCTGCAGATCTATTTAACCAGCATCATTGAATCAATTGTGGGCTCAGTTGATCAGTGTCCACCAGTCATGAGAGTGGCCTTCAAACAGCTGCATAAGAGGGTAGAGGAGCAATTTGCTGAACCTGAGAACGAGGTCAGTCCGGATCAAAGCATACTGAAAACAAATTAAAGCCAGCTCTGCAGTGTGCATTAGCTACAGTATATTGATTTCACATCGTTCTTACATGGTACATATCCATCCACAGCTCTTGCACTAAAAGGAAATCATCAGGTTCATTGATATTTCTGTCAAAAAAATCTCCTAATTTCTTTCAGGATGTGAAGTATCTGGCCATTAGTGGATTCTTTTTCCTGCGCTTTTTTGCGCCTGCAATCCTCACACCCAAACTGTTCCAGCTGAGGGATCAGCATGCTGATACGCGTACGAGCAGAACACTGTTACTACTGGCCAAGGTATCATTCAAAACACACATCTACAAACAAACACAGCAATGAATAATTTATTCATGCCTAGACATCACACTTGAGTGCAGAAAAAACTAACAGTTTATATGCGCTTGTACAGCAGCTGATATGTGTTCACTGGGAGGAAATGTAAAAGGTAGGAATAGAAACATATGAATCAAGAATATAACATATTAGATGTCTATACTGATACTGTTAAGAATGACGCAGTTAGATGATTAGAATATACAGGTATTTCAACAGAACTCTGAGGTTCATATTGAATTATTAATCAAAAATGTTTTAATATTTTCAACAGTTGCACCATTATGCAGGGATTTCTGGATCATTGTAAGGGGTGTGTAATTGAAAACCTCTTTAGTAGATTCAATATTTACCTGACGGCATCTCACCCCCTATGGCACCACAGTTCAGTCCACCTTTCAGTGATGTGAAGTCACAAACATTTCTGATTCACATCAATATATTGCATCCTCATTTTTCTATATTACCACAAATTACTACCTATTCATCAGTTAATACAAGCAGAGCTTAGAACATGAAGATTGCAAAACAAAATATAGAAGCGCATTACAGGTTGAGATGTGAACATTATCTGGCCTCATGATACAATTTCAATGTTATTGACTTGAGAAATTTCTACTCCCATAAACATTATGTTTTTCATAAAAATCCCATTTTAACATGAAGTAAGTCTAGTTTTAAAATACAGACACCATGAAGAACCATTTCCTTGTGACTCTTAGTAAAGGTGCCTTGCGGGTTGTAACTAAAAACTGCCTTTGAATGACAGAGCCCATGATTGTCTCTAAAATAAACACACCCCTGAAAGCGTGCACATTAAAAAGAGGGGCGTCATGGTCACATTAAAAAAGTGAAACCTCACTCTAGTATGTGTGGCTTCCGAGGTGGCTGTCCGTGGTGCTGAAGTGCTGTTGCCATGGGTCCTTCTACAGAGAAAGGGAACATGCTATTTTTACCTCTGTGTGTGCTGCGACCAGACTCTGGTTCAAAAGAAGAGCATCAGAGAGGGTGTAGAGAGGGACTTCCTCCTCACCCTAAGCCAGGTGTGGGCTGGACAAAGGGCCTCACAGCATGCTTGGCCTGAGGGACCCCTTTGATCTCAGACTTTGAGTTATGTAGTCACCCACACTCAGTTACAGTCAGATTAGAAAGTCTACAAGAAGCTACAAGAAAATGCATCCTCTAAAAAGTGAATATTAAGTGAAATTTTGTTGTGTCTTTATCATTGCCAGGCTTTGCAAAGCGTTGGGAACTTAGGCCTTCAGCTAGGTCATGGAAAGGAGCAATGGATGGCGCCTCTTCATCCCATCATCCTTCGCAGTGTGGCCTCTGTTAAAGACTTTCTGGACAAGTTAATCGACATAGACCATGACATTGGTAATGATGATCACACTGAACACATCACTAAACTGGTAATCAAGAGGAAAGTTCAGAGATCACGCTGCAGAGCTCATCAGCCGCAGGCCAGGTGGTAGAGTAGCAGCTGATATCAGGATTAAGTGAAACAACACTGTAGCCCTGTGGTGAAATATTCATAACAACCTAGAAGCTTTGAAAAGAAATGACATGGTTAACGAACTGGCAGGGAGTTGGAGTGAAAAGCCACAGGTGATTGTACACGCCACAGTGGTTAGCCAATGCGTCTTGGCTGCTTTCTCACCATCATGTGTCAGTAAGGCTGTTGTTGTGAAACACCTTCCCCCTTTGACATATCATGTTCCAGTCTCCTTCTGCCATCACACCCACTGTTTTCCCTTAAAGGCCAGTTTGACATTTAATGCTCTTCAGGTGGATTTGTTGGACAGAAGTGGATGTTGTTATGCCTCTTTGAAGCTGTCCTTCACATGGGCATGGAAGGAGGTTTAGATGCCATTAATAATTAAATCTTAAAAATAAAGAAATATCATATGAACTAAACATACTGTATTATGTTTGTTTATTGCTATAGCACCACCTTGTGTCTGCACAGGTAGAAATTTCATGTATATGAATAGTGTTGGTTTTGATCCTGTTTTGAAACCCTCCCCTTTTTTGCTTTGCAGCGACTGAGGCACCTCAGAGGGCTATTTTCATGCCATCAGTCACAGTTAAAGAAGGATACCTTCACAAACATAAGGCAGAGGGGCCCCAACTGTTATCCAGGTTTGCCTTCAAGAAACGCTACTTCTGGTTGACCAGTGAGACGCTGTCATATGCTAAAACCCCTGACTGGCAGGTTAGTAATAAATAAACAGATGTATTGTATTCCCGCATCAGTATTGGTAGAAGAAAACCTGCAAATTCCATGTTTATACATCATTCAGTCATGCACTGTCACATCTATTGGGATTCTGCTTAACACGCCTGACAGATAAATAGTGTTTGAGCCAAGTCAGATATAAACTTTGAATCAAGGTCATGTAAAAGTGAGCCGTTCATTATTAGAAGTTGATATGCAGTCTGATGATGAATTAATCACTGGGTCTGTCCTTTGAAGGTCATTTATTAAACTGGCTCATAAAAGAGGGGACATTTTACTCATCCTCACCTTGCTTAATGCATTTGTGTGTGGTTGTGATCTCCTTGAGAGGACATCATTAGTGTTATTAGTATTTGGTACCTAACCTTGTGATAATGATCATTCACCAGCCGGAGACTGAGACACACAGAGGGGACAGGCTCTCTCTAGCTCAGTAAAAAGCTTCCTCTTTGAGCCAGTCCCTGCTTTGTGTGAGTGGAATAAAGGCGAGGGTTAATTGACGGCTCTGGATATTCATGCTAACATTGCAAATCAGATTTCACACAATGTCCTGGCCCCTTTCCTCCATGTTGGAACACTCCAGTCTCGGTGAGGCAAGCTCCCATTGGAAGTGGCTGATTTACACTTTAAAGTGGCCTTCTCTGCCATGCTAATCTCATTACATCTTCCTCTTTGTTTCACTCTTTCTTATATCCTAATGTGTACAAAATATTTGAGTTGAAGATACTGCTTCATTAATTAGCTGCGTGATCATATGTCATGTTTATTTAAGTCAGATGTATGATCCATCATAACCAGTCTGTGTACACTCATCTTAATTGGTCTTGTGATGTGTGGTTGAATTGTTGCAGGTGCGCTCCTCAACTCCAGTACAGTGTGTGTGTGCAGTGGAGAGGGTGGATGAAAATGCCTTTCAGCAGCAAAATGTAATGCAGGTCATCACCCAGGACAACGACGGGCAGCTGCACACCATATACATCCAGTGCAAGGTGCATTGGTACTGACACCAGCCAGTCACAACACAACTGTTGACCTTTTTCTTTATTTTTCCATAAAATGTTTTTGGAGCTTATGGAATATTATTGTCTCTTAACTATTTCATCCAAAGTTCACTGATAAACCATTTTTCTAATAGTAATATTAATCGTGTTTCTTCACAGTTGAATTTCCTGCTTTAATTTGTTTTATATTTCATGATGCACTCATCTGTAGAATGTGAATGAGCTCAACCAGTGGCTGTCTGCGATCAGAAAAGTCAGCATCTACAATGAGCGCATGCTGCCCTCTTTCCACCCAGGGGCTCATCGCAGCGGCAAGTGGACCTGCTGCCTGCAGACGGACCGTGCTGGTAATCCTTCTTAAATTACTCCTGAATCTGCAAATCCTTTTACAAGGATTTGGAATGACATTGATATGTTTAACCTTTCTTTTCTATTTTTTTAACCATGCTCTGGCATATTGGAACCATCAGTTTGTTAGTGTTACAGAATAGGCAAAATTTCACTCACAAAGGCCTCAGAATCATCATCATTATTTAAACAGAATCATCCACTTCTGGTTGAGTAACTTGTAGCTACCTTCAAACAGTGACCCCTCAATTTACAGCAGATATGTTTGTGTTGCTTGTGTGGAGAATGAGCACTCAGAGTCATAATTATATTTTTTCATGACCAATTACAGTTTGACAGTGTATTACAGTGAGTAACTCCTTATTTAATGTATACACAGTGATAATTACACTCCCTTTGAATACCGGTAATGATGCTATATTGTTTATGTGTCAGATATTAAGCCCTGGATAACACCAATTGTCAGTATTGTGGTAAAGGATAGCTCATATTATGTGAAACTGCATCAGGCTCAGGTAAGGGACACAACTGTTAAATAAAAGGCTGGTTCTCAGTTACAGGGTGTAGTCGAACCCACTCTGCTGTGACTCTGGGTGACTGGAGTGACCCACTGGATCCTGATGTGGAGACTCAGACTATATACAAGCAGCTTTTCCAGGGCAGAGACAAACTCAGGTTGGTGGAGAAAATAATGCTCAAATATCTTCTATCTTAAGTGCAGTTCACATATTGGGCACTAGAGGTCTATGTTGCAGCAGTGGGAGGCACTGATGTGATGTTACTGCTGATATGTTACTATTGTCACTTTATGAGAAGACAACATATCATCGAGAAGATATTCATCAATAATGTGATTAATTTTCCTCATTGATACTTCAGGAAAAAGTATCTAGAGATGCCAGACACTGATCAGTCACCCAGCAATAAAGAAAAGACGAACTCTGGCATTCATCCAGGTGAGCTATTACATGTTAAAGCACAGTTATTCAACCATAAGTTGAAAAGTCCTGTGCTACAACTTTGACTACAGATGCAATGAGTCTATTTACAGTAGAGCACAGCAAGAGAATCACAATTTTTATCATCGCTATGATATGAATGTGTGGGATAAACAAAGGCAAAAGACACAGATATGTATCAGAGTTTAGTGAGTGTGACTGTTTATCACAATACATCCAAACACCAAACAGAAACAACAGAAACCACAGATTATTTTTCTGAAAACATGTGAAAAGCTAAGTATAAATTGAAAACATTCCAAAAGCATTCTTGCCAAGTTCAAGGAATTGTGTATGGTTTGAGTGCTTTGCAGTGCGGCGGGTGACACAGTCATCTGGCCGTTTGTGGAGGTGGGTGATGTTAATGTCTTTACCATTAGATACCATTAGATTATGTTTCCAGATAGTTCTTATATTTCAAACATGTTTTGCTAGTAGTATTTTTTAAAGGAGTGTGTGACATTGAGCTTTAATTTCTTCATATTATGTACAATTAATTAATCGAGTATTTAAGTGAAATTATGTTATATAGCATATTCAAAATGGATTAATATCTTTATTCAGTCAGTATAGGCACTAATATTGAAGCCAATATTTGTTTGATCCTTTGAGCCACAACAGGCACCAGCAACCAAAAGCACCTACTGATCTAAAATGTTTAATCAGCTTTTAACAACTAAATATATCAATACATTTAAATAATCCAAGAAAAGTAGAGTTTGTCAGCATTTAACCCATTTGGATGAACACAGAAAGACCATCATCCCGTAAAACACTGACTCACCAGTAAAAACCAATGTAACACTTGTTTTCACATTCATTTCATGATGTTTTACTGAAAATTTCAGTTTTTTCCAGTTTTCTCTGGTTCAGTATAATAACCTGAATATATTCTGAGCCTTTACGAATATCAAAATAAATATTGGAATAAATGGCGTGGCTATAATAAATGGCAATATGTGACTGAGAAATGGTTAAATGAGGAAAAAAAAGGAAAGTCACCACAAAAATAGTTCTAAGTGTCTTGTATGATAGTTTCATGCAAAACTAGGCAATGTTATAACCCATCACAGATTTTTTTTCATGCAGGCATAATCCATTTCTTCATGCATCATTTCTCTTTCTTATAGATGGTGCAGAGAGCAATGTTCACCTCCTGAAGACAGGTCAAAGCGTTGCAGCGCGAGTGTTGGCAGTGATTGAAGACCTGGAAAAGGCTCACATCACTTTCCAATGCAGAGAAAAGGAGGACGCCACCTGTGTCATCCTCAATCCCTAGACTAAAGTTGTAGTGAGATCCACACTGATGCCAGAGGGAGGCCCAGTGTCCTGTACTAACACGAGTGAGCATCAGATATTCATTTGATTGCCGGGGCAGAAAAGTGGCCACAGGGGGCAACCTCTTCCAGCCTTTTAGAACATTTTCCTTTGTGTGAGTGCAGGGAATTGTGTCACTTTGAATCTTTTGTATTCTCTGAGTGCCACCAACTGCAGCGGTGTTGGGGAGAGATTATTATATTTGATGATAAAGGGGGCTGAGGGACATGATCTGACTTGATATTTTATATGTAGATAAGAAGCAATCTGTTGCATGGCCTGCATCCACTTGTTGTGAAATGTGAAAAGAAGTTTTTATATTTTGACATACTGTAAAAAGACTTTGGTCCAATGTTTTTATGCAAAAAAGCTTGTTGTAGTGTAACATACAGTACCTGAATGTAAGGTGTCTTTAAATATAGCTTTTTACTAACATTTTGTATCAATGAAAGCAAGTAGTCACTGGCCGCAATGTAGCAGTAACATTGTAGACAATACCACTGCTCTATGAAACGCCACAGTAAAGCAATGTCTGTGCAGTGAGCAAAGTGAATAATATTTTAACAGTGAGTGAACAGGATGTTGCTTTGGGCCCTTTATACATTTGTTTGGTGCTGTTGCCAGTGCACTTCAGTTAAAGTGTTTGATTCTGTCCTGCTTATTCAAAATATTTTTTTTTTTATTTTTTTTTGTAGTCTATGATACATTAATTAAGCCATTCCAAATATATGGGTAATATTTACCTGCTAAATTCATACATTTAAAAAAAATCGATTTGTAACTATAGCTTCAATTGTAATACATTTTAATACGATTTTGGTGCCACTGTATTTGGCTCACAAGTGTCAGCATAACTTTAAAATGCCAATTGTTTTTTTGTTTTGTTTTTTTTTAAGAAAAAAAAAATATTGAAGCTATCAAGTGAAATTTGCTTGTTTTTGCAAGACACTTGAACTGTACATGGACATATTGTAAAGCCATTTCTCATAGAGCAAGTTGTGTTTACTGTCTTTTGTCTTAAGCAGAGAAGGTCAGTGACTGTAATGGAGATCAGATCTGTGATCTCAGATAGCCTCAGCAGGCCACCCTGCCTCTGAACATTACATTTTGTTCTGGTACAGCTACTCTAGTGTATTTTTAACTTTTACAAAAAGATCTGTAGAATATTCATGTGTAATTCTTCCTGCTTTAGGGTAAAAATTATAGCATACCTGCCAGACATGACAATCAACTGTACACTGAAACTGCTCTTCAGTGCTATTGTTTTCTAACAATTGTTAAAACTGGCTAAAAAATAATCAGCTGTATTAATGTTTGCTACAGGAGGACCGTGATGGGAAAAAAAACTGAACACTTCCTGTACTTTATTTTGCAAGTACACATATGGTTTGTTCCAAATGAATTGTTACCGTGAACTAAAACAAATGTATTGTTCAGTAAACTTTTCATTCACCTACAAATCTTGTGTGGGTCCCTTAAGTTAACATCCATCATTCAGCTGAAACATGTTGATGTTTGTTTAATGGCATTTGATCATTATTTTTGTTGCTTAGTTTTATAATCAACAGTCTGACTCGGCACAAAAATTACATTCATTCATTTGTTAAATTACAGGAAATTATATTACATATTCCAGAGCATATTTACGGTGACATAGTTACCACGTCACCCCTCGAAATTAATAATTTAATTAAACAGCCATCACCACAGACGTTACACTTCAACAGGACTCCAAATTTGATGTCAAACTATGCCGCACAAACAATGTTTGCAGCCGTTCCTCCTCCCTGCCTTATTTAAATGCTAATGAGATCAGATCTACCTGCAGTGATGCAGCAGCCACTGCTGACTCTCTCATTAGGCATGAGAGGTGAACAATGAGAGGAGGCAGGGCCCAGGGTATAGGCACCATGACTAGGTTCAGGCTGACCTCTGAGCCATGGTTTTTTGCTACAGGCATTTGGACGGTAGTCTGGCTTAGTATTCACCAGCCCTTAGCTCTTCAACACACCTCCAAAATACAGTAGCCAGTGACAGTAAAATGAACGTAAAGCAAATTTACTGCCAGTGAGGACTGTTTCTGCTACACTCCACAGCTCTAGGAAACCTCATTTATATCCATATAATGAGGTGCAGAGCACGGGGCAGCTCGGAGAAAAGGAAATGGAGGAGCTAAATGGGGGAGGGCATAAAAACAAGGAAGAGACAAGGTGACAAAAGGTCAAACAAATTACCCCTGATGAGGGCACATTTATTTTCCACAAGAAACACACAAACATGCAACAAGGTCATCACAATTCAATAAAGACTGATTCGTTAAAAAGCCCTTTATAGTTTAATCAATGTCTCTATATCTTGCTTTTAGTTGATCTTAGATTCTCTTGGTGAACCATTTTAAATAGCAATATGTAGACACTGCTTAGGAGAAATAAACCTCAAAGTCATGATTTTAAAATGTCAATTAAAATGGGCACTTAAAATGCAAAACAATCATATGTTTTACATGTGTTCAAAAGACTGAGGAGAGCAGCCAAACGCTGTCTCATCCTGATCTGTGTAAATTAAACCCTCTAACTAACCGGAGTAAGATGCAGACCACAGTGCTAAATCATCAGAAGACCTGGGTGATACTTCTAATGAAGCTTTGATGTCTTCATACAGGAAAGCTATTTTTCAGTGGTAATAAACTTGCTCACAGTTTGGTTAACATGCACCTCTAGGAGAACAATAATGTATCTTTAAAGGACATGAACCTTAATTCTGTGCACTACAGCCACACTCAATACAGATCCACACGCGTTCTCACAGCTACAAACATACTGTATATCCACACCAAATGTTAAGGTAGCATTAAGAGCAAGAAGTACAGTTTGCGGTGGACATTGAGAGAATACATCTGTATATACTTCATATGTCAGGACAAATGATATCTCCTCTTATCTCACTTATAATGAAATAGAAAATAGTATGGAACAAATATTGATAAGAGTAAAAGAGCAATGTTATGTAATAGTTCAGTTAAGGACAATAATTCAAAAAAGACATCAAAAATATATGTTTTCTAATACATTGCATGTGGACATCCTCAGATCTAAACCCTTTTGTTTAAAAACTTGGAGGTAGGCACCCCATAAAGAAAACATCCATTGTCATTTAAAACCAAAAATCAGCCTTGTTGCTACACATAAATCATGTTATATATCTCAAAATAGTAAATTGCATAAACACCTGTCTCTCTTGCTTATTCAGACAAACACCAAATCATCATTCCATATAGTTCTGTACACACCTGATAAGTCTAAAGGGCCTGCATCGTTCATATATAAGACTGACACGTGAAAAAGGAAACGTCGAAGAAGCAGAAGAAGACATCACTCAACATGGAAAAATTTCCCTGATAGATTGGAGGCATTCTGTCTTGCGATTCCATTTTATTAAGGGTGTCAAAAAGTAGCGAAGGAGAAAACTTGAAATGAGCCAAACAGTGACTGCTTTCAACACCTGGGTCAAAACCACACTTCAAAATTCACAGTCAGAATTTGCAAGTGTTGTTTTGGTTAAGTATCCTGTCGAGGTACCATAAAGTTGGCAAAAAACAAAAAAAAAATTGTTTGAATATATTATTTATGATCCTTAATCCTTTTTAACCCAGGCGTGCTGTTTTCACCTTCAGACTGAAAAAAATTGGTTACTGTGTCGAGTAGAAAAGGAGAAATGGCCCATTTGGAGGAACAGCCATCTTCATGCTGCTAAAGCTCCCCCGCCAATAATAAAGACACATTTACTGTATTTATTGGAGACCCACAAGGGATCAACTACACAGATTCTACATTAAGGTAACGACAGCAGCATACGCTAAGACTACTTGAATATAAGACGTCCATAACATGTCATACATATTTCAACAGTCCCTGACCCTGACAAATGTATCTTTGTCAGATTTTATGTATTCATGTTAATATGTGCCGGTATATATATAGATATCTGGGCCAGTCGGTATCTTTATTTATTTATTTTTTTATATATAAGAGTATAAAAATAAATTAAACTTACACATAGACTCAAATTGAGCTTCAATTTAAAGGTACATATATCACATCTGCAAATGTATATTATAGATATTTTCCAAAGCATTGCAAGCATTATAAACATCAACTTAAAAAAGACTATTTAGTTGCAAATACAATTTAAGACATTTTCTAAAAAGAAAAACAAAACCCAAAACCCCCCAATTGATTAAACAAAACTGTTGCCTCAAAGTGCTATGGAAGACTATGATTCACTCCAAATGAAGCCCACAGCTGGGTGCCCACATGATAACCTAATCAACATTACCGCTCATTAAAATGAGATCTTCAGATAAGTATATTTATGGAGAATTATGCAGCCCTAGCTTATCTTTTATCTCAGAGTACAGAAACATCACAAAATCTCCACCAAGGACCTTCCAAAAGCGAGTCAGTTTACTCAGGGGCTTAAAAACCAAGGGGGGAAGGGAAAGAGGAGGGTGTAGGAAAAATAGTTCCCAATGATGCATCATCAGCCAACTACACACTAGAGTCACATTTGCATGATTTCTAGATTGAAGTGCTCTGCTGCTGTTGCTGCTGAGGAGGAGGATGAGGAGGAGGAGGTGACTGTGTGTGTGTGTGTGTGTGTGTGTGTGTGTGTGTGTGTGGGGGGTCTCAGGCCATACATCAGGATCGACCCTAACAACTTTGAGTACACTCACTCAGGGAATGAGAGGCTTCTCTGCTTGCTGGTAGAGCCCACAACACTGCTGCACAGCAAACAAGCCCACAAGAGACTCGCAGATGCAGGCAGGCGTGAGGGCAGCGCTGCATCACATACATCTCCAAGGTAAACCAGTTTGAAAGAGGAACCTCCATCTGTGAGGAGCGTGCTCAGTTTTTCTCCTCAAGGACTTAAAGCTAGTGTATTAATGCTTCAGAGCACGAATAGACACGCACACGCACTCACCCTCGCGCATGGTCAACATGATGGATCGTGCCAGCGCCTGGGTTTACTCCAACAGGGAGAATAATAATGCAAGCTTTATATTCACAGAGGTCAGTGTCATCAGTGTGTCAACAAAACAAATGAGCTTGACCTTGGTATATTGCAAATCCTGCTTCATAACCTCGTCTTTCCACACCTTTTAACAAGCATCAAACTGCCTGGTAAGATGCTTGTTGTATCAATTCCACAATTCCTCTCGTAGACAATACTCAAGGTTAACTGCGCAACAAACATTTATTAACAGACGCTTCGTAGCCTTCAGCTCCCTGGAATCTAGTTCATGCACCACATAACACTCCGTATTACAAACACCTGACCTGTCCTATCACATACCCCTCTTCCAACCACATTCTTATTCACTCAGGTGTACATATCTTAACGCCACAATCCATTTGTTTCGCCAAACCACATGTCAACACTTGGAATGGGATGAGCATTAATTAATAGGGGGGGGGGGGGGGTAGATTAATTACCTTTACTAAATTCTGACTTCTGACATTGTCTTGAATTTATCTTCAATTGATCTAAGTGATAGCTCATTCATCAACATTACATTTTACCATACGTAGATTGGCACTGGACATTCACTATGCAGCGTTAGACTGGGCCATGCAATCTGAAATTCTTCATTCATTCATCTTCTGAACTCGCTTTATCCTCACTAGGGTTGCGGCTGAAATTACTCAGCATTTACAAATACACATTTGTATACTTTTGGCCCCGCGTAATTTCTTCCACTTTTAGTTTCAATCATTTACTTGTAGTGGGCAACATCACTATAGAAATTTGACCTCCTCACATTCTTAAACCAACTTAGAAAATTTGGCATGGATCAGGAGTCTGCAGGGGGGACTCTCGGGTTATATAAACCAATATATTGATCTTAACCTATTGTTTCTTTTTGTTTTAGTTGCTCCTGTGCCCCCACTACAGCAAAGTCATTTAGTTTGTGTGGAGTTGTTAGCTGTATGTCAATCCATCATGCAGTGTCCCTGTTCTGAGACAAAGTGGGACATGGTGGAATGTGTTCCAGCTCAGATGGGCCTCAGTCCTTCAGGTTGTCTTCACCGACCCCCTGAGCTGACAGCTCTGTCAGGACGTTGTCCAAGTAGTTGGGGTCAGGGTAGCCATGGCCTGTCAGGTTGGAGCCAAACTCTGTCTTGTGGTGTATTTCATTCCACACCACTGTGTCTGACTCGCCAGTGGTGCTGGATGTGCCAATGGTGAAGATAAGGCGTCGGTCCCAGGCCATGATCAGTAGCTTCAGGACCTGAAGGTAAAGAGATTGAATGGGAATTATCTTCCTCTTGTGGGACAAAAGAAGAAATTAACTCCATACAGAACTGGTGACATTTAACATCTGATTTACAACCATAACTTTCCTGTCATTAGGCATGAGAATCAAGAACTGGTTCCTGTTGAGGACTGGTTCAGTGTTTATCAATTCCATGGAATCATTTGGCAGTTTATCTAACGATTCTCTTATTGATTGTAGCCAGCACGAGTTATGTCATGAAACTTGCAAACTACGCACACTCGATTCCAGCAACTAAAGGGGAGGCTAAGTCACGGCCTTCTACTTCCGGTCCACGGGTGTTGTGGCATAGGCAGACCACCCGTTTTTGATGGGAAGCAAACGTGAGGTGAGGTTTTATGTGGGCTTAGTAAGAAACTACAATGCATCGCGTATGTGACGTCACACTGCGCTCAGCTGTGGTGTGCAGTCTGTGATGCGCGCACAGTCGTGTAGTCCAAATTACTTGCAAATGATTCAGCCGTTGGTTAACCGAAGTAGTTGAAACACACATCAATAACTATTATTTATTATGAGGTACAACATGTGTGTGATTCAGGGCACATGACAAACCACATACGATTTTATCATTTTATTTCCGATTGAATAGCATTCATTAATTTTCCCATCTCAGGCCCCATGAGCCTCGCGGAAGAGGCGGAGACTCAAGCTAACCATTACAAGACGTATGTTACGTAGGTTTCGCACGTGCATTGCTATCATAAACAACAATGGCGGCCACGGGGTTTAACTGCCCCAAAGTGTGGCTTCATTTGACCCGAAACAGATGGGAGGTAACACAATGAACATGCAGAAACAATTGCGCACACAACACGCAATAATTTGAAACAAGTGTCGTGTTTTTGACATGCTTCGACTGATGAATCTCAATCCAGCACCAACTGCAGTGCCAAAGCTATGACCACCTCTGCTTTACTACTGAAGGCAACTATGGTAAGTAGCTACCCCACTGTCTATGTGCAGTGTGCACCATGTGCTTCTTTATTAAAAAATGCTATAATAGTTACATTAAACAAATGTCCTCTGCATTACATTTAGAAGATGACCGTAAGAATCGGTAAGAGAATCGATAAAGAATTGAGTCGTTAAGCAGTATCAATAATACCATCTCTACCTGTCATGTGTGCATATTTAAATGTGACGTACAAATAAAAACCTACACTGGTGTGAGCCAAACCTTAACATATAAAAGTACAATCTACAGAGTAATTTTTAAAGCTTTCAGTTCATTCTTTCAAGATTGGAACCAACACTTACCTTCCTGCCTTTCTCGTTGTCTGGGAGGTAGCAGTGTCGAGGGAACCCTCTTGCACTAAACTTCTTCCCAGGGTTGGGGTGCTCATTGGTCTACAAATATCAACAACAAAAACAGTCAAGAGAACTAAGCATTTTTGTATTACTTTTCTCTAATTTGATTACACAAAATGAAACAAAACTAAGATTTGCTTCAGTTTATTGTATTGTTTATTGTATTGATCTTGATGGGAGAGATCACCTGGAATTCATATTGTGTCACCCAGAATTTCTAGTAATTGATTGAATAAATAAATAATAATAATAATAATAAAAAGTATGGTGAGTTGTGAGAGACAATCATAATCCATGAAGGACATAACAAAGCTGAAACTGAAGCACTGTGGTACTGTTTATCTGTCAAAGGTTCATTGTCGTTGGTCTCAGATGATGCAGGTCTTTCATAATTCATAGTTTGAGTTATTGTTTGTTCAGTATTAATTGTCAGTCTTGTAAATACATGCTGGACTGACCGTACATATCCTGACCAAGGAAAATAAAATGATCACTTTGTGCAGTAATCTACACGTGGCTTTTCTGCCTCCATCCATAATAATATACATTATACAGACTAAATATTGTCTAAACTTAATGTTTATTTGCAAAATACTATAACAAATTATTACATGATCAAATACAAATGAATTTGAGAAAAAAAAAAATCTCCATTTTTAATGCCTAGGGTCACCAGAAATTTGTGATATTAAAATGAGGTCAGAGGCAGAAACATTTGGGAACTACTGATCTATAGTATAAGTGTAGTTTGATGTTGGTTCAAGAACAGCTCTTTAAAATCATCTGCCAAAGCTCGGTTCAGCACACTAATAAGGGATTCTAATTTTCTGTTTTTATTTTCCCTTTCTTGTCTGTGAACTCCTTTTAAAAGACAGGCAGGCTTAGTGTTCATATAAGCTATGAAAGGATGAGAGGATTCAGTGAAATGCTGCATTGTGCTATGCTGACCTGACCTGCCAGATGACCTCTTGTATTCTTTCTCCCTTGGGAGAGGAAACCCAGTCCATTGGTAGAACAAGGTCAGTTTATTGACTATTACAGCTCATCTCTGCAGTCACAATGAAATATGCAGCTTTCTTCCCTTTCACAACCTCAACAAATCCTCCCACCAACCCAAAGCCACGCTGTAAACCATGCTGAAAATCTGTCATATAACCACAAAAAACAATAGCTTTGTAAAATCTGTATATTGATAATAATGATTATTTATGATAGTCTTTATACAATATGAGATTACTTTAATTTAAAATAAAATACAAATAAAACAACTCACAAAAACAGTCAATCAATAGGAAGTCATGATATCATATTGTTAATGTGCAGTTATAAACTCATAGTAGTAGAAAAATTATCCAAAACATTACAGGGCAGTTCAAGTGTTTATCTGATCATGAAGCTACATTTAAGGTTACCTTTCCGGTTCTTCACTATTGTCTCCAAATTCTCACTTTTGATGGGTAGAGTTCCCATGAGGATTGGTGGTAGAAATGATTCATGGCTTTATCTCTTTTTTTAGCACTTGCATCTGCGGTGCGGCTTCTTTAACTCTAGCAGAAAGGGCCACTGAACTCTGAATGTGCTAATGTCACTCCCCTATGTGAACTCATTAGTAGTCAGATCATGTGCACAAATAGCCAAAAAAAGTAACATTAACTCCATATGAAAAATATGAAATACATGTTAAATAAGCTACAGGAGTCCTTCAATTCAATGGTATCCTATATTTTTCCTTTTATTTCCCAGCGACCCTGAGGAGACGTTCACTGCCCAGAACCATAAGAACTTTATCTTCACAGTGATTTACACAAACCCCAACATCTCACCTTTCTGCACGAATAAGTGCCCGTCAAACTTAAGCGGATAAGCGGCTGTTGTAGCGAACACAGAGATTTACAGAGGAGAGGTGGGGAGACAAAAGAGAGAGGGGAGGGAGGGGGGGGTTGGTTGGGGGCGAGACAAAAGCAGCAGAGTGTATTTTGTGAAGCAACACATTTCTGACCTGGATGCCTGCAGGAATGTCATAGACAATGCGAATGGTCTTGGAGTCTGCATAGCCAGGCAGGCAGTGAGGGATGACATGATACTCCATCTTCCCAGGAGGCTGAGTGCCGGTTTTCTCACCATAGATGGTCTTGCATGTTGGGCACTGAAGGCTTCCATCCTGGATATACATAATCACATAGTATTAAACATAAAGTGATACGATTTAGATGGAGTGTGGGTCTGATATTTAACAGTATTCCGATTATACGTATCCTTTTTCATAAGATAAAATAATAAAAGAAAAATGTGCAATATTAGCTCCAATGCAGCCCAAGCTGTTTTCTACAGAACCTGGTGCTGATGAACCAGATTCTGCGGCTGTAATTGTTCTACTTTTATTTATTTTATGATATATAATTTAGGGTCTTGAGAGTCCTCCTTTTTTTTTTTTCTTAATATTTTCTGTAAACTTCACAAGAATTGGTGCTGGGAGATCCCTGTATATTTAGTTTTAAGACAATATCTTAAAGAAACGTTTTCTTGTAATTTAATGTATTCTTAGAGGCAGTGCCATATTGGAGGAGGTAGTATTCTGACTGCAAATGTATCATCATAAATATTGGTCTTCTTGAATAATATTTGTTCACTGTATTTGCCCTGAAAAAACATCAGTTGACGCCTATAATTCATGCACATTAATTAGTGCACAACTATTTTGTAAGTGTTGTCAGGAATGATGATTTGGTAAGAGTATATTGTAGGTGTTATGTGTGTACAATAAGATTAAGATTTCATGACGGTCATAAAACTTTAGAAGGGTATAATTGAAGTGACACAACAATGTCTGGCTCTCAAGCCTTTACCCACCTTATTGCCATTGTTGTACATGGCCACCAGGCACAACAGATGGTACATGTGACCACACTTGCCAAGTTTTCCCACCAGCTCTGGCTTGATGCCTTTGTGCTGCAGGACGCCTTCATAGCCTGATGACATGACCAGCCTTTCCATGCAGATGGTACAGTCCTGGAATAGCCAACCAAAATACTTCAGCTGCCATTCGATGCAACTGTGTGTTGATGATACTTTCAGTCTTTGTTAGGACATCAAACTGTGATAGTGTGTAACTCTTGAAGGGTTTAAATCTTTCATATCGTGCATGTGTGTGTTTTTCCTTCTTTTTTTGGGGGGGGGGGGGGGGGGGGCACTCTTTTTCTTACCTCATCTGGCATCACTTTAATCTTCTCTGTGTATCTTCGCACAACATCCTCTGGGTTTTTCCCTTGTCATAAAATAAAACACAAGAGAGATGAGAGGCCATCAAAGAGAAGCCAAACTTGCCACTTACATCCGCATACCACAAGAAAATGTGAGAAGCCAGTGGACCACAGAGAGGGTTTGACCGTCAGCTAAACACGGCTCGACTACGTGATGGATGACAAACTTTGATCTAGCTGTAGTGGCCTGGGAGTGTCTACCACCCCGTTTTGTTCCCATAAAAGTACATGAAAACAGTATACATGTCTGTGATGGTGAGCAGGAGGTCACCTTCAAACTGCCACATCACAAGCAGTCATCCTTGCCCTCTATGATAATCCCCGTGTGCAACCAGGCTAGCATGGCTGAGAGCACACCCCCAGCTTACACCCCTAATACGCTTACAGCCAACCTCTTTTGCTCTGCAGCCTTTTGTTTGTTCATTTGAGGGACAGCCAGCAAATACAGGGGAGGGATGGCGTCAGAAAAAAGGAAAAACTGACAGTAAAAAAAACCATTAAGGGTAAAGGTAGGAGTGCAAACAGAAAAAAAGGAGAAGATGACATAGAGATTCAGTTCTGCATTTTCTGCCACTGCTATTTGAAGGCTTCATTAGCCAGATCAAAAGCTACTCTGACCTTTTTCTGTGCAAAAGCAAAGTAGGATAAGCCCAAATCTCTCTGCATGAGAATACCACATCTCCATTCCCCTCACAGTCTTTCGCAATGCCTGACTTTCCCCTTCTTCTCCAGACACAATACTATTTTAACAAGCTGCCTTATTCCATAGCAACCCGCCAACTTGTTTTACAGCACCAAAATTCCTAATTATTTGAAATTTTTCCAGAAAGAACATGATTAGAAATATATATGTATATGTGTGTGTGTGTGGGAAATACTGAATAGACAGGGCTTGAGGTTACGACAGCAATTAGTTGGAATTCGTAACCCTCAAAGATCTAAACAAGCTCTGATGTACCTACTGATCTGAAAGGTTTTATATCCTTTGATCCACTAATCCTATCAACACATAGAAATAATTCAGGTAAACTGTTGTTTCTCAGCTTTCATACCATCAGATGTGACCCAGTTGGGTCACAATGTCCACATTGAGGTTTACATTTTAAAAATCCCATATAGTTTGACAAATGACAATGGCTGTGGGCATTTGTTTTTAAATTCAGTTAATGACACACACAACTGTGCAGAAGTCTTAGGCAAACTGTCATGTTACAAATACATTTATTTATTTTTCATTCTCTCTTCTTCTGATGGAAGAAAATACAGGAATTATGTGTGCAGCTTTAAAAGACACACAATTCAGTTTTAAACAGGATGTGAAGGTTAATGTGACTGTTTGGTGTGACCCTTATCCTCATGATGAGAACCAGCACAGTTGGAAAAATCTGACACATGCTGAACAAGATCACTCCGAGAGCACAGACCTCTGCAAAGCAAGGTTTGGATCTGGATGTTAGTAACTTATTTGTAAACTAGTGTTCCGTATTCCCTAACGATTTATTTTATTGGACATCAGCAATCCCTTAGAGGGTTTAAAAAAATCCATCGTCCCGATTTTGAGATATGGCCATTTCAATATTTGACCATGTATGACGTCTTCTCTGACGTTATGCGACATCGCACAATGACCAAATTTCACGTGTTAGATGTAATGTTAAATATGAAGCACAAGATATTGTTGGATTTAACAAAATTTGTCAATAACCCTGCTTTAAGGTAAAGGTAATACATTTTGCAAATATACCATTCGCATGATGTCAAAATATGACATCATCAAGCCTATCGGTGTTATCTCATCTGATGTCTGAAGGTAACATGAAGTGAATGAAAAATACTGTGTGATACTATCTTGTCTAGATTTTGAGATATCACCACTTCTGTGTTGTAGCTGTTGACCTTCACTGTGACCTTGACCTTTATAGCTCAAAATTTAATGGTTTCTTCCTTGACGCATTATCAATAATCTCTGAAAGTTTCATCAAAATCCATC
Organism: Siphamia tubifer; assembly: GCA_020466265.1. Classification (NCBI taxonomy): domain Eukaryota; kingdom Metazoa; phylum Chordata; class Actinopteri; order Kurtiformes; family Apogonidae; genus Siphamia; species Siphamia tubifer. Next base: position 29,941,423 of record CM035791.1, on the reverse strand, counting down.
CATAACTTTTTGGGTTATCTTGCTGACAAACAAACAAACAGAGAAAAACACAAGGTAAAACATAACCTCCTTCGCGGATGTTATAAAACCTAGTATAAGACTTTGGTACAGTATTGTATTTTGCTGAAAAATTCACTTCCCCTGTTCTGAAATAATAACCTTTGCATTTACTTACAATGAGCTTTCATGAACATCAACACATCAACAAGTTAAACAGCAAATGACATACTTTTTCGCGACAAACAGAGTATATAGTATAATAATAAATAGTGACAAATCACTTAAGGAAGGTTAAATGTCAAGAAAATGTGTTTTTTCAGAAGTCAGCACAAAAATAGTTCTACATCATGGAAATGGAAAATAAAATTCACTCCCTGAACATTGACTTAAAGCTTTAATAGAATCTAACTTTAAAGAAGATTTGGGGAAAGTAAAATGTTGTAAGTAACTATTTGGTCCATCTGTGCTTGTAATGGAAAAAAAACTGAAGGGTTGAGTTGGAGGACAAACTCTGGGCAATGAAAGAAACTCAACAGCCACACTGATCAATTTGGACAAAGACCCTCTTGGGATGGGAACGGTTTCCGGAGCATCCATTGACCAACACTTATTTAAGTTGAGAGCCATTCAACCAAACACTAGATCCTCTTTCAAACCAACTCAGCACAACAACCCCTTGTTAATTACTTTCCTCACAGCTGTCTCTGTCAATCTGTGAGTAGAGTAACATCTATAAACTGTTGAAGTCACTGTATTTATTCATTAAATGTGAACTAGCAGACTCAGTAACATTTTAAAAGGATTGGTTTGAAATAACGGGAATGTTTTGCTAATTGGCTGCATGTAGCCTCGGGGTTGTTAAATTTATTGTTAACACTCGTACAGAATTTTAAGTCACCACAGGGAAGCACTATTTTCTTTTCTGCTGTGCATGTTTTTGTAAAAACATATATCAAAAGGAGGCTACATCCCTACTCCTTAAAAATTGAAGCTGAGGCTGCTCTGATTGGTCAACCCCACATGTAGGCCACTGGTGCATAGGTCGTCAAAAGGGAACACAGACATTTGAAAGAACACAGGGAACTTTATTCAAAGGTTAACAAAAAACCCCAATTACGTTTCCATTATCAAAACAAATTTAGATTTCAATTTCATGGTTTTGCACATTTAACAACAGATTCACAGCTGATATGGAAACATCTTGCAAAACTTGGCAAGACTGAAAGAGAGTGCTGATTGTCAGGGCTTGGGCCAGTGCTCACATCTCTCCTCTCCTCTCCTCTCCTCTCCTCTCCTCTCCTCTCCTCTCCTCTCCTCTCCTCTCCTCTCCTCTCCTCTCCTCTCCTCTCCTCTCCTCTCCTCTCCTCTCCTCTCCTCTCCTCCCCTCTCCTCTCACCTCTTCTCAGGTGTTTTTTCTTGGTTTTGCGGCGCATGCCATTGATCCCGGGTACAGGCTTCATGTCACTCTTGTTGATGGGTGGTGGGTGCAGTATAGGCTTTGGGGCCCGGGTCAGGCAGACTGGTAAACCTGCAGCGCACATCAGGATACCTGTCATACCTGATGCATATAAACAACACACACAATCACACAAACAAATACACACACAAAAAAAAGTGGAAAAAGCAATAAATAAGAATGCTTTTAATCATCTTGTAATATCAGAACCATATAAATTGTTCTAAACATCTGCAGAGCAGATGTGGTCTTACCTGCCAACGCTGGGTGTACTGGACCAGATCCAGTCAGATTCTTTACTGGGAGAGCAGGAACTCTACAAGAGAAATAAAAGACTATGATGAGTGTCTTGATCCATAGTTGTAAATGTAACATCAGTGTCACAGAAAGTATCTTGAATTAATCTGTTCTGTTCGTTGTTAGACTAACTCGGTTTATCTTTAATTCATCTCTTGGCCTTCGTCGCTGTTTTTCTTTTCCAAATTGAGTACTTTTCACCTTCTTTTTTATATGGTTAAGTACTTTTCACCATATAACTGTGTCCATTTTACTGTAATAATTGGCTTTACTTGGAGAATTTCCATTTTCGCAACAATTTCTAATCTACTTCTTCTCGGAGGCAAATATTGCAGCTCTACTGTATTTGTTTGACAGTATTAGTTATATTTCTCCATTTCCACTAAAACTGTATTCTGAAATGTGTTGATGTTGAGTGTTTGTGGAAAAATTTAAGATTTCTTTATAGGTTTGGGAAATTCTCCACCTTTTAAGTTTTTCTGAGCTTGTGAAAAGTTAACTTTTTATGCAGATGTCATCCTCACAGAGTAGTGAGTGGTGCAAACATTATGATTTCAACAATATGATGCATTGAAATCGATTAAACAAAAAAAAGAGTATATAAGTTAGTTCAAATGTGTTGATCTTTAAGCATGTAATGAAGTAAAATGCAACAAACACATTAATGTAGCCGTAAAATTAATCCAAAAACATAATATTGAAAGCACCAACAGGAACCATTTTACTGCACAATCATATCCATTGTGTTTATTAAACATACTTTGGCACAACTTTTAATTTGAATTAGAGTATTTTCAGTCCGAATACTTCTTCCACTACTGTAAGCGACCTCTAAAATAGACAATAAATACTCTTCTTCGTGCACTGCTGCTTATTACACCACAAGTGAGAAAACTGAGAACAGCAGTCAGTTCTTCTCCCTATGCCATGAAAAACACTGGAGATAAAATGTCACATGTGCTTCACCACAGAGACAGAAACAACTGCAATGGGATGAGACAGCCTGACTCATGTACAAAGCAGTGCAGCAGAGCCTGATTCACAATGACATTTGGAGAGGCTGGAGTTCATGGCAAACACAGACGACAAAGACAGTTGACTTGCACACTCTTCAAGATCTGTGGAGCAGAGCGGACAAAAGCACTTGGGCATATAAGTCTGAGAGTCTGTTTTTAGTGGACCATAGCTTCGCCTCCACCCCACATCTCATGGCTGGGGAAACAATAAAAATGAGCTAAAGGACAAGGAAGGACTGTTTAATGCACATCAAAGTGTAAAAAAAAAACCTCATATAAAACTTTGTAACATGATATATTTACACAACTCTTTGTGTATCATATCACTTAGTGGTGTGTGAAAAATATAGGATGTCACAAAAAAAATCCCATTGCATGAGATGTTTGTATCAGGAGTGACTACACAGTCAGGAGAAATTATGTTTAATAGGATTTATTTGAAGATAAAATGGTTTATTCTTTTCTTATTTCAAACCAAAACATTCTGGGGGATGGTTATTTTATGATGTTCCAAAGTTATTACAAATGGTCAATGTGGACCCCCACTAAACTTTACCACCCCTTCTGAAAATGTTGGCCGACCAGATCCTTTTTTTTCCAACACAGACAGCCTTCCTTTTGAAAGTTCTTATGGTATGTCCAAATATGCTTTCCTGTTGGAGCTTGTTCATGAAATATTCTAACAAATTCACATTGTGCATTCACATTTGACTGAGTTTGGGTGTACTTCAATGCACAGAATGCCTTTTCTGTTGCAATAATTGTTATGCCTGTTCTTGAAAGCAGAAAAAGAAAGACCTCTCTGAGCAAAAAGAGCAATCAAGTTTGAAACAAATAATAATTAGGTGATGAAATTATGTTAAACATTTTGGGACATCCTCTATGTGCACACACCATGAGGAATCAACACTGTCACTATTCTCCTACTGTACATTAAAGGAGCTAGCTCGGGAATAAAGGACTCTGAAATTATGCCAAAGACACCAATGCATTGTAGAGACATGAACTGAATATATTGACACTGATGAACCGGTGGGTTTATGTGACCACTAGAGACAGTAGTGAGTAACTCTGTGGATGATGAGGAAAACTAAGGCCCAGGAGCAGGGGCCTCCAATCCCGGTCCTTGAGGGCTGGTATCCTGAATGTTTTAGATGTACACACCTGATTTAAATGATAAGCCTGTCATTAAGCTCTGCAGACGTCTGATAACGACCGCTAGGTATACTGGAAGAAGGAAACATCTGAAACATGCAGAACAGTGACCCTTGAATACCAGGACTGAAGTCTCCTGCCCAGGGGCCTTGGACCAAAGCATCAGAAAGTACCCATATGGGATTAGAAACAATGAGAAAAAAGTTTTATAGTCAAATAAAGTAACAAAATATAAGCAACAAGTACGGTTGTTGGCTCTAAATGAAACAATGGAGTATAATACTGAAATGATAATGTTTATTCTAGACTGGTGAGTTTGATTTTGGGGCATATATATGAAAGCCTAAAGGTATTATGTGATGCTATTATGTTTACTAAGAAGGTCATTTGTTGATTCATGTTCAGAATAAACTCTCACAGATCTTAACCTGGATCAGACGATTCCAAACAGATCTTTTTTTGCAGTTATTAATGACGCAAACTGTAGAGAAAATAGTGGTATTGGTGGTTTTACTGTGACTGTTTCTGTCTAAAAACAGAGCTAAGCTAACAGAGCTAGAATGTGAAGATGATGAGATACTGTTACTTTGAGTGACTAGAAAAATAAGTGGTTATGATGATGAAACATTTATACAGATATGTGATCTTTCTACTTTATTCACTGAGTGATACAGTTTGAGGGTACATGGTGTTGAATTTTTGGTTGCTTTTGTAGTCATAAGTGTTCTGGTGTATGCCTTCCCTCTGCTGTTGATAGTTTAGACAATAGTCTACTACATAGAACTCCCTTAACTTATATGCCTTTCCATAAACTACATAATAACTAAACTAAATAAACGAATAAATAACAAAAAATCTTGTGAAATTATCAACTTACATGTCAAAATAACTTAATAACACTTAACAAATTATTTAACTTCTACTTGCCCCACTAAAAATGTAAAGGTGCTGCAACTTAATCAATGGAATGTATATATATTTAAATAACAGTGTACAGTAATAATGTTTTAAGATGATTCAAAAGAAAAACACTGTCATTGTATTCTACTCTAAAGAATACATTATTTATCTAATCCCATAAACGTACTCACGTTTTCATTTCTAACCAACATTTTCTCAGTAACTGCACCTGGTAACATTCATTTAGAGATTTTACTTCTTTTTATTTTTTGCACATATATTTTTGAATCTCTTTGGTCTTGAATTGAGGGACTAAAGGTTTTGGTCCAGCAGCTTCCAGACATTTTAACAAATCCACATCAGGACACTGCTTTGATATTTACGAGAGTCTCTGTTCTTGTGCAAATGGATGTGAGTCCTGGCTGAGGCTGATGTGTCCTATCTCATCTCTGTAGAAGGGAATATTCATACAGTGTTTCTCACACTTGTGGGCCAAATACCAGGCTCAGGGTGGGACCAGCTGAATCCTGTTGTGTGAATCTTAACGGCTCAGTGAGGGAGAAAAATAGTGCACAGTGACACATATGTAAATAAAAGAAGGAAGCTTATCTTGTTTCACTTCTCGAGAAAAAATACTGAATTCAGATTTATGAAACCATGAATTGTTATACTTTGATTCATGCAAAGATTACAGGAAGTGATTTCACACTTTTAACCACAGTGTAGGAGGTATTAAAAGGTGAATCCCACTGCTACCGTCTTTGCTTGTAACAAAAACCAGTCGGTCAATACTTTGTGTCTACCCATCACGGACTGAAACCAAAAGGTTGAGTCAGAGGTTGGCAGCTTTTCTGTCCGTCTGGAAGATGAGGTAGTCTTTGTTTACACTCGTAACAAAAAGTGAGAGCCAGAGGAAGTGAAGCAAATAATAAAGTGTACTGGGAAACTCATTAGCTTAAGTAAAAAATTAGAACACATGTAATAGCAGGGTTTCTCTCCATTTAAACATGCACTTAGGCACAAAGAACTAAGTAACTGAAGGCACCTCCTTTTTGGAGTGAGTGTTTAATTTAGTCTCTTCACAGAGAGCACAAATAATTTTCATTAGGAGCAGAAACATGACATGCATTGAGAGCCCTTAAGACCAATTCACCAAATTAAAACCTGCACAGTAATATGACCATACAGAGGATCTGTCAAGGATGTGTAATGTAACATTAATTAAAAATCCTCTTCATCTTTATTGCTTTACATTTTCCAAACCTAGCAGGAAACTCACTATCAGCCAGAATGCACTGCATAATAAATATGTGATGTTGATGAAACAGCTGCACACTGTGATTCCACAACCACCAAAAACAGCCAGCAGTCATTATCTGCTAGATTACTGGATAAAAAGTGAGCTAACACGCTCACTGTATCCACTTTATGTCTCAACAAATAAATTCACATCTTACATTGTGCTGTACCATATATTTTTGCACATTTGTGATGTCCTGCAGGAATCTTTCTTGTGTTAGGTGTTTTTAACCAGCCGTTGAACCTGCCGCCTGTGTGCACCTGCAGCCTTCATCACACTGTGCGCCCTGCTAAGCTCTTTTCTCATGACTTGTTTTTGTAGAAGTGAGCACCTCTGTGGTCACTGACCCTGTCTGTCCTAGCTGTGCCTTAAGCACTAGAGTGTATGACACATGCCACCTCCTCACACTCTGCTGACATTCGCTATTGCAGAATAACATGCAGTGCTTAACTCTTACCTACCCTACCCTCTTTTTGCTTTACTACAAAAATCTTAAAAATCAGTGACTCACTGGAGTTGTAATAACACAATATGAAAAACATCTGATGATTCTGAACAAATTCTCACACTGGCTTGTATTCAGATCTTGTCAGTAATTATATCTCATTGTTAGTATAAACAATTCCCTTTCCCTATCCACTACCACACTGATGCTCCAGCATTACACTTCTGACAAGATACATCCACTGAACCAGTCTGAACCTCGTCACCTCTGCATTTCTTTCTCTCTGCCAACTCAAATTTTTCTCTTCCTCTTGACCTGCGTTCCCTTCTCTCCCCTCTGTCCGTCTTGTCTGGAACTGACAGCAGAAGTGGAGCAAATATTCAGGTCTGTTAATTAATTAAAAGGATGTGTCCAAACCCAAAACCAGGAAGTATACATTTAAGATGAACTTCATTCGATGGTTCACTCAATAATTTTTCAAATACTCTTTCTGACCTAAAAACTTCATATCTCGACTATTGACCCCATATTAATTACAGCCCTGTCAGGTCAGGTTTTGAGGGTCAATGTCCTTTTTCTGTCTTCTGCTCAGTACCGTCTCCCAAATCCTGAGGGAAGCTCCAGTCTGCCTTGAGGAATTAATCAGATTGAGAACGATATGATTCCCCAAATAGAGAGCCCACATTAGGCCTAGTTAGGAAAGTGCTGATGGAGGACTAATATCTCCTCATCTGTTTATTATGCACCATAAAGACAGTGAGAGGGGGTTGCAGAGAGAGAACTCCAGGAGTGCTTAATTGCATATTGATGTGAGTAGTGGGAGGCAGAGACAAGCCCAACCCCCTGCAACAGTAAAGGGGGAATACGACACTTTACAGTGCACCTGAAATACCCTGAGAATAAACAATAGTCACACCGAGACCTTTCCAAATTTCATCAGTTTGGTCCAGATGAGCCCTCATGATTTATTCATCAATTTTTATATTAATTGTGTCTTATTGGAAGAACCAGAGCAGAGCAGTGAGGCAGCTCACAGAGGGATAATGATCTCTGCACTCGACACAGCCCTCCAGTCAAAACTCAGACGAGCTGTTTTAACACAAGGAAACTGGAGCTCTACAACTCAGCCAACAGCAGTACATATGTGCAGCTGTGACACTATCATCTGAAGAAAACTACATTTTTCCCTCCCTCTTATCTCTCACCTGTCTCCTTACATTTTGACTTCACGCAGAAAGCAGTGATTCTGTCTGAAGACGTGTAACGTTAAATACTGACATGCACAAGCTGAAAGCACAAGAGGAAGTGGTTTGACTGACACCAAGTACCTGAAAAAAAAATCCCCAGAGATCTTGTGAAATCCTGTTCATTCCAGCACAAAATATGTCATAAAAACATTTTCTCAACTCAATGAAAACTTAAAAGTATAACCACAAATTCAGGCAAAATATACATAATGATAAGTACAAGTTTATTAATTTTTTTCCACATAATCTTACACTTCTAAACCTATCTGCCTATGTAATATATTTGTGATGTTCAAAGATACATTATTTGGGCTTTAATTACACTGATATTCATTCAAGTCAGAAGTTATGAGCAGCAAATCTATTTCAATCTGTGTTTTTGTTGTCATGACTTTCACTCATAAACGACAGTTGGTGAAGTTCATAGCAGGTTAAAGGTACAGTTATTGTGATGTGAAGATACTGTTGGTGCATCCTTTGGTTAATATGATAAAATGATGTGTTGACTCAAACCAGCAGATGGTGCCACTTCTAATAGTTGTGCAGAACTGGGAAGCAGAATTTGACCACTTCCCCCAACACACGGACCTTAACCAACTGTTTCAGGTGAAAATGCAAGGATCAATATTATTCAATACAATATTTGAGCCTTCATTGTCATTGATGCTGAGGTCATAACAACTCACTGTGCTCCAATGACATGTGAAAAGTTTTTTTCTTAAAACATTTGTACTGCGACCTTCAGAGACTGCAGTCTGAACTGTAGTCATGACTGTGTTTATACGAGTTAATGCTGCTGCTTTATAAACACAAACGACAATATGCCAAATACCATCCTTGTACCCAACACCAGTTATATTAGGGCGTGGGCGTGTGAAAATCTGATCTGATATTTTACATTCTGTGTGGGTTTCTCTGGTATCTGTCTGTAGCATGCTTGTGGGAACGTGGAAGGAAGTTTACACCTTAAATTGTGTGTGTGTGTGCGTGTGTGCGTGCATGTGTGAGCGTGCGTTTGTGTTTGCAAGCTCTCATGTCATGCTGCGTGTATGTTAACCACAGTCATCCTGTATGTCGAGCCACTCGCCTGAGAACCAATGTACTGAGCTTCACCCCGTCTCTTCCTCTTTCACTCTCGCTCTCTGTCTCTACAAAAGCCCATATGCTGTGAGGTGAAAGGGTCACATTTCATCCACACTCCCACCTGAGTTTTCAGTGAATTCCTAAAATACAGAAAATCACATTGCTCAAAGGGTCATTGTTTGCTGCCTTTTACATAAAACTGTGCACAAAAAAATGCATGATATCTCCACCTGCTCAATGGCTAAAACAAGGTCATGGCCTGCTATGATGAGCACAAACCTTATAGGTTTTCCTCTCAGGGACATGGAAATAGGCCATAGAAAGTGGAAGTGTGTGCCTGGGTGAAGGACAGTATTATTCAAACATGTAGTAAGTGTGTCTCTCCCTATGAGCAGCAGGAACAAAATGGAATCAAATTAGATCATGAGAGGGTTTATTTTAGTAAAGAAAGCAGGATAGGGAGTAAAGTATCGGTTACAACGCTAGACACACTTTTTTTTTCCCTTAGTTCCTTTCACTGAATCGCTCTGAGGTCAGAGCGCTCTGCTGAAGCTCCCATTTTTCCTTGATCCATTATTCATTCTTCCCCAGTGGAGCTCTGCCTCCATGGTAAATGGTTTCCACAGTTACACCAGAGCCAATTCTACGTCTGACCATACACATATGACCACATCATCAAACAAAGATTCAAACATTGGCACACAAATGCAGATTGTCCACATACAGCATCAGACTCTTGCAATCCAGACTCAACTACAGCCTAGTGTGATACTAACAAATTAGTTCAAAGCAGAAGCAACTGAATGATCCAGAAGAACTGCAGTATTTCACGCCTATCGGGGCCAACATAAGCTCATTATCAAGCAGTAACCATGGCAGATACACATATATATGGGAGACACGGGCTCTTCCAAAGTAAAGTCAAGCAAAAAAGACACAGCAGCTGGAGAGTCACACAAATAAAATGGCCAAAATGATTAAAGGAGTTTCAGAGAATGCTAGAGTACAAAACAGCAGACACATGCAGAAGGACACATTTTAAAGCAGACAAATAGAGACAGATTGTGCTTCTCATATGCTAACATTGTCTTCGAAGAGGTGGAACAACAACAAAATCTGAGATTCATGCTTGTGCTATAACAAGTAACAGGCGACTGTAGACTTCAGAAAATAGACATGAAAGAATAAGGGAAAACGTGATCGTGCTTGTAAACATCATTACCCTGGTGGGATGGCTCCTCTGGCAGTGCCCATGGAAATGCGCTGGGTGCCCGGTCGATTCAGGTTGTTCTGTCCGTTAATGGTGAGCGCATGGTGGCCATGGGCGGATGAAAGCGATGGCATCACAGGGGAACAGGGGAAGTTGGCATTGGACAGGGGTAACTGCACCTGTTCAGCTTTGGCTTGTCCACCTCCCACACTTATGTTATTGTTGTTGGTGCCGGAGGAGGCGGATGTGGGGGACCAGAGGGAGGTACCGGCAAAGGTGTTACTTTGCCGCACTAAAGTAAGGGTTCCTGTGGTGCCCGGGTTGCCTGCTTGACCTCCATAGAGCTTACGCCGTTGAGATGCCAGGATAGCATTAGAGGCCGCTCTCGTACTGTTGACCAGGATGCATTGCTGGCAGGAACAGGGTTGGCCTGAGCTAGCACCTACAGGCCAAGACTGGGACTTGGGGATGGAACCCATGATAAGAGGGTATGCCAAATCCATGCGTCTTCGGAGGCGACGCTTGCGTTGGCTCTGCCGGTTGGTCTGAGACATGCTGTTAAAGTCGATGAGGTAGCAGAAACCCAAAGAGGTCAGGTCCAACCAAGGGTGCTGCTTCTCATAAGCATTTTGGATGGTCACACAAATCTCCATGTCATACGGCGTCCATGAACCATTATCGTTCTCCCACTCCCACACCACACCTTTCCCTGGTGCTGACGAAGGCTCGTAGAAGTTTCTCTGGACAGGTCTCATGGTACCTGAAAATGAAAGATAGAATAAATGTTAATGTGGTCTGGGATTCTGGTTCTGTCTGTATATAGCTTGGTTCAGCTTTTTTTCTGAAAAGTTGGCTTTTCAGCAATATTTAGGGGTCTAATATAAACAATTTGCTGTGGTCAGTTAGACTGTGCATGTCTAAGAGAAGCCAGCAGCCAAAAAATAAATGAACTCTAAGGCTCAGGAAAAAGATAGTGAGTAGATCATAAATTTGGATTGTTTTATCACTACCGTTAAAAATGTGGCAGCTTAATGTCACTATTGCTTTTTTTTTTTTTTAACTAACGGTGAATCCCAGACAGAGCTGTAATTAATATATACTTCAATATAACGTTTCAGTGGAATTAAATTATAAGAAAATATTCATATTTTGAGAGACCATAACCTCCTGCAGCTTTCTGTTCTATGACAACAATGGCATAAAAACATCTATTTAATTCACTTGTGATTGATTTAAATCATCTGTCAGAGTTTACATTTTCTGAAACTTGAAAACTAAACCAAGAGGAAATGTAGGTCTAGTTTCCTTCCAAGACTTAAAGCAACACAGTAAGCTGAAAGGTTACTATGAATTGTTTGGGCAATGATGCTAATAAAATATGCTGTAGCTTTAATTGATCTGCACATAGGCAGAAAATGAGTTTAGTTTAAATTAATTCACAGTTAATGGGAAAAACTACCAAATATTTTCTGGGCTAATTTATATAAATCAGAAATTGTATCCTACTCACAAACCCATAACGTTACAATATATCTACATTAATGACTTGCGATGCGAGTGTGACATTATGCTTGACATTTAATGACACTAATGAATATACGTGCAAATGATTAAGAAAACCCATCAACAGATAAATCACTGGTGACATGCAGTTGAGGCCAGATGCACTTTCAGACTTGATTCAGTTTTAGGCTCATTAACGACATTGTTGACACAGCAACCTGACAGACTGATAGGGACCTGCCTGAGGAGATGCAATTATAAAGTGTAGGTTCAGTCTGTGAGTTGAAGTTAGTTTAGACAAAAATCTAATTCTGCTGAGGCAACTAAGCCTTGATGATGTGAGGAAAACCTCTGATGTACATTGGTATTATATTGTGTTTGTACAACTATATAGTCCTTAACACTAATAACCCCAGCTATTGGACTTCTGGCTGGTTTTACAGGTTTACTTGTGTTTGTACCACATTGTCTATGTAGAAAAAAAAAAAGTCTGACTGGCCAAATGGTGTGAATTAGGGTGTGTGATATGTTGATATATCATGTGATGATGTATTATGATGATGATGTATCTCCACCCCCCCCTCCCTCTCCCTTAATGTGACATTGTGAATGGTTTGATATGGAGAATGGTTAAACAAGCTCCATTATGACCCATCCAACTAGTTTTTCCTCCACTCAAAAAAACCCATCAGGAATGGATAGAGCAGTTGAGCCAGTAAGCAGAATTGACAATGGCATTGATATTGATCAAATCCTATCAATTCCCATCCTTCGTGCAGGTATCTCTTATGACCTTGGAGGAGGTCTGCACTCTCTGGGTGCGGTTTTTTGTGGAAAATGAAATATAAAAACATTTATAAAACATTTTTTTACTTAATATTTTCAGTGTAGTTTTTGCACTTTTAAAATTCCTCCAGTGGTCCAGATTTAAACCTTTCTTGGGCCGCTTTTGGCCCGTAGGACGCAAGTTTCACACCCCTGCTGGAGGGTTATTGCAAAGCTGATGCAGAGACAAACAAGTGTTCACAATTACACCTATTTAATCTACTGTATTGGATTGTAGAAGGAAGCTGGGTTACCCCTGACAGAACCTGTGTAGGTACCGGGAGAACATACAAACTCTAGCAATATTTTTGTCATTTTAGTACTGGGTGTCCTGCCACTCAGCACACGTGTAAGCAGGAATTTTGCATCAACGCAACACAAATAGAAAACACAGTAGAGAGTGACACAGACTGGGGATAATCTGAACAGGAAATTACTTGCAAAAATTAGTTAAAAAAGTAATCTAATGTGATAAAGTATGGCAAGGAAAAGGTGTATTATTTTGTATTGCAGACTACTTACACTGCCATGTAAGATTTAGGTTTCATCTTCCACCCCTAGTGTAAATAAATACATCATCCACGATCTAGTAGGTCAAATGTTCGCATGCTGACTGTCAATGAACAGCATGTATGTAAATAACATTTCGTATTCATTGCTTGTTGGGCAGACATTTGTGACGCTTTTATTGCACATGTTAAGACTATGATGTTGATGAAAATCTGATTTATCAGTCGCTAGTATACCTCTCACCTTGAGAAGTGTGTATCAAACCATATCCATGGCATTTGAGAATTCAGACATCATACCTACAGTTCCCTACTGCCAGTCTACTCTCTATTACACTGTACTGCAACAGGAAGGAGGGGGGCGTAGACTCTGTAACTTTGTACCACTGCTGATGGTCACTCAGCTCCCGCCTCCATTATAACACAATTACTGTAGTCACATGGGAAATCAGGACACCTTAGCCTATCCATCTCTCAGCTGCATGTCAGCAGGAGTATCTAAGCATTTCAGCAAGGACTGTCAGAACCCCCTTTCCCCACCTCTTTTAATGGGCAAATGCACATTTTTCTGCCAGGGGAGGACCAGGGTGATAATGGAGGGAGGGGAGTATGTACAGAAAATGAATGGGCATGGGAATGAGTAGGGGGCAACGTAGGTAGCCGTAACCCCTCATCCCTCAGCCTGGTGCTGCTCTAGAGAATAAAACACATCAGCAGAATCAGCAAGTCTGACCTTGAGTCTCTGCTGCAGATTGCTGCTAAAGGACTTGGCTTGATGGCTAATTTCATTTGGTGCTGCTGAGAACCAGATGCACACACACACAAGCTGCTCAGTGGACCACATGTCTCTCACGTCTTTAGTCAGTCAGACATGCACCATTCTGCCAGTTGCATCCGTGGTTGCTCATGCCTCGCTTATCAATAAGTTTTTTGGGGAGAAAATAATAATAATTCCAAATGAATGGGCTTTGGAAACACAATGGGCACAAGGTCAATAATTTCCAGTAATTTCACAGTGGGAAGCCGAGTGTTTGGAGTCCCACGCCTCAGCCTTTTATCACTGAGGCTCCAGTGGGATGCATTAGATCCAACACTTTCAGGCCGCCTGCGTGTTCTTGGCCCGATCAATAGTGCCACACTGTCTTGTTCAGTGGTAACTTTAACACAACCTTCATAAATGTTTTAACATGTGGAGATGTTCCCCCTGCATCAATTTAGACGTCTCAACTTGGGTGAAGAAGATAAACGGTGCATCCCCTATTAGTCCTGTTAATTGTCCGTGATGGCTCGGATGGATCCTGGTACGTGCGTTGTTCTCAGCCCAAAGATTTTCTATAAACAGTTCAGTGGGCTCTGAGGGATGGACATTGAACAGGTAGATTTATTCAGTGGAATTAACCCACAAATAAGCTTTCTCTCTCTTTTTTTTTGCATCTCAGAATTGTCTCATTATAAAATACTTTATTGCATTTCATCATTGAGGCATGAAATATATCATTTAAATTAATTAATCAACTTATTTTTTTTATTTATTTATTTTTTTTCGTTTATAATTTCTTATTATTCAAAGAAGCTTTCTCAGCATTTATTTTACATACAGGTTAAGTGTGAACATGAATATGTCACACATTAAAACACACAACATCCATGAGCTTTATCACTTTTATACTTCATATAGGCTACTCATATTGTTCAAAATAATTCTGGATTTTAACATCATGGTACTCCTTTTAAAAGATTCACCCATAAATTGCATCTGTTACAATAACATTTTAGCCCCTTAAGTGTGGCCTGACCCATAAGAACATGGCAATAAAGTACAGCAAATAAAATAAATTATGTGCAAAACACAGACAATAAAAGAAAATAAAAGGGCCATAATCTAGTATTTGTTTAGTTTGTTAACAACTATTACTTTAGTTGGAAGGGAAAGCAAACATAAAGCAAAATTATGTCCAACAGTACTAAAGGCCACTAGTTTTAATGTAAATGTGCTTTAATACAATTGGTCTGGATATGATGAATCTGCTCCTTGATAGACATTCATATAATTTTTCCACACACAAACACATGAGTATTTGAATATTTTGTATCAAATCATAGCTAATGTAGTAATTCAATGCATTGTAAAATGTGCTTATTATTTTTTGTGTCAATATATTAATGGAATGTAGTATATTACAGATGTGGCATTTCTTTTGAAAATGACATAAAGCCTGTGAACTGAATATATTTACACCGATGGTCAGGTAAACTTATGTGACCACTACAGGCAGTATTGTGTCACATTGTCGGACTCCCATGGTGACAAAAACTAACACCACAGGGCCTTTGACCAAAGTGTCAAAAAGTGACCAGATGGGATGAGAACCCCTAAGAAACAACTTTAAAATCAAAGAAAATGACAGTGACAAAAATTCAAAGCACTGTTGTTATTTTCACAATTGGATACAGCTGACGAAAAGAATGGGATATGTTGCTGAAAACACAGCGTTTCTTCTACACGGCCGGGTTTGATTTGGAAGCTTATTAAGGTATAATGACATTCTGTGATAATATGTTTGCAATTTGGTGTTTTTGTTGGTGTTTTTGGGGTGGCGCAGTGATGTGATGGGTAGCATTTCATCCTCACATCTACAAAATTAGGGGTTTGATTCTTTGTCAGTGTGGAGCCTTTCAATATTAACTTTAACTTCTTCAATATTATAAAGATGTGCAGTTGGCTCATAGCTCCAGATATACTATATGCTAATAGTAATGCAAGGGGGTGGTGTCTATTATGATGAACCGAATACAAAAACTGAATTTGTGATTACAAAAATGTTTTAATAAAATAAAATAGGGGTGGTAAAATGAATGCATTAATGCGAATGAAATTTTAATGCAATTAAATTAAATTGAAAGTATGTTGATTGCATCGATATTCATATTTTTCCACATTTTGGATATTATAACTTTTTTGTTTGTTTTTTTCTGTATTTTAGAAGAATTTTTGAAAATGTTGTGGATTTAACTTTTTTTTTTTAAAGCAAGTATATTTTTTGTGAACTTTGGTTGATTTTAACATGTTTAACAGTCCCAGAAATGTGCTATCTTTGATGAAAGGTTCAGAATAAACAATGAGAGTTTTGACCTTGTTTGGATGAAACTAAACCCATCTTTAGTGCAGATGTTGACAAGACAAACCATGGAGAAATTCAAGGAGATTTGTAGTTTTAATGTGACCATTTTCTGTCTAAAAACAGAGCGATGCTAACAGAGCTATATCAGCTGAAAACCGTACGAGACAGTGCGAGTATAAGGCACAGTGTTATTTAGACTGACTGTCAAAACAACTTGATATGAGTTTGTAGATATGCGTAAACAATGAGCTTCATAATTAATTTGGTGCCTGTTAAGACTCTGTGGAGACTTAGCATTAATTCATTGGTGGGTGTGATAGCCAATAAAATAAACGGTCTATAAATAAACTTGACACTGATTTTGAAATCTTCCAAACTACTATATAAAATACAAAAACATGTATGAGAGGATTTTAAATGTTTGTTCTCATGCAGATGCGTACGGTTTTAATGACAGACCTTGTGAGGTCATAAGTTTATATGTCACACATGAGTTGTATGGGAAGTTTTGTTCACAACTTTTCGGCCACCCACTGACACTCAAAGTCGTAATTTACGGTTAAAAACCTGCCTGTGCCAAAAATCTGGGTCTGAGTCGTTGATGTTCTCCATGTGACCCTTCCAGCTCTTCCTGACGGGAAACCAAGCGAAAGTGGACACTTCCTGTCCGGCCCAGTGTATTTGGCAGCCATCTTTCCCATCCACCTCTCACGTCCCTCGTCCTTCCTCCCATGATGTCCTCCAGCTGTCCTTACCCAACACCACTGTAGTTCCCCTCGGGTGAGCTGTAGCAATGTGATGTATTGCCACATCAGGTCTATCAGTGGGACTCTAACCCCACTGCCACGTGAGGCCAGGTGGGTTCAGGGTGAGCTTGGCTGCACTTCCACATCTTCGCTGAGGGGGAAACTTCCTGCAGTGTGTGCACCGTATGAAGCCATGTCAATCTTGTTCTTTAATAGGTCTATTTTCTTCCAGAAGTAAAGTCTGCATCACTCTTTAAATTGAAGGACATGCAACATTAAAGTCCAACAACCTGGGATTCCTTCAGGGAACGAACCTAGACAAGTCATACTTTGTAGTTTTTTCCTTTGGTTGATGCTTTCATTAGAAGTGAAGCAAATATAGCCTGAAGATGTAATTATAACTTCAAAACAGTCATTCAGACTTCTTTAACAAATCATTCATTTTGCATGTATGAAATCCAAAAAAGTGATTTACATTTGCTTCATTTAATTAGTCAATTAATTCATAGGAAAAAGACCAAAGTGAAACTGTGGCTTTGACATTGAGGGAGCTGATCTATTTCTTCTGTGATAATTTCAGGAGTGAACCAGTTTCTGTCTGCACAATGAGCATGAAATCTAATCTGAATATGTCATATATGGGTTAGTGTTTCTTTTATGCTAAGAGCTATACAGTACAGAGAGACACTGCGCTTTACATTCAGCTTTTCAACATCATCAGTAACCCATTTTTTAATACAACATCCAGTAAAAATATTTACTAGAAATGAATGCTTTAAAGCAGCGAACAACTTTCGTCACCAATTCTTCATCAAAACATAATAGCCTAAATATCATGAATCATTAGTCTTTCCATGTTTATACACCTGATACCCTTTCCTTACCATCCGTATGTTTACATACCAAACCAAAACCTAAACCAAACCATCACTTGAGATGCAGCAGGAAAATTCAATAAATAATTTTCTGTGTTTGTTGCTGCTGTAGCCATATTGCGACTGCATGAATTCTAATTCCCACAATGCACTTTGCAACAAAATTTCTGAAAAGTACAAACATCATACGCTGCTTTCACAAAAACTGTATTAAACAGTGATGTACTAACCTGGACCATCCTATTGCAGTAGCAAATTTAAGAATAAAACTCTAGTTTTGGGACAGAAAATTGATTTTATTGTGCAAACACTGTAAGCCATGTATCAATCATTTATTTTTATGATGTTGACTTGTTTTGATAAAATGCTAAATTGTGCATGAACTAAACCATCTACTCATGTTGGCTTTTACTATTGGATATTGTCCATGATAACAGATGTGAAAGTCTAGTTTGGGTTTTGTGATACTTATTGGTGCATGAACTAAATGTTGCTCTTCAATTTTCTCATTTATTGTCGGTTGTTGTCAACAATATTTGAGTGTTTTGCTTACTCTTGTGTGAATCCTTGGAAAAATATGTTTTACTTTGGTATTAACTAATGGGGAATCCAAAACAAATAATATATGCTAATACATATGCTAAAATGCTAATACAATAATTGAATTAAAAATGTGTTATTTTGCAATAACTGGCAACTGTTAACTGACTGACCACACAAATAGACTAATATATAAGACGTAGATACGATGATGCCAACTATAGTTTTCTGAAGTTGTTGTTAAATATAGGACTTATAGTTTGACCATTTCCACATTCACTCTTTGGATAAGTGAACTTTTTTTGGCAGATCTAGAGGAGACTTAAGGGTTGATGGGAAAATAATGATAAAAATGCTAGCTTACTTCGTATAATTTATTAACCATAACTACAGTCAAGCTGTCTGGAAAGACAATGAATTATTCAATAAGCAAAGCTCTGAAAACCCTATAGATCAATGTTTTTAAAAATTACACTTATTAGAGAGGCCAAATAACACAAAAGAGACCAGAAAGAACGTCACTGCATTTGTTTTAAGTGTTTTTTCAATGGAAGCCAGTAGTCAGTGGTTTTATACTGTATGACACATCTGGATTGATTTAATTTTTTTAGCCATCCTTGTCTGTTGTCAACAATAATAGTATATTAACACTAAAATGAGAAAAATACATCTATTTCCCAGCACTTATTATTTATACTCCAGTTCAATGTGAAAACTTACAAGAAATATTGTTGAAATATTATTAAGTTGTACTTGATTTGACTTGAGGGTCAGCTAAAAGCTTCACGTTTGTATTGTATTGATATTATTCTAAAAGATAAGATTTTCCTGTTATTGCATCTGTAAAAGTGATACCTGCGCTGCGGAAAAAAAATCAAAATATTACTAAGTGTACTTTTCTAATTTCTAATCAAAATATTTCATTACACTTAAAATAAGACATACAGTAATCACCTAAAGAGTACATTTTCCGTGAAATATAAGAACTGATTTATTGACAATAGTTCTTGAAAAACTTCAAGAAATTGTACCAAGATAATTTTTGTTTGTTCCATTGGCAGCTTGTTTTTTTTTTGCTCGGATTAAAGGAAAAATTGTTTTGCATTGAGAAAAAAAAACATCTGCCAATGGAAGGGTGTGAAAATTATTTTGGTAAGATGACTTGATAAAAATCATTTTCAAAACGTATTGTATATAAAAAAAAAGTTCTTATTTTAAGTGTGTTTAGATAGTTTGACTAGAAATAAGAAAAATACACTCAGTAAGATTTAGATTTTTGCAGCGTGACCTCTATCAGCCCAGTATAAATGCTGAAAAAGCACAAACCAAATACTAAAGTCACCCAGAAATGAAGTGATACAAACTCAATGCTTTGAAACAGGCAGTGACCTACACCTGTGATGTGTTATTATAGGTAAGACCGGCCTGTCTCCTGAACAGCTGCTGCAAAATGCATGACATTCAAGCTTTGTTGTCACAGAAACACTAAGGAAAGGTTTTTGTTGTCATGGAAGCTGTCCCTAACGCTCAGGGGAGAAAGAGGAGGAGGAAGAGGAGGAGGAGGGGGGGGGGGGGGGGGGTTGCCCATATGTGAACGTTTCTACTACTGCTTTCCCTGAGCAGAGCACCAGCAGAGTCAATTCCTCCTCCGCTCGCTCATCTCATCTGCTGCTGACGCCAGCTTTCCCCTCGCTCTGTACCGTCTCTCCTGGCTCCTCACCAACACCGTCTCGCTGAGCCATTCTTCACATTTTCCACTCTGTCACTCACTGGACCACATCCTGCTCTCATGCAACGCTCCACTCTTGGACAGAGAGTAGAAATCTGTGTCATTGAATTAGAGCCTGCATCACCTTGTAGTTAATGCTCTCCCTCACGCTGCTGCTGTGGGAGGAAAAGGCAGTCGAGAGGCGCCCAGATCAAGCTCTATAATACATCCTTATAATTGACAAGCTTCTCCAATTTCCCCTGGGCAGTGTTGAGCCTATTAAAACATAGTGCTGCATTTTTCCTTTTAACTACAGGAGAAGAGAGGCCACTAACAGGTCCAGCATCATATAGCATAATGCTGTCTAAAAGGTATTTAAAGCCAGCTAATCTATGGTCCGTGCCAGAAAACTAGCTTAAGTTTGAAAAAGCAGGCAGCTTGTGTCCTCGAGAAAAACTGTCATATAAACAATGCATTTTCATTATTAATATTACATTTGTGTCTATGTTTCAAGTAAAATACTGACACTGAGTCTTTTTAATACTTGCTTTCTTTTAATTCCTCAGCCACATTTAAATAATAAGTTAACCACTATAAAACTGACTATAAATGGTCATTTCAGTTCATGTATTATTCTATTACTTATCTAGTCTATAAAAATAGCCAAAAATACCCATTGCATCCTCGCACAGCCCTAGTTACAGTACCATCGAAATGTAGTTATTTTTCATTCACAGTGATATAAAGAGAAAAAGCAGCATCAAGTAAAAAAACAAAAACATTAAGATTATATAAACAATAATCTACATATACTAAAAACAACTGTAATTATTAGCAGATTTTTAAGAAGACATGGAAGTGAATTTAATGAGCAGATTCCAGTCTTATGTGTGGGGGTCTGAATGTCCTTAAGCCATTTTGTTAAATTAGATTTAAACTATTTAAAAAGTAAAACTAATTCACTTCCACATCGCAGCTGAAAAAGGACTGAAAAAGCAGCCTTGAAACTTCTGACACTTCTACTTCAGCACTCTAAAAACTTCTTCTAACTTCTCTTCTCACTGACAGTAAGAAAAAAAACAAAAAAAAACTATAGTGCTTCATTCCAGACTCACTAATGTCCAACAGCACTCACCAATCATGCACAGAAACATTTATCACCAGAGTTGGAGATGTCCGGCTTTAGTTATATTTCAGCTGTAGACATGTGGCTACAGCCTGTAACACAACTTTATTTTTTTTTTCATTACTTGAACAAGGCTCAGTAAAGCACACATTTGCTCTATTTCTATTCTCACTTACCAGAAAACATGTTATTTTGCTAACCCTAACCCTAACATACAAGGTTTTTCAAAAAGAATTAACAGATCTCATGACGCACTGCTGAAGTTCTCAAATATAATCATGGAATGAGTCAATAGCCACTTGAAAGAAGAGTTTTCTAAGTTTTGTAGGGCTAACCTTAATGACTTTAAAGGTGTCATTCTGCTGAAAACAACTTTTTCACGCTCCTTTTGGAATCTGATGGGTCACCTTGACTTATCAACACATGCTGCCTTTGAAAGTGGTTTGTCACCTCCACTGGCTGCATACCGCATTCATAAAAAACAACAAGAGGAACGAGGGACCCAGAAAAAGCCGGTCCAGGTGATGTCAGATGGACTTTAGCATCACCCAAGTGGGGTTAATCTGTCCCCCATTGCAGCAAATCTGAAGTAGCATTAGCATCTATAAGAGAAGAAAAAGGCGGCACAATAGCTGCTGCACAAACTGGAAAAAATGGCGGATCAAACTGGTTCATGTACTCTCTGTGGAAATATTGCCTCGTTTTGTTCCCTGCACGTTTTCAAAACAAGCGACGGCCAGAAACCTAGCTGGATGCTACTCTGGTAAAGGTAAACATGCACAGAGCGAGAGGGGAGGGGGGAGGGGGGAGTGTTCCTTCATGTATTCTGAGCCAATCAGAGACGCCTCGTGACCGTGTATGAGGAAGTACCGGTAAACTCTGTTGTTTGGCCTCAAGTAATTTTTCTACCGTGCAAAAATGGCTTGAAACAAAGCAATCTGGTCATTTTATTTAAATAGAACCAACACATGATGTATTCAATAACAATGGAGAACACAGAAATATTAATGAAATAACCATGGAATGACTCCTTTACATTTTTTTTCTTGTATCTGTCTGTTGGTTTGAGCGATATGCTCTTTTTCCGCTGCCATGACTAACTGACAAGAGATGTTCACAGCACCTCCGTGGTGTTGAAGATACTGCTGTCCACACGGAAAAGTAGATTTTTTTTGGTGAAGTAACATTTATTAGGTTACCTGTTACCATTTTTATTTCCTAATTGTAAGTAAAGGAGATTTGCTGAGATTTTTCATTTGATAGAGAAAAAAAAATCTGTATCAGCTCCAAATACTCACTTAGAAATACCGATAATGGTCATCGGCTAAGGCTGACATAAGAAAAATAAAAGTCGGCATCGGTCCCAACTAATCCATACCGTAAAAATGTAATAACAAGAGCGATCAACTCAGTGGATCATGATATGATGATATGCATCTGGGAGGAATGGTCTTATTGCAGCAGGTGACACTTGTGAGACTGGAAATAAAAGTTGATTGTGTGTGGAATACTTGTGACTTGACTGGAGTTTTCTATTGTTTTTCATTATTAAAGTATGTAAATTGGTTCATTCTTTTTGAACAATTATGAACTTCATTAGAGATCCGTCACACTTCAGGGAAACAGAAAACTACATTTAAAAAATACATGTGAATGTGGATGACAAGGGCATGCTACAGCATTTTACATCAGAAGAAATATCAAAGGTACGCATGGCAACATGTTTGTTTATGACTATTTTTCACAATACATAAACATAAACTGAAAAGCAGCATTCATTTTACACTTCATCAAGTTTTGTTCAAACAAAACACCCTCTGAGCTCTAACCAACTGAACATCAGTACAAGAATAAGCCATTAATTATCATTACACAGCCTCTACTACAGATAAATAGCAAACGTGATGAATATGCTAATACATTTCGAAGTATGGCAGGAATAAAATAATGAAGCATGTTTGATGTTTTAACATAAAACACTGAGCCATCTTGGATATAAGTTCTTTCATCTCACAAAAAAAGGCCTTCACAAACAATAGCCCGAGTTTCATATTGGACATGATGAAGAGACTTCGGCATCACAGACAGACAAAACATCTGGCTCAAATTGAGAAGTATGAAAATTATAAGAAATGAACTTTTAAAATGCTTGTACCAATGAAGATAGATATAAATCCTCTTTTTTTCCCCCGTTGTCATACCTGTACATCAAAGTCGAAAAGATCTGTAAGAGCATTATCTGCTCATTAACGAACACCCAGAGATCAGAGACCATAATAATGAGGATGACAGTCTAGCATTAAGCTGGTTTAACAGTATTATACATTACAATATCTTAGCTCCCCTGCTTCTTTCTCAGGAAAATCACACATTAAAGCTCATTTTCTTTACTGAGATGACACTTTCATTTCCTCAGAATACAGTTCTTTATAATGAGCTACAGTGGTGAATAGCAACTTGGATTCCCTTATGTGTCCTTGTCTCTTTGTCTGCAAATGTGATGGATGAACAAAAGCCGGGGAGCTTCTGCCGGTGGGGACGAGAAAGGGAGAAAAGATGAGGATGGGAAGGGAATGACTGGAAAAACCGTAAATAGATGACAGAGTTGGAGAGAAAGGAAGAAAGTGTGTTGGTAGAGGTATGGAATTGAGTCAAATCAAAGATGCACTGTGATGGCATGACCAAATGTAGAGTCACACCTCTACTTTTTTACTGTTTCTACTGATTCTTTGTTGTGGTCTGGTGTAGACTTTTGGATGCAACTTTGCAAATGAGTGATACAGTATGTTCCTTTTTAAAAAAAAAAAAAAAAAAAAAGATAGAATTGTGTATTTTAAAACATTTCCCTTTGGTCTATATAAACTGTAAATGTTATACTTGAATTCTGACTTCTTCATTAATTAAACTCCACAGGTCCATTGTCAACCCACGTTCTGGGTTGTGCTCTGTCCCATTCAACCAACAACTGAATATTTTAGGTAATCAGGGCAAAAGATTTTGATTGACAACCCCGCCTTAACAAAGAGAAGCTAATGGTGCTTTCCCAGATGTAAGATGCAAGCAGCCATGTGAACATATGGCATGAGTAAGGCTAATGCACATCTGTATTATGGTATTATCGAGATTAATGCATTTTTTTTTTTTAAATTGCTGTCGATTGTTGACACTTGATTAAAATAACATTTTACCTGCAGCATCAGCTAATAGTTTACATTATAGCTCTGTTAGCGTTGCTCTGTTTTTAGACAGATTAAAGCAATAGGAAAACCATATTTTTCTGTATGGTTTGTGTTGTCAGTTACTCTGCAACCATCCAAATAATATCTCAATTGTCAAAGTGTAGTGTCAACCATTTATTAACAAATGCCAAACATAGTCATATACTGTACCTGCAAGAACATTTTTATCTTCTAAAGCTTTGTAATCTCAACACTGGCATGAATAAGAGTGACTCGAGCTTTATCCATCTGCACTTTCTTTGATTCTATAAATTATTTCACAGAGGTTATTTTTGCATCTATCACTTTCTGATGTTTGGCATTAACTTTCATCATGACAAAATAATAGACTGACAGAGTGACTCACTAGTGCCTCTAGTGGTCACTAATCTTTTAAAGTATGTGGATGCACTCTTTAAAATCCAACGCATTAGCATCTTCAGCATAACTTCAATGCACGTTATTCTAAACACTCTGCAGATACTTTAAACATATTTTAATATTTTATAAGTGGAATAGCTCCTTTACTTGATGAGAAAGAAGACATGTGCAAAGTGGAGCTCTAGTAAAATGGGGTAGAAAAAAAATACTGCTGTGGGAGATGGGAGAGGTAA
The DNA here is from genome assembly GCA_020466265.1 of Siphamia tubifer. NCBI lineage: Eukaryota > Metazoa > Chordata > Actinopteri > Kurtiformes > Apogonidae > Siphamia > Siphamia tubifer. The sequence continues at coordinate 29,916,528 of CM035791.1, read as the reverse complement.
AAAGAGATTGAAGATGGTAGGTGTGGATGGAGATCAAAGGCAGACTGAAGGAGGAGAGCAGTGAGAAGTGAAGGAATGATTATGTAGGGAGGTGATATCCAAGGAAGCTTGTGATGAGGGGAGGTTTTCTGCCAAAGAACAATAAAAAGAAGGATGTCTCACTTCAGTCCAACCTTAGAAAGTGAACACTGCAGTAAAACAGGCCCCACTAATACAGTTTTTGCTGCCAGCAAGACAAAGTGGTGAGGAAAAGTGGCTTAACTCCCTCTGCACCCGTTCTTCAGGCCTTTCAACTCTCCAAAACTCTCCCATATCCCGACCCAGGGAGCTAGCCAGTTATGGAGCACTTGTGCAGCGTTTGCATTTACTAGAGTAACAAAAAAAAAAAATGAAAAAATGAAAGAACAGGGGGAAAAAAAATCTCAAGAAAATGAAGTTATAGTCCTGTCTACCTGCCAGATCCTGTACTGCAGTGAAGCAACAGACCCTGAAACAACCCTCTTACTCTGGATGTCGTGACTGTCCTCAGCTGACGAGTTTAAGCTGTGCCAAGGGTGTTCTCTGACTCACATTCTGTGTGTGCAGACATCACTTTATGGACATGTATGTGTATATCTGTGTATGCATGTGTGTCTGTGCACACGTTCCTGCATGTGTCTCTGCATGACTGCCTCCACTTCACACCACTTCAGCTTCATCAAGTCCAGCGGGAACCTTGTTAGGATGTCAGTGCCGCGCCGTCATGTCAGTAACGCACACACACACACACACACACACACACACAGCAGCTTCACAGGACACAGGACGTAGAGCAGTGTCAGGGGTACGGCGCAGTGTTCTGAGGAGATACTTTCACACTTTGCAAAACAATGATGCAACTTGACTTTTTACATGTCATGGTGGAAAAACAATCTATCTATAAAACAAACTTACAAAAAAAGATTTCCTTCTGCTTTTGACAATGAAATCTATTTGTTTATTATCTGCTGAACTACAGAGCCTTATTATTTTATCACAGACAGCTGCCAACTTTCAAGTTCTTTCTCCTGGATGTTACAGGGCATATTTTAAACAGAACCGTCAAGAAATATCAAATAAATAAAACATCAACCTCAAAATTAGACAGGAGACATTAGATGAAGACAAATTCCCTCTGCCTCCACAATAGTTGAACTTGTTGGTAATGTTACTCTAACAGTAGAAGAGTCCAGTTTCTGAAAATAGCACCGTGAATCAGTCAAGAACATCTATTGCTTATAAGACAGGTGCAAAACAAGCAGAATAAAAAGAGTTACCACTTCAACACAACTGAACCATTCTGGGAAAATACCGAACAGTTATACTCTGGAAACAAAATGACAGACGGAAAAAATGATAATTGTTGTGATTCACTCAAGTGCTTTGAAAATCAATATTCATCAATATTTCAAAATGACTATGAATCTCTTATTACAGTATGCAATATTGCATTCAATCATCAAAGAATTTGTAAGAACTAATTTGTGCCATAAATGAAGCCTTTAACAGACAAGTAACTTTTTCGATAATTTCCACATACATTACACAGTGACAGTGACAGTAAGGACAGTGAGTCAACAATAACTGCATTTCCATTACCCTTGGAAATTCGCAAAATATAAATAGCACTTTAAAAAAAAACAGGCAATGGAAACACATAAAAAGTGTTTACGCTTTTACGAGGTGGTTTTTCCAAACATTTTGATATTTTAATATATCGCAAAAGCGCAATGGAAACACTTTTTCTGTAATTATATGTCACAGAACGTGACGTACATGGTCACATGATCACTTCTCTCGGAGTGAAAATGGTGCAATACACATGGACAGAGGAGGAGACGGAGACTTTTCTCAAAATAATTCAAGAGAAAAATGTAACTGCCATTTTAGCTCTATAGCTCCACCTAGAAATATACCTGTAGTAAAATGCCATTAGTTCGGAGACACTGATTAGCCTAAAATTTGACTCGGACATCTATCTCCTGGGTTTACACCTGTTTATCAAAAACAAATTTTGATTTCACACTATAGCGCCCTGTTGAGCTGCATTTTGTAGTAAATGTCGAATATGTAATAACTTTTTCATTGCATTTTGTAATAAAGCTGCAGTTTGTAATAAACTGCCCCAGTGCCTTTTGTAATATATTACATAATAACATTTTGCAGCAGCAGGGCACTTTGGTGGTGTGGCTTTAAACTCAAGGAGCTTGGGAAACATTCTAAGTGGTTTATGGCTTGGCTTGTAATTAAACATATTAGACATGGACAATTACAGAAATTACAGATATATTTTGGAATTAAAAATGCTGTTGTTTGTTTAGTCTTTTGAGGCAATTTCTTATTTGTTTCAAATTAATCTGAGTGGATAAATTAGCTAGTCACACCTTTGTGACTGCTTGCAGTTTTAATCCAATGTTGTTACCAGCTACTCACTACATGTGCAGGGGTGTGGTCTCTTAGATGAGAAAAATATTGAGATCATTTGACTCCTATATTGAACGACATGTGATGTGACTATTGTGCACACATACATTGCAATGACGGCACTCAAACAATATATTGTGCAGCTCTATCTATAATATGTGTTCCCATTATATTTTCATTTTATTTGAGATTTTTATAGATATTTTATATTTATTTCCTGTCTTATTGTAAGGAACCAAATATGGTGTCTTCGTTGGCCCCGTTTCCACATCATAAAAATTGTAGAAAATGTTCATAAAGGTGAGTTGTTTTATGTACTTAAATAACAGAGGAAGGCTGACATTTTAATTTCACATTATTTCATTAGTGCCATATAAAGGCTTAAACAACTCTACTTGCAACAGTTTCATACTTAGATTTATTTTTCCAATACATCTAATTACTGAGGAGTATTTAATGATATCATTTCATGTCTAAAGTAATATTACAAGGCAGGAGATCAGCATACATACATAAATAATTTACTGTTACTGCTTTTTTTATTTTAATTTACTTTGCATTTAATCTTTGATCATCTTATAGATTGCTGGTTGTTTTACACTTAATAAAGTAATGCCAGGTTGAAAGTTGTCTCATGAACTAAAAGGTGAAATGCATCATTTAATTTAATTTCGTTTTTATTGTAGCTATAGTTGACAATTATTTCATTATATCACAAGTATCATTTAGGAGGTTGTTCTGCAATAATTTTTTTTTGCTGTTTTATTTAATGATATTAAATAGAAGTGGCCATTTATATTTTTGCATTTCTATTGTAATGCAACATGAAGTGTATATATGATTATTGATTTATCTTGATATGAAAATTCTGAAACAAGGTTGATATGGAAACTACCAATGTATTACTATGAAAGATTACAAAAGAATCACACAGCTATGCACCTAACCTTGCGCCTGATCAGACTACATCTGTCCTCCTGCCACATAACACAAGATAAGTGGCACAAACCCACACATACAAATCCACACCCTTAACATGGTGCAGTATTTATCCGTGACAACACAATATTTCATGTCAGCTATCACACCAGTACAACTGTACAACGGTGAAAGCGTTTGGCGTACTCAGCAGAAGGATGATGGATAGATATAACACATAAGGGGAGACTTTGAGAAATAAGCAGGCGCAATTCTCCATCAGATGACCTCTACACACCTCTACATGTAACACTAACTGCTACACAACTGAACACTGCACGGTTGTTAAGCACTGGACATAACAAACAAAGCATTCCAAGCATTTTGTGGAAAAAAGAGGAAGCAGTTTTAATATATTACATAAGCACCGTCTATGTTGAAGTTGTCTGGATATTAACCTTGAGCACACGATTCCAAAGTGTCATTATAAGCTACGAAATAAGTTCACAAATAACAATATCAGTTTCTAATATGTGACACATATTAAAAACAGCATTAAGGCTGTTCATGGGAGGCACGAAAAATGAAAATGCTACTCTTATTATTACATTTGACAAATAAAAGGAGTCTGACTCATGGAGATGAACAGCATGCAGTAAATGAGTTTGCTGAGACAGGCTTTTATAACCCACTTCATGGCTGTCAGACGCAGTCAGGTCTTATCACAGGAAACGTCTGGCTACATTAAAGCAGATTGTCACTGTGCCAGTCTACACCGGTCAGCTTTCATCAGCGCTGAAATAAACAGTGTGAGAAAGGTCAGAGGGCATCAGGCCATGGCACAGGGGAGAGGACTTTTTAATATATCAAAGTACGAGATTTACCAAGCACATTAACTCTCAGGTATTTAATACTTTTAAGCTTTTATTTTTTTTTTTTAAATAAAAGAATCTTTTCCCCGCTGAATCACAAGTGTAATCAACTCTCCTCTGTGTTAATACTGCAAAATTAATGATGAGATGAGACACTTTTTAAAATATTAATAGCTCATCTCATCTTAATAGCTCCTGCATTTGTACATTTTTACCTCAATTCCAATGTTACCTGTATAACCAGGGATGGAGTACATTTACTCAACTCATGCTCACTGAGGCTAAATGTCAGGGGTGGAAATAAAATCAGGGTCATGTCCTCATGGTTAACCGATTCATCAATCTCAACATGTGAACTGAAATCCAACTTAGCCAGCCTACAGGTGACTACAGGTCAAAGCCTATAGAGAAACTCATTTCACACATCTCCACTTGCTTAGAGGTCATCAGCTCTGCAGCAGTAAAGAACAAGGAACTGGAAACTGCTAAAATATGAATGGTGCCGTCAGGGGATTGTGTGTCCTCGAGGCCGACCCCTGCTTTTACTCACTCTGATATCATATCATAACCAAAGCTTGTTTACAGTGTGGTATAAGTGCAGGCAAGATACCAAACCTCAATGCTCTAGAGATTTTAATAGCTGCAAGAAATGTACATAATTTATATGGAACTATATGATGAAAAAGTGATTTATTACATTCTGGGAAGGTTTAATCACTCTAGGATAGATAAGGGTCAACTCTGAAATTCAATTTATGTTGGTGATAGCAGCCAGAAGTAGAAGGAATATGGGTTTAAAGTGATACGCATCATCCAAAATATACTGTATTGCACATACTGGAATGTCTGGTGATTCATTAAAGCAGTGAATTTATTTCTATTTTGACTACATGGGCACACTGAATACAGTGAGAAGAAAAAAAAGACAAAAAACACAAGTAGTTTAAGAACATTGGAGACTTTTTCTTCAATGGTGTTAAACATAGAGTAAAAAATACATCCAAACAGCTGCCCTGTGAGTGTTTGATACTGAAAAGAATTGGGGCCAACTCTGACAAATTGAGTGCTGATCTTTCACATCAAACTCCTGTTGTGTGTATTCATGCAACAGTCAGCATTTTCCCACCTGTTGAGAGGCTAGTAGAAATATTTAACATCTGGGAATATGTTTCCGACAGATCCATGGAGTAAACATTTGATCTGATGCAGCTGTCCTGCTGTTGCATCCAGGTTAACTCCATTCTGTTTCCGCAGATGAATCTAATGGTTTTTGAATCTTTTTTTCATACCATGAGTTCGAATACAGTATTTTTGCAAGAAACCTGAGCTTTATATAGTTCATCGTGTTGTGTTCATTTTTGATACACTGAGCAAATCAAAGTTACTTGAACTTGTTCTGCTTTTGCTGACTGTACTGAGCTGCTGAAGACATGATGAGCAATACTGGTGACTGGGCACCTTTGTGCTATAGTGTGTTGTGCTTTATCATTATCTGGCTCTAGAGTTTGGCTTGTTGGAAGTACTCTGCTGGAAAAAAAATGAAGATTTCCATCTCATCAGTATCAGGATTGTCATTCTTCTTTCTTCTGCTATCTGAGTGTTATCACTTTGAAAGTTCCCATCACAAAGACAAACCTTCGAGCTGCAACAACACCCTGAAAATGGCACATTTTGACAAAGATATGTATCTTTTTATATGTTATCTTGTTTTGTAGAGACCCAGTCATTTTAATAAAATTACACCTTTCCGAATATGCATATTCCACCAAAACAACTTCTACACTTGAGACTATTTTACAGTATTTTGCACCTAGCATCAAACCAAGAACCGGCCAAATTTATACCCTCATCCCAGAATCATAGCAGAGACTGGCTAATTAAATGTGGAGACAGAGCTGGGTTTGTGAGACTACTGTCTGTCATAAACTGTGAAAAGAGCCCCTTTTTTCATAATCCTCCTACAAGTGCATTGCAATAATCTGCCCGTTCATTGACAAACTATGGTCAAAGCACCCTGGACTTAATCAAATGTATAGAAGGCAAAAAGACATTTAGTGGATTTTAGAATATTTTAAAACATTTCCATGAACTTTGAAGTATGATCGACACAAAACGCAGATATTAACATAAATTATTTAACCCAGGTAAATAAATTCCTGGTAATAAAAAGTTCCTGTGAAAAGAGGTGAATGTATTTGGAATTTAATCAATGTCAAGCTTCAACAAACCACATAAACAATCAGTGAAAGACTATTTTGAACAGGACATTATAGATTGCACAGCTTAATGTCGATGATCAGTCTTCTATAATTCTGTTTTTTTTTACTGTATATATATATATATATATATATATATATACATATATACAATCACTCTACCACTGTGTCTGACAATGTGAAGAACACAATTCAACCTTGTGATTGTAACTTTTTGTATCTTTTGTCTTTAACAAATGTCTAAATGCATTCAATAACAAAGTAGAAGTTACTGCCATTTGAGTCAGATAAGAATTCACCTCAAGGCACTGCTGATATAAATCCTCCAGGCTTTACAAGCTGCCATTAATAATGAAATACTGAAGCAAGTGATGGTGTGTGAAGCATTCTACTGAGGTGCAACACCTGGCTTGTTTTATTCAATGCACAGGCCACTGCAGGATGTTCCTCATCCTGAAGAGTCCCAGGACTTGGACTCTCACCAGGACCCATGATTTAGAAGCACTTACGGGTGACACGAAAAAGAAGGAGAGAGGGTGAGGCTGAGGGAGTCCCACATTGACATTCCACTGGGTGACCAGGCTGCAAACAATCAAAGTAAGTGATTGTTTTCGTACATGTGGAAAGAGGTATTTTAACCTGTTATGTGCATGCGTGTGCTTGTGTCACAGTAATTCCTCCCCTTGTCTTCATTCCACACAGCCTGTGTCTGCACATTCACAAGCATATGGCTCTATCCAAAAGTCCAATAATGTATACATTGATGTGAAACAGAAAAAGGCATCAAATCCTCTCATTTGAAAAGCTCAGGCTGGTGAATCATAGCCATTTTTACATGATAAACAGGGTGCTTTGTCAGCAGGAACAATGCATGTATGCTATGTAGGAACGTATAGAGAATTATCTTAGACGTGTGACTAAAAACATGAGAACTGTGTATGTGTGTGTCTGTGTGTTCAGACCTATTTTGTTCTGTGTGTGTCTGTGTGTTCAGACCTATTTTTTCTGTGTGTGTGTGTGTGTGTTCAGATCGTTTTTGTCCATTACAGTAGCTTACACTGGAACAATGACGACTGTCTTACCACTAAGATGCTTTTGAGAAAGTCATTCCAGTTTCGGCTTTCCCGATTTGTCATGCTACCACTGAGCTAAAGTCGACGTTCTTTTTTGCAGAATGTGTGGAAATGTTGTAAACAGAAGAAAAAGTACTGCACCATGTTTTGCGGTCTCTGAGACTGATCAAGGCAACTTTGAGTTTGGCTCATTGCAAACACTGACAGCACAAGTTGTGTCAGTACAGCTCTGGCCTCAGTCAAATGATGCTTTCTGTAAGTGTTCAATCAGACTCCCCTGTAGATGAAACCCACCCCAGTTGTTGCAACAAGAACAGTCTGTCTTTTTTCAACATGACACTTACCAAACACATGGTTCGAACAGTGCTCAGTGAGTAAAGGCAAGATTTTTCAGGATGAAAAACAAAACCCTCCTGTACAGGCTGTTCTACTGTACTCTGTATGTGTGGGGTCAAACAGCAGATGAGAGGATATTCAGAGCAGAAGAGGAGATAGTTACCACTAACAGTCTTGGGACGATACTTCATTATTATTCCAGCAGCACCAGCCATATGTGCACACAACAGCCTCCGATGTGAGCAACCTCCCAGACCGGCCCGATAAGCAAATGGCGCACAGAGCAGCTTTAAATCTGCTTCTCTGATGAAGTAGTAAGATATCCACTTTACAAGTTAAAAGTGGTGACTCACAGGATCAGAAGTTAAAAGGAGATGTGGAAAGACGTGTCTGCTAACCAACGCCGGAGGCTGCCAGAAGCTTCACAGCCTGCTAACCAGCGTAAAGCAATAAGGATGTCGACAGAGGAGACAGAACATTATGACTCTGGGAACAAGGTCACAGCAGTCTGACTGTACGTAACAGCTACAAACAACAACTTAAACAAAACAAAGGATTTATTTAACATGGGTGATTCAAATAACAGACACAACATTAACAACAATCTATATTATAAGGTAAAATATGAATAAAACGGCCAGATAGTTGCAAATTCCTGTTTCACATGGTTCACACAGTTATGCAATTTCCTTATTACAATTATTTGCTCTAATTGTAATTATGTTGACATGCATCTCTGTTCTCCTGAATAAAAACTGCTGGATGATGAGTGAACAGAATATTTCATCACATTATTTGATATTTGTCTAGTGTTCTTTTAATGGCACCATCACTGAGACCCTTTCCTTTAACTGGTACCTCATCTCATCTCATCATCCTAACCCGTTTTATCCTCACTAGGGTCGTGGGGGTCTGTGGGGGCCTAATCCAGCTACAATGGGCATAAACGGGGTACACCCTGTATGAGTCTCCAGTTCATCTCAAGGCTGAACACCTACCGTATGGGCAATTTAGATTAATCAGTTAACCTATCAGTGCATGTCTTTGGATGGTGGGAGGAAACTGGAGTACCTGGAGAAAACCCACGCAGACATGAGGAGAACATGCAAACTCCACACAGAAAGGTCTGGAGTGGGAATTGAACCAGGGTCCTTCTTGCTGTGAGGTACAAGTGTTAACTACTGCACCACCGTGCTGCCCTAACTGGTACCTGTCACCATCAATAATTTCATTGTCATTGATTTCTTATATTTCAGTAATTGACTTTGTACATTTTTTCAGCTTTTTCATGTGTAATGTTTACTTTCAAGGCCTAAACTTAAGAACAGAAACATACTAATTGTATGTGTTCCATTGTTCTCTGTCTTCACAAAGGGAAATGTGTGTCTATTACTACATACAGTTAGGTTAAACTATACCAGTGGCTTAAAAAGACAATTAAATTGTACTTGCTACATTCTGTAGATAAAATGACTGATGAGATAATCAACGAAGGGCAGATTAAGTTGGGATTGATGGAGACCATCAGGAGGGCTCAGATTGGAAACTTCACAGTAACAAGACAAAAAGCAGTGTGCCTCTGTGTGAGAGTGAAAGAGCAGGGATTTGTGCACAGCTGAGGGTCTTTCCAATGTTATTATCCCCCCCTCCGCCCTGACTGTCACTTTCCATCAGGAAAACGCTCCACCTCTCCCTCTGTTCCTCTTCTCTCCTCACCTCTGTAACCCCCCCCCCACACACACACACACACACACCCCCGATCCTTTTCCTGTCTCCGTCCAAGTGGAATTCAGCCAGCTGGTTCTGGCTACAGTGGACCCCTGAGTACACCTTAGCCCTGCTTCGGTTCTGTTAAAGACCTTCTCTGATTAATTATGCTAATTACAAAGAGCTTTAAGAGAAAAATAAGACTTGGGAATTACGTCATGTATGTTCATCTTCAGTCCATTTGAATGAGGATGAGGTCAGGGTAAGGTTTGTCTATGAAAGCTCATAAAGCAGCATGTTCTTTTTTTTAATTATTTTTATTTTTTTTACATAAGTTAACATCACCTTTACAGTGTATAAATAAACAACATGACTATATGTAGAGAACTGTATTCACGCAGCAAACTAGGCCTTGCTACTGAGGGACATGTGTTGCAAATTAGTAATGTGCACAAATACAAACAGGCATACATCATTTTGTTATCTTCACACTTCTTTTACATGTATAGTTTATTGGTTTTAGGCACTAATCTTTGTTCACTCTGCTTTATTCTGACGCAAGTGGGATTTCACAGTAAGAGCTGATGCATGCAGCACCTGACCTTTAGCACGTACTAGCGGGAATCCTTTTTACAGCTTCCTCCCACAGACCACCAAAACAGTTCCCACACGCAGTAACTACATATGAAACTACATAAAAAAGCAAAAGCACACAGTGTCTTGTTTGACAATATTTAGCATGTTCTAGTCTCACCAAGATTAGTCAGAGCCCATTTTCTGCTAAACTTATCCCGAAACAATCATGAGACCATCTCATGTCAATCTAATCTTTTTTCTACTGTCAGTTTTCCACATAGTCAATTAGAAAGGTTTTTTTTTCCCCTGTAAAAAAGGAAAAAAGGAAATGAGTCTAGAGAAGAAGTAGTTTCTCACACTGATGCAACCAAAACAAACAAAGCCCTATTCCAGCAACACAGCAGCCAACAGCTGCTGATAGGGTTATCGCTGCAGTCACACATGGGCCACCTCACAACACTGAGCACTGAGCTACTCTAACAGCCAACAATCACAAACACCACAGATGCAGACACTGAAAGCACATTACATGCTGTGGTTTTCATTTTAAAGCGGTGCTGAAATTTGGATTTCTCCAACTTGTCAAGACAGAAAAGACACTCTACAATAAAGTGGAAGCTTTTGTAAATAGTTTTCTATTTTCTGGATGAACCTTCTTTTAGGTCAAGTTTATGGAAACAAGGAATGTGTGGAAGATTTTCAGTCAAGAGTGTGAAGAGAGAAACTGTCAGCTTTAATGCTGTATATTATCTAAACACAGACAGATGATGTTTTTTATACTTGTTCAGCAACTCAAATACTGTTGTTGACAACAGTTTCAGCTGTCTATAGTTTTACAACGTTCGGCATGTGGGAACCATCATAGTGTTATGTTGTTAATCCATGTGAAAACTGGTACAAGCTGTAGCAGACTTTCTTCATGTTATGCCAATGTATCTAAGATTTTCAAAATATGTTGTTCTGCATTTCTGTTTATTTTCTAAACTGCTTTTCTGTGTTTTACCAACACCGTACAGATAATGGAAGCTTAGACTGCTCTTTCTTTCGTGGCATTGATGACAAATGAGAAGACTAAAAACTCACAGCAACAAGTAGTGTTGTATCCATAGAAACAGTTAACACAGAGGTGCTACTCAACAATTACCAACAGTGGAGTCCCCTGGCCCGGTTATCTGCTTGTGTGTTCTGGAAATTACAACAATATCACCAATAATTTTTGGTGCACGCCCAAACAAATCTTGCACCAATCAAAATTAACAGCACTAACACTGTCATTTGTCACCAGATTTTTTTCTTTTCTTCCCTATATTTACAACAATTCATCTAAAATTCAGATGTTCTGATTGACTTTTACAAGCAATATTTGGTTATATTAACTTTTTCTTTTGTTGAAGTAGCTTTTAAGAAGGTTTCAGGTACAGCTCTATCGGTGAAATTAGAAATGCTGTCTAAACATATTTATCTTCACAAAAATCAATACATTTGTCTCCTTTGGTGTGTATTTTACTCCAGTGTGCTTCAATTACAGCTAAAAAGTTATGGCATTACCTAGTTATATAACAGTGTCACATTTCACGCATGTGTGTTCGCTGGCTTCTCTGCCATGTGCCACCTCTCTATCGTAAAAGAAAATATAGAAGAGATAAATGCTTAAAAGCCAGATGGTAGAACCCATAGCTGCAGTGAAAAATCTATCATAAAGGCCACTAGTACTGGTGTATGATGGAAATGGCAGATAAGCCCATGTGTTTTGCTATGGGAGTGGGTGTAGTGAAAGGGGATCAGTCCACAGCAGTGTTTAGAGGTTCAAACACCCCTCTGGGGAGGAGAACAGATCGATCCTCATTGGCCAAGAGCCAATCCTCTCCCTGCCTTCAGCCACATATTCAACCACACTATATATAAGCCTGTAAGCCTTTGCTCAGACTGTATGTACAAAGCACTGGGGTTCAGGATTTCGCCACAGCTGGGTGTTCTGCAGCAGAAGTGTATTAAGATGAACTTCAACTTTTTGAGCCAATTACACAAGTGTTTGGGCTATGTTCCACTGAAAACACCCCTGCTATAAGGTCTGTGGTGTGTGCATTATCGTCATGTTACTCTGATTAGAGGGAACCATAGAGTCACTGTGTCATTAGTCATAGCAACTTTGCCTAGTTTTTACCCACAGGAGCTCCTCCCAAAACCCACAGGGCTCCCCTAAAGGACCCCGAGGACCATAACACAAACACCACAGCGGTCACAGCTGGCAGACTGCACCTTCACATACTCCGCTTCATATATACATCAACACAGGGAACACCAAGACCGTTCAAGTCTCGTTCCAGCATTTGCCAAAAAAAACAGCCTCGGAGGGTAAAAAAAAAACCCTACTGGCTCTGCGACAAAATGGGTTTCCCCAAAGGGACACTCCAGAAACCTGCAACAGAGCAAGTGACTGCGGCTGACCTGCTCAGATTCAAACATCCACCTGTCAAACACAGGCATCACACGCCACAATAAAGCGAGCATTTTTATGAAGGTATTTCTGAAACAACATCAAAAACAGTGACCTGGAAGCTAAGCCTCATGGGAGCTCAGATCAATGCTTGAGGCTTGTTCCTGTTTGGAGACATGAACAGGGAACGCAGTGTAATATGATGATACCTACCATGCATCAATAGACAAATGTGTTTTGTTTCATATCATAATTGAAGATTTAGATGTGATTTTCTAATTAATTTCAAACGTGGGAAGATGGAGAACTCAATCAATCAATCAATCAATAAACACAATTATAATATTATGGTCTATCAAGTCATAAATCACACTTCTTTCTGCAGTTTTTTTTTTTTTTTGCTTATAGAGCATGTTTCTATGTTGATACAGGCAGAAAAATTGCACGAATGTCACACAAACAAACATGTAGGAGATGGAATATAACAAAGAATGTGGCTATTTAAAGTATGACTACTGAAACACAAAGAGTCTTTTGTTTTTTTATGTTTTTGTGTTAAGATGTTTTTTTGTTTGATGTACTGTAGATTCTGAACAACTGAAACATAACAAAGTGTGGTATAGTTTATGTCTGAAGTGAATTAACAGAACACTTTCTGTTATTGTAATTTACACATGTTTCCATAAATTCCACATTGCCAGACAGGATATTTTGGCCACAGTCTCCACCCATACAGAGGATGATGATGATGATGATGATGATGATGATGATGATGATGAGAATAGGCAGTTGGTGTCCAGGATGCTGTCTGTCAGGACCTGCTGTGACAGGTTTATCCTAGCTGAGAAGGGAGGAAAATAACACGCCAAATGGCACAAAGAGGAGCGATAAACGTCAGACCTGGACTCTGCACCATGGTAATGGCTGACAAACAGCTCAGCGGCTCATCTTGCAGCCAGTAAAATCCAAACACATGTGCTGTCCTGTGTTATGTTCTCTCAGGGGGAAACACTAACAGGAGCAGCAGAAACCCACTCACCTCCTAATAATACCGTTTGTCTGCCAGATAAAGCATTCCCAGTATAGAAGAATAACATTTTAAAGACAGAACGTGAACTGAAACTATACACACCATCAGGAAATGAGTTACAGTTTCAACATTAAATAGTAAGAATGTCAAATACAGTATATTGCTTTTTTTTTTTTTCTAATTTGCAAACTGTTGTGATATGAAAATGGAATGGAATATCCACGTCAGACCTTCACTAATTTACTACACAGTATTCATGAAACAACAAAAATAAGTTGTTGCTTGAAGTTACCACATTGTTTTATGTCTGTTGCTGTATAGACAAGTAAACTGCAATCCCTCAAACCAAAGAATTTATAGCTTAGATGAGGCTGGAACACCCAGTGGCAGATGGACTCTTAAACAAACACACATGTGGAGCAACAAGAACATGAATAAACAACTACAACTGTTGATTATAGCCACAGGGATGACTTCTCCTTTGGAATATTTAGTATGTTTTGCCATTTTAGTCCATATTCAAGATGTTAGTTCCTCTATTGACCTTATAAATGAAGGTGTTTATCCTGTGGCTGCTTCATGAAACTGGTCCCTAAAAGCAGGACAAGAGAACTAAACATTCAAACCAGATGTAGATGAAAGTTATAAAGTATGTTTGAAAGCACATTGGGTCTATTTTATAAATACATATTTGCTAAGATAAAAAAATAAACCATTTTTCAGGTTAAAATTTTTTTTTAATGTTTTAATGTTATTTTTATATAAGAATCTGCCTGTAACACAGTAAAAAGGACACATATTTATAATTGGGCAGGTTCTGCATGGAGTAGACACAATGGGTTACACACAAAACTTGGAATGAAACAGGCAATTTATGAAGAACCTGTAGGTTTGTATTAGAAAAAACACTAGTTTAATCAAATTTAACACAGGGTCTTTATCAATAGTGGTATATAAGACCATTTAAATCCATGTTTTCTGGATGAAATGTACTATGCTTGTATGTGCACGCCGAGGTAGCTTTTCCTGTCTCAATTTTAACCCCAATATTTTATTAAAAATTCAGTAATTTTGGGATAGCTCAGAACAAGAGTATTTATTATATAATATTGTATAAATTTGTCTTTTATTATTGAGTGCCAGGTCCCACAATGAACTCGGTTTCATAGAAGCACCTCTGTGTGCCTAATAAATACCTGATCGTGGCTGATGGATGGTGGATTTGTGCACAGTGAGGTCACCTTCTCTACATCACACAGAGGTTCCTCTACTGAGGTTATGTAACACCAGAGTAGGAGAACAGTCTCTGAGTTAAAATGAATCTTTCTCTTTTCATGTATCAGCTTCTGAATGAGGTGATTACACATTGTTTCTCACCATTCGCCATTTGATTTATAACTGACTCCAGTACAGTCAAATAATAGTTGTATGCCATAATTCAGAGAGCTCAGACTTGTCCAAGGTTTGTTCTCAGCAGATGTCTAAAACCTCCCCCGTATCTGTGTTTCAAACACTAGGACAGCAGGCAGGTGAATCCACACACAGAGACACAGACACAGAGAGTGGGCTGAGTCTTATTGGTGATCAGGAAAACATCTGGTCACATTTAAAAAAGGAGCAGTGATTAGTCAGGTCAAACAATCAGACTCAGCCCATCAATGATTTTAACATTACAGTAAATTCTGTATGTTTGTTGTTGCCAATGCATCCTTTGGTCATACAGTAGTAATGTTTATTCCATACACTGCTATCAATAAATAGAACTAATAACAGAGGCAAAAACAAGCACTTTTAGAACTGAAAGTTTTCATCGACAATCTGTTCTAATCTGTGAACTGAGATAAGGTGTTTGAAACTAGCACCAGGGTCTTTTACACATGTCTTTATGTACATTCAAATCACTAACCGCTCTGAATACAATATTTACAACTGAATAATAACACGCCTTATGAACACAGTAAGTGGGATTTGGTAAGGATCACTACACTGAGCTGAGCAGAGAATTCATTTGCCTGATGAATGCACAGCCTCTTGAACGTAGTGACCTTTGACAAGGTCATGGCATTACAACAGCTGCATAAACACACTCCTGTATGAATAAATTATCACTCATTTGTGTTCTTTCTGCTCTGTTGTTGTAACACCTCGGAGCTCAACCTGTGGCTCATCATCTGTGTCAGTCCCAAAGCGGTCAAGTCATCCAGAACTCGCATTTATTCCCCCGAAAGTTATACAACAAGGCTATTTTAGCTCATTCCAGTCTGAGAGGATATTAGGTCTATGCATTGGTGATGAAGAAGCTATGAGTTATACTGTGATACTGTGAGCGAAGAATTGCAATTTCCCATTAATAAAATACATCTCCTTATCCATAAAAATAAGTTTTGGCAAATGGATTAAAATTTGAATGGAATATTATATGTTCATTAAAAAGTGTAAAAGTCTCATAATACTGATTCTGTATTGTCTTGTTCCTATAGAGGATGTGAACATATTTGCGGTAATAAAAACAGAACAGAACCTTCTCACACATTCTGCTGTTGCGACTTGCATATTCACATCCACATTATCTGTCATTTCTTACCTGTGTCCTGTCGAAACTGGTGCATGGACTGCAGGTCAATGATGTAAGGAGAGAGCTGACCATCCACCTGCCCCAGAACCACAGTTCCTCTGGCGTCCCCCTTCAGGACATTCTCAATATGGTGGCAAACTGCTGCACTGTAGGGCCTCCAGCGCCCATGTTCGTTCAGCCACTCCCAGACCACCACCCTGGCCAGGTTCTGAGGAGGATACCCCAGACCATTGACGGGCACCAGCAACCCTGATCCAGGACGAGCCATGTCCTTTGTGGTGTCTGTAGTTCAGCTGCTGGTTTTGTCCTGGACTAGAACACCACTGCACCTCTGCCAGTCAACTGACACACTGAAGCATTGTTTATTAGAGCTGAACAGAAAAGCTTGAATCAGCTGTTAGCACTAGCCGGTGGTCCACAGTTATCTCATGCTGATTTTCAAGCAAGAAATATTGCCAGAATCATCGTCTAGAGGTACTGACTGGCTTTTCTGGTGCTTTGATCAGCCTCCGTCTCTCTTGTGTGTTGTGTTTGAAGTGGCAGATGTTGATATTTTGCAGCTGAAGTAGGCTTCGTCCTCCACAGCCAATCACAGCAGATCAGCAGCAGGTAGACAGGACACACATTCTATGGATGGAAAAGACAAGAAACAGAAACCACACATGTGAGCATTCCATGAGTTATTCCTCACCAGCTACTGTAGACAAACACACTCCAGTTGTTTGTTATATAGTAACATCATCTCTTCTTCTGTTTACTTTAAACGTGGAGACCAAAATGTATGTTTTCAGCCTGAGAACATGTTTCAGCAGCAGCAGCAGCAGCAGCAGTGTGCACAAAACAGCCA
This sequence comes from Siphamia tubifer, assembly GCA_020466265.1. Classification (NCBI taxonomy): domain Eukaryota; kingdom Metazoa; phylum Chordata; class Actinopteri; order Kurtiformes; family Apogonidae; genus Siphamia; species Siphamia tubifer. The sequence goes on along the minus strand of CM035791.1, from coordinate 29,899,499 downwards.
TATGCTACTAGATGGAATAATCCGGACGCAATCTCACTCGATGTAGAAAGCTGTTTAGATGCATTCAAAGCAAATAAAAGCAAACCAACTAATAACAATACATTCCCAGGCTTATATTTATTGTTTTCCAGCCCAAATCGATGTTGGTGATACAGACCTGTAGGCTGCAGCTGTGGTGCCACACATCTGTCAGGAAGAGGCTGCATTATCCAGGCTCTGGCCGAAATTCATCTTATAAAAGAATATATATATAAAAAAATAAACAAGGTGCAGGTGTTAGGAGACACCTGACTTTTACACATATGTGATACACATACGGTTTTCCTTCATGTGAAAAGGCAGGATCCTGTCACACAAACACCTCTGATGTGTTCGCTGATGTTACTGAATACCAAGCTGTCGATTTTTTTTTTCTTTCCTTCCCCTTGGATCTGCTACAGACTACATCAGCATGTTGGTCCGCTCTGTTAAAGTGAATGCATGTCCCAGTTTCTTTTCAGTTTTGACTGAGTGGGGTGCAGAGCCACAGTCGTGCAGTAACGCTTACATCATGTATTCACGTAGTAAACACGCATTTCTTGTTGCTCGCAAAAAGATTACGCGCAATGTCCAAGCGCACCTGTAAGGATCGCCGCTGAAAAAAAGAAGCAAACTGTCAAGCGTAACTAAATAAAATAACAACACTTCCGGTGTGAATTTCAAAATAAAACTAACATGCCCTAATTGTTGCCCAGAGACCAGTAGATTTGGAGAACACCAGGCGCAAGACATTGAAATTATGACTATTTGCTGGTGTTGGTGCAAATTTCCTAAAAAAAAATCATAGTAATTTGGCATGTAGGGTGAAAGGAAACACAATTTCCGGTTATGAAACAGTAACGCAGGGGTGTTCAGGGGTACAGTATGGAGCAATGTCCAATTTTATCTCATGCAAGACAATTAAAACGACCCTGAAAATATAATAACCACCCCGAATGTCTGTCTTTTTTAATGCAAAAAAGAAAAATTACATCCAATCCTTTCACAAAAAAAGTAACCAGAACACCAATTAATCTGAATATGAGAGCAATTATAATAACATGATGCCTCGACTTATCATTTATTTTTGTATTTTAAAATGAAAGATCACAGTGGATCAACAAAAACACAACACATTTGTAAGAGCCACCATGTCCAAAGGGTTACATTTGGGGTGCATAGAAGGGTGGGTCTGCAGTTTCCATGGTGGTCCCACATGTGTTTTCCCACATCAGAATCTAATCCCTTTGTACAGTATAGTGTACAGTGAAACTGAGGTAGAGCTCTAAGGTTCAGTGCAAGAATTTACAGACAACAAATATAAACAAAATAACAAATGTCAGTAAAATAACAAATATCAGTAAACGGCAACATTATTTACATAAAAAAATAAAAAAGAACTAGGATATTTGTAAAATATAAAATTGGAGTAGTGGAAATAACATGAGAAGTAGTGAAAATGACATGAAAAATAAATATTGTAATGTGAAAATTAATAACATGAGGTATTCAGATATCTGATTGTGATATGGACATGTGGGCCACCACAGTCCCTTATATGCAGCCCAAATGTAACCCTTCTGGGGCCCACATGAATATGCTGGCTGGGAAGCATCTGGAAAGGAAAATGTAATATTTAATTTCATGAATACTATACAACTTGTCATGACTCACTGACACCCTTGACTGTCAATGTCTTCTCTGTAATTGTTTCATATTGTAAATTCATCCTTTGGGCCAGATTGGACCATATAGCATATGTTTGGCACCTCTGCTGTAAAGTACCTCTCAAGGTAACAACCAAGAAATGCAGATCACCCACATAAGTACAACTTTCCATCTAGTAAAATCTGAGCAGAACATTTATTTTTGTCATCTTTAGTCACTTTGCACAGACACATCTCTCTGTAGAGATTATATGTATGGCCTAAAGCATTTCTTTGAACATGTAAAACATTAAAAATACATGAGCAGAATACATTTTCACAGGCAGTGCCCTTTCCAATGATCCTTTCAGATAGTAAAATGTGTGAAAATACAAAGTATACTCCATACCTAATAATGAACTAGAGAGATGATTAATTTCTCAGGAAATGAAAAAGTGAAAAAGTAATATTGGCTAATAAAATCTGTTCTGTATTTTCCAAGGTGACTATGAGGACCCTGATAATAAGATTAAGAAATTATGAACATTTATAACACGTTATCACAGCCACTGTCAGTTTAAAAGCAGCTATATACAGTAGCTGAACAGAAATGCTAAATTTTCTACTAAATAAGTCATTAGAATATTTAGCTTGAGCTGTGAATCACAGAAGAATTATCTACTTGTATCTGATGAGGAAGGTTCATTAGTTTAAAGCACAAGCTGTTACTGTTAAGGATACATTTCTAGATATAATTCATGCTTTTGTGTGTCTTGACTGAAGTAATATATATCTGCAGCTTAGTGCTTACAAATAATGTGTCACTTCATGCTTGTAGAAAACAGTGTTCATGTGATCTATATGTATAATATTTCAAACCTATTACATGAATGATTGAGATAATACATTTCTGAAGATATGCTGTGAACACCTTCCTGGTTAGTGTTTATGTTGCAAAAGAACAGCAGTACCACCTGCTGCCAAAAGACTAAAACTGCAGTATTATTTTGTCAATCTTCAAAAGAAAGTAGAGTGAGAATGTTTTACTTTGAACATGTCTTGCTGACCTTATGTCAGATATAATGTACGTATAATAAAGGCTTCAGTGAAATCCATGTATATGGTCTGTGTACAAGTGAGGTGAATGACTTCCTTTATTCCACCAATTTGAAATAAATGATCAATTTATTTGATATTGCTTTAGCATTTTATTTCTTATTCAGAACAACCTTAAATTCACAGCTATACAAACACATGAAATTGTAGATTATGCACAAAAAATAAAGTAATAGTTCATATTTGACTCTAAAATGGGGGAAAAAAAGGAAAACATTGCACTTATACAGTATATTTCACTTTTTCACTTCTCATTGAAAAGTGAGTAAAAAACAACAACACTATGTTATAACCATTATAAAAATGTGTATTTTCACCAACTCAATGTATATTTACTGTTTTTTTAAATTATTATTTATTCAGTTTTGGGTAGAAGATCCTCGTTAATAAATAAATAAATCAACACTTTTCTGTCATCCCATATCGACAGTAGTTTAGTGATACTTTTATAATAATTTCCCATGAGAACACACTATCAAACATCCAGCTAATATTTGTCACTTGTATTTCTGCTCCATGCACCAAGGTGGCAGTGCATATTTGGTATCTGGTGACATTTTGGGTTAATTTGTTTTACTATGTATTGTCGTCCATCTATATAAATTCCTTGTATTTTATCTCCAATACAGTAGATATGTACTCAACAGGTGTCTTCAGATATGAGCTGTGTTCGGTGTCTTATAGTATCTAACTATGTCATATAATAATGTAGTTGATAATAACTGATCAAATATTAATCTTACCATATTCCATCCATTTTACAATGGATGCAAAATTATCACTTTTTTCCATCAAACAGACACATTTCTCACCTGTTATCTAACTACATTATACTGTACTTGTCCACATGCATTTGGATTTAGCATAACTGCTAAAAATAAACCCATTTCAAAACATAATTGTTTCATTGACAGTGTTTATGAGCAATGTTATTTTATTTAAACTTTTTTTGCTGTGTCTGTTACTGTCTACTTCAATAAAAAAAAAAAAAAAAAAGCAGCACATTTGTGCTCATGTTTGTACTGGTGACTCCTGCTCATCACAGTATTAGGAGGCAGTGTTTTTCTGTTTTGTTTTTGATGAACAGGAAGGATGTGATAAGTTCAGCAACAGCATCACCTTGTGGACTCAATAAACATCAGCAGGCCCAGAAAAAGATGTTTTTGAGTTTCTCTGGAGTTTGTTCAACAGTTAGTAGAATATAATGACCTCCACTTCAGTTTCCTTTCTTATCAAATCTAAATACTCAAACAGATGTTTATGTATTGTTTTAATAATCAAAATTATTTGAAATGTATTGGTTTTATACAATGGATACACAGGATCACATATCTCCTACTAAGTAGTGTGTTCATATATTTTTGCCAGTTTCTGGGCAGTAACCCTGAAAAAAAATGGGGTGATATTCATCCATTTATAACATTGACAAATAACAACATAAGAAATATATTTATTACCAAATTTTAATCAGTCAGTCTCATATATATATATATATATAAATATATTCTGTAGGACTTCAGGTAGTGGTCCATTAGTTGAATTAACAGTGTGCTGACAGAAGTGGGATGCTCACAATATAATGTATATAAACAGAGCCATGATGGCAGAGCTGATCAGTCCAGAGATGGGAACTGTAACAAACCAGGCGATAAAGATGTTCCTGAACAGATGCCAGTCAACTGATTTCCTGGAGCGCAGCCATCCTACAGCCACCACTGAACCCACCTGTACACACACACACACACACACACACACTTAAAATTAATCAACACGTTTGAAGTGCCAATGTTTTTATAGCATATGAACAAAGTGTTTCATTACCTTGCAGTGGGTTGTGCTGACAGGGAGGCCGATATTAGATGCCACAACAACTGTTAATGCTGAAGCAAGTTCAATGCTGAAACCACTGCAGTAAAAAGAAAACAACAGATGTGTGTATTTGATGATGTCAGTAAAGGTTCTGTGTGTAAGGAACTGATTGCAAAATGAAACAGAACATGGTTATTATGTTTTCTTCAGTAAGTAATGAGTGGTTGTGTTTCCATGAAGTTAAATTGAACTGTTTACACCAATAGATGGAGCAAGTGTAAGGTACATCAAATCCATCATGATTTTTATTGTGGCCCAGACCTGACTTCTTTTAAAAAGCAGCTCAAGACTTTTTTTTATTTCGCAAAAAGTTTGGTTGATGGGTTCATCCTTTTGATTTATTTTATGATATTTTTGTTGCTTTATTGCACCCATTGTTATTTATTTTCATCTGTGAAAAGTGCTTTCTAAATACATTTTACTGACTTACTTCTAACCCCTTTTCCCCATTTTTTTGGCAGATAGTATCCGTTTTTAACCTGTTAATGTACTTTGGTTTAATCACTTTGGGTGTCATCATGTTTATTTGCTGCATTCATTGTGCATTCAAGTGTGGCGAAGTACAGAGACATCACCACTTAGTTTTTGAGCAGCCATTTTGAAGCCAATTGTTTGTATTTTGTATTTTGTTTTTTCTTTTCAGGTACAGGTGACTATATTAGAACAACAGAGTGGAACTGCAGGTGTGAGAGACATTTACATGGTGTCATGGCTGAGCAAATGCCAAACCCTAGCTTCTTGGCACAGTAAAATTAATATAATAAATCATTTACATGACAAAGTTATTTTGTTGTGTTGTTGAGCTAACTTATGTTATAACTACAATTGGAAAATTGACCTGAGGAACTCCCAGATAATGGATTGTTATATCCAACTAATGGTATTACAACTTAAAGATATTTCCACATTGGCTCCACTTTGGAGTATCATGCGACTCTAGCTACACTAACTTTTGTAGAATTTAAGCAAGTACGGTACTGTACTGAGAGAACTGTACTGTTCTGTCTGCAGAAACAAATGGTTAAGTATGTGTTATATTTGGCTTGTCACCTATTATGTTTTGAATTAGAATCAACATGCATATTAACTTAGACAATAGAAACACTGCGGCTAATAACAAGGGCCTTTAGTGGTTTTAGTGGTCAGTACAGTGGACAGGGAGGTTGTATTCACCTGTTAATAATTTGCAACCTCACTACCAGATGACACTAAATATCACACACTGAACCATTAAATACTAAGTAATGTCAAAGTGACCTACCTTGAGGGTGTAATGGGAGTAAGGTCTTTGCCCAAGGTTTGAATCACCCTTCGACCCCATACCCAGAGACCAGCGCAGATACCCACACCACCATACAGCAACAACCAAATAGGCGTGGGGCTATTAGACACCACAGAGCCGCTCTCGTATAGAAGCCAGAGTGCCACCAGTGGGCCGATTGCATTGCTAGAAAGGATCAAAAGATTAACTGTAAGTCCTCTAGGTTGGCTGAATATATCAACATTCCGTAAAGGTTACCACCTGTACCTACCTGACGTCATTTCCTCCATGAGCAAAGGAGCCAAAGCATGCTGTGAGTATTTGGAGGAACTGGAAAAGCAAGGAAACAGCTGGTTGGTCGATCTCTAGCTCATCTTCCTCTACTGTGAGGTCTTTTGCAGCCTCCAGAGCCAAAGCTTCATCTTGGACTGCGCTCACGGTGGTCACAGAAGAGCTGTAACTACTATAACTGTCCACCCGGGACCTTCTCTTCAGACTCCCATCCAGATCTTTGTATTTAGGGTCCCCTTGAATCCCATATATGGCCATGGTGTAAGAGGTGTAGCTGTTGTTCCTCCGGATTGGCCGCTCTTCTGTATCACTGTCTCCAATGCAATCCCCAACCTTGGCCATGTGAAGCTTATGCAGGAGGTCTTTGTAAAGTCCGGAATCTTTGTGAATGGTGTGCGACCGTCCACTGTGAGGATCTGTAATCATCATGGGTCCTACAGTGCCATTCAAAGCTATAACAAATAAACAGTTCAGAATTAACATCCAGCCTAGATTTGCTGTGTCATGTAGAGAACAAACACATTTTTATTCTTTTTTTTCTTTAGTATCTCTCACCATTACTAACATCCAGATCTTTGGTTTCCATATCATTAGTGTCCAAATCTGCCTCCTCTGATCCACCAAGCTTGAATGCCACCTTCTGAGTGTCAGCTGGTGGGGTCTTGGGATGAGGCTGCGGTAATGGGGTTGTCTCTGCAACTGTAGGTTTACTGTTGTTATCCATCAGTGGAGTCTCGCAGGGGGCACCAGCTGTTTCTCCTGAAGTGAAATGCAGCATAACAAAGAAAATGCATCTTGTATCCACCTTAAAATTGGACTTCATGAGCTCTTGAATAGGCACAAATTCCAAAGCAAAGTATGTACTTACGCTTGATTTTCTTCTTGAGGCGTGGGCAGACAACAAACCAAACTACCAAAGCTGTGACGAAGGCAAAGCCCAATGAAATGCACGGCGTACCCCACCATGGCATTCTGTCAAAACCCAGTACTGTGCACACAAAACATGAAAAAGAACTCTCTCTCAGATATGGATAAATATGAACTTATCTGCTCAACCAATCTTCACTAGAAAAATTTGATATATTTTTTTTCACCATGGATGTCACCTCTGCACCAGAGACACCACTTGTTAGTCATGGTCAAGAAAATAACTTTAATATTACTGATTTAGAGTCAATTCCTGATGTAAACATGAATACACAGCCTAGCGAAAAAACAAAAAAAACTTATAACTGGATCAAACTGAGCACATAGGTGAGAATACTCCACTGACTGATTATCACAGCAATTAATAAGTTCTTCAATCATAAGTGATGCAACAGTCTCTCATTTCAACCATCAGTTTGTGCAGAGCATAAAGATTAGACTGTGTTTCAATGGAAAATATCATGTTGTGTGATGAGTCCAGATTAACCCTGTTCCAAACAAATACAAATAAAGTAATTACCCATCATGCTTTAGTGCCTACAGTTAAAGCAATAGGGGAAGTGTTATGATCTGAAGTTAGTGCCGCTGGTCAGCTCTTGGTTCAGTCCAGTAGGAACATGAATATGAATGAAAAAACTGAATGATCAGATTTGAACATGAAGGGTTTTTTTTCGTATGTGGATTTTTCAGAATTAAATTGTGAAAGAATGTCTCAGAAAGCATGTTCTTAGACGTGAAGCTGGAGCATGTGCTGGAGAATGCTTTACATTGCTGTCCAACTCACTCATCATCAATATAAGGTCTTGGAATAAAAGACTACAGCAAAAGACGGTCCAGCGAAAAAGTATATGTATATAGAGAGAGTCTAGGTCTTTAGTCATTACTTATTTTTTAATTTGGCTGGACTATGTATTTTAACTATCCACCAGGTTAGGACACTTTAAGGTTGTTTTTTCTTTGAGAATGTCTTCATCCAAAGATTGATATTAGAGGTTAAAATATCTCAAACTGAATTTATTCTGAAGTGAACAGACATGAGATCTGGTGAACTGAACTTGAACTGATTTAGGGTATCAGAGGCAATAACTACTCCTATTAACATATGAGGCAATTGTAAATATTCTACTGCTGCAAATCTTTTTAAAAATTAGCTTTTCATACAGCATATCTCAATTTTGGCAGATATTTTTGATTGCACACCTTTGTATTTCATTTTTTTTTTTTAAATATATGTCTATATCTTATTATACTGTATTGTATTCTGTTCCAATGCTCTTCTTCAAAACAAGTGAGAAAAACTGTAAGATTGGAATATATTTGAAAGTATCTCTGCTTCCTTTTAGAAATATAGAAACTGACATACATGTGTCTTGTGTGTTCAATGTGTGTATCATTTCCATGGAAAAAAAATGCCATCATCACTCCAAGATAAACACACCTCTTCCTGTCTTGTGACTTGCAGTCATGTGAAAATGTAAAAATGACTAAACATCCTGCTCTTTGGTCACAGGGCACATAGCAGGAGGAGTACTCACTACACAAATCAGATAGTAACCAAAAGACTAGCTCTGCAACCCAGTGATAAAATACTCAACGAACATTCTGGATAAAACCGTTTAATCTTTAGTGTTTTAAAGTAGATTCGTGAAGCAGCTACACTATGTGTGTCGACAACAGATAAAATAAAAGAGCTTAAGTCAGGTTTATATGGCAATATTTACTTTCTATAACTCAACTTACCTGTTTTTTTACTCTTGTAGACAGTGACAGACTAACAACTAACACATAGAAGTAGCAGTTGCATTGACCTAATTCATCATAGACATGCATATGAAGCCAAAAATCTGGCCACAGATAGTGTTAAAGGGGGTGATAGCACTGACAGTGCCTGTGTTAATAAACAAGTTGGCATATATACAGAAATGTGTCAGCAGGAGTTATGGTGTGTTATATTCCGTGACCCACACACACCGGCCTGCAGCCTTCAGTGAAGGGCCCAGGCCAGTTGACTTCTTGATAAGTTCAATCCTGTAAATGAAACAAAAGGAGTAGAAATTGTCCATTTAATAGTTGCATGTCTCTCAGGTTGTTGTTCAGCTGGTTTTATTTTAATGTTGATGTGTTTGCTTGCTTTTCTCTATCTTTTTAATGTTAGTATTATTATTTGAGGACAGCAGTCCACCAACGTTAATGATAAACCTAACATGAGGAGAACATGGAGTGCTCTGATATGTTTAAACATTCATGGAGTAGTCCTCTCCTCTTTTGACACCTACTTTTGTTCTAAGAGGAATGCCATCAACTCTGGTCTCTGTCTCCAGTGACACATTTATTCAGACCTCATCTTGGTCCAGGAATTCAGCAGCTGCTGTGTTAGTACAATGCAGCAAGCAGGAGTCAAAGGTGTAGTAGGGGTGAGTAGTGAGTGGATGTGGTACTCACATGGTGCTCCTGTAAACATGATGGAGAAGAGGTTGACACCCATAGTGATGGCATAGAAGATAGGAAGAGCTCTGAGGCCATTGGGTACAGGGTCAGCCTGTGGAGATAATTGTGTCAGCACTCAGTGGCATAGTGTCAAACTACACTCATTAAGCATCTATCCTAGTTAAGAAATCACTTACCTTGTTCAGAATAAATTTGCGTACAAAATAGAAGAGAATCCCTGACATGATGCCTGACAGCACAGGTGACAGGAACCAAGATGCCACTTGGAGACAGAAAAAGATATTTGGAATAACATCAAAGTTCCCTTCCATTTAGAAAATGCTGAATGACATGTGAGGGGACGGAGGGTGTTTTCACATTCATCACGTTAAGTGGCAGAGTTTTTATATTGGCATAACACTTTAACATGGCTATCACTTTAAACAGATGAAATAGGAAAAGACATTTCTGAAGACTAAAAGTTAAGCTTTTAAATCTAACATTGTTATCATATTCTCATTCTTTTTAGCAATGATGAAGAAGACATGTAAGAAGACTATGAATGGGGAGTCATTGAAGTCCTTTTTGTTTCGCAAACACAACCGAGTTACAGAAACATGTTTATTCTGAACTATGGCACACTATCTATTTACTGGACACATGCTTTTAAAAATCTGAGATTTGTACACAGTCCTGGCTCTATAAACAAAATGCACTGCACCAGTCCACACTACACTATTCCAGGCTGGAATAGATCCCATTCCACCAGCAGAGGACATTCATGCTTGCACGGAATTTGAACCTGGGGGAGGAGTTTCTAAAGGAGCATGAGGTCACGTGTGTTTGTTTGGACTGAACTTGAATATTGGCTTTTCTTTTCCCCAATATGCTATTGTTCAAAAAAAAATATTTTTTATTATTACAGCATGCCAGGATGGGATCTTTATTTTTAATATAATTTTGGTTCAGGTTAAAAGATCCTCATTTGTGGGTATATGTGTATATTGTGAATATATTCACCAATGCGGAGCAGCTCCATCCATCTGACCCCTTGGTGACCTCTGGCTACCATGGAGAAGCCGATTGTGGCTCCAACAATGCAGTGAGTTCCAGAAATGGGGAGCTTCAGGAATGATGCAACCAGCTGCCATACAGCAGAGCCTGTGGTTCACAAACATGACCATGAATTCACCAAATAACTTCAACGAAAAACTTCTATGTAATATGCATCAATATTTACCACACATTGCGCTTATCGACCCTGCCATTAGGACGTGCTCAGATCCATTGTACATTCGGACGTCAATGATGCCCTGTCGGATGGTCTCGCTGACTTTGGCACCCAGCAGCACTGAGCCCAGGGTCTCAAATATGGTGGCCAGGATGCAGGCCTGCCGCAAAGTGACCACACCAGAGCCCACTGCTGTGCCAAAGGAGTTGGCCACATCATTTGCCCCAACAGAGAATGCCAGGATAAAGGCAATGATGAAGCCTATTATTAACAGCCACATGTATCCTGACATGTCAGACTGAGAGGCCAGAGCAACTGTAGTGGCTGTCGCAAGTGTTGCTATTGTAGTTGAATCCATCATTAGACATTTATTTATTATTTATTGTGTTTTTATCGTGGTAATTTTCTTTTTGTTAATGTTTTATTGCATTTATTTTACTGTGCAGCACTTTATGTTTGTTTAAATGTGTGCTTTATAAATAAAAATTGAATGGATTGGATTTATTTAATACTTGTTTAACTAAATTAACAAAATTCTGTGTTTGATGGTGGCCTATGAGGTAAAATGTTTTTATAGAGAGATTTAAAAAAAAAAGAGGAAAACAAAGAAAAAAGGAAAACAAAATGTGCTTGTTTGAGGGAAGGATTAATCAATAAGAAAATCTTTGCCCCCCCTTTAATTTTGGTTTAAAAGTGCTTATGTTACAAAAATCTAAACTTATTGCTATCTAGGTATGCTTGGTTTGTATGTAGGCTTCATCGAAAATGGACAGGGTATAATAAGGGTAAATTCATCCATGGTGACAGCAAGCCACAAATAAGAACACTGTAAAACACAGACACACACACACACACACAAATTAGTAGTTGGTAACACAAATTCAACAATGCACTGTTATTTATTGCTCCACAAGCTGAATTGAGTTACATATTATAAAGCTTAAAACTAGCTGACAAATAACAGGAGCATGCATTGAACACGATTTACTATTCCACAGCAGAGGGAAGTGGTTGTGATAAAGTGCTTTATAGCAGTAATAAGTCAAAACAGTTGTGAGGCACATTAAAGCTTCTCTGTCTATATCTAGATAATGGGTCTTTGTCTCTATGAACTATTATTGCTCAGATACATTAAACTCTCTTCACAACAAACGCAGAAAGAGGCTCTCCACATGCACTCATAAATAATGCAATGTAAATGCTTTTATAAACATTACATTCTGGGAAGAATGTCTACCACATTTTAAACAGACTAAGTTGTACAAATTCTTTGTACAAACTTCTGTGCAATTATACAGTAGGTGTAATCTCCTGTGGTGTTTTAATTGGATTTTTTTTTTCAGATTTGGAACCATTAATAGCCTTTCTGCCAATCACTGTAGTATTTTTTGGCTTTAATTGTATTTAGCGCTCTTTCACTCAATACAGGTACACACTGATCATTATATAATTATTGTGGCTCTCTCAAATTCCAGTTAGCATAGTGAAATCACAAATAAATCCACTTACAACTTCAAAAAGCGACTGTAGAGCTGTGAATAATTGGCCTATTCAGTCAGTTTGGTCTAATACTGACTAGTGACGATCAGTATTGAAAATAAAGGTATGTTAATCTACTTATAGTCTTGCATAATTCAGAAATGTAGTGGCCACAGAGGGATATTAAACAACTAGAAACATAAAATAAAGTAAAACACAGGGCGAAAAAAGTCTGTACTCACATGTGAGACCTCAGTTTTCCTCTGTGTGTTTGGCTGCAATGCTCTCTGTCTGCCCTCCTATGTGGAGCGAAACAACAAACGAAAGAAAAAGAGGAAGGCTTCAGCAGGCTGTGAAATATGCAAAGTCAAGGATGAATTGTCAATTGTGTGCTGCCTGTAATGTTTGGAGCCTCTGGGTAGTGGAGTTTATATATTAGGCAGCTGGGTGAGTACACGCCTTTCACTTGGGTCATGGGACTGCAACTGCCAGCTAATGTTTAGCTATTGTTTGTTGACAGGCAATGATAATTACAGCTATCTTTAATTATGTTACTTTGCTGTATATGAACAAGAAATCCCCAAATGACACTTTAAAATGGAACAAAGATCTTCTGTCTATTTCTGTGTCACTAAATAAACATAAAATACTAACAATAGGCCTACTGCTGCTGCTACCAGTAATAGTAATCATCATAAAATGACTTTGAGATCTTAAAATGACCAATGTACTGAGCCATATGATCACTATAGCCTCCACTCTGGTGCCACCTACTGATCACATTTGGGATTTTTGCTTTACAAAAAATAATAAAAACTGTCTCTGTATGTCAGTATATTTAAAGTTCATGTTTCAACCACAAAAATACTTTCACTCCCTATTTAATAACAACAGAATACCCTCCAGGCAGTGAAAAACCACCACAGAGTACACAGTTCGCTAAGCAAGTTAGTGTAACTAAGCACAATGTGAAGTTTCAGATAGTGTTACTGATCAACTCAAGATGCTTTACCAAGAAAATCCATGAACATCAGCAGAATTTACTCTTTTTACGAAATGCTACAGTGGTTCCAATTCTGCTGATAAGTTCCTCTTCATTAGTTATTGTTTAACATTGGTTAGGTGAGGTTCTTTATATGTTGGACCTGTGACGGAGGGAAATGCTACATGTGTGGAATATTCTGACCTCTCTTAAACATCTGACCAGTTTCAAGGGGAGTTAATCACAATTCCAGTCTTTGAAATGTCCCATGCTTATGTTAGATTCAGCAAAAATGTGACAATGAGCAAATCTGGGGCGACATTAAGTAAGTTATGTGCTTTAGCTACAGAATTATATGAAAACTAAGGATTATAGATAGATAATTATTTAATAAAACAAGTAAATTAGTGACATTTTAAATTTTGTGAGTGGTTTATCCATTAAGGTATTCCATCTGGGGTCACTGTGTTGTACAGTACAATTACAACTACTGTGTTGTGCTGTACTACTAGATAAATAATAAAATCTAAGGTAAAAAAAACCTCAGATGACTCAGAATACTCTTTCAGTTTTTTTTACTCTTTAGTTATCAATTTACTTCTTATTCTACTTAGCTCAAAAACAGCTTTCAGCTTTGTTACTTATATAAGGGTCTTACAGAATTTCACAACAAATCATACACAGCTCCACAAGACACTGTCATTTCATGCAATCATCTTCTTAACGACGTATTGTAATGATTTACAAAATGTTTCTTGATTTGTTGATGGAGATCTAACTTTTGAAAGATTAGACAAAGTGAAAGACATTTCCCAGAAGGCTTGTCCAACTTTTGTATTATGATGCACATTTAATTATAACTGTCACAGTGCAATCACGTTAAATGGTGTTTTCTGTTGTATTTGAGCCATTCAGAATAATTATCTGTTATTGTTACACTGAATTACAGCGCACATTTGTTTTGCACCAACATGAGAAGTTTTTCATCACAACATTCTCATGGACTGTTTTATGCTGAGAGGTTGGACATATGTTACTTGTAACTCCTTTAACAGATCAAATTATGAGTAAACTTAGTGAAAGTTAACAAATATTAAATAAGATATGTAATGTTAAACACTGGTGTGGAGTCACCTCTTGTGTGCTCTGCTGCTTTGCCCGCAGACCTGTGTTTTGACATGCTTGTGTTGTTCACAGTGCAACATGAGAGCATGCATCATGACACTGGGTAAGGTTTACCTTCGGGCCTCTAGATGGCATTGGAGCCCCTGCTCAGGTTCCACTGGCTGAAGAACATGTTAAATGTGGAAATACCAGTTCCAACATTTAACCCTTTGTTAGTCACACTACAAAAATCTTTTTTGTTGTTGTGCTTTTTCCACCTCACAGGGACTATTATAAGACTTTTTACTGGCGCTAAATGTAACTAAAGTATTAAAACTCAAACATTATTCCTTCACCACTCTGACCAACATAATTTCATTTGTGATTTGGTTCAAATTAGATGTACTACTGTAACTCTCTGTTTATGTATCATTAGTGATTAGCATTAACCATTAGCATTAGCATTTGCATTTCTTGACCCTTTACTATCATCTGTACCGTTTGGTTGAGCATGTTTTCCAAAAAAAAAAAAAAAATTACATGAATACCAAATTATTGATGAAACATGATGATGATTGTTTATGTAAAGAAGACTCTCTAAAAGTTAATAAAATGAAGGGGGAAAAAATCAAACTAGCCTGAAATTTTGTGTCCAAAAGAAAAGATCATAGCAGTTATGATCTTCTTCTTTGGTGGTGTACTAGCATGACCTGAATCTATCATTGACAGTGACACCTAGTGGTGTTTTTGTGCATTACATGTTTCTTACAAAAGGGGGAGACTGCCCAAGAAGTTTGGTGTCAAAGAACTTAAATTTAGATTAGATATCAGGGTTTAAAATTACCTCTACCACAAGGTTGAGCTTGCCAACAAAGGGTTAATGAGGGAAAAATACAATTCAGTAGTTTGATCCAGTGTTTGTCCCTGTGCTCATGGACTTGTTGCTATATTTGTTTGATGCAAAGTGGATACAGCCACTTTGAGATTACATCAATCCATCCAATTACATTATCCTAGATAATTCATGGTTTCACATAGTAATTTCAACAAAAAAGCTCCTTGATGTACATTTTCACTCATCGTTTTAAGTGGCATAGTACACCTTTCCCCCAAAGACATTGAACTTGTCAGGACATAAAAGTTGCCTCCCAGTGCCTTAAAATTAAAACAAAGGCCACCTCTGTAATTTTAAAGACAGAAGCTTTGGAATTTTTAATGTTGCCTATCATATTTAAAGCTAGACATGATAGGGCATGCAAATAAGTAACTGAAGAGCACGGCTGATTCTCATGCTCAGGCCTATATTAGCCCAACCCTTCCTTTCCCTCTTCCCTCCCTCCTATCCCTTGCCAAACAGGATCTGTAGGATCTTACAGTAATTTTCTCAGGAGACAGGAATGTCAGAGCACAAGGCCCAGTGCCTGCTACAACATGTACACTGCATTCCCTCATTTACAGGAAAAAGTCCCATTCATGTTGCTCATACGTCCATTAATTTCTACTCAGTGTGTGGCAACAGAAAATGCCATGTAAGCACCGGACATGTAGCAGACACAATCTGACTCACACCTGAAATTAGTTTGTCTGGTACAACACTTTTTCCAGGTTATAAAGACGGCATAGAATAAGTTTGTGACCTTTATGTTTCAAATGCTTTCATTAAAAGAGCCATAATGTTGTAATGCTACCCCCTCCCCCAATTTGTGAGAGGACAACACAAAAAAATAAAGGAAATGAAAAATACATAACAGTATTTTCAATTTGTTTATTTTTTCATTGTCTTTTCAAAGCTTTTTTTTATGTACAGCTTACAAGCATGATATACAGCAGATAGACTGGTCATTTTGTCTGTAAAGGACCCAAATGTATAAGAATATAAATATAATACAATAAAATTGTGCCATTCCAGCTGTAACAAACAAAAAAATGACACAACATCAAAGAAATGTAAAGGATTTTTAAGTGGATGTTTTTCCTATCATCCCATGACAGTACAATCTGAGGAATCCACATACATCGACAAGCAGAACACAGAAATGCAACAAAAGGACATCCCAATTACTGTTACATTTGTCTGCATCAGTGTGTCTCAAATTTGGACAAATAGAGGTCCAGTATGACAGCACTCTCCCAACTTTTTAACTGTTCTCTCAATTCTTTGCCTTTGCTTAACAAGCAGAGCTGCAGTAAAAAGTTGAATGTGACAAAGTCCTTTTCCTCTCTGATCAGAGGTCATTTCTGTGTTAGTTGATGGACCAGCGGGTGGGGTTTGGTGATGAGTTGCTGGTGGGTTCTTTGAGAGACTGATTTGGGCTGTGGCTGTAGGTAGGGGAATGGGTAACGCTTGGACTGCTGGGAGGTGTCGAAGAGCAGGACGAAGACTTGGACTTAATCTGCAGCCACTTGTCTCCCAAGGCTTTGGCGAAGTGATCGTCTACAGACACACTGATGGAAAGCTGCTGGGAGTGAGTGTTTTGGTAATTAATTCCAAGGCTTCTCTGGAAATGCTCCTCTACGACATGATCGTAGTTGCGTTTGGAAATCACTGCAGTGAAAACGAGAAATGACGTCAAACACGTACCTTCATATTAACCACAGTGACTCAATAGAAATGACTGAATATCTACATTATGGTGTGTACGTGCCCAGGAGTGCCTGTCTGGAGAATTAACTACAAAAAAAAAAAAAAAAAAGTGTGACACTGACCTGATGATGGAGTCTTGTGCATCTCAGATCTGGAGGAGGGGTTTCTTACAGAGGAGACGCAGGTGATCACAGAGGGACGCATCTATTAAAGACAATACAATAAGTACAAATGGGTGATTAAAAGATATTAAAGACAAACAGACAAACTGTCAACTAAATAAACCTGATCATCTGTCAAAAGGTTTTGTAATTTTTTTTTTTTTACTGCTTGAATATAAAGGTACACTCCCTTCTGTTCCAAGTCAACTGTGTACAAGGTTCAAATGAAAAGGAAAAAAAAAAAAAGAATTATTTAGAGAGTGATTAAACTGGTTGGGTTTGCACATGAAAGTTAGATCACTCCCATTGGGATGCATTAACAGGTCAAAAAGAGAGCAGTCTGTTTGGTCTTGTTGATGGCATGCGTCCCTCCATTTCTCACATTTTCTTCCTGAATCCGGCTGGATTGCATAGCTCAGACAAGCTTAGACATGTCTCTCCTCTTGGAAGTAGAATACCTGTACATTAAGATTCACTGAGTGTAGATAGGAGATGTACCGCTGCTTAGCCTGGAGCTACACTAACCAAGACTACAAAGAGCAAATCAAGTACAACCACTTTTCCTGAGTGAAGACACTACACTATTTATCTCAGATTAGATCTAAAGTAATTTTGGGACATAAGTACCTCTGTTGGTGTTTTGTCTTTTTTTTGTTTTTTTTTTTAATTACCTGGATTTGACTGGCAGTTGTGCTTTTGGGCTTTTCCTCTGTATTTTCAGGATCCTTTCTTGGTTTCTTGATGAGGGCAAGTGGTTCATCCATGACTGGTGTGTAGTACATATGATTGGGCAGGGGGCTGGTGGGACTGGGGGAAGGACTCCAGGTTGATGTGGGGCTCTGTGGGCTGCTGAATGCAGGGGGTGCTGGTGCTGTTCTCTGAGCAGTTTTAGCCAAGCTTCTGCTTAGTACACGCTCCCGTCTGAAACAGTAACACAACAGAAAATGGCATATATTTTAAAATGTGACCATAAGTAATTGTTTTTTTGTTACTTTGTTTATTTTTTACTATTACTTGTATCACTATCATCATCATATTTATTATCATCATTATTATTAGCACTATTATTATGTATTATTATTGTTATTATTATGAACACATTAAGAAACAGGCTGTACAAACCGTTCCTCAAGAGTTAACCCTCTCTCGTGGCTGCGTTTGCGTTTGACTGGATACACTGTTGGGGCTCTGGGTCGATCATTTGTAATGTGTCTAAATCTATCTTCACTTCTGAGATGGGGCTGACCTGAAAAACAAAGTGCAAATATAAAATACAGGTGGTCTAAAAAAAAAAATACATCAGGTATCACAGCCATTTCCTATAATAAGGGTGAAGATATAAGCATCATATGTCCTTTATACATATAATCCAAATACTAGAAATGACAGAAATGTGACAATGGTGGTTGGAGATCAGTAATGACTAACTGCTTGTTTTGATCCACGCCATCTACTTGCATTACTAATATTCGTGGGAAACTTTTTTTTTTGTCACCGTTAATTGTAAACTGTTAAGCTGTAAAACTTGATTTACCTGATCAGCGAGTGTTACAACAGTACACAGCTGATTCAGTTTTAACGGTAAATATTGTTTTTCTGCACCTATTCTTGGCATCAGGCCCAATCACAGAGTTAAAAGGGCGTCATCAACGTATTCTGCAATAATGGAGTAAAACTGTCCTATAGTGTTCAGTCTCTTAGGCTGCTAATGTTTTTGTAGAAAAGCCATGAAGATGAACATATACACAATTAAACAAGTTGAAACACATAAATGAGACACTGATGACATCACTGGTGTAATGAAATAGAGTGATGAATAGTGCATTTACACATGAATTTGCACTAAAAAATCCACTTTCTTTTCTCACTGAAATGTACAGCATCTTGATTGACACTTAGACAAGTTGACCTACTCTTGGAGGTTTTGTTTCTGTCTTGATGTAGACATAAAAACCATAAAATATTCAAAGCCATCATGCATATAGTCAAAACAAAAGCTTTATTAGAGAAATGTGGGCGTTTCTTTGGTGTATTGTTTAAAGAGTGCCCAATTAACACTTCAATATTCACATTTAATATGACAGCAGGAGTCTTTCACAACTCCTCCGACTATATTCAAATGAAAACCACAGTATTTTAAAAGAGCAGCCTGTCATAACAACTTTAACTACCTGACTGGCTTGAAACAATTAACTATTTTGCATTGTGAAGGGGAAAAAAATCCTAAAAGATCACTGTTCACAATGTACACAATCCACACTTCCTAAAACACTCCAACACTTCTGTGCTAGTCCTTCACACAGGGTGCTATTGTGGAAGGGGAAGGGGGGGCAAGTACCTATAACCACACCTATGCTGATTTTCTACTGCCTCAGGCATGGTTATTTCTTCCTTATTAACACAACGAATACACACTACCTGACCTTCCGATTTGTTTTTGATCACATAAAGTTGTGATTCTATAGAAACGCATCATCAACTTCGGGTGACAACACCATTTACAGTATATGCTTAATTTTTTCTGTCTTTTAAAGCAGAGTATTAGTAAGAATTAAGAGAAGATAAAAATCTGAACACTACTTTATTTTTTTTATTATTTTCCCCAAAGGTTTTTAACTTCAGAAAGTTGTGAATTATGGCTATATTTTTTTTTCCTAAACATAACATAGTATCTGATAAATCCCACTTCATTAAATATTTTACATAAATATTATGTGTTAAACAATATATTCAAAAAGCTAATAAAAACTAGTATTTTTTGGTTTTGTGATGACAGGTTTTAAATGTGAGATTTAACACTTAAGAAATTTCAGACTTTCATTGATCTATGAAATATTAGCAGTTCACAACCATATTGGTAAGCAACATCTTCAGCAATTAAATAGAAACAAAATGCACGCTTACCCTCTAAAATGTAGACTTTGAAGCCACTGCTCATCCGAGTAATATAGTGGAAATTTGCCACTGCCATGACTCCGTGCCTTAGTCTGAGAGTGGAGGCAAATACAGAGACACCTTGACTGCTGGAGTTTACAGGACACAATGAGCCTCAGTTATGGATTGTATTGGGAAGGTAATGATATGCTTGGTCTGAACTCAGCCAGGTAATGTATCAGGTGAGTGTAGAAAGGAGCTGTGACTTCCCTGTGACTCATTCCTGCAGTCAGATTGGTTATTCTCCAGCCAATCAAGAGCTCTCCTTCACTCAGTGTTGTTATTGTCCTGCAGGCGGAATGTGCTCACAGGTAGGCCTTTCTCAGAGGTAGAAAGTAGTGTCATGTACCACAGAATCCACAGTGATTAGAGCTATAGAGCTTTTGTTTATGTAACACTACCTTTGTGCAAGTCACAACAGAAGAAAATGCTTAATAGTCATAATAATCACATTTTTGCACAACTTTTTTAGATCCCCCCCCTAAAGGAAGTGAAGTGTGCCCTTTGTTTCCCTCCTTGGACTCACCACCTGCCCCCCTTACCTAATCTGAAATCTCACCAAACTGCATTTTTTCGAGTGCTTAGCCCACCGGAGCTCCAGTCATTCCACTGACCTGCCCATACACGCACACAGCTGCACTGTGAGCCTGCCTCACCAGTAATCCAAAGGCTTTTGTTTATGGCCAGACAAAGACTCCTAAGTCCTGAAAATGCCATGAGAACAATCTAGCCTGAGCATACTGAGGAGTTTGGAAACACAAACAATATCTGTGGAGGCCATTTACATACATGTTTTGTCACACAGGTATTGCTCAAAAAGCCATTGAGACTGTAACTGATATGTTTTATGGTATTTTTGTACGTTGCACCATAGTGTGAAGTGACAATGGTGATCTATGGTTTCTTTCAGTAGAAATCCCACCTATGGTCTCAACAAGAGGTGATGTGTCAGCTTCTGAAGAGTCATACTGTAGTTTTAATAAGAATGTGTGCTACATGTACAAAGAATATTTCAAAAAAATATCATATTGAATTCAATTTCAGCTCAACACTGCCTCCCTAAGTCATGCACTGCACATGCATGACTGCGGATCCTCAAGTAACACAACAAGGAGTTAAAAAAAAAAAAAAAAGGAGTATTTGCTTTGTACAAAAATCTCAATTAATATGTTTTCCCACAGATTCAATGAAAAAACAATGCTAATTATGTGAGACTTAAATGTATGGAATCTATGAAGAAGAAACTGTTTTCTAGTCCATCCTGTATCTGCACTAAAAAAAAATCCCAATTATTCTCAGTGCTAAATGAGAACTTAAAGAACACAGTAGTCTACTCTTCTTCTATAATGGACTTCTCTTTGCAATGAACATATTTTATATACACTGGAAGAAATGATCACATTGCAAAAATCAAAGGAGCTATATCCATGTGGTGTTATTTAGTTTTAACACAATATAATGTAAATGTAAAGTCACTCATTGCAAAAATGGCACTTATTTGCTAAATTTGAACTTTTTCAGGAATCATTAGTGTTGAGGTGATTCTCCCTCAAAACACTGAGATAATGTCACTATGCATATGAACATGTGAACTAAACAAAAGTCATGTGAATCTATGGGATGTTTGTCTGATGGTGAAGATGAATGAAAAGAGGGCAATAGGGAGGCAAAGGTGAAAGAAACATAAACAAATATACCTTTCCTTTAAAACCTCCAGCCTAGAGTTGTTGTAATTAACTACACAAAAGCAGCAAGTAAAGGAATTTAACTACTTTTATTCCTATGCAACTTTGTCCTAACAGCAAAACACTGCAACATTTATACTTAGACACCTTATTTTACTTTAATATTTTTCAACACTCCTCTTCTGTAATAGTTAATAAACTGCTGTATCTGATGTATATAACATAAAAGATTGTAAAATGTGTATAACATAATTCCCAAAATACATGCTCAGTAATATAGCTCCAGATCTATAACTACTAAAATTAAACTTTATAACAGAACAAACCTCAGGCGTTTAATTCGCATTCATAAAAAAGCACTCTGAGAGCGCAGACGTCCGCCAAGGTAGACCCCCACCCCAATCACCCCCAAAATGAAATCAGTTCTTCCCGTTTACATTTCCAACATATCCTGAAAATTTCATCAAAATCTGTCCATAAGTTTTCGAGTTATCTTGAACACAGACAAACAGACAAACAAATAAATGCTGGCAAAAACGTAGCCTCTTTGGCGGAGGTAAAAATGTTGTTGAAATATGAATGTGGAGTTGGGACTAGTCTAACTTGAATGTTTTGGCTCATTCGGAGGTCAAGTTTGACATACTTATCTAAATAAGGGTCGTGGGCAACAACATGGAACAAGGACAGCAGGCTTAATGCTGAGATAAGATAAGATAAGATAAGATAAGATAAGATAAGATAAGATAAGATAAGATAAGATAAGATAAGATAAGATAAGATAAGATAAGATAAGATAAGATAAGATAAGATAAGATAAGATAAGATAAGATAAGATAAGATAAGATAAGATAAGATAAGATAAGATAAGATAAGATAAGCCACCTCATACTAAATGTCTCATGCACTCAGATCTATCCTGTCTCCATAAAGTGTTGTCATGTCACATCTGGAACATGAGTCCAAGTGCCAGAAAAATTATAACAGATGTCAAAACATTCACAGCAAAAGTTAAGACTTCCCTGAAGATAAAACAAGACGTACCCACTTCTAAAATATTGAATATTTGGTGAGAACAAGCTGTTTTTCCCTTTTCTGTGAGTGTGTGAATGTGAGTGTGTAGTAGATGTGTACAGGCTTTTACATTATTTATAGTATTTACTGATGTTTATACTAAATGTATCTGTTGAAAAGCTCATCCAGGGATGGGACGCTAACTAGCTAAATGCTATATAGTCTTCATCAGACGTTCTTTATGTCCACTAAGTTTTATCACACTATTCCTCATAATTTTAGTTAGTTTGTTTTAATTTAAGCATGCAAATCCATTCCCAACAAATGTATTGACAAAAAGATGTGACAGTCTGATTACAACAAGCAAAATATGAAGTATATAGTGGAATGAGTGTGATAAGATAAGATAAGACTTTATTGATCTCACACAGGAGAAATTTACTGTTACAGGAGCTCACAGAAAAAGTACAAAAAGGTGCAAAAAGGAAGTAAAGCAGTGCAAATAATAGTGCAGATAATCATAGAGATAAATAATAAAATTAAGCTAGAAATAAAAAATGTAAATAAAAATATGTACTAGGAAAAAAAATAGAAATACTGTGTCTTATGTACAAAAAAAGAAACAGCTTTGGAGAAAAATAAATAAATAAATAAATAAATAAATAAACAAACAGATAAACAGATACTATATACAAATGTACAAATACTGGTGCAAGATGGTTCCTACACAGTAGAATTGTACAGCCTAACTGTATTTAGAAAACATGACATGTTGATGAACCACAGCGATTAGCAAATTTAATTTTCATTAATTTGTTGTTAAATTAGTCAGTTTTAATCACTATGTTGTTACCATTATCAAAGAGAATACAGATATATTAATATCACCTGTCTCCAACAGACAGGTAAATATGGTGGCTCATTGCATTCACACAATAATAAAAAATTTACCAGGTTATCTCGTAATTATAATTATAATGATATAATGATAGTTCATATTAGGCTGCCTACCCAATAACTTGTGCTGTGACCGCCCTCAGTCAACTCAACTGTTGCCAGATGCTGGTAGGCACTTTATTGGCTGTTGACACAGACTGCGAAACAGGAATATTATAATTATCTAAAACTGCCGTTTACTACTATGTATTCCAAATGCATGAATTCTTAGTCATGCACCATGCCATACTGGTTTAGTTGCTGTTACAGATTGGGCTTTCCTCCTGAACAAAGCCAACAATTTCAGTTTCCTTCTTAGTGTTGTCTTATTTCAATCCCATCCATCCTGAGAAATGCCAATATTTCTCAGTGCTTCATGCCAGGAAGGAAATAAAAACAAATTCCACAAAAAACATCCATTATTGCCTAACAAATCAGTCACAAATCCCATAAAAGAAATAGTGCTGAGTGAGTTGGTCAGGCATACATAACATCATGCAGATATTTATCCTTATCTCATAACCTGATAACATTTTGAATGCAATGAGCCACCGTAGGTATAGTAAGAAAGGTAAGAAAAATAAGTAAAGTCTGTATGATAGTGGTTCAGTTTCCACACAGTGTAGTTTCCATAGTAGGGAGGACTCCCTGGAGGTCAGTGTTCCTCTCAGCCTCCAGGCATCACCATCAGGGGGCGTTTTTATTTATTTATTTATTTATTTTTTGTATAGTCAGTATCAACTCTGCTGAGGATCAAAAGTAACAGCTTGTGTCAGCAGCCAAAAGCCACACAGTGAGTCTGCCCACTGGTGTTTTATTGGACGCAGCAGGATCAGTATCACATCAACACCCACAGCCACCATTTGGAGTCAACAACACGCTCACATCTGACAGAGAGCGACGCCCCTGGCACCCTGCTCCCATCAGCAACACCCTCACATCTGAACTGAGGCTGCGTCAAGTCACATGAAGACCAGCAGGAGCAGCACCGGAAGTAGATCAAGAACTCCGACAGCACCTTTTTTTTGTTTAGTTTTAATTTATCAAGTTTAATGTACAAAACAATCATGGCGTGCATTATTTTTTTAATATTAGAACAGGAAGGAGTACAAAGGGCATAATTCCCATAAAATTTCCCTAATAGACAACAATGTAATGAACAAGTGTTAGTAAAATAAAAAACGGTGTGCAGTATTTTGACTTGGAGGTGCAGTTATGCAGTAACTCTTTTTTTTTTTTTTTTTTAAGTCCCAGAGTGTGGTTCCTGATTATCTAAAAAGGAAAATGTTGTTATTTTGGAAGCACTAGCAAATAATAGTGCATTTACATCATAATTACTCTATTTCTGTACATACTCAAGTTTTTAGAATTTCTGCTACTTTGATGTTTTACAATTTGGAATGAAATGTTGAACTATTTAGTATGTTACATGCATTATGGTGTGCAGTAAACGTTGCATATTCATTATAAAAGTATAAAAAAAATAGCTAATAGATTCAGATGTTATGTTATGTTATGTTATGTTATGTTATGTTATGTTATGTTATGTTATGTTATGTTATGTTATGTTATGTTATGTTATCTTATCTTATCTTATTGTACCTTAGTTTATATATTATAAGATATTATAACGGGGGCTCTATACAAAAGAACAAATATGCAAATTATAAGACCATGGCAAATCATTATACTACCAATCATAATACAGGGACAAACCGTGTGCTATTATATGCATTGTGCAGCACCACCAGGTTCTACATCACCCCCCCCCTCCCCAGATCATCAGACTGTTCAACTGTCGAATCACACAGTCTTAACCTGTCATTTGCACTATAGAGTGTTTAATGTGACATTTGCACTATAGAGTTTTTAATCTGATATCTGTAGCGTGCAGTTTTTAAATGTTTATTTTGCATATTATATACATTTTATAACGGTGCTGAGGCAATTGCAACGAAATTTCCGTTATCTGAATGAATAAAGCATGTCTAAAAATGACAAATCCTGCAAGATAAATCACAGCGTTTTATTTTGACAGTACGTCCCGGATGCTGTGTTGGTTCTGTTGGCTGACTTGTCGTGGTCCAGGCTCCTTTCCCTTAGGATGACAGGGAGTGACGCAGGGCAGAAGGAAAAAACTGGGACTTGAGGGGAAGGACAGGGCGAACGGTGGTGATGCTGGAAGGACTTTGGCTTTAATCTCACAGGTTTAAGGCTGATGCACGACCTGCCTTGACGGAGGACATGACTACCACCTTCATCTACAGCTAGGATTTGTTCTGTGACATTAAGGAATCACCGCCTCATCCTCGGGGCGGCTCTTTGGACACCTACCCCCCCCCCACCCCCAGGTAGGCTACACCATGCTTTGCGCACAGGCTACTATACATTACTACACTATTGCACTTTAACTAATAGGATCATATCATTTATAGTGCATTAATGTTATTTTTATTAAAGACACCGTGTGGGTTATTTTCTTATTCTTTCTGACATTCATTCTAGCTGGATGTATATTGGTTTGCTTTAGCCATTTCAATAGGCTTTAAGATACAGTCACGACGTTTGGTATTTGACAGCCCTGTGATCATATCTGCTCATCACTGACACCTCAACACATGTTTCTTTTTTTTTTTTTTTTTTTTTTTAGGTTATCACTGATCCCAGACAAAAGGGGAGTAGCCTAGTCATTCCATTTTTATTTCTGCACACCAACTTGGCCCATCCACCAGGAGGGTTTTGGATACATTTCCATTCATTTTTTTTTTGTTTGTTTTTTTTTACCCTTAAGTCTCCATCATGAACTACCTACGTCGACGACTATCGGACAGCAATTTCATGTCCAACCTGCCCAATGGTTACATGACTGATCTCCAACGCCCCGACCCGCCGCAGCAGAGCCCCGCAGTGTCGCCTGGGCCAGAGAGGCGCCAGTCCACCAGCCAGCAGCAGTCTGGAGGTGGAGGTGTTGGAGGTGTTGGAGGTGGTGGAGGAGGAGGAGGAGGAGGATCCAGCTTCTTCTCATCCATATCCAATGCTGTCAAACAAACTACAGCTGCTGCGGCTGCTACTTTATCAGAGGCAGCAGACCGGGCAGGTGTCTCCAGCAGTGGGAAGATCCTCCTGGTTATCGATGACCAGCAAACCGACTGGTAAGAACAGTAGTGCGCATCGTCACATATAGAGGTGCCTCGTCTAGACAGAAATGTGTGCCAGACTGTGGGTTGCAGTGGCCTAACATCTAAGAAGGTCATATGATTCATCCACTGCTGTCAGATGCATCACGTGTAGCAGCCCGTGGGCTTGTTCCTCTCGCCAAAACACCTTGCAGCACTCTCCTATAAGCCCTAATAGTGCCTTGGCAGAAGCGCAACAGCCTGAATGCGGAGAAGCCATTTTCATTTTGACGATCTGCTATTTCCATTTTACATTCTGTCCAAGGTTTGGAAGTGATGCCAATGCACCTGGCATATCCTGGAGCAAACATGATTATGCAGATATTTTGAAAATGAATCTATCTATAGAGAGAAATTGTGCTCTATGGTGAAAGAAGTTATGTAACAGGAAAATAGTCTTCATCATCACGTATTGTGCATACTTATTAGGCACAAGTCACAAGTGATGGAACACTGAACTGCAAATGTCAATAGTAGACCTAAGGTTAAAATAAATGAAATATTTCTGTGCATCAATCTTTCTTACTGCATGTGAATCCTTACTTTCTGTTTAATTCTTACATAAGCACAGCAGTGTCTATGTAATTCTTCCATTTTGGTACAAGGAGCAGATGTAGGGTAAAATAATGCTGAGGATAGCATCATTTATTTTTGTATATTGCATGAAGCCTAAAATAAAAATGAACCTGCTTAATTCCAATATAATGCTGACTTTATGAAAAGTAGCATTTGTGAAATGTTAGACAAATAGACAAACAGTCAGTAACAGAAAACAATTGCAGAATCATGTTTGTTTCTGAGTAACTGTTGGATTCAACTTTGACATGCAGGGTGAAGGTTTTCAGAGGAAGGAAAGTTCATGGGGAATATGACATCAAGGTAGAGCAGGTAGGTTTTCTGTATGCAATGGTGTGACTCCTACTGTGTTTTCTTGTTACAGCATTTAAGGTCTGATTATTGATATTATAAGGAGTTTGTTTCTCAATAGATCACATCATTTGCAATTCTTAGCTGTGTTTACAAAGATTTCAAATTACAAATGTCTCATGGATCAGTTCATGAATGATTACCTAGTACATCTCATTTGCCTTGTCTTATTTTATGATCAACCAACAATGATTTTGCTAGGCTTGCAGAAATACAAATGTTCACCAGATAAAAACAACCCTTTATTTATTCATTATACACTTGAATTTTTTATAGGTATCTGTAAAATATCTTGTTGAAACAGTGGTGGAAGACAACACTATTACATCAATTTTAAGATCACTTTCTCCCTTTAAGGCCTTTTTATTGCTTCCTATTTTTATCCTATTTGACAGAGGTATTTCCATTATTTCCCCTGTGGTACTCTTCACAGGAAGAAAGAAAAAGTCTGTCATCCTATTATTGTATCTTTGTGATTCTGATGTTTGAGTTTGTTATCCTTTTAGGCAGAATTCTCTGAAATCAACCTGGTGGCAAATGCAATGGGGACATATCATGTGGATATGGATGCAATCAGGAATGGACACAAGGTTACAAAGTAAGTGAATAATAAAATGACTGCAGAGGAACAAAACCATGTGTGTAGTCTAGGTTCAAGTTGCCTCTTAATGTAAATACCTCACAGTGGAACATTCCCCTCTTGTAATATGTTAATGTTCTGCTAATGTTCCTTGCTTCAGGTCCTTTAAGCCAGACTTTGTGCTCATTAGACAACATGCATTCAGCATGGACAAGAATGGTGACCACAGGAACATAGTGATTGGACTTCAGTATGCTGGAGTGCCAACTGTTAACTCTTTGCACTCTGTCTATAATTTCTGTGACAAACCATGGGTGGTAAGTGTTCATTAAATCATCTATTAGTTAGTTTTGGACATGCAACTTAAACCCTAAAACTATGGGTTCATTTCAGTTTGCTCAGATGTCAAGAATGCATAAGCAACTGGGACCAGAGGAGTTTCCACTGATAGAGCAGGTTTACTATCCCAACCATAAGGAAATGGTGAGTTCTCTCCATCTGTTCTTTCTCCTCCCCCTTTGCACTTGCTCTGATGGGATATGTCGTCACGCTAAACAACCCTTAAAGGGACACACACACACACACACACACACACACACACACACACACACACACACACTCACACTCACACACACCATCCTTGACTGGGTATGAGGGTAATTCACTTCCATGTCAATATTCCATCTCATGTAACAGCTCTGACCAACCTAATTTTCTCGGGAGTGTCTTGTGTTTGTTCTAGGTTGAGTCTGAACTGTTTTTGTGCCAAATTGGTGTCAGTGCAGTAACAATGACACTACTGCAGAGCTGTCACCCTGCTGTCACAAGCTGACAGTACTGGGCATACTTTCAAACAATCAATATGAATCAAAAGTTCCTATAAAAATCAAGGAACCTTCTATTCACTATTATGGTAAAAATAAATAGAGTACAAATTTTGTGTCTAATTTTAGATTCTGTATCTTGTTACAGATTACCTCACCTCGATTCCCTGTTGTAGTGAAGATGGGTCATGCTCACTCAGGAATGGGAAAGGTATTACACATCTAAAAGGTATTATTGTGAATGCATTACATCTTAGAGCATTATATGAAATCATATTTATTTTGTGATGTTTGCAACACCAGGTGAAAGTGGACAATCAATATGATTTTCAAGATATTGCAAGTGTTGTGGCATTAACCAAGACTTACGCTACATCTGAGCCCTTCATTGATGCAAAGTATGACGTGCGCATCCAGAAGATTGGTACTAATTATAAGGCATACATGTGAGTTCAATTACAATTTTATTTCATTCCGTTTTCATTATTTAATCATTCATACAGATGAGCGAATAAAGAATGTTCCTTAACAAACAAACAACATACCAGCAAATAGCAAATAATATACATGGCCTAATGAATGAATGATTGTATTTTTGTTTTCTGATAAAAAGGAGGACATCAATTTCTGGCAACTGGAAAACCAATACTGGCTCATCAATGCTTGAGCAGGTGGCCATGTCAGACAAGTAAGAACTAAGAGGTGCAGCATGAGATAAAACATCATATAGAACCTCTCTGTACCATTATAACCCTATTTAACATCCTGGTGCAGGTATAGAATGTGGGTGGACTCTTGTGCAGATATCTTTGGAGGGTTAGATATCTGTGCAGTGGAAGCTCTGCATGGCAAAGATGGCAAGGACTACATAATAGAGGTACTAGATTGGCAGCAGAATTAATGACGCCATGATATATATGATGAAAGCAGAGCCAACTGAACCATTATCTTGTCATTTTATAGGTAGATGACTGTTCAATGCCACTCATCGGTGACCAGCAGGATGAAGATCGCATTCAGATTGCAGAGCTGGTTGTTTCTAGTATGAACCAGGTTGTTCCACGTACTTCCAGTCCTTCCACAGTCCGTGCATCCACATCAGGACAACCAGTACAGGTGACTAAATCATATCCATAAGTCATGTCCTATAAGTATTTTCATGTCAGCAGATTTTACAGTAAAATTAGCAAGTACATTCACCTGTATCTATATTTACAGGTGAAGTACATTTCATGAAACTGAAACTTCCTTTTGACTTATAGAAAGCAGCATCTCCCCAGCCTGTCTCACAACCTAAAGTACCACAGGCTCAACAGCGTCCTTCACCACAAGGTATTAAGTATATAATGATATATTCATTTTTTAATGGGGGTGGCTGTGGCTCAGTTGGTAGAGAGGGTCATCCAATGATCGAAGAGTGGGCGGTTAGTGTCCCGGCTCTGGCTGTCCACATGTCGAAGTGTCCTTGGGCGAGACACTGAACCCTGACTCCCAGTAGGACTGATAGAACCTTAGAAACCTACTGGTGTATGAGTGTGTGTGTGTG
Organism: Siphamia tubifer; assembly: GCA_020466265.1. Classification (NCBI taxonomy): domain Eukaryota; kingdom Metazoa; phylum Chordata; class Actinopteri; order Kurtiformes; family Apogonidae; genus Siphamia; species Siphamia tubifer. Next base: position 29,868,784 of record CM035791.1, on the reverse strand, counting down.
TGTGTGAATGTGAGGTTAATGTAAAGCGCTTTGTGTACCATGAAGTTGGAAAAGCACTATATAAGTGCAGTCCATCTACCATTTAATATCTCTTTCATTTCCATCTCTAGACAATGTTAATTAATAGGCGAGTGTTTTTGCTGCTTTTTGTTCTGTAGGTGGTCCTCAGCAAGCACCCCCATCTCAGCAACGTCCACAGCCTCAAGGGCAACCTCCAGCACAGGCCCAGTCAGTAACCAGTCCAGGCACTGGTGAGACCATTGCAAAGCCCAACCAGGGACCTCCAGCCCAGCAGAGACCTCCAAGTCAGGGAGCTCCTCCAGGCCAGCGACCACCCTCTGGTCAGGGTTCTCCTCAGCGAAGCCAGGGAGGCTCCCCTCAAGCTCAGAGGCAATCATCTGTTTCCCAACAGCAGCAGAAACCTTCTCCCGGTCAGAAACCTGCAGGAGGCCCACCCCAGCAGAGGCCTCCCCCACCTCGGCAGCTGTCACAGGGAGGCCAACCGAGGGCCCCTGGTCAGCAAGGTCGTCCTGGAGCACCCACCACCCAGCAACCGCGACCCGCTGCTCAAGGACAGGGGGGTCCAGGAGGACGACCCCCGCTGCAGCAAAAGCCTCAACCACCACAGAAACCAAGCCAGGACAACTCATCTATGGGTGGTTCTCCACAACTAAAGTAAGTAAGATAAATGAATCGTATTGGTTTCCTTTCTTAGAGCTGAGCTGAACAAATGATCCTCTTTTACTTTTTGCCTGAATCAGGATATGCATGCCACACGGAAAAACAACTCATGCTCCTTGATGAAATATGATCCATCTGAATGTGCATGATTTATTGATCCTTACATTTTTCAGTCATTCAAAAGGACTTTGAACAAACATTTCAGAAAACCTGGAGTGATTGCAATACATAAAAACAAAACCCTGAACAACCCACTTCCAGTCATGCATAATCATAATAAATCTCCCTCAATGATCTATGTTCTTTTCCCTGGAATTGTGTTCTACCTGTAAGTGAATACTACAATATTGAAAACTCACAAGCTTTTTCCCAAACCATTTGAAGGTATCCCCTCTGAAGTGAACTTGTTCAAGTGCATAATTTAAGTTAGTTTTAAATACCAACATGAATTCATCATTATAAGTAATCATGTATTCATGAGATAAAGTTACCGTGAAATCTTTTTCTGAATTAGCTTCATTATCAAAACCAAATAAAGGCATTTGGTGCCATTAATCCCTGATCAAAACATGCATAACTTTGCATCCAGCTAAGTCATTCACTATTCATATCATATTCAACAGATCAAATGATATAAAAAGCATGGTCATTCAGTAATGAATAATCATGCACTTATGTCATCTTTGAGCTGCTTTTCTCCTTTCTCTCTCTGTGCTGCCGTGTTCCAGCCTTTTCATTTCATGGGTTTGCTGCATGACTTTAATAGCCTCTTCCTCTCCTCTATTGCCATTTTCCTCTCTTTATAGCAAGTCCCAGTCTCTTACCAATACCTTCAACATTCCAGAAACCCCAGCGCCACGAGCCAGCCTTAGCCAGGATGAGGTGAAGGCTGAAACCATACGCAATCTACGCAAATCTTTTGCCAGTCTCTTCTCAGACTGAGATGGCATAAGCCCACATCCCTCCTCCTACTGACAGAAAGATGGACATGCAAACTGAAGGGCCGATCCCTTCTTTCTTTTACAGACAAGGACCAACAGGAGCCCACCATGAACACTGACCCTGATATAAAAATGTACACATCTAACACCCACTGCCTAACAGTTAAAATCTTTTGGAAATGAACACAAAGTAGAATACATAGTAAATTTAGGCACTGAAGTCTGAAACATTCCTTGCTTCGCCTCAAGCTCCAGTAAGTCATTTGTCCATCGTTTCACATGAACAACACAAAGCCTGCATATGCATGAACACTCCCAAAATAAGAAACAAAATAACACAATACTGCTCCCACTTGTCTCTTAGTGCCGTAAAGTCATTGTGGTCTTTATGTTTGAGCTTGGTTTGTTTTCTGCACTGACCAAGTCAATTAACTTAGCATAGCCACACACATAGAATGTCCAGTGTTAGCTAATGCTAGATCTGTTTCAGCTTTTGAGCGCTCATGGTGATGTTTTTAGCTGCATGTAAACAGGAAACAATGACCACATTTCTCACCTCTCACATCGGCGCTTGTAACTGTGTCGTCAAATGTAGTTGAATTAGTTAGTAAAGTTGCCTAGTAAGTATTGTGAGTATATTGTTGCTGCCACTTCCTGTTTTTTGTCGCACAACAGTAAAAACCAACAAGCTCTCCATATTGAATGCATGCCTTACACAGACAAGACAGTCAAATCAAATGGAGTTGTCTCAGGGATGTCCAATTGATTGTGACACTTGTGTGTGGGTGAGGGTCTTCCATTACAGTTATATCGTGGTTGTAGTTGAGACGTTCTTACCAGTAACGAAGGAAAAGCATACATTTTGTCGAGGTAGAACATTTTATTGTTTAATATACATTTGCACAGAGAAAACATTGCAAAATTATACTTGAAAAACAGTAGACAATGACTGATGTTTAAAGTCTGTATCTTCAGGTTTATTCACCTTCAAAGCAACAATCCAGTGTTCCTTTTCATGGGACGCTGCTGTGACATGTGCGGTATATGCAGGGTTGGTAACAGTCACCAAAAATGTAGTCATAGACAGTTTCCTTTCATATTTGCTTCCTTTCAAATAAATAAAATAATATACTGACTGTAAACCAATTTAATGGATGCACTTGTCAGTTAGGTTTAGCAGAGAGCACATTGTGAGTAATTTTAAACCTGAATATGTATCGTAAGTGCAAGTTTCTGCTTCCATATCTGCCTCGGTTTATAACAGGTTCACAGTCTGTAAGCAGAGGCCATACTCAGCCAAGGAATAATACATATACATGATTTATCTGTATAAGAAATTTAAATGCAATGGAATGTCAACTGTGGGATGTACCTTTTGACGTAGATTTAGCAAATGTGATGTTCCTGCAACTTTCCCTTTTTGCACTGATAATCCTTATTTTCCTCATGACTCTTAAAATCCTGGTCAGTTCCATTTCCAGGCACTAAAATGTCTTCCAGAAGGAGTGCTTTCCATTTGAATGTTGATGTAGTATGGCAATATCATGCTTTTAAGAGAAGACCCAATAGCTATTAAGGTTAAAGGAGTCCTGGTTTCCCTGCAGATTCTCCATGCTGCCTGCATTGATCATTCTATGTACGTATCCACAGTGACCCCTTGTGCTCAATGGTGCATAAATGTGTGAATGTTCTGTAACTGGTTTAACCAAATAGGTATATTGTACAGAGCTCTGATGCAGACTGTCACCTTTATCCCCCTGCTGCTATTTGTGCTTGTTGATGTTATGTGAGTCTATCTGGTCCTTCTTTAATTTCATGACATTGATTTATGCATTTTGTTTCTGCTATATTTTTTTTTTTCCATGACACGTGATTGTCTTGGGGCTTCTGAGTTTATTCAACAGTTGAGACTTCATTTGAAACTTCTACTGTGACTCAGTGTCAGTACATCATCGGCAGATTTATCATGGCAGCAAAGACACTGCCAAGAGAATCAGTAAGACGAGCCTAGTGTATTTTAACACTCAGAGTGTAATTGGTGAAAATGAGCCATCTCAATTTGCAAGGATGGTTAACTTTGAAAAATGTCTTTCTGTCAGTCAGAGTTCTCTTGGCCATATTAAGACATGATATTTACAATGACATCTCTTGGGACTGACAGGTTGGGTTATGACAGTAATGCAAAGATGTACTGTATTTATTTATGGTTTTGATATTCACAAGCATTTTCTTTTAAATAGATTACAATATTTATGGTGGTATATTTGGCTGTGAATGTACTTTTCTTTGTCAAAGCTTTTTGTTTTCTAGATGCGCTGTAAAATCATTGTGAAAAGATTAAATGTTTATGAGTTTGAGTGGAGCTGATTGTCATTCAATGCCTGCCAGATTTAACAACATAGGTACATCATAAATGTAAGTGCAAAATTCAAAAAGCTGAGGTCTTTGTTAATCAAAAAATAAAAAAAGAAATGATGGTGGATTAAAATTTAAATGTAAAGACTAATTGATGTTATATGCAATGTAGCTATATTATGTGAAAATGAGTATGTTATAAAAACATGCACAAATAAAGTCTATGATGAACAGTGACTCTTTCCTTGTCTGATGCTTTTCAATTATTTCCTCCTGCATGCATGATTGTAAGTAAACAGCTTATTTCACATAGTTTCAATTTATAAATAAAATTACGCTTTCTGTCTGATACTGTGTTGGTCATTTGTAGCCATGATCATTTTATAAAATGCATAAAAGTACACCTGTTCTAAGGTGACACATGTTAACTGTCATTCTGTTAAGATGTACAGCATCTTGCACAGTATTTGTAACAGTATGCATACTAATGTGGCCACAAGGTGGTGTTTGCTTGCAGTCTACCATTTCTTTCAGTTCTGCATGAGATTAACCAGTGTTATATAAACCATTTCATCCTGACAAGTTGAGCACATTCTATTTCATTCTGTCATTGTCCATATGTGTAAAATGAAATGCTGACTTTAATTGCATCACCTTAATTCGGCACATGCTTTGGTTACCTGACTATAGGTCTTGAGCAATATTTGAAGAAATTAAAAATAGTAATTATTGTAATAGTAGTGAATGTATTAGTTGTATATACCCCTATTCTGTATTAATTATATTTAAGTCACCTGCTAAACAATTACAATTGTTGCTAATACTAAAGAGACTGTGAAACAAAGCATCCGTTTTATTGTGTCTTCTGGGACATATATTTTAATTGTACAAATAGATGCACCAGTGTGTGCATAATCCTTTTAAACATAACTAAGCCACTGTACAGTATGTGAACAAATAGCTCACTGAATACCAGTCATCATTATTTAGCCCACTGTTTTTTTTTCCATAGCATTTTAATTCATGGTGTTGGAGGGAAAATGAATGCATTGTGTTTCAGCATCTTTTTCAGTTGGGACACAAATCTGAATGATGCAGCTGCAGCTGAGGGAGACTCACACACACTATTATATATTCCCATGTGAAGAGAATGCTTGGTTTCCAGTGCCTTGGCTTGTACAAATTGATGGTTATATCCACAACTGAAAATAATAGTGCTGATATTTAATTCTCTTGTATCTAAAATGACTTGTTCTGTTTTGACATTTCGTCTTGCAGGCTTTATACAAAGAGGGAGAGAATTCAATTTCAAATCATCAAATGGATCAATGTCTTTTTCTGAAAGTTTTCCCTGCAGAAGAGGCAACTGGAGCACAAAATCTAATTTATACGAAACATGTTTTATAGCCCGTTGCTCATGAAAGGTCAGTCAGGTTTTTGGTTTTTTTTTAAGCTCTGTCTTCTCTCTTGCATTTATCTGCAGCACAATTTTAAACCCAGCTCTTCACTAACAAATCAAAGGTTGGTCAGTGTGGTTCAATACTTCATCTCACTTGAAAGGGCAGAATTTTACATCCTAATAATGTGGTTTCACACATCACAGTAAAAATTATGACTTTAGTATCTTGATAGGAAACAGCAGGCTGTTATATGTCTTGAACACAGTCACTATTTGGCAAGAACTGTGATGAGCTGTGGCTTCCATTCACAAGAAAATAAGAGAAATTATAACATTAACCCATTACAGTCATACAATTTTAGTGTTGTATAACTACTCTGATGCAACTTTTGTGACTTTGTAGGTTGAAAATAAAGATTTCAAGAGTATTTTGACCAATAGTTTTGTCCTGTTATGAGCCTTGGAAAGACAGAGGGGATGAATACTGATGACGTCTTCACTATACTCCGATTTTTCCAGAGATGACCCATTTAAACAGCCAAGAAAAGCTGCAAGCACAGGTGCATCTGGCTGCAACTGTTAACTAGAATTTATAATTACATACATTAAACTATGATGTAATCATAAACGGAACCACATGTCAAAGTGATTTGCACATGTAATTTGACGGGTAGGCAGCTTAAGAGTGAAGCAAATACATATTTAAAGCATATTTAAATCTGAAACAGAATTGCCTTTATTCACCAGATATCTTTAAAGACTACAAGATATTTGAACAAGCACAAAAAAACACAACTACAACTGAGTTTAAATAAGTACAAAGCATTCATTGAATTAATTTTAAATGACTAGACATTTATAAAAATGACAAATTAAATTGTCAGTGTACAGTTTAATACAGTAGTACAGTAGCCTTTGAATAGAAAGCAGTGACAGTGATCTGCTGTCACACATAGCCTTACAGCCTCAGACAATTAGTGCAACTCAGTACTGTTTGGCATTGTACTGTTGTGGACCAGAGTGCTAGGGATATCCATATTTAGAAAGACCTCATTGATTCTTCCTATCTAAGGCACAAATGATTTGCTGTCTGTCCAGTATTAAATAGCAGGACCTTAATGACAGCACTGCATTATAAAATGACCTCAAACTCTGAGAGAGAACATTTTGTTGAAAATATAATGTTAATGTGCTGTTATGTTATGATATCATAATGACAATGTACCCCTAATAATAATTCACACCATCAGCAATGCTCCAAAATAAAACTGCACCCAAAGAGAGGCCCGGCTCTTGTTCCAAATATGTTTCCCCTTTAATAAACTTGCACACATGACTGAATGATTCCTTAGCCAAAATGGCAGATGATGAAGGATGAGAGAAGAGTGTGTAGTAAAGATTTAATTAAGCTTCATCGTGGGATGTCTTACTAGGACTCCAGAGACACCAGGACAGAGGAGTTTGTGTTTGCTCAGTGCAGCTGTGAATAATATCTACACTATTCTTACTTTGACCTACATGTACGTACTGAGCAGAGGTTCTAAGAATATGCCTAGATGAATACTGATCTTTTTTCCGGGCACCAACCTGGCTGCCAGAGGGGGTCTCCTGATGGTGAACCTTATGTTAACTTTAAATTGTCAGTCTTTTCTTGAGAATATCTGGGACATACTAGATCAACATCCCACTGTACTCAACATTTCCGCTGAACATATGATTCAAGGAGAAAGGAAATGTGATAGCGCTGCTGTATCCTCCTACATTGCTTCTGCAGATTGTTGTAGGTTTACAAGTAATTTGAACCTTCCTTCATCTTTCCCTCATGACGTAGATTTTTCTGATCTCCAGACTCCCATCAGCACTTTCCTTCATTCCCTTTGAAATCAATTCAGTCTCTTTTGCTCCTACTCAGTGTGGGTTACTATGGATACGACTCCCAAATGGTTTGGCTTGTACATGAATTTGTTTATGAGTGTTACTTGGAATGAGTTGGAATGTTAGTTTTTTTATGCAGCCAAAGTAAACATAATTTACCAAGTAAGATTGGGCCAAAAGAATAACGTAATACCTATTACGTATTCTGGTCCATATTCTTGATCAAGTGGTGGAGTGGGTAAGTGTGAGGGCATAGTGTAATTGGCATTTTTACAACATTTACTGTATTATCAGCTACGTGAGAACATCTAGAAGAGTGTCACTAGTAATGATTTTTCCCCCAATAAAGAAGGAAAAGCCTAACAATCTGCTGCATGTAATTTAATCTAATCCTTTGGGAATCAAAACTACACCAACATGGAGTCTTCCGTTCGCCAAAAGAGCATCCAAATACTTCAGTAGGGTTCATCTAAATCCACACAGAAACATGTGGCCTGAGTGGTGTGTTTTGGCAGAAGAAAGTTGGACATAGGGGATTGAGTGGTTTAATTTGTAGGGAAACATAATCAGGCTTGAATTGGAATTAAGGGAAGACTTCATGCAGTTCCCGCAGCATCAGCAGCATGAAGAGTGTTCTTCTATAACCCATCGCTTAATGTGAGTCTACATATTTAATACACTGCTTGAAAATGTCCTGTAATATCTCAAAGAACCACCCACATCTTGACACATGTCTATCTAAGAGGTTTAAATCTGACTGTGTGAAATATTTACCACAGGAGGGAATGTAGACAACATCCCCATATTCTCCAGGGATGTCCTATGCTACAGCCAAACTATCTCTGTCTAATGTGTTTCCCTTGTTATACTCTTTGAGGTATTATTACAGTCCAAAATAACTGAAGAGAGAGAGAGAGGAACTTTGTTTGCCTTCCACAATTGCTATTTTAAGATGGATTCAGCCTGGTGATGTGTCCTCCTCACATGTCTTATATAACTGCCTACAACGGGAACACAGCAATCACAAAGATCGCTGGTAGTCACTTCATCTGACTTGGAGTTAATTGTAGAATTTAATGCTATTTATTCGGGCCAACATGGAGAATGAACCATGTATGAGCAAAACAGAACATCTTAATTCTTACATGTCACAGCAGCATGAGAACCTGTTTGATGTGGTGCAGACAGAGTGAGAATGAAGCTGTGGTCGGCTTTAACTGTGTTACTCTGTGGTCACATACGTCTGATTGATCCCTGTCAGAAGGGCCTCTAATCAACAGAAAGCCATTGATTTTCTCTCCACAGTGACTATGAGGTGCCTAAGACACCTGCTAGTAGCCAGCTGACAGACACTTATGCCTGCTAACCAACAGCTGACACAAACTGATGCCAATGCACTGTGCTGGAGAGTGTGAGTCACACATGCTCAGATAGATCCCACTCTTAGAGATGCTGGATGCAGCACAATATGAGATCCACTGTACTGTCATTCTGAATCATATCTCATACACGTGGTATGTCACAGATGGAGTCTTGGTTAGCAGTGGTGTTTTGTAACAGGGATGCACAGTCTTTTGTGTGAGCAGAAAAAATATAGATAATAGCAAAAAAAAAACCAAGCAAAAAAAAAAAAAAAAACCCACTCAGGTCATCATCTCCTGTGCTGTGTCCAAGTGATGAAAGGTGTCCTTCCTGCAACAGAATGAACTCTGTTATAGCTAAGTATCATCAAGACCTTCAGCTTGATCAGCACAGTTCATCTGTAGTGATTTCTATCTACTGTGGGAGTGCTTCAGTAAGCAGTTTTGCTGCGGCAGTCACATGCTCAGGTCTGGGGCTCACAGCCAGCGGTCTCCATCATCAATTCAGTCAATGCAGAGAGTGTTGTCACTGTGGTGAAATGACACTTTGGGAAAAACATCTGTGGCACAGGACAATAAAAAGAAGAGAGAGAACAAGTGATTTTTAGACTTTGCATCACTGCAAACAACACAAACAATTTTAAAAGTAATAAAGAACATTTTGAAGCTATAAAGCTCTCTTTGAGGAAGGTGAACATTTTCTTTTTAAATTCAAATGCTCCTGTATGTACAAGTTTTCACAGCGTATTTCATCAGCCTTGTTGACTTTGATTTATTACGAGAGTAACTCTTCCATATAGGCTTGTACCAGATTTCATGGGCAAGGTATCACACTCTTATATCACAATAAAATGCTAAATTACAGTATATTCACAGTTGGTGTGATTATTTTTTTTTAAATCACAGTGTTTATTACAGGTCCAAAAGTGTAGGAGGAACTCCAGAAGTGACCAGTGTAGGTTGGCAGAGCTAGGTTTGTAGACTTATCTTTCTAAAAATGCAATTGTCAGATTTGTCTGATCTGATGAAGATGATTACAAAGCATTTCACACTGCAGAGAGAACCCACAACCAGCACTGTCCCGGAAATGCCCTGTTGTCCTTAGGGCTCTATATTCAGAGATGAGACCGCAATGCTGCTCAGACTCTGAACACCCACCCCATCCTTAACCCACCCCCCCTTCCCTCCCTCCCTCCAACCCAACACAACCAACCACGCCTCCAGGGGCACGCGCACAAGCGCAGACTCAGACACACCTCCTTCTTTCCCTCCATCACACACAAATACACACACAAATACACACACACACACAGAGACACACAAAGACATAGGCGACTGTGGATGCATCGCTGGATGGAGAAGACAACATGTAAAGCAGTATAAAGGACGGGAGGATCACAGCAGGTGCGATAGTCTGAGGCTGCTCTGAGATCAGCTGCTGCTCCACCATGTCCACTGCATCCGATCAACTCACTGGTAAGGCCCCTAAATATTATATCCCCCAAACTTAGCCCAAGTCATTCTTCTTGCTGCGCACCGCCGTTCTCTGTCCTGGATTGAACCCGCTACTTCTTTCTTTTTCTGCAAATGATGTCATCCCCTGCTCAAAGGCATTGGGTCAGCCACAATGGATGGAGGGCCGTCCGTGCCGCAGCACCAAAATAATAAAAGGGGTGCCCAAGTGTTTGGTAATGCTTCAAGGCTTCAATGCGTCTTGGTGCGACCCCGTAGCGCGGCAGCACATTTGGAGAACGTGGAAAATGGTGCAAAACAGACAGAGAACTTATCTGGGTTTTTGTTTTTGTTTTGCTCCCAAATAGACGACCGTAATCAAATTAATATAAAGCAAATACAGTAGGTTGCATGAAAGGCTATATTTATATCCCCATGGAAGGAAATCTATAACCCTACCCCCTGTAGAAAAACGTTATGATAGCGATATAATTGGAAAATCATATAATAAGGTCAGATTCAAGTCGCAAGTGTGTCTCAAAGATGGATTTTATCCCCACAGAGAATATTACAGCAATTCATATTGATTACGAGTCCATTTTCAGACAGATTTTTGCCCCCTGTGTGCAACTCAGTGTGCTTCGTGGTTTCTTTTCTGTGTGCTGTAGCCATGGAGACAGTATGTGGCATGTGGTTAAATACTTCTGCAAGAAAGTGTAGTCTCTATTGAAGAGGAGCTGTAGAGCAAGAATACTGGAGGAAAGAGAACATTTATTTAGTCTAAACATGTCTTATGCTCTAACAATAAATATATACATGAAACAGAAATATGCATACTGTTTGAGCTGTCATACAACTTAAGTCACTATACAGTGCAGTGTTTCTGTAACTGCAACACAATGACTTTGGTTAAAATAGCTGGTGAGATTGTATGAGGTCATCTATAGGCTAGCTAACACATCCATAATATAAAACACAGAAGGCAGCCTAACACAGATATGTCAAGATATTGACATTTTCACTGAATATTGTCTCTTTCGGTCTTCATTTTACACAAATGCATCAGTCTCTGTACTGTTTTTATTTTGCTCATTAATTACCTATAATATTAAGATGACCAGCAAGAATGACTGAATAACTTTTTCCAATTTAGTTTTCGTGGCATTATCAAATTTTAAAATCCGATTTATTGTACTAAATGTGTTATTATGATTATTATGATTATTGTTTATTATTATTATTATTATTATTATTACCGTCACATAGAATATAGTAATAATGAATTTCCAGCTGTCATCTTGGCATGGTGAACTGATTTCACTATGTATGAATGAGTCATCTCAAGGAATGACGTTAAACTGTGTTGGTGATAAGAACGCATATAGTATGTAACAACATCTATTCATAAATACATGACAACACTGAAAATGTTCATCTTTGAACCTACTGCATCTACTCAATAAATAAGAATTACATTTTTGGATGCAAATAAATACCAGGGTTATCTAATATTAATGATTCTGGTTACTCTATACTGTATATTTTATATGCATAGAGTAAAAAGGTTATTGAAATAGGGCATTCATTCTCATGAATTTTTTTAAAGAGAACTAATGTATTTTCATCTTGTTTCAAAAGATTATATATAATTGTTTCTTTGTTTTCTTTTATTTCACAAATCTTGGAAGAATCTGCAATAAAAAAAAACCCAGATGGTTATTTTCTGGAATAAGTTACTAGTTACATGAAGAGAACCCAAATGCTCAAATATACTGAAAGTTTAATTGAAGCAAGAAAAATATTAAATTAATCAGGCAGGGTAATAAAAAGCAGTGTATGATCCTCTGTTGAGGTTGGTCATGTATTAACAGACGTGATGTATAGGTGTGATGTGGAGACATGACAGGAAGATGGCTGGTCAGTCCTTTCTCATCATGATGAACAGATGGTAACTCAGGGTTAGCTCATAGGTGAGTGCCAAAAAAAAGGCTGTGTGCTTGTGACACTTAGAAATCCTCCATAGTAAGGTCTTGTTTTGTTCATCTACAAATGGATGAAAAGTATGTGATCTTCAATAAAACAAACACCATCTAGTATTTGTTAATATAATGCAAGTATAAGCAGCATATGCCACAAATACTTGGCTGAACTACAACCTACTGAAACTTGATCTTAGATGTTATGTGATTTTTTTTGTAGCTCAATGTTAATAATTTTTATCTATTATTCTTTAGCTATTTTAATTTGACCATATCAGACATAGTGCATTATTACAGTTCTTGTAATTGTGCAAACATACAAGCTTTGTATTTTCTCCCAGTAAAATAATTCCAAATAATGATGCAAATCACTGTAAACAGCTCATTATAGGACAGAGTCCATTTAACACCTGAAAGTCATTAATACATATTTTCAAACTGCCTCATATATGCTAAACAAGATATTATCCTGTGATAATGTTGCTCTAATGCAACACTTGACTGTGGTATTAAAATTCCCTTTAATTTAGTTGGTATATCACCAGCTATTAAACACAAACTTTCCCACTGATCAGGTTTTATATAACATTATTGTAAGAATTGTTAATATTGCTGTAAAGTCTAGGTAGGTATACTACATTGTACAACACAGATCAATTGAATTGTATATGTCTCTTATTTTACAGGCTGTGTTGATCATGAACCCCACTGAATGGCACTGAAGTTCCTTTAAGATGACACGAACTCATCCTCCTGATATACTGGCATCAACATTATATCGGGACATTATTCTTAATCCCATCACTGATCACTTCATTTCTCTCCACTCCTCCCAGCAATGTGACTTTAAAATGATTGATAAACCAGAAATCATCAACAAAAGACACTGCCGTAGTTTTGACTTCATTGAGTCACTGGATGATCCTCAGTCCTTCTCTTCTTCAATGGAGTATCCTTGCAAGAGACCTGAAACTCAGACATTAAATAAAGATCTAATGTGGAATGGCCTGGATCAACCGGGACATCTTCGCTTTTCATCTCCTGATTTGTTTAACACCAGGCAGTTTCAGCAGCACACCCAAGACAAAAGCAGCCATCTAACTTGGTCTGATTCTAAAAAGAGAACAAGATCTAAAAGTGCTCCTAGAATTAAGGCCACTCTCACTCCTGTGCCCATCTCAGTATCTCCTCCAGGAGCCAGGAAAGGGAAGGATGCACCTCAGGCAGCATCAGATACTTTGAGAACTTCTGAAACACACAGAGAGACATATTCTTCCAACAGGGCTTTTCTAAATGAGGTACACCCTATAAAGCTACAACCTCACTCTCCCCTCTATGTCTCAGACTGTTTTGAGGAGGATAAACCAGATAAACCAGCCATAACTCCACATGTCAGATGTCGTGTTGACATTAAACCAGATGCCGCTGTACTCCAGCACACATCAAGGCAGGTTCCCAATGTACGGACTGAGCATCTTTGGCAGAGATATTCCCAGGCCAGTAGCGGTAGAGGTTTGTATGTACCACGACAGATTGTCTCCTCACCAACGCCCACTCCGAGCGAATGCTACAGTGGAGATTTTAGACAAGGATACCACTATACCACCAGCATGTCTCCCATTTCGTACCAGCATCTAGACATGCACAGAATGCCCTCACCAACAGCTCCATATCTGAGTCAAGAACAAAGAGCTTACTCAAATCCTAACATACCAACTAAGTTTTTCTATACTGAGGACCCTGTTCGGTATTCAGTCCATCCCTTGTCTAGAGCATACTACCAGGATGATCGTTCCAGTCTAACCAGCCATGGCAGTACTATGACTAGTCAGTATGACCCAAGGACACGTTGGGTGCACACCCTTCCTGTGAGGTCATATTACACTGACCATCTTTCTAATCGAGAGCCAGCACATTCTGTATATAGCAGACCTTACTCAACAAGTGAAGCAGGGTCATATGTTTCTCAAACGCCACTGTCCAGATCTTATTATGGTGAGGACAGTCGCTTCAATCCATACCATCTGAACAACTCAAGGTTATTTTATTCTAAGTCATTCAACTCTCCTGAGGAGCAATACATTCCAACAAGGTTATACCATACAGAAGGCCGTCGCCGCCCTCGAATGTCCCAAGCTTTCTCTGATGACTGGTATCGCTCAAGTATATCTGGTTACTCTAACCAGTCATCCCAGCATACGCCACCAAGAGTAAGACCAGATGCTACTATGCCTCCATGGTTCACTAACAGCTGTGCTGAGACAAGTAGGTTAGGAGCTGAAGCGAAAAACCACTCCAAGTCTTGGGACAATATTCTCTATCCCCGGCATGACAGAGAGCAGTCTGTTCCTCGTGGACGTAGCTATGAGAATCTGTTTTACCAAGCGAGACATGGAGCATCCACTGATATTACATCCCAACCCGTTATACTGAATCTCTCTAGTTCACCAAGACGCTATGCTGCACTTTCACTCTCTGAGAACTCATTAGAGAGGGGATCAAACAGTCCATGGAGGAGCACCAAGAGTGGTCACTGGTTTGTAACTCCTGAGATCACAATAACAGACAATGACTTATGTGCAGGTAACAACAAGAGGCGTGAGGTGCACTCAGTCAGTTGGGATATGCTGGACAGTGAAAAAACACCATCTCCAAGGGTGATACATGACAAACAGCCATCTGACACAAAAGACATTACCAAAGACAGGAAACATAACAACTTCTCCCTTCAGCAAAGTCTCGAACAATTGGATGAGTTATTAGCTGACCTGGTGGTTGACTATAAACCACCAACAACTATTACAAAACCAAGTGAAGACCTTTTGGACCAACTAAAACAGCTTATTACCGAAGATGATGAAAAAGAGAGAGGGTTGTCTGGACTGGATAACCTGCAGGGTTTGAACACACAGCAAATCCCATCCAGCAAATCAAGTCCAGACACAATCAAAGACCCTGATAGTGGATGTGATGCTTTACAAAGGAGTGCAGAAGAGTGTTCACCAGACCACAGCACAGATGAAGATGACAGCATGGTATGTGCTAACAAGAAGTGCAACAGGATGGAGACTATGTTCAATGCTTGCTTATACTTCAAATCATGTCACAGTTGCTACACTTTTTACTGCTCACGAAACTGTCGCAGGGACGACTGGGAAACCCATAAAGAGACCTGTCTCTATGGCCGTGTCAGCAGTGTGTGTCGACACACACTCAAGTTTTGCAGAGAGAATTCAGAGATCCATAAAGCCTTCTCTCGTGTTGCTAAAGCTGGCTACCTCTCCAGAGGAAGAGGCGTTCTCTTTCTGGGGTTTGCTAATCCAGAGACAGCTGACAACTTCCTGCAGGTTGGCTTGGAGAGTCTCCTCATGTCTCCCACATACTTATCTCTCAGAGAGCTAGATGGCTTCAAAGACAATCTAGGTGAATACTGCAAGGAACTGCAGCATGCAGGTAATGAATATGACCCCAATGAATGTTTCCTTTTGAATGTATCCATAGCTGTTGGTGAACTAGTGCCTAACAGACCTTCACCAAGGGTCCAAACACCAACGGTACGAAAATATGCAAAGGTTTCCTTGGCCTCCTCCAGTCCTGACAAAAAGGTACTCAAGAAGGATAATGAAATGGAAACTCTCATCCTCACTCCCCCACCAGGCACACCAGACATTGACAAGGAGGGGGAGGAGGGACGAAAAGCAAGAGAGGTATGCTTTGTCAATATCCAACGTGAACTCAGGACAAGGGGAGTCTTCCTTCGTCATGAGTACCCCATCATCTATAATCAGCTGTGTGAGTTTGTGGAGAGCAACAAAAGATTCACACCAACTACTATTTACCCAATAGATAAGAGAACAGGGAAACAGTTCATGTGCATGATCATGGCTGCATCAGAGCCAAGAACACTGGACTGGGTGGGCACCCCTCATCTGTTAGATGATATTATATAGTATAGCACCAAACTGGAACAATAATGATGTCAGCTACACTATCTGTATATACTGTAAATGGAAATACATGAGGTGATCTAGAAAATTTAAAATTATTATATAAATATGTGACCAATATCTCTCACTCTCTCTTTTCTCACTCTCTCTGTCTCTTTTCTTTCTCCTTCTATTTACAGACACACACACAAACTTCCAAACAGACACATACACATTATATACAGTTTTTGGCGAGTTCCCCAATGTTGTTTTTGGCTTGTTTTGATCCTGTTGCTCTCTGATGAGTGGATAACATGCATGTAGATTAGGCACAAACCCAGTTATCCAGGTGTTTAAGATGTCAACATGTATGATCTGTGCAGTTTCTGCAGCAGTGTATAAAGCACACAATATTTATGATGTACACATCTCATTGTCACCAGAGAAAAGTAGGCACAATCAAATTTCATCAGCCAACCACATTTCCTTTCTATTTTCGAAATTTATAATATATGTATGTTGTTGCTGTGGTTGTAATATTACAACTGTTTATTAGTCCTTAGGTATATTCTAGTTGTATAGGTATTTTTGTTTCATTATTATTATTGCTATATTAGTTATTGTTTGATAGTCAAGAACTACAATAAAACCACCCTTTTCCCTATTTCATCAGGAATTTTAGTTGGAACACATTTTATCTCGTAATAAGACTTGATGTCATTATCGTGCAAATTGCTTTGTTTGAAAGTGGCCTTCTGTCAAAAAAAAGCATTTGACACAAAGCAATGTATAGGTTTAGCTATTTCTAAAGGCTTGACAGCTCTCGATTTAGGTTGTTTTACCTACTATTGTAAATGAACAATTATTTTGCTCAAAGCATGTTATTTATATTCAGGTATTTTAATATTGATATTGCTTATAATTAAAATGATTATGTTGATGAGATACCATTTGATGCTTAGAATTGTAAGAGATATATTATAAAAATATAAATAAATAAATATATATATATTGAATATTAGACCATTTGACCTTGAGACCTTATTGTAAGTAATACCATAGTATGTTCTTAAAGAATATGCAATAAAAGAGCAACCTTAAACTATAGATATATATTGCAGAATCCTATTTTATTATTAATATAAATTTTTTCCTTGGAGCCAAGAGCTGCAAAGACTTTGTTTGCACTAAAATATAAATTATAGAATAAGAATGTTCCTAACATAGTTGCAGCACTGATCCCAGATGTGATGATATGCCTGCTTCCATTTCCATTGTTGACTAATCTAAGGTTGCTCTTTTACTTGATTAAATATATTTGTGCAAGACCTTCCTTAACTTTCTATTTTGTGATGTTTATAACCTATATATAAATATATAATAAATGGAATTTAATGAGTAACCTATTTAGTTTGCATTTCTGTTCAACTATTTAAGGTGGAGAACTCTCTTATTTGATCATTATTTTAGTCTGTGTAATTGAGCCTTTATTTTAGGATATTAGCACTATTGCTAATCTGGCATGAACTCTGATAGAGGCTTGCTGTTGGATAAAATGTTAGTTACTGCATCTCAGCAAAACTATAATCTGTAGACAAACAATTCACACAGTAGATCTCTGCACTCAAAAATATTTTAGTATTTATGTTGTTAATTGTATATAAATGTGCATCAATGTACATGGATTTTAACATTGTGAGCAAATAAATATATATGTCAGTCAAATGTAAATGAAATTACTAAGAATTAGAATTTAAAACATATATTTCAAATCCATAACTTGATGTGCACATATTTGTTTTGCATTAATTAATATACAACTTTCTCATTAATGAAGTGCATTTCTTTAATTAACAATATTGTTCTAATATCAAGTGTATTAATTAGTTTATGATACAACTAATACAGATGAGTTGAATTTGTATATGACATTAAATGAATCTTAAATATATTTTTGAGTGTGCATAATCCATTGAAGTACCACCTTCAACTCCCAGCTAGCTGACATTTGGAGATCCTTCTTCCTTTGCAGTGAAACTCATGAATTATAAGCACGTCTCAGGCATCAGAACAGGTTGTTAAATGCACATGGTATTAGACTACCATCTCGTGGCAAAATACTGGAATTGCGTCCATTTGCACAGTGGCTGCAGTATACCTGCATTGTTAGCATTTACTTAAAGAAATACTGTATGCATGAACAAAAGTATGGAACTCTACTGATTTTGTACTTTCACGTGAGCTTTGTTTAATTCAGTCTGTATTCTGCTGTCTGTTGAAAAGGTTTCGTGTAAATATGAAAAAGTGCTTGCTGTTGTCTTATTTCTGTGGTACTTTTACTATGGTAAAATGGGTTTATGGAAAGAACATTTAAATTTTGGTTGTAGGTTATCAAGTAAGCGCAACTGAGCCAAGACGTTCTTTTAATTCATATGTTTTGGACAAAAATGAGCTGCGCTGCAGTATGGAAATTACAAAATAAAAAATAAAAAAATAGGAAACTGTTGCAAACAAATGAAAGAAGCAAATGTGGCGACCTGCCACACAAAGCATTTAAATCTGATGTCCAGGGAAACAAAATATGACTCATTTTTCATTTTATTGTTTCTTTATTGGATATAGCCATGTCTGCGCCCTGCGTCAGAGGCACTTATTTCATTATCGGCCAGCAGCGTGTGTGCCTGGGGACTTTTTATTTAATCGATTGATTAACTAATTTATTTACTGTATTTTTCAAAAAGAGCTGGAATGCTTTTTTCAGGGTGGTAGTGAACAAAGATTATAACCTGACCGAGGCTGAATGATTAAAAGAAAAATTAACAACATAAACTCTAAATGACTTTCTCCTTTCCTTATGATATATTATTCAACATTATTGGACATTAACTAAATATTTCTGAGAGTGTATTGACTCATTACCAGCTGCAAGTACATGATTCCCAGAAATAATAACAAAAAAAGATAATTGAAAGGAATAATATGGAGCGTTTACTGGTCCCATATTTTTGTGGATTTTCCCTTTAAAAATCTTTTGCGCATGCGGGTTTCTTAGGTCTCCTCGTGATGACAGCAAATGACAGCAGTGTTCGCTCCTGCAGAAGCCAGTGTGAGTCGGCTAGCCGCCACTAAACAATTCCTCCGAGGTCAACAAATCTTTTGATCAGCTGTGTTTAGAGAGATTGCGAACAACTACCATACACTAATTACGTTCGGTAAGTTACTAAATATCCGTTAGCACATTTGGTTGATCACATTTGGTCAGTTAAAAGCTTGCAGCACTAGGCTAAGCTAACTCGGCTAACTAGCTCATCGTTAGCTTACCTAGGTTGACTAGCTGAGGTTTGGCCGAATTTAACTTGGTTATTAGGCTAATGCTAAATTAGCCAATTCACCGGTTTGTTTCCTGTGCTCCTCGCTCGACTCAACGCCAACACAAGCCATTCTTCACTGTTTGATACCATTACAACACCAAGCTACGTGTGCGTATGTCACTTCACATTACCTTCATAGCATTTAGCTGACTTAACATTGTTAACGCTGGCGTTCATATGTTTTCTTATTCTCAACTCATCTGGTCGTTGTCTTCACAAAGTAGGACCGGCGATCGACAGTATCCTCTACCAAATCAAGTGTTTGGTGGAGGTCTGATACCTTTGTAGACTAGTGACTTAAACAAAAATAGTTAATCAAGGGCACTTACAGCATGTAAGTAAGTAAGTAGAAATGTTTGAGCTACACACCCATTTAGACTGAGCCGAGGCTGAGTCTTTATAAACATTCAGACAGCGATTATAAGCCCTTTTTTTATAACAGCCTGTCGTCATCAAACAGAAGAGTTTTACCCCTGGGTTACACTGTTAAGTCCTTGTATTGTAGCGGTACTAGTAATTATCTAGAAATGTTGACTACTCCCATCCATCAAGCCGCCATTAATGATAATACATGTCATTAGATGACATGTATTATCTTTACCTCGGTTATTATTTTGCTGATTAGTCCTGTTGCATAACATAAAGGATCCGCTATTTATTTATTTTTATTGTCGGTATTAAAATGTTAGCTAGACTTGAGGGGTCATTGACCTTGTTACTGTGGGTCCAAACTACTACTCATTCTCATATAAATCCAGGACTAACGTTTTTCCCCCCATTTTTGGACATATTACACAGGAATCTATTTCAATTATATCTACCATTGACTCTTAGTCACATTTGGTCACTAATGTGTGATTAAATGCTCAGTCAATAGGAGCTTTTTCTCTGAAGTAATGATTGTGTCAACTGGGAATAAGGTCAGTCTATTTTGTATTTTAGAATGTGGAAGACTCTTAATGGCAATGTACATGTTTTTTGTTCTCATGCTCTGCATTCTGCTAGGCTTAGAAAGTGGGCCAAAATGAGTACTAATTATTCTAAGTTAATTTATTAATAACTATTAGTGCTTGTGTAATATTCATATGTATTTTTTTTATTTCATCTTAAGAGTTGTAGTTTTACAATTTGTTTGGAATAAAATGTTTGTGCCACAATAATGCACAATGTGAAACCAGTGTTTTCAGAATTAACTCCAAACCATCTCACTTTGTACATCGTAATGCACAATTTAGGTTTTTCATTTTTTTTTTCTCTTTACTCAATAAAACAGTCTAACTTTAAACAAATTTAAATGTAGGAAGTTGTCTGCTGAATTTGATGAAGTTTGATGATACTTGAGTTTATGATATAGGTTGCATCGCATATGTTGGACTTCTTGGAAAGTCAAAATTTTATTTTGTTGACAATTGCATGATTCAACATTCATTATAGACAGTATCTCCCACTAGGTCAAAGCTTGTGTTAAAAAAGGGTGGTCTTTATATATATAAAAAAGACTGGTATAAACACTCCCATTATCAATGTGGTTATGATTTTCAATAATTGCTCCCTCTCAAAAAATAACATCCTAGAGGTGTTAAAGATAATTTATTTTACAAAAACTTTCAGTTTTTAATTTCAGAGAATGTAAGAAATGCTCTGAAAGGGAAGTGTGAAGAGGATACCTCTACATACCTTTTGTGAAACTGAAATCGTTTGAATACCTATTAAAAAAACACTGTTCAGTTGGGCTCAGATATGAGCTTGGAGGAGTGCATTGTGTTCCTACATGGCTGTATTTTATTTGTTTATTTATTCATAAAAATGGCTTTAGAAATTTAAATTTCTGTCACATATGCCTTATGGATCAGGCTGATGGTATATAGTGCCCTACCTTTCTCTGACTATTCTCATACAGTTCAGAACATTGCAGATTATGGCTTTCCTCTCACCGTCTGTCATTTGGTTTCTCTTCTGCTTTAGAGTTCCTCAGTCTTCTACATGACTGAGTCACCAGGTATCTCTATGAAGTGGATTTGTGTAGATGTAGTTGGCATAGGTGGCTGTGACAAATAGCCTGTAACCTCTTTGCTAGCCACTCAATAGCCTACTTGCTTTTTCACTTCCGTCCAAATATGTGAGGAATGTGCTTATTTAAGAACACGAGTTCATACATGGAAATGGAACGTGAGTATTCTTGGCAGCCTGTTACTCATACGAACATTTAGGTTTCAATTGCTAAGCTGTGTTAGGTTCATTCTCAAAATAATTGTCGATTAAATTGCAGAATATTTGTCTGTTAATTGGTTAGTCAGTTGCTTTATACACTTCTTAAAAATATTCTGAAGTGTTTTGTATACACCACTACCCCCCCCTCCAAAAACAAATAAAATAAAAAAGAATATTCACTCAATAATATCCGCAGATCTTGTGCAGACATTTGTAAACTTTCCTTTGTTGCTTCTAATTGGCTTTTTTTGTATCACTAAAATATTTACGACTATATTCTTTTCAAATATCACATAGGGATATTATGCTTATTCAGATGTAGTTGTTATTTGCTACTCAGCACTAATAACAAGGTTAGATTTGGGAATGTTAAAGCCCAGCTATTTTCCCTTTGTTACCCAATTTAGAATGGTTCTTTATTATCTGAAGTTACTATGAAGAACTGAGTATGCTCCAAAAACCTAAAGGATTTAGATAGACACCTAACTTACTCTATTTTCAGACCTCTTTACACAATGCATTGTTTTTGGACCCCAGAACATAAATATTCATAAATCAATAGCCACTTTTACACTGTCGGTCCAGGCTGGGCCAATAGTAAGCCAGCTCAGGGCTTATAGCCCAGGACCACTAACCCCAAGCACCAAGACAGGTTGTGTTCACATCTTGGACTTCTAGCCCATCTGGGCCACACCCTCGTTTGCGAAAACATCACTTGATACAGCCTGATTTCAACCAGGGTAGATAGGCAATTCAGTAGCACGATTTGTAGAAGATAAAATATGTCATAGTAAACAAAATAGCCCATTATACGCTATCTAGCTCACTCTGTACTTCAGATAGACACACACTATGGCATATAGCACAAACTTTTGTTTACTGTGATTACCACATTAAGCACAATCCTTCGCACAGTCAATGTAATAATAGCTTCTGATGTGTCTTAATATGCCCATCATAGTAAACAAAAGAACCTAATATGTGCTATCTATTAGCTGGCGTAATGGAACAGACTGAGGCCCCGTCCACACAGCAATGAAATTAAATTTCGTTTGGTACTGGATAGAAAAGATATCGTGTCCACACGGGGAACAGATAAGTAATGTATCGCGTAAACATGACAATGAAATGGGTGCTGAACACAATGCAATGTGCCACACCTTCAGGTGCGCTGTGAGACAGTCCCACCGGATACACCAGAACAATAGAAGAAGTAAAGCGCATGTGCATACGGCTTTATACTGGTGCAAAACGCACCTCAGAAATAAACAATAACAACAAGGTGTATGTAGGCATCTCTGCTGCTCGTCTTGTTGGTTTAACGTCAGTACATTTTCCTTCAAAAACACCAGTAAACTTGGCAGTGACTGCAGCTCTGCCTACCGCTACTCTGGTGTCAGCCATGATGGTCGCTGTCTTGTTTACAAATGACTGTTACATATGCAGCTGCTAATTGTTCTCATCATGTGATTGTGATGTAGATAGGTGTTTCATGCCGTTTGACCCGTCCACACAGCAATGCAACAACACCGTTGTCCAATCTTTCCACTCTGGAACTGATTCTCAAAATATATCATTTTGGGGCACCCTAAACGCCATTGCTGTGTGGACATGAGGTCCAAACGATAACAAATCATATCAGATTCACTTGAAAATTGTACTGTGTGGACAGGGGCATGGGTAATGGTAATGTGGCTAACAAGCCACATTACCAACAAACTTGTGTATGTTCACACATATTCCATGTTTGAACACCCTTCACAATTGACTATCACTATTGACTGTCTACTTTTCTGTGCCACATAATTATGGAGGTGGTCCTTGATTTGCCGTCACTGACACAGTTGGTCAAGCTATAAGGACAATCCAGTGAAGGTTAGGGTAAAATTATGTCCACTTGAAAGGCACTAACATGATAGCAAACAGAATAATCAAATAACAAAATCATACTGAGTGAATCAAAAAGTGTATTCCTACCTCTAAGTATAGACACATTTTAATGCAATTCAAAACATTGACGTATCCTTGACATACTCAAGACACAGCTTTAGCTGCTGAAGTGCTAAAGCATAATCAAAAATCATTAGTTGCCATTGCTTGCATCAGAGTTATTTGAAGTGGTGCATTTTCCAGTTCAAATGTATAGGTTTGTACATCAATCTATCCAAAAGCTGCCATACATTTTAATTATGTTTTCATTCAGTTTTTGTTGGATGTTGGATACAGCTCCAGCCAACTCACCAAGGAAATCAACGTCATCTTGTACTAGTAACCGACTGTAACTTGACTGGGAGCATTGATAAAAGGAGGGAACTTGGAGTGATTGACAGTATTGAGGGTGGGAGCAAAAGGGTTCATTTACACACATAACCGGCAAGAATCGTAACAGTTCATTTTAATATGTGTTTATAGTCAGAGGGGGATAACAACCATGGTTACTGGACCATTTTTCCCCTTTTCCCTTGATCAAGGACACCATTTCTTTGAGGTTATATAAAATGAAAAAAGTATAATAGTTGGGCTTTAAGTTTTGAGCAGTTGGGATTAAAGTATGAAATGATGTTTTCCCTCTGATGTTTAGATTACTTTATTTACTAATGTTGGGATAATAAAAAGCACACTCAATCTTGGCTACTTGGAACCTGAGGATTATTATGTGTTTTTTTTTCCCACAGTAGAGTATATCAATAATCATTATGCATCTAAGTTTGCCAAGGGAATTCAGTGTAGAGTTTGTCATTGTATATTTAAATCGGCATAACCAATTTGATTTGCCAGACGTATCAAGTCTGTTGTCGTGGTTGTCTGTTATCTTGCAAGCAATGACACTGCCTCGCCGTTATTCTCACTCAGGCAGTTTTCTCCAGCCTTATTCTCCTCCCAAAGGCTGTACTCTACAGTGTTTGCCATGTTAGCATCCAGCCACAAAGAGGCTTTGTGCAAGGGATTCACCAACAAATTATTCGAATTTCATGCAACTCAGTTTGGTTTATATGTCTTGGTTGTGTATAACTGGAAAAGGAAATCTGATTTGCATATTCTGCTGTCTTGTGTCTCTCGAACCTTGTTAGAAAAGTGTGCTTTTGCTGTTGTCATTGGGCCAGTGTGAGAAGAAGCACACTGAATGCAAATGATCACTTCCCTTGCATGGCATTAACATCATGTGTTGAGCCAGCATTGAACCACACTTTTAGAGGAAAGGGAACCACTTCCTGTTTTTCCTCTGGATATAGTGCTTTTCTATCCAACTTTATTGGTTGATAATGTTGTATACTGACAGTACGAATTCAGTTTAATTAACACACATTCATTAGAGAAGCTGCCACCGTATCCTGTTTTGTCTTTTTAACCAATGGTATACATGGAGATTTACTGATCAAATGTGTTTCTCTTCCTTTAAATTTATGCAAGGCAAATGTAGTGATCTGTAAACTGTTATCACATTTTTTGGACTTGGCCCTGAGTGAGCAATAGCATTCTGTGTTTATACAAAATGATGAGTTGAGATGGATGTGGTGAAAGGTGTTGTACTACTCTTGTGAACATTCTGTGTAATGGTCTTCAGACAAGGTAAATCACCTCCAGAGGACCAGAAAACATTCTGAAACTTTTCACAGGCAAAGTAATGCTCTTGCTGATCAGCAAAGTGGCTTTTATGAATAAGATTGCTGGAGTTGCCCTTGAACATATTCAATTAATTATTTAGAGACTGCAATTGTGAAGCAGTATTCCAAATGACTTGTTTTTTTTCTCCCCCTACTCTGCTACAGTCGTTTACCTCCCTGCCTGTGTGAGCTGGTGAAGATGGTGAAGCCAGACATCCACACTCTGGCCCACCACCTGAAGCAGGAGAGGCTGTATGTGGCATCAGAGAAGCAGCTGATCCAGAGGCTCAACAGCGATGTGCTAAAGACAGCTGAGAGGCTGTATAGGGCTGCCTGGATTGCCAAGCAACAGAGGATCAATCTTGATCGTCTCATTCTCACTAGGTCAGATCTAGAATGTGTTCTGTTCTTACATCTGACTAGAGAAACATACTTGTGCGCTTTCTGTCTAGAGCTAGATAAGATGGAGCGATTTCATGCCTGTCCATCAACTACAGAGCTGGAGTCAGGACATGATTAGACTCCCTAATTGAAAATCAAACAAAAAAGAATGACCAACTCCTTCCAGAGATGAAAAGAAGGATAGTAGCAGCTGTAACTTTAATTAGATTACATCTAACTCATTATCTACATTTAATACCTCTAAAACGTTGAATGTGATTCACATAATTTGCACATTGAAAGTTAGGATTTAGCCACTTGTAGCAAGAGCACAATGAAAGTAGTTACTAATGCAAGATATTTATTAAAATAAATGTAATTAACAGCTAATGCTGTTTAGTAATTACACTAAAACTCTATTCCACAGTGCGGAGGCCTCTCCAGCGGAATGCTGCCAACATGCCAAAATGCTGGAAGACACTCAGTTTGTGGATGGCTACAAGACTCTTGGCTTTCAAGAGACGATCTATGGGGAGTTCTTGGCCAGACTCAGAGAGAACCCCAGACTGGTGGCATCCTGTCTGGTGGCAGGAGAGAGGCTGAACCAGGAACACACCCAAGGGGTCATCCATAATGTCTTCACCTCACTTTATGGCAACTGTATCATGCAGGAGGATGAGAGCTATCTGCTACAAGTAGGACTCCATTTACCTCTACAGCAATGCCAATGTTAAATTATACAATAATGTCTGCTGCTAGATTTTCTCTGTTTTAAATGGATCACTTTTGTCAACTTTTAGGTTTTGCGCTATCTGGTAGAGTTTGAACTGAAGGAGAGTGACAACCCCCGCCGTCTACTGCGACGGGGAACCTGTGCCTTCAGCATTCTTTTCAAGCTCTTCTCAGAGGGCCTATACTCTGCCAAACTCTTCCTCACCGCAACACTTCATGAACCCATTATGCAGCTCCTGGTAGAAGATGAAGACCATCTGGAGACTGACCCAGCCAAGGTGACTGAGCGTCTCACACCAGCCCAGCAGGAGCGCTTTGGGGAGAAGGGTTCTGAAGGCTACAGACAAAGGGTGCAGGCAGCTGTGGAAGCCAATGAAGCCAAACTTGTAGCTTTGGTGAACAAATTCATTGGTTACTTAAAGCAGAACACCTACTGCTTTCCCCACAGTCTGCGCTGGATCGTTTCCCAGATGTACAAAACATTGTCATGTGTAGAACGCCTTGAAGTAGGTGAGGTGCGTACTATGTGCACAGACCTGCTATTGACCTGCTTCATTTGCCCAGCTATAGTCAACCCAGAGCAGTACGGTATTATCTCAGATGCACCCATCAATGAAGTGGCTCGCTTCAATCTAATGCAGGTCAGTAGTAAAGCAAGTATTCTATTCTTCACATCCTGTGGAAACCTATACATGTGGGACACACTTGTCTATATGTTAACATTTCCTATCTTTCCTACACAGGTGGGACAGCTTTTGCAGCAGTTGGCCATGACGGATGATGATGCCGACCCAAGGAGGAAAAGCAGCTTGTCGAAATTTGATAAGGTAAGCTATGCATATTGCAGTCATGCCATGTATTGACTAATGTAATTTTATTTTAATTCCGGCTTAAGTGCATGTCTCTCCTTTTACTAAGTTCCTGTCTTGCTCTCTCAACTGCAGAGTTGTGTAGCAGCCTTTCTGGATGTGGTGATTGGAGGAAGAGCAGTCGAGACTCCACCGATGTCCTCAATGAACCTTCTAGAAGGCCTCAGCAGGACTGCAGTCTATATTACACATAATCAACTTCTTGCTCTTGTAAGCAGTTCTAATATTTTGTATATTTTTTGGTTAATTCTAACCAAAATGTGTAATTGGTTCTGATGACTGATGGTTAGTATTGTAGCTTTCCCAGCCTACCATGTTTTTATAATGTTTAATTTACATAGGTTAGGGTACAGACAAACAGCACATGCCTTCCTTTTTTTTTTTTTTTTTTAAACATAACATATTTAGCTTGTTGTCACTACTTGGTAGACTATTCAACTGTGGTGTATTTTGAAACTGTGGAATTGTGTAATACATATCCTGTTACTGTTCTGTTGACGGTTGACTTGGGAGTTCTCGTTATCACAGTACTTTCTGTGTTTGGCCTAGTTGGCTACTTATAATCGCACAGATATTTACTCTTTTCTTTTATTCACTGGTTTGATCACACCTGTCTTGTTACAAAAGGAAATTTTACACTCTGACTCACTGGCTGTAACCTTTCAGGACGTTCTACATGGAACAAATAAGTTGCTTAGTGTGTCTGGTTTTTACTGTACAGAATGGAAAATAGTGACTGGATTTTATTTAGCTTGGTCCAACTGAGGTGCAAGGGCTGTTCTTCCAAGGAGTCTTCGTCAGGACAGCAGTATCTAATTGTTTTGCATTAAAAAAAAAAAGCCATAACAGCAACACAAAGGAAATGATGAAAAAATACAATAAAAGAAGATATGAACAGGCATACAGGTTGTACCAGTAATCAGAGAGCACACACCCTTCCTCGGCCAAGATCTATGGAAGGGAGCACCGTTTCCCTCATTGTAATTTGTAATATTCCTTTGAAGGTATCCAAAGAATGGAGTGTTGTAGGGTGGCTGATTTTGCAACTCATTCCGTACCTGGGGTGTGTCAAATGATATGTTGGTTACTCTGTCAAAAAACATCGGAGTTATGTTTGTGTCAGCGTTTATTGGTTTGTTTGTCTGTATCTGTTTGTCTGTTAGTAAGATAACTCAAAAGGTTATGGATGGATTTTGCTGAAATTCTCCAGAAATATTGATACTGGCACATGGAACAAATGATACAATTTTGGTGGTGATTGGTGGGTGGGGGGGTGGTACATGTCCATTTCATTTGGTACGTCAGGGCGGCCGGCACTCACAGAAATGAAATTGAAGCCTAGTGGTCATAGGGGGGGATCTGTCTTGGTGGAGTCTGCGCTCGCTGAGTGCTTTTCTAGTTCACACATATTCTTATGATTGAGCATTAACTTGGTTAGTGATGGTAGTTTAAATTCAATGTATATCATAATGTTTGTGCAATGCTTTTAACCTTCTTTCATTCTAAAACATGTCTGTGAACTTCTACCACTGCTCATTTAAATCAAGTGTAGATTCTTGTACATCATCACAAAGCTGACAAGCGTGAACTTGCCAGAGACTCATCATCCCTCTGTTTAGGATAGAATATTTGTTGACACACAAATATTGATATACTTGGATGAGGTTCTCACAAAAATTGCTCGCACACAGTCCAAACTGTAAAGGAAATAAATTGAAACCCTGCTTGAAAATAGTTGTTTGGGGAGCGCATTAAGTTTGAAAACATTTTTGTTGTTTGTTTGAATTACTAGAGTGAAGGTTATGAGCAGGATTTGGTGAAGACAGTTCTGTTTAACTTTTTCCCCCCAGTACATAAAGCAGGGTGCCTGCTGCAGGGTCTTCAAAAACCTGCATTTAATACCTTAAAGTATTTGAAATGTATTAAATTTGATATGATTGCTGCAGAACTGCAAAGGTAGTAATGTCAGTCTACTCAGTTCCACCTATTCCAACCTGACAATATATACTGAAATTAAGACCCTATTATTGCTAACTTTGCAGCCCCCATTAAGAAATTACTTGAAATGAAGGAAAGCAAGGTGTTAATAAAGTAGTAAATTACTACAACTACTACTACTACTAGTAGTAGTACTAAATAAATACAATTCTACGAGTCCAGAATTTTTGCCAGTATGGCTGTTAAATCCATAATAAATTTTTTCCCAAATAGACTTAAAAAGGTCTAAAAGTCTTAAATTGTTCTTGTATAAACCTCCATAACTGCTCTAGAGGTAGTCAGTTGACAAACATTTAAACAGAGAGAAAGCAATTAAGAATGTTGTATTGCTCTCTAACAGAAGTGTCTTCTGCATTTAGGTGGACTTTGTAAGGAGTGTGATGGCAGGAGATCACCTTCGGGAGGAGGAGCACATGGCTCTGGAGACCCTGCTTGCCAATGTGCCCCAGTCTAGAGCTGTGAAGAGTAACAGTCTGGAGCTCACTCCCTCCAACACCCCACAGCTCTCCCCAGCTACCACTCCTGCCAACAAGAAGAATAGACTCCCCATAGGTACTTACCTTTGTGGCCCCTAAAGCCTCTCTTTCTGTTTCTCCAGTTTTCAGAATATGATTCAGTCCGTTTGAAATTTCATGTCCAAGCTTTCTGCTTTACAGGAATATCATAATTTAGAGCCAAGAAATTAAAGACAACCTGGTATTATTTTGTCTAATGAGAAGCAACATAAACAAGTTTATGCTGATGACTAGTGAAAGCCTTGTGTTTTATGCAGAGCTAATGAGCTTCTTCTCTGCTTGTTAGAAAGATAATTAGCATGGCCTGGATTGAGGCTCAATTACAGAAATGACAACCAATTAAATTACCAAATATAAATGAACTCATTTTAATTGGAATAGATGGAAAGATGCATAGACTACCTTCATTAGCATTTTCAAGACAAATGATACCGTAGCAACTCCTCCTTAATTAGAAATGAACCACTTGTGCTGGCTTCTCTGACATATGAAGTTTATATATCAAATGTTGACCAGATGCTTAAAGTGGTATTACTTTAATTTCTGAGTTGTGCTCTGTATTCTTTTTCCAACTCCCCACCTTGTTCTTCTTCCCTCCTGTGCTGCCAATGAATGACCAGGACAACACTTAGCTGCTATTACATCCTGGGACCCCACTTCCACCACTCTGTCTGCTCACATTCCATTAGTAACCCCTTTTGGTGGGTAGCCTGTCAGTGGTATTAGAGCTGGAGAGAACGTAACCATATATCTGTTGTTTCACCCAGTTTCGTGTTGAATAACCCCTCATCCAGTATCAGACAAATCTGCACAGTGATAACCCTGCCCTGCTACTGTTATCTAGCACCGCTTTTGTCTGTATGCTTTTGCTACACCTGCTTTGCTTTGCACAGTGCTTTAGCTCATTATTAGGGGTAAGATGTTATTTCCACTCATTCAGTTTTCTAAGTTTTCCTGTTTTTTTGCTTCCTCATGCAGTGGAGTATGGCTGTTCATTACCAGGTAGATTGGGGGTAAAATATACATCTTCCACCTTGGTTCCTTCTGGTCTGTGGTTAAAATATTGTTGTTACTTGCATACATAGCTTTTTTTTAGAGAAGGGGAAGCCAAATAATATTGACCAAGTAATGTTTTTATGAACTCACTTAAATATGACCGTTACTCAGTTCTCGTCTCATCATCTGAACCTGCTTTATCCTCACTAGGGTCATGGGGGTCACTGGGGGCCTAATCCAGCTACAATGGGTGAAGTGAAGGCGGGGCATTACTCAGTTATTCCTTTTGATTCTTGTATGTTTTTCATTATGTAGGGACTGAGTCTAAAGCAAAAAAATTGTGCAATAGAGCCTTAAACAGCTGTTTTGAAACACTTTCCTTTAATCCTAGAAACAAGGAAAGGGTGAAGGATATTTCAACTAGAGATGCACCAGTCAGACTTTGTTCTTTCATATAGGTGTCCATATATAACTATTATTCTGTTGTGTGAAGCACTATCAAACTTCAATATGGGTTTCTAACTTTGTAAAACTAAGTGGAACAAATGAGCACACAAAATACTTATTGAATAAAACTATAATTGTTCACAGAAACTCTATGGACAAAAAAAACCTATTGTTGTAATAAGTGTGACTAGTAACTGAAGAAATGCAAAACAATACATATTTTATTATTGAACATTATGTTACTTTATATATTTGGATCTTAAAGTTTTATGTGCATAGGTTATTTCGTAATTATTTAGACTGGCAGTGAAATACTCACACAGACTAATGTAGACTTGAACTAAACAGAGCCTTCCAGCTGTTTGGATCTGTATGGCACCAATATCTGATACCTGTATTGCTATCATTTCATCTGCAACTCAAACATGCACACATTTTTATGTTTCACAAAAGCTCATACGCAACGCTGACTTATTTTAAATGGCAAAGCTGACAATTTTTACAGGTCTGGTTTGTTGAGGTTTTGCACTGTTTAACCTGCCATGCAGCTCTGGAAAACATTAAGAGATCTTTAGTTTCATATGCTATTTATAGTTAGCTTAGTAAATCCAAGAGCCAATTAAGAATTACTGTCATTTGGAGCATTTTATGTGTACAAAGTAACCCTAAAATGCAATCAGACCTTGATCAAAATCCTGTTGATTGTTGGGTAACACCAGCTAATGTTTTAATGTGGGAAGAACTCAAATCTATATTTGATAGAATGACCCTGATATTTACTCAGAGGGTTCATGAGTCTTTGAATGCTGTTCCCCAGCTAAACTTTTCTGACAGATTGAGATACTGATCTTCCAGTTGATCACATTCCAGAGGTTTTCAGTGAAACGCAGGTATGGAAAGTTGGAGAGGTCTCTTGAATATTTTCCAGAGCTGGATATGTGGTATTGTCTACACTCTGCATTTTTGTATGATTCATTGGAATTTCTGATATAGACAGCATGAGCAGCACTGCCTCTGCACTTCTGTGTACTACCATATAAGGTTAAAATAGAATATACTTTTTGTTAAAAAAAAAAAAAAATCTGTATTTAATCCAAAAGTTTTGTTGTTTTTTGTTATTAAGGCACTAACACCAAAAACGGAGACAGAGAACCTTTTGAATGTCACTCCAGTGCACACATGCAAATGAGGAAACATGAACACTGTGAAGATGAAATTAAATAAAAACAATCTTTAAAATGAACATCATTACTAATGCAGCACAGTAACAAAACACAGTGGTGTGACATTTCAAATTGGAGTCTTGTTTCTTTGCCTTGGCTTTAACATATACATACTCACAGATACAGTTTGATTGTCCTGAAAACTGATCTTAAAAGTAACATGTTAGTTTCCCCAATATGTTTCCTGAATTCAACAACAAATTATCTCCTCAAATATTTATCAGCATATGATTAATTTTCCTCTGTAATTAAGATATTTACTCTAACTCTACTAATACTTTCCAACCCAAAACCAGCAGCTGCTCGTAGCCGCAGTCGTACCAACATAGCCCAGGAGGGGGAGGCAGAGGCCAGCTCCCAGGAGTCCCTACAGGAACTGATGCCAGAAGAGGTGCTGGTGATTTCACTAGGAACTGGTCCTCAGAATGTCCCTGGAATGATGTCAGAGAATGAGGTAATGGGACTTGAATTAATGTAGTCATTTGCTGGAGAAATAGTGATGTGATAAATTCAGTGTCGTATTTTTTTTCTTGTCATTGAAGGAGAGTAAAATTTCTAAGAGTTTATGTCATGCATTTTGTAGTCTGTGCTTGTAACATTATGTGATAAGATAAATTTTAATCTACGTAGAGTTGATCTACGATACAAATTTAAGTGTCTCTTGCTGCTTCTGAATCAAGTTTTAATTCTTTGTCATGGGGATACACAAATTAAGATAATGGTGGCTAATGATTTTTAAAGTTAATTGGAGAAAACTTAACAGAACTGTTTGAAAGTCTTAGGCTTTCATCATCCTGTTGTTGAAAGGAACAGAAACAAATGTATGAAAAAAAAACCCCTTTACTCTAAATTAGACAACAGATAAATGCCCCGTACTTGTTTTCAATGAAATGCTGTTGTATTTGACAGTAAGTGACATTCAGCAAAGGTCAAAATTCCTCAATACTGATATTTGGCTTCTATTTGTTCATTCCCAATTTCCACATGTAGATTCGTAATTTAAGTGATGTTTTTTGTTCCTGCATTATTTTTTCTGATCATTGCTCCTTTTCTGTACTGCACCATAGGTTTTGAACCTACAGATGGCTGATGGTGTCCAGGGGGATGGCCATGCTGATGATACTAAACTGCATGGTAAACCAGATAAAACTCTACGCTTCTCACTCTGCAGTGACAACCTAGAAGGCATCTCAGAAGGTCAGTATGAAGCCTCCTACCAAGATTAAAACGAATACACATTGTATCTTCTTTTGTATAATTTCCGCTTAATTACATTTATATTAATAATTTCCAAATAGATCTTGGTATAATATATGAAAATGACTCGGTGTATCACTATGTGGGGTTATTTTTTTCCTCCTTCCTCCATCAGGTCCTTCCAATCGTTCCAACTCCGTGTCATCCCTGGACCTAGAGGGGGAATCTGTTTCTGAATTGGGAGCTGGACCATCAGGGAGCAATGGAGTAGAGGCTCTGCAGCTTCTGGAGCATGAACAGGGTAGGCATATGTTTTTCACTGTTCTTAAAAAGTTGACTCCAAAGTGTAGATTTTTTTTAATATTCAAAATGTAATATAAATGAATATTAAAAATGATTCATTATGAAATTCTCCTTTAGCTACCACGCAGGACAACCTGGATGACAAACTGCGGAAGTTTGAAATCAGAGACATGATGGGCTTGACAGATGATCGGGACATCTCTGAAACAGTCAGTGAAACGTGGAGCACTGATGTTCTAGGGAGCGACTTTGACCCCAACATGGATGAAGATCGGTTGCAGGAAATAGCAGGTGGGGATAATGTTACTATGTAATCTCACCATATTAGTGAGCAAGCTGTGTTGGTGGTGTATATTTTATTGAATGAACCTGCTGCTCAGGGCTTTCAGTAACTTTTTATGAAGCAGATTTAGGGAAATGTCATCACCTTGTGGTATGTGAATGAAATAACACCAAAAAGCTGGTCTTCAGTAAATGGCCCATACAATCCCTCCCACGTACCATATGCTTTTATATGCTGTTAGAGCCATTATTTATGTACAGGTACAGGGTTTGTTTTTTAAACGTGTATTTCAATCCTGATGTTTCCTTGTGCTTGGTAAATTTAAATTAACCTAAACCTTTTACTGTAAATCTTGTGAGAATATTTTGAGTCTTAAATATTTATGTAGAAAAAATATTTGACTATATTTAGTTTAATAGACTTATTCCTGTTAATTACGTTTAACATGTTAATCTAAAGTTATTTTATTGCAAAGGCTATAATGAGAAAACTTTCAAATGTATATCTTGTGGTCATTTCTTTAATCTGAAATTGCAAAATTAAGCAAACTCTAATGCTAAAATCAGTCATAGTGCAGTGGATACATTTAATATAATGGACACACTTGATAAAAATAGAACATGCCTGTTTAAAAACACTTATTTTTAGCCATCTCTGAAAATGTCCCTTGAGGTTTACATTATGATACAGTTGGTAATAAACACATGCTTAATTATAATATGGTAATATCTAAATATCTTCAGTAGATTGTACAGGGCTAGCTCCTCCCCTGAAATCTCTTGATCCCAAGCTATGACAATAACAGATAGGCTTTAGGCATAACGGTCTCATCTGTGATGTCATTTGATATGAAGGTGATTGTAGACAAAATATTTGTCTCTTCATGTTTTTTCTGTTTGTCGTCCTCAGCCTCTTTCCTTACAGCCTACCCCATGCCCATCTCTCTCCTTCTCTCTTTCCCTCTTTCTGACATTCACTCAGTCCCTGCAGTCTTATTGACCTTGGTTCCTTCTCATTTGCATCCACCATTTTTCATTCTTCGGAATATGGCGTTGGGGGACTTTTCCATCATTAAGTGAATTTACAGCGATTTCCTTATGTGTTTTCTCCAAGGGATTGGGTTATGAGATGCACATTAAATATCCATTAATACCTCATTATCCCACTGATAAGATTACCATGATAATGAGGCAGAAATTCTAATTGTTTCACTTCTTGTTGTGCCACTCATTTAATCATCCACCTGAAAGACATGTACTCTGCGCCCCTACCTTGAAGACTGTAAACACGGACAGCGGGATAGAGCTCTCCCACTGCCAATGAGAGCCCTGCCCCCGCCAACATCAGCACACATTGTTGCCTGGGTGCTGGCATGCTTACATGCTCATGGCGTGTGTGTGCCATGAAGTGGAAGCATGACGTACCGGGGGGTGCAGCTCACACCGGTGGACTTTTTGGTCTTGAGCCCTCACCAATGACTCCCACTCACACCTGCTTGCTCTTTCCCCCCACCTTCACATTCTTCTGCCTTGTTAAGCTCTGGCTTCCCAAATGGAGATGGAGGGACACGGTGCTGAGGACTTTGTGGGAGGGTGGGCTAAGCGGTAATTTGGTTGTGAGTAATGTTAGGCTTAATCAACAGCTCAAAGTCATGGCCCTGGAGGCCAGGGCAGGGTGAGATATTACCATTACCCTCTGACCTTTGGCACAGTGGTATATATGCCTGTGGGGCCCAGCATGAAATGTATGTGACCTCCAACTCTCTCGTCTCGGAATGTGAAGCACACTGCAAGTGAGCAGACGCATCTTCAAAAGCAACAGCAAAGAGGCTTTATTTGGAATTTTTGTGAATCTCACGTCAATCGGAACATGCTGAGAGGTGTATTATAAAGTCAATACAATAGGTTATGATGACTTGATTCAAAGGAAATTGATCATAAATGATTCCAGTCATACACTGAGCCAAAAATAACTCTATGGATTTATCATAATATATTGAATACTTATACAGATATTTGCTATTTACTATTATTTAAATATGTTTGGTTTAATAGGGGTTTTATTGTTAATTTGTTATTCAAAAAAAGTGTATTAATTCAGAATGGAAAATTATTATTATTAGTTGCAGTAATGTCATATCATGTTTGTGGAACTTATTCTGCACGTGAAAACACAGAAATGCATGCCACTCAAAGATTTCAGTGTTAACAAAGGCATAATTTATTTAGTGGCATTTTCATACACCCAAGTTCACACATTGCTCATCTGAAAAGCTCTGAATA
The DNA here is from genome assembly GCA_020466265.1 of Siphamia tubifer. Taxonomy (NCBI): domain Eukaryota; kingdom Metazoa; phylum Chordata; class Actinopteri; order Kurtiformes; family Apogonidae; genus Siphamia; species Siphamia tubifer. The sequence continues at coordinate 29,832,402 of CM035791.1, read as the reverse complement.
ATTGATTGGAACTAATTACAGAATATGAATCAACACTAGGCCCCTAACAACACACCAAGGCTTTGTAAAGAATAAAAATGTGCCTTTAAGATGACTTTGGGACTAGAGAGGCGACTTCTTGCTGGTCCAACACTTTTCCAGAACAAAAAAGCTATTTCTCACCATGGATGGTGCTTTACTCTTTGTCTCTGTCCTTCTTTGTGTTCTCAGGGGCAGCTGCGGAGAACATGCTCGGTAGCCTGCTGTGCCTTCCTGGCTCAGGTTCAGTACTGCTGGACCCCTATGGTTCCACCATCTCAGAGACCACAAGTGAGGCCTGGAGTGTGGAGGTGTTGCCGAGTGACTCAGGTGGGGCACCAAGTTCAGTCTTGAGATGTTAAACTTTGCACTTTGACGGCTATCTTTCTGTGACTCTAGTCTTGATTCTTGTGATCTTGTCAGCCTCAAATATGTGTTTGTATGCATATTTATGTATGTTTAATGTAGTGGGGGTTGGGGCAGCAGGTGTGATTGCACTCCATTCTATACAAAAATGTGTGCATGCATCTGTAGACATATTTGTGTGCTCTTGCCTGTCTTTCAGGGCAGATCTGTGTGTGCCAGTAAAAGGCAGTTGAGGGTTTCCTTAGAGGGACCACCAGGTGTGTTTGCACCTGTGGTGGAGCAGTGGGAAGGAACGCACAAGGACAGCAGCTGTCCTCAGTCAGTTTACATGGTGTCAGTTCTTTATCTGGCTACACTAAGCATTGCTTTCCTCTGAGACATGTGGAGTTTTTTTTTATGTTGGTAATCACTCAGGACATCACTAAACACAATTTTATGTGTTCAATATATTTTATCTATCATAAATGTTTGACTAATGAGAGATTATGTGCTTAACTCTTGCTTTTACAATACAGTGTTTTTGTGAAAATCTGGTGATGCTTTATTAACGTTTGAAAAGCATGAGCCTTATGTTAATTGAAGTATTACACCATTTCAATATGTGCTGTGTAGAAATGACATGCATGAGTGTCTTGATTGCTTTTTGTTCCGTTTGCTGCCCATGTGCTGCTCCGTAATAGCACAATCGGAGGCTTGCTTCAAGTAGTGTGCTTGTTTCATGGCTAGGCAGCAGAAAACTACACTCAGAAGAGCACTTCACCAACACATTATTACTAACGAGCATGCAAATGAGTGCTGCTGTTAGTATGGAACCTCTGGGTTGGACCCAACAGCTCCACTGGGTAGCCAAAGAATTGGCCGTACTAGCTTTATGGTTTAGTTTGGCAGTTATAAGGCATGATAATGTATGCTGTGTTTGATTTCGTGCATATGTGCACACTTGGTTTCCCAATAATCATAACAAAGGAAGGGGTGGAGTGAGAGAATGACCACCATCTGTAGTAGAGTATGCTAGATTCTTTCTTTTTACTACCATACTTTGTTTATATTTGGGTGAGAGAAATACAGATTTTCCTCCAGACAAAAGTTAATTGTTTTTTTGTTTTTTCTTTATTTTAGAGGCTCCAGACCTGAAGCAGGAGGAGCGTCTGCAGGAACTGGAGAGCTGCTCAGGTGTTGGCAGTACCTCAGATGACACGGAGGTCAGAGAGGTCAGCTCGAGACCAAGCACACCAGGCTTAAGTGTTGTGTCAGGTATGAAGTTATCTAGTTAAAAAAAAAAAACTTGTTTAAAAATGTGTTTTCTCCATAAACCATGATGTCTTATGTGTTGAAAAATGTTGGTCAGACAGTTTGCTACTATTTCACGTGTTAAAAATCCAGGTGAAAACTTTGTTTCCCACTGTCCTTGTTTCTGTGCAGAACGGTCATATTGCTGGCAGGGCTGTTAGTGGGGCTAGTGGGGTCAGTGTGAATTTTTCTGTATGATACAGAGGTTAATGCTAGTTGTGTTTTCCCTGGGCTCAGGTGGACATGCTATGTTGACAAGCATGAAGTAGTATCCTAGATTAAGAAGCCAGCCATGACGTCCCTGGCTCAGCTCACAGGAAAACATCCCAAGGGATCAAGCCGATGGATAGTCTGCATCTGATGATCACTCTTATCTGTGTCGTTCTCCCAACCCATGGGAGCTTACGCTACCAATTTAGAGTTCCCAGTTGGTTCTCAACTGAGCGAGACCATACAGCATAGTCTAAAGAGAAAAATATCCTCATTTGTTTGAGAACCATTGAATAGCCAGGTTCTTTTTCCTGACTGCTGCCATGTTGAAGCATCTCACTGTAAAGGTGATATTGTTTTGCTTTTGTTTTGAATGTCAGAAGGGACATCCATTTGTTTTTTGTGCTGCAGGTATCAGTGCAACCTCAGAAGACATCCCCAACAAGATCGAGGACCTGCGGTCAGAGTGCAGCTCAGATTTTGGGGGAAAGGACTCTGTGACCAGTCCAGATGGGGAGGAGGCAGGCCACGGTAGGAGAATGTCACATCAGTACCAGTGTGTATGTGGTCAAAACAGCATCAGCTTAGAGCCATCAATCCTCATCTTCACCACAGCTGCTACCAAGCTAAATCTCAGTTTTAGAGTTGCTACAGTAAACATTACTTGGAGTACTGAAGGAAAGTAAAATATTCTTTGGCGTTCTCAACATTGCCTTGATATTTAAATTTTTTTTTTTTTAAACAGTTTTTGAATCAACATTCTTCTACTGTTACGAATATCAAGTCTTTTTTATGTTATAGGAGCACACCATCTGACATCTCCACCATCACAGGCTGATTCCTTGCTGGCCATGTTTGATCCCCTCTCTACCGGTGAAGGTAATTTGCGCTCCCAGAATGCCCAACACCCAATCAGAGATAGAAATGACTATCATTAAATTCTGACCCTAATGTTATGGGCTCACAGAGCAGCTTGAGTGCTGTGAAATTAACCAAAAGTGAGCCTGTGCCCCCTCCCAAGTCTATTACTGGACACAATGAAGGCATAACTGAAATGTCATTCCTCTTGGCCCATTAATTGTTTTCAGTCTTTGTTTCTCTTCATGTGTGTTTAGTTTTCAGTGCTGAGGGTAAGTGCAGGTAGAAATTGTTTGAGAGGAAACAGTAGTGTCTGCGGCAAGGTGAAGGGATGACAGGTTGAGAGACCTCACCCCAGGCTCTTTGGCACTGTCCCCTTGTCCCACTGTGCTCATGGCACGAGGCTGCCATTGGAAGCTTTTCAGGAGAGAGAGTCTACCCTTGGAACAGGTGGCCTACCTACACCTAGGGCTCATCTCCCACTAACATCTCTCTTTAGCACTCCCCCCATTTCTAGGTGTTTTTTTTCTACTCTTGTAATATATGTAGAAACTTTTCTATATACATGGGTGAGATGATGAGGTACAGTTAAGCACTACTACAAATGTTTAAAACTTCTGACGCATGATGATCACAGATAAAACATGTAGATGCTTTTTATTGAGTATGCAGAGGGCTTTTAAGAGTGTAATTTGGGCTGAAAGAGAATGCAATGAAGACTGCTCGTGAATATTTAGATATTGGCCATATTCTTTTAGTAAAAGTTACATTTTGCTCAGTCTTTGATTTTGCATCCATTACTGCTTCAGGCTCTTCCACTGGAACAATAGTGAGGCCCAAAGTGCACTACGCCAGGCCCCCTCATCCTCCCCCTGACCCTCCCATCCCTGAAGCCAGTGCCCTGGGGCAGGAGACACGCCACTCTCTCTTCACGCCTCACTGCTTGGCACAGGCCGAGCTGGAGCACACCAAACAGCGCCACTCCTTCCCCGACAGGCTCGTCCGAAGCCGCAGCTCTGACATTGTGTGCCCAGGCCGGCGGCCCACAAGTGATCCTGGCCTTAACCGGCGGGTAGCAGTTGAGGATCGTGACCCTGCAGGGGCCTTTGCCTCAGGACCGTCGTCTTCTCCCAGCAAGGACTCCCTGAAAGGAGAGGTAACAAACTGCCATGCTGATATTGTTGTGGACAATTATATTTGTTTTTATGCTAATGTGTCTCAAGGACGGCATAAAAATAAAATATTGTTCACTCTGTTTTTATTCCAGTTGCTTTTTTAATAAACTGTGTTTGTGTCCCAAATTTAACAAATTAATTTCCTTTGTTTTAAGGCTGAGGATAGAAAAGACAGTGATGATGAAAAGTCTGATCGTAATAGACCATGGTGGAAGAAACGTTTTGTGTCAGCCATTCCTAAAGGTTAGTAAACGGATCACATAGTCATTTTAAACATGTCCACTTTTCTAAATTGAAAAATGTGCTTTTGAACATTAAAAAGTGATCTGTTTGATTGCAGGACTCCTTTATTTTTTGTTGTGGAGAAAAGTTCTCTTAATCACAACTGACAGAAAATATCACACTTTAAAGAGCAGAGCGAAAGCCAATTTATAATGTGAGAAAGAGAATGATGATCCATGTTGTCCACTCCATTGCTGATGTTCCACTTGGAAAATGATGTTTCTTGTTTGAAGTTACTCCAGAGACATGTCCAGTCCTTTTTCTCTCACGTCTCACTGGCTGCAGATTTATATAGACTTTTCAAAGCTAATCAGTCATCAGAGAAGCTTTAGCTGTGTAGATTGTATGGCTGTAGCCCTCCCAGCAGTGCTGTCAGCCAGCGGCTAATGGTCATTAGATAGACCTCTCTGTCATCAGCACTGATAGATGACACATCTCTTGTTGCAGTTCTACTCTACAACCATCTCTCATACATCTGTCTGGGAAATAATGAGCTGTGCCCACATGAAATGCCTGCTTATTACTCTTTGAGATAATGATGTTTCTTAAGTAAACATTAAATTGATATTCATAAAATGGAAGACTCTTTGCTCACGGAGAAGTACAAAGCCATGTATCCTAACAATGCCACACTCCCAGAATTCTGTAGTGTCCATTGTGTTTGTCCTGCCGCTCTGCATGGTGATGCACATTTACTCGTCCCTCAGAGCGGCAGCCTGTGTGTGAAAGGCCAACCCTGTCTGTTGTGTTCCTCACAGTGCTGTATTGGACGGCTGAGAGTGATGTACCAGGTAATGCCTCCATGCTGTTGTCACTGAGCTAGCTTTACTGCTGGAGCCGACGGCTGCGCGCCATGCTGCTTTGTAGATGTGCTCTTATAGCTGTAGAATGTGATGTGACATGGTGTAGCTTGACCTCACACAGCCACACCTCATCAATGCTTCCATTGTATCACCTTGTTTCTTTTTGTTCCCATTGTACTGTAATAAGAAAACAGAATATCAACGTAGATGTTCCATCATGTATTTTGAGTGGTAGACGTGTCTCTCTTTGTTTGTCCTGTTCACACCTCTGTGTTAATAGGATAAGCATTGGCAGGTTTACAGTATGTATCTCTTCAGGTGAAAGTTTTTGAGTTGCAATGAATATTTCTGATATTCTGGTTGTATGAGCTAATGGTTTTCTGTACCATCATGTATGTTTTGCTTTTCTTCAGCAGTACATTTTTACATACAGACTTGTGTAGTGTGATGCCATATGTCCCACACTGAGATTCACTTTCAATACAACTCATGGAAAGTACAAAAGATTAATCAATCAAAATGCATTTTTGATGGGGAGTAAACAGGTGACCCATGATCAGCCTCTCATCTCGGAATAGCAGTGTTTTGCACTCAATACAGTTCACTCACCACATATCTCCCATTTGCAGCTCCAATTGCAGCATTTCGGAAGAGAGACAAGCAGGAGAAAGATGAGATTCCTCAGGAGCGTATCCCACATGGTCTGTCCTAGTTTGTTTTTAATTACTTTTCTGACTAAGACAGTTCATCAAAGTACAGTTTAATTTAAATGGATCTTGTGTGTCTGTTGTTGTTTTTTTCAGATGACCCAGTGCCCAGACAGGGTTCTCAAGCCCAGGCAGCGGAAGACATCCTGGACAAATACAGGAACATCAAGAGGACCAGCCCAAGTGATGGAGCCACAGGTGGAGCTCCCTATGATGCTACAGGAGGTCTGGAAAACTAAATCTGGCAGAAGTATCTTACAAAAACATGGAGTAAATGACGACAAATAATTTGCATTTAACGTTTCTATATATTCTGACAGATCTGTGCATTGAGGACAGCGTGCATGACTCTCAGAGAGAGGATACTCTGCAGAACATTTCCACAGATGACCTCCCAGACTCTGCCAGCCAGACAGCACAGCAGCATGACTCCAAGTTCTCTTTTAGGTCTCATATTTGAAGAAATTTCACATTAATTTCCTACCATTTGAAAACCATTGCTGCTTATTTTAATATTTAATTTCTTTTCTCTTGTGTCTTTTAGTGATGCTAAGAAGAAATTGAGGTTGGCATTGTGCTCTGCAGACTCAGTGGCTCTGCCCATTATGGCTCCTGCAACCACAAGAAATGGGCTACCTGACCACATGGACCCTGAAGGTACATACGTGCTCTTGTCTGAATCTTTGTTTTTAGGGGTTTGGGATGTAGCTGTCCTTAAACTAATTGAATTGCCAGAGAATAATGGGTTGCAGACTGTATTGAGGTGCCATTTTTTTCCTTTCTGCCAAATTACAGAAATCTATGTTATGCTGTGTCTAGGCAGCAGGATACTAGCCCTTAAAGTTGGCAAGCATCCAACCTGCTGAAAGTGTCCCTAAGCAAAAGACACCAAATCTGTACCACCTTCACCTTCTGACTCACCTTCCAAGGTTTGGGGCTAGGTTGGAAAAGTGGGGGATGTTAAAGAGAATTCCCTCATGGTATCAATAAAATGTCACATTATTATAGTGTCCTGCATATTAAATCAGCCATGTAGCCCTGGTACTTGAATAGGTGTACAGCATATCTGAATACCTCACAAAATGAATGACAACTTTTCCTCACAGCAGGGGAGCGAGGCACAGCCATTACATTGAGTACAACCCGTGACAGAACGAAATAGTTTAGTTAAAAAAATACAAAAATTTAATATATATAGATAGAATAATAGATAGATAGATAATTATTTGTGGACATCAGTCACATTGTCATTTGGAGGCAACAGCTTGATCGGATTACGGCAACCAGACTGTTCTTCTTGAGCAGTGTGTCTAACGCTGTCTCCCTGTTGTCCCCTCTACCAGACAATGAGATCGTCTGCTTCCTCAAGGTCCAGCTTGCAGAGGCCATCAACCTACAGGATAAGAACCAGATGGCCCAGATTCAGGAGACCACGCGCTGTGTTAGCCGTTTTGATTCGCGCACCTGCAGGAAGCTGCTGGCTGCTATTGCCGAGGATTACAGGTAAGTGCAGGGGTCTGGGGAGATGAAACTGGCAAAGTTAGGACTATTAATTTGCTTATCCCAGTTTTATAACACTTATTTGTATTTTCGTAGAAAACGGGCACCATACATAGCCTACCTGACTAGGTGTCGCCAGGGCCTACAGACTTCCCAGGCTCATCTGGAGAGGCTCCTCCAAAGGGTGCTGAGGGATAAGGAGGTGGCAAACCGTTACTTCACCACAGTCTGCGTTCGACTCCTTCTTGAACACATGGATTCCAAGATGAATGAATTTATTAGAGGTATCTCTATTTAAATTGTTTTATTTTTTATATATATATATATATATATATATATATATATATATATATATAGTTGTTTTAACATAATTGAAGTACTTTTACCTGTGTGTTTTTCTTTTCTACTGGAGCTTATGGTTCTGTCCTACACTTTATTGTTCCTCCTTCAGCGTTCCAGGTGTTCACAGCGGCTGATGACAAGACAGCATCAGTGGAGGAGTTTCTGCGCTACTTGTATGGTGCCATGGCCCGTGATGCCATTTGGCAGTACGCTAGCGAAGACCAGCTGCAAGATGCCCAGATGGCAATCGAGCGCAGTGTTATGAACCGCATATTCAAACTGGCCTTCTATCCGAACCAGGATGGAGATATTCTCAGAGACCAGTAAGTACTTGGCATCAGCAGTGTTTCTTTCTATGAAGTTTTAAAACATGTCATTATTATAAACAAATGGGTTTCTTTTTACATTTATTTATGTATCCTAATAAGTGTTTATCACTGTGGAACCTTTGATATGTGAACTACTTTTCCCGTTCAATACAGCAGTGGTTGTGTAATGTTAGTCTGCTGTTCATGTACTTGGCCACAAAACAAACATCATTGGTTGGGAGAGATTATTATAATCGGTCTGTCTGTATGTGTGTCTGTGTGTGTCCGCAGAGACAAACCGTGCTATAACTCAATGAATACTTGAAATATCACCATGAAATTACACGGATATATACCCAATGTGCATCAGACGCAATGATCCATTTGAGTAAAGGTCAAAGGTCAAGGTCGCAATTAACTAAAAGGTCAAAATCACATTATCGGTTATAACTCAAGAACAGAAGGTCACAGAACTTGGAGATTTGTACCAAACAATGTAGGATGAAGATTTCTACAATTCCCATAATTATCACCTACACCCAATAGTTTTTGAGATCTTGGGAGGTCAAAGGTGACATGTCGCAAAATTAACTTCTGTAACACTGTGTGTGTCAAGCACATATGCTATAACTTAATCAATACTGGATATATTATCATATAACACGCACTGACGCATATATACATTTAACAAAATTATCAATTTTGCAAAAGGTCAAAGGTCAAGGTCACATTTAGCAGCATGGTCAAAATCATATTATTGGCTCTAATTCAACAACGGGCAAGATTAGGCATTCTCTGAATACTTATGTTTGTGTCATTACAGGCTTTTCCATGAACATATCCAGCGACTCACCAAAGTTGTGACAGCGAATCATAAAGCTCTTCAAATCCCAGAGGTATAATAATGATTCCCCCCCAAAATTATTGCTATAGTATCAGTGATGAATGAAAACATTCAGGTTCAGAAACAGTATTTTGACTTTTCTGTTTGCAGGTTTACCTAAAAGAAGCCCCCTGGCCATCCGCACAGTCAGAGATCAGGACCATCAATGCCTACAAGACTCCACGAGACAAAGTACAGTGTATATTGCGTATGTGTTCCACCATTATGAACCTCCTCAGTCTGGCCAATGAAGACTCTGTCCCTGGTGCTGATGACTTCGTCCCCGTGCTCGTCTTTGTCCTCATAAGGGTTAGTCTGCAACTTTTTGTTTGAAATTTAAACACCCTTCAAATTTCATGGGTATTTATCATTAAGTGAATTCTTGTGAATCAGTTTTGAGAAGCAGAACACTTTTTTCCCCCTAAGTAACTGTATTGTAATGGCATGCTCTGGAAAGACTGCTGTCTGTTAACCTGTGAGGATAGTTTTTACATATTTTTACATATTTATGATTGTAATCGGTGTGGCATTGCATGAGGTTCTTTCAGCGGCTAATGCGGGCCCATCCCCACATCTCCTCCCCTCCAGGCAAACCCGCCCTGCCTGCTGTCCACCGTTCAGTACATCAATAATTTCTACGCCAGCCGGCTGAGTGGGGAGGAGTGCTATTGGTGGATGCAGTTCACCGCGGCGGTGGAATTCATTAAGACCATCGACGATCGCAAGTGAAGCAGAACAGCCACCTGTATGGGCAGACTGCGGGGGAAGGAGCCGGGAGACTGGGAGACTTCCCAACCAACTGCTCCCTCTGCACAGCTAATAAAACCTGGCCCTCAGCCTGCTCTTTATTTGTATAGCCTGTACATAGCCAGAGACTTCGAAAGATTACAAAATATATATTACTGTATGTATGTGGACAAATCCAGGTTTTAGCTGTGGTAGAAAAACGGCTTTGGGGAAAATTGGCAACATATTATCTCTGATGTTGATTTGGATTTTTCCTTTTTATCTTTTTTTGTCTCATGTTTCACTTTTGGGGTCTGTATTAGAAATTTTATATAGATGATTATCAATATGACATTAAATCAACCTAAAACATAATCCTATTGAAAGGGACCAGACTTCCTTGATGTAATCACTGATCCCCCCCCCCAGAGTGAGAGGGAAGGGCTTCCAATTAAATTACAATTTAACGTTCATTAAATGCATTGCAACATAGGGATTTACAATGCATGATGGTTATTGAGATGAGATTTAGTAAGTAATAAATTCCCAAACAGTAGGGCAGCTTTTTTCATGAACTGTTTACTTCATCCAATTCCTAGACACATCTGTCAGTGACAATTTGGACAAAAGGGCCCACGTATTTCTATGAAATAAAATGTATTTATTTCTGTAATATTTAATGCTTTGTTTAATCTTACAAAAGAGAAATGCATATCATGCCCATTCAACGTGTCTGAAGCAAGTGATGTAATTGCAATGAACTTGCTAGAAAAGAGATAGGAAGGCACCTTAGCAATGGGTAGCCCTTAGTGGGGATGCAAGGCGAACTGGATACAGGGTCGACTCGTGCACAGACTAGTGGTGGCATGAATGGAAATATTGAATATAGTGCCTTTGATGTGGGGCGCTCTGTACAGGCAATTGAGGTTTTTTTTTTTTTTTTTTTTCTTAAACTGGCATAGGCTGGCAGGCATTATACTACCCCACACATACACACTCCAATGGGCCAACCACATTTCACTGAGAAACCTTTGAAACCCTAACCTTTGGAAATGGACATCACATTACTGATTGTCATAGCATAGTACTGTGATACTGGGTTGAACAAATATCCCCTTTGGTATTATAGATCCTACCTCAGAGTTGAAACCAATTAGCCTGATGTCAGTCTGTCTACAGTACTGTAACTGTCTTACATTGGTTGACAACGGAGTACTGGATCACTTTTGCACTGGTCAAAGGTTTGCTGTTGATTCGTTCAGTCAGTACCTTTTTCATAGTAATACATTGAAGGCAGGAGAGGAAAGGTCGGCTACTGAACTGCTGTGATGCTTATTCTGATCACATCACCCTTAATTAACACAAGCCTTTATTTTTATTTTTTTTTTGCAAATAATTATGTTTTAGGTTTAGTTTCTGCTCTTAAATCTGAAACGCCACATGTGTCTACATGGGCCGAATAGTGAACTATTGGGATTTTAGCTTTCTACCTCCTCATAAGTTCGAGAAAGGGACTCCTGTTTATGTGCACTTATGTTTCTTTTTCCCAATTTAGTGTGCTGTGATCTCCCAGTGTCATTGTATCTTTCCAATTATAGTACGAGCATGTCTGATAACCCAGAAGTGACTAAAACTCCTTTTCTCTTGAAATCCTCTGCTTCATTTTTGTGCACAGATGTGCCACATGTATTATAGTTTCAATAATCCATTTCTTTTCACAGTAAATCATCTGACAGCACAATACACAGTAGGATAGAAGAGCAAATAATCAACACTATCAACTTGTTACTGACTTGCAGTTTATGCTAAAGTGGTTGGTGTAGTACATGAGTGTGGTTTTTGTCTAGTGAGTGTGTGAGATGATTGTGCGATTGGACCCTCTGCCTCCTCTTGCATGAAGTCAGTGAATGGTCTATACGTTCTCAATCATGCTAAAACGGTAGAATAGGATTAGTATCTGACACAGGCCAGTAATTGAACCTGCAAGAGGATGCACAGCGTTTCTTTGTGTCTGTGATACTTGCATATCAGAACGATTTATTTTGCACAAAAGAGATGTCTTTTCCTGAAAATTTGACAGGGAGCAGTGTATTTTGAAATTTCATTACTGCTGGCCTTTACAGCCACAGCTATTTAACATAAACATATTGTAATTAAAGTAATAATGGAGTTCAAAGTTAAGGACCTGACTGTTACTCTTTCAAGCTGATGAACATTCACATTTATGGACCGTAACATAACAAATGTTTTTATATCCCTCTACAGTAGCATATGCACCAGATTCACTGAGGTACCGTGTGTATTTGCAGTATACTTCCTTGCAGGGTCTGTGTAATCAATTTGATGAGAAAACCATGTGCTGGAAAATCAAGTTGCAGGTTGCATCTATACTAATTGGGTTTATGTGATGTCACTTTAATTGGAAATACATACTGCATAAATCTGATGAAATTATTTGGACCTGGTTTATGTTTCAGTGTTTCCTCAGATAACCATTCGCAGCTATGAATGACCCCAATGAAGTACTGATCAAAACACCTAACTATTTACAGAAACGATGTATATGACTGTGATGGCAACTGTATTTTTAAGCTTTTACTATATGCAAACCTCTAGGCGGCGGTGTCAAGTAAACAAAGGTTTTCAAAGCTTTACTGCTCTGCTCCCTGTACAATTGATTCTAAAGGCTGAGCAGAGGAAAAAATTTTTTACATCTTACGTCTAATTTTACATTTAATTGTAAGCTTGCACAATGATGACATGCGGGAAAGCCGGTTTGTCTTTACTGTGATTATTAATGCATTATGTAATTCTTTGAAAAACAATAAAAGAAGCAGAAGTTTTTTTTTTTCGTTTTTTTTTTTTTTTTAAATTATTATTCCTCTTTTGTGGCTCTCAGTTATGCATGCATGTCCAAATACATTATGCATTTTCCCTGCAGGAGGAGTGTGTCATAACTACTATGCACAATAGTGTTTCATTAGTGACTTCTCGGACAGTTGTAGGTATATCTGGCCCACTGTTCACACAATAGCAATGATTGTAGGAAAATTTATGCATGGAATATAATTGTTAGTGGGGGCAGTGGAGCAGCATCATCCAATCTAGCAGCCACAAATAGCAACCTCTCAGCAAACATTTCATTACTGCTGACAAGTGTACGGTGGATTGTAATTGGAGATATCCCCTCATCTAAAAACCCTCCTTACTTCACCGATTGCCTTCTCTAATACTCATCTTTTTTTCATCATAAACTTCTTCGTGGGGTGCTTTGTGTCCCCTGATGCTATCTCACAATTGTTAATTTAAATTCAGATTTTGGTGTGTGAAGTTAATTAGTTGCATAAGCCAATGGCGAGATGGGCCTGATTTGGAGACAGGATCTTTTGACTACATGGCACTTTGCTGATTTGAGATACACACTGGCTGGGTTTGTGTTTTGCATTAAACTACACTTGTACTGCATTCTGTATTATCATTGGCTAAAAGCTTCTCCAAAGTAAAACTAATAGAAGCACACGGCTGTGTAGACATCAGGTGAAATATTCCCTTCATGAGTACAGTAGAGACTGTTTTACAGGCAATGGCAGATGGATCCGGTGGGGTGGGGGTGGGGGGTAGGGGGGTTTGAATTTGTTTGACTCAACTGAGTTTTATATTAATGTAATTCTTTTTTGCTTCAAGACATAAACAGGCCTGGGGTCAAATGGCTGTGGAATAACAGATGAGGAGTCCAGCAGACCTATGTGTGCATGACTTAACACATAGGGGCCAGTACAGCAGGGCCGTCTATGTCTTACACTAGCACAAAGAATGTTAATTACATTAAGATTATTAAACTGTGTACTTAGATGTCCTCTTAAAAGCCAGAAGAGTAATATATTCATGGGGGTGATGTCATGTGAGTTGTAGTTTGCTTTAAAAAAAAAAAAAAAAAAAAAAAAACAGGATAGAAATGGATTTAAATTTATCAGTGGGTAAACAATTTAGATTTTAAAAGGAAAAAATGTGAAGATAAAATACTATCAGGTGACAATTTACCCCATTTATTTCTATGCGTGTATTGTTTTTTTTTTTTTTTTTTGGGGGGGGGGTAGTTCATTATTGAAGCTTGAAGATCTTTCCTATGTGGCTTCAATAAACACAGCAGACATCAGCATCGCTCTCCTTCCTTGAATGATCGACTGTCCACGTCTTCAACGGAACAAATGCGTGTTTTACCCTCCAGGTCCTGCAGATGGCACACGCACCATTCCCCACGACGCTCTGCAGATCTGATCTGAGAACGGCACAGACAAAGAACACCACGGGGCGCGACGGCTTCACATTAGAAACCAGTGGGACCTGCTGTCTGGAGCAGAATCTGTGCTGCTTAGAATAGGTACTGGTCCAACAAATTATTATTATTATTATTATTGTTGTTATTTTATTATTATTATTTTTTATTATTGACCATAACTTTATTTTTATCCCTATATTTATTATTATTTTACTGCAGTAGTATTAATGTAATGGTATGAAACTATCTAAAGCATTAAAACTCTTATCTATTTTTTCTGTTTTTAATGTCTTGTGTTAAATGTTCATATAGATGTAGAAATGTGGGCCTATTTACTGTCTCTCTCAACTCCCTACGCACATATAATGTGCAAGTCCACGCCACTAGTGTAACTTTATCTACATATGACTAGTGCACAAGTAATGGGGAAAAATAAATACAATTAAAATAAATAAATAAATCTTCACTAAAAACAATACAGACAACATAAGGCAGCAGCACGTCAATTAAATTAAGGGATAGAGTGGTGTTGGTGGGGGTGGGTGGGTGGCTGATGAAGGAGGGGGTGGGGGTGTAAATGAACAAAATGTCAAATACACATATTAAAACTTAAATGAAATAGCCGCAAGGATGCAGACAGACGAGGAGATTAAAACTCAAAGGGATACCAAGTCTCTATGCCCTGAGGTGGTGATACTGTAAGAGATGCAAATAGGAAAACTGAGCACCATTCTCTGTAATAATTTCTGCCTAAACTACAAAGACAAACGATTGAAAAGGAGATTTGGGTCTTCCAACAAATAACAGAATAACTTTGTTTTATTATGACGTTGCAACACAGAATCAATATTAAATCAAGGAAATACAATAAAGGCCCCAAAAAATTAATTACATTTTTTAAAATCCAACTCCATCCATTTGAGCTTCTTTAAATTTGCCAATGAAGTCCCCAAAGCTGGACACATATGGATATATATATATTAATGCTCACTACACGGAGATATTAATTAGACAAAAATGTCAATTACAATGGCACTTCCAAGGTTACTGTTCCTACCTTATATTGTGCTTATATCATTAGAAAAAGAACAATTTTCACAGACACGGCTAATCACCTATGAGAGAAAGAGTGGGTGGTGACATCAAATTGAACCGTGGAAATGGAACAGGAATTAGATGCACTTAGCCATCACATGTTAATGGCAGCAATCAACAGCCAATTACCCGGCGTACTTGAGTACCTTGACAAGTGCAGGTGTACCCTACAACTAACACAGGCCTCTTTCATACATTTCCATAAATTCGACAGTAAACTCCCTCACTGATTGAGCATGCATGTTCATTGAGTTAGCAATTAAGCAATATTGTTAGGGAAGTGTCAAGTGTGGATTGTCCCTTAAGGGCAACAATAACATGTATTTTATATGGATGCGTGTAAATCAATAAAGCACTTATTTGTTTATATTAAAATGTCCTTTGCTGTTATAGCCTACAGAAATGGTCACCCTCCTTATATACATGTGCTGATTTGAAAATCTTTCAATGAATGTTCAGAAATGTATGGTATTCTGGGCTTGTTATTATATATATTTTTTTTTGTACAAGCGGACACTGCAGCGGTGTCAGTGCCTGGCATGGTCCTCATTGTGAACATGATCTAGGCTGAATATCAGCTGCTGATGCTGATGATCTGTGTCACAGGGGTGGATTTCAGGGCTTAGCTCTGGCTTCTGCCCTGACAAATCTGGAAAAAAGCACACACACACACACACACACACACACACACACATACACATGAATACATTGGATGAACACATCAGCTCTGTGCATGCTGTGAGGCCGGCGTCCTGGTATGACCCACTTTGATTATTCTATCCTAAAGCAACAGGTGACGGGCTTCCCTGGATGTCATCTGTGTCATTGGCCTCTGTTCAGAGACAGCATTCAGGACCCAGGGAGAGCTGGCTGGCAACATGCCCGATCTACAAGTGAGCTGTCCTATCATTGACATCAAGTAAGCCGAAGATGTCATGTCTTCATCTTGTGAGAGTTCAATCCCCCTTTCAGGATGGATCAAGCTCTCTGTCGCTGGAGAGAGGCTGTGCAGATAAGTGTAACGGGTCATACTTCCTCCTGGGAATGTCTACAAAATTGCCCGTGGGATACAGGCATGCTTAATAAAGGCTGCCTTATTGGTGATCCTGAAGCAGTAAATTGCACCAGTGTGTCTGTGAATTGCATATCCTGATATACCACAATTTAAATGTACATCTAAAACCCCTAATCGAGGAGTGCAGAGCATATTGTACAAATGTTCCCTCCTATGTCTATATGTTTCCCTGTAGAATTATGCTTTGTGTGAGACCTGCGTGGCCTACTATTCATTCTACAGTCCATCTGGTGGATAGCAGTGAACGCTGCAGCAGTGCCGAGCCCTGATCTCAGCAGCTGGGATGCAAAACCCACACTGGAAAGGTTAGCAACATGTAGGGAAAAAAAAAAAAAAAAACAACAACAACTGAAAGAAAATATCTGGAGGCGTATCAATATTTTTTTATTTTACGAAGCTAACTCCAGTTTGTGAAAATTTAAAGTAACATTTTACATTTATTAAGGTTAGTAAAATTAATATTATTACAGGAGAAATATAAAAATGGCTTTTTTTTTGCATTGAGATTTTTTTTTTTGGAGGGGGGGTTGACAGTTTACCTATGTGAAATAATGGACATGTGATGACTAATAGGACAATCTTTACATGAGCCAAACATATTTTATCATATTTGATATATTACAATATGACCATTGACAGTCCATTAGCTTTTAAGAATGACCTGTTCGTTTCCTCCTCTTTCTCTTTCTCTCCCCCCTCTCTTTTTTTTTTGCCCTCGAGCTACTTGACTTGTTCTACTTGACTCCTGAACCATTTTAATATCAGGCTGCCATGGGTTTCCTTCCTGTAAGCCAGTGTCTTCATATTTCTGTTTCTGCCCTCCCAGAGCAAAAGATAAAACTGGAGTACTAAGCGTGCTGTTAGTATACTCATATCAGTGTATATTAATAGAGTTAGTGACCCTGTTAATGACCCTTTTAAACACCATGGAGACTGTGCAGTGAGTGCAAATGTTGAGAAAATGTTTTGGATTTTTCAGAGTATGATATATGTAGAAATATTAAAAGCAGTGTTGTCACCTAATTTGGAGGCTTTATATCATGTTTTGATTTGATTTATGGACATGGTTGTAAAAAAAAAAAAAAGGCAAAATGATAGTTCAGTTTAGTTTGGTACTAAATGCAACAGCTAGTTAACAGTTTATATTAATGACTTTTGAAATTACATCAATAAAGCAGCCCAATGGAAAAATGGCAATTAAGCATTTATTGGCCAAACGTGATCAGTGTTGTCAGAGGTCATGTTCAGACGTCAATGTGTGTGTGTGTGCTTGTGAACACACCTACAGTTTGTATTCTTCTGCATGTTAATCCAACTTCTTCTTTATGACAAACAGTGTCTATAAAAGATGCAGCCTGCCTTACTCCCATAAACCTCTTACACTCAGTCTCTCTCTCACCGGCACTTCATTGCTTACTCACAGAGGAGTCCACAATGCTATATATTAATTAAGGGTTTCAGAAACAATAATGGTGACAATAAAGACAGTCCTCCCTCTTTGTCCTCCGCATTCTGCCGTCAGATGACATTAGGAGGCTTGTGAGAAGAGATAGGGGAGGAGGTGGGGATGGAGGAGAGATAGAGCTCCTTCTCTCTGGAATGTAATCTCCCTGATGTTACATGGTGCAGCCTAAACTGATAAATTGCAGATTAAATGGCGGCCACACTCCACTTCACCCTACAGCCTACACCACACCCCCTTAGTTCCACACATTTTTGCTATTCACTGCCTTCTTGGCCTGTCAATTCTGCCTAATCGTGAGAGGCACTAAAACACCAGGTCTTGACAGAGCCAGATCAAGAATGATGAACATCTCTCAATAGCAAAAGACTCGTGCTCCTAACTCTACTAGAAGGCTCGCATCACTTATGCAGAAATCAGCAGCGTGCCAGCATCCAGGAATTATGCCTGCTGACAGGAGATGCATGAGGTACGCATTGTGCGACTAGAACAGCCTTGACAAGTTATAGTTAACTGCAGCAATGGCGACCCCGAACACAAAGGATACAGCGGCTTATTAATAGTGGAGCATCCGTGTCAATAATCCCTGCTTTTGGGTTGTGTCCAGAGTCATGCATCTTGTAACCACAAGTGGCACACAGGATTTTACTGCATATATATACTTACCATTACACACATATACAGAGCACACATTTTCTCAGCCTATTATGTCTGGAATTATGGGCCACAAAGCTTTATTTTCGTGAATGAATGCAGCAGGAGTATAGGGGGTGAAAAAAAAGGGAAATATAAATATCAATATATACATCTTTGTTTAATTATTTATCTGTTTTCACACAAACCACCAGCCTGGGAAGAGGGTCCTCTGATCTAATCCATGAGCATAAATACAAAGAAATAAGTCATTAAATGCCTAACTGCATGTTGCCGATGTCGTCTATGGAAATATTTGTAATGTATATTCTAATTTTTCTGAATAAATTAGGCAGAGATGCATTTCCATGTAAATTTATTCAAGGCGAAAGGAAGAGGAGTGTGGGGGGTGTAGTAAGATCTGCCAGATTATGCATAATTGTAGTATTGTAGCCCTCATTTCTACATCTAGCTCCGTATTGCGTGGTCATTAAAATCTAAAATAATGGCAACCTCACAGCTTCTCTGTCCTAATTGCCCCTTCCATACAATTGCCTTCTCAAGACAATATGATGAAGTGTGCTGTAGGATGTGTTAATAAGATGGCATTTCTAACTGAGGAGGACAGTACTTTGGAGTTGTACTCTCCATGTATATAAAGTACAGTGACTTCACTCACTCACTGTCTTTGCTATTTGTTCACCTTTTCACTGTGTGATGCCTTTGAGGATGAACACTCTGAAGTCCTGACATATCTGGAGGAAACTGGGATTTCAGCTTGTCTCTACTCATCTCAATACGTGGAGAAATCAAAGAGGGAAAAAGGCTCATTAATAAAAAGGCATGTCTCTAATTCACTCAGTGGTTGGAAGGGAATCTTTAAATGAAATGTAACACATTACCTAATTGCGCGGCTGCATCCGGAGCACAGAATACATTTCAAAGGAAAATATGCATGCATTTCAAAAATAGTATCTCTCAATTGAGACCAGATACAAGTGAGAGGAAGGGAAGGATAGATCAATCTTTGTGATGATGTGTGAAAAGGGCAAGCTCCTCGCCCAGCATGTACTTTTCCTCATTACCTTTCATTTGGCAACTGAGCATTTTCCACTTGATACAAAATAAACAGTGAATACAGTAGAAGGATATCAGTGTCTGTGTCCACGGTGAAATCTGCAAGTCCTTATATGAGCAGGTTTGTAAACACACACTTCAGACTGAGAGCTTCACTGTAGCTACACTTCCCCGATCGAAGGTTATAATAATGTGTTTAAAGTGTCCCCCCCAGTGGACATTCTGTCCACACTGAGACTTTGTGGACTCATCATCAGCAGTTTTGCTGGTCTGATCTGTCGGTGTCCCAGAGTACGCTCCTCACAGTTTAACCCTCCCAAACATCCTCTCAGCTCATTCTGTCTCTAATGCTTAGCCATGCTTCATCTCCACATCCTTAAAAGCAGAAATTAATGACAAGCACAAAGCTGCTCATTTATAATTGCTTCATTATACTGTTGTGTTCTCCTGACAATAATGGTGTTGCTGGTGTTTTTCTAATTATATGGCATTTTTTTTTTGCTCGTTATCAAGGACTTCAGGTAATTGTGGAGAAAATAATGACTGCCTGCCTGCGTGCATCCTCTGCCTCTCATGGATTGCACATCACAAACAGTCTCAGTGCAACTCGGAGCCTTATCAAGGAGGCTGTTGGGTTGCCTTTTAAAACTAACTTCATTTACACTGCTAGTCATCAGTGGCCCAGTGGCTCAAGCATCTCTAATGAGCAACTTGTATTCAAGTGTTTAACTCAAGGATTATGACAGATTACAATTAGCTGCTATTTTGTTGTATGAATCAGAGACTTTTCCAGTCATTTGCATTTTTTATTATTTAAAATACCAGTCAGACATGGGGTGACACGGGCAGCTTGGAAGAAATGTGTGGTTTTTTTTTAAATATATAAATTATTTAAAACACAATAATGTGAGGATTAAACAGCATGCATCAAACCACTTTCTGTGACCATATATTCTCATATGAGATGTCTCAAATATGATTTGCAAAGGTGATGATAACATCACTAATAATGCTGTCTGTATAGTGTGATTTCATTCAACTGTGAGGAGATTAGTGATTTGCATTTAATACCCGGTGTGCTCTGCTGTTCCTTTTTCATGCAACATTGCCGGATATGGATGATGACATTATAATAATTAAAGAACATTATGGACAGAGGGCGCCTTGCTATTTGCTACCATGTGTAATGGTGGCCAACACTGTTATTTCTATTTGAAGAATGCATCCAAGTGTGAAATAATAATACTCCCTCCAGGAATACCATTTTCATATTTTATTCGTCAATATAAAAAGATGAAACTGAAAAACATAATAAAAATGAACTCTCACTCTTCATTTCCACCCCCCCCCCTTTTCTCTTTTTCTTCTTCTTCTTTTTTTTTTTCTTTTTTTTTAAATTTTGCTGTTGCAGCATCCAGCACCATTGCTGTCTGAAAACCTCAGAGGCAGACTTAATTAGTTGCTAAGAGAAAGCTGCCAGTGGTGGGGAGCTAAGAGAGTGGGGCAGATTTTAGTTTGCTCTGAACTTTGCTAATTATCAGGTAGGATGTAATTTTCTCCATTCCCATGAGGCGCCCAACAGAGAGCTGTACCAACTAAAAGGAAAGAAACAAGGCTAAGCCCAGAAAAAGTATGAAATATTGACTGCTCCCAACAAATCCTTTTGTTACTATTTCTCCTTCCTGATCACTAAGTTATTTTTTTTTCTGCCGTTTCTGGAGGTGTGATTATAGTCTAATGCTGTGACACATTGCAAACACTATGTGAGAGGGTGTGGGAGAGAACATTTGCACCAAGCAGTGATCATGGACAGGTGGAAACAGGATGTAGTATTGCTCAGAATGGGAAAGGCAAGCGCAGGGCGTATATCATTTATATCCTGCAATGTCTGAGCAGTGACAGGGACTGTGTTTAGCAGGTTCCTATCCCACATGCATCACATTATGATTCTGAAGTGCCTCAGACGAAAGAGGAGGTTGAATTGCCGTTGACCTGAGTGAGCTAAAATGACATAGATTCAGACAAATAGAGCACTGAGCTAAGCGGTAAAGCAAGATGGATGTCTAGTGGCAGCACATCTGCACATGTTCTCTCTCTTTCCCACTGTGTGCATTTGGTAACCTCAAACTTTTAGGATTTTCCCCAGACACACTACATCTAAAGGTGTATGAAGATACACTTAATAGGCATGCATCAAAGCAATTTAAAAGCAAGAAAAAAACAAAAACAAAAACGCAATTGCTTGAACATCCTTCAGAAATACATTGTTCTTATTGTTGCTCTGGTGTGGAGTATGTCCTCTAACTGCGGACAACTTGCCATTAAATTTTGCGACTACTCAGACATTTCTCTCCGTTCTAAAATGTCAGCATGAAGTTTTCAGAGTAGCTTTTACAAGCTCCCAGTTTAAATCTTGGCAGGCTCTTCAATGTGTGAGTGTATCACCATGGTTGCAGCGTCTAATATGCACGCCCCAGTGCATTGAGAAAAGAGAGTACTTCTTCCTCACTTGGTTTAATTGTCCCTCAGAGACCTGTGGAATTGGAATCTAAGTGGAATACCAGTCTCTTTCTCCAGCCTCACCCCGACACTCCCACCCCCACAACCTCTTTCCCTTCCTCTCTACAGGGTAGGAGCGGGCGTTCGGAGACTCTTGATTTGGCCCTGTCCTTATTTCATCACAGGCATCTTCTCAGCGTGTTCCTCTCTGTGGTGCTTCAGCGCCACAGCGTTAGGCTTTATTAACCCCCTAAGCAAGAAGTACCTAAGGGAGGTCAGACACTGGTCGTTAAAAATCTATTGTGACTTGTCTGAAAAATGAATAAATGAGCACATTATTCCCCCCCGTTCCACAGCCCTGGTGCACTGTTTGTCTAATCAAGTGCGGGAGCGGGCAAAGTCAACCAGGGTTGACATGCACATTTTATTTAAGTTTTTGTCTGTCAGAGGAGTTTAAATGTGTAATGAACAAAGGAGTGGTGATTTGAAATATAATCCCATTACACTGATGAAATTACAAAGACGGCGAGAGTTCACAAATCATGCTCATTGTTTTCTATCATGAGCGATGCCCCTGTTGAGGTTGTGGCGAGAGTAGGAAGGGCAGACCATGAATGAATAGTGACAGCACTGTAAGGGGATTGGGAATGCAGTACGGCCCGGCCTCGGTGCACTTCCCTGTACTGGGAAGTGCTTTGTTTGCTAAAGGGCTTTGTTGTGGCTTCTGCTGCAGCTTGGTCAGAGTAGACATGAGCATGTGGAGAAAATAATGCTAATATTAATAAAAAAAAATAATGATAATTTAATTGAAAAAAAATTGATTGTTCTGCAAGTCCTGCTGACAAATTAAGTGAAATCACTTGACGTAATGTGCCACAGATTTGTTTCTGTCTATATTAATCCTTCCCACCAGCTAATGTGAGTATTGAAGTATGGACAACATCAACAAATCATGATTGAACTGTTCATTTCTCTTTTGGTGTCATGCTTGCAAGATTGTTTCTTAAGGATTAATATAGTTGGGAGTACAGAGGCTGCAGAAGTCCTCTGATGTCTGCCTTTGATATGGAGGGTGCTAACAGTTAGGCCCATGGCTTTGCAAAAGTTGCAACTAACTCTAGGAAAAAATATTGGAGAAACTTCTCTTTTAGTTTTCCACAGCTTTAATTGGAAGCCTCATATGCCCCTTAAACAACATCATCTGAAGCTAATAAGACTTAAAAAGTACATCTGGCTCTAAAATGCTTACCATTTTTAACACTAATGAACTGAGGCATGCAGTAGAGATCGCCAAACTGCAGGGAGATGTACGGTATATTCTGGAGAATTCCCCTGCTGCTCAGGAGCTCATAAAACACATCTGAAGACAGGAACTTGTATCTGGTTATTCGTGTTTAATTGGAGGCACTGAGTGATGCAAACTAGGTTTTAATGCCCTCCCCTGCTGCCAGACTACAAGTAGCATCAGTGTTGCCATCCCTTCTTTTCCATCTATCCTCACAGAAATGACCAAACATACTGCTAACAATGTCTCTTACAGTATACACTCCCTTCTAAATGTGGCACACAACATGCTGATATTGGATGCTAAATGCATTTAAATTCAGCCGTTTTGTTTTATTCGCTGGCATGTAATGGGGCGCTACAGCCTGTGACAAGCTTGCCAAAGTAACAGTGCTACAACTCACATAGGGATTTCATGAAATCCTGTTTGCTTGAAATTATTTTGGGTTTCTTCTATTGTGTAGCTACATTGAGGTGTTGGGATTTATAACATGACACTGATGTCACCGGTCTCAGGAAGTTGAGCTTCTAAAGCTTTGGAATGAATGAAAGTTAACATTTACAACAAGTGAGCAAACTGGGTGTCATCAGTGTGATGTATGTGTAATTACATCATTCAAAACACAATGAGAGTAGGCTCTTAAACCATAAGGGACATTTGATATTAATTTTCCTCGACTGTCACATGTGTGCTCCAGCCAGCTTTGTCCAGCTTGGGTGAAAGGCGTGACACAACGTTCTGTCATGTGCTGTCACACTTTCTTGAGGACTTTGATGTTCTCCATGTACAATATAATAGCTCATTCTGTAAACATGAGAACAGATTGAATAAAGAATACTTTGCTTTCCCTTGGCCCTGGAAAACAGTTCTGTCATCTGCTGTCCATGCTCATCTCAGCCCTGGGCTGGCTGTGGCGCCTTTATTCAATGTGACAGAGGAGAGCTTGGGACTCTTTCTCCTGGCACCCCGGTACGCGCCACACTGACACTCTCCTCTGAAGTGCCACATTAATTCTAATAAAGCGCTGCCTTACCAGGGCCCATGAAGACCAGGGTTGTTGAGGGGAGGCAGGGGGAGGCAGGGTGGGCAGACGTTGGTATAAATACCAGGCTTAATGAAGGGAGGCAGTGGTGGCGCAGGTGGTGTGGCAGTGCAGGTGGCACCTCTCACCCTCAGGCTCCTGGGTGAGTCCACTGCCGCTGCCGCTCCAGGGGGCACAGCAGCAGAGATTGCATTTTAATTACCAGGTACACCTTGTCCTCCTGATGGGTCACCGCCTTGGTGGGAGTGAGTCTGCAGACGTGCCTGTTTTCAGACCTGCTTTATATCTACCTGCATGTTTACAATGAGATACTCCCCTAAACCTTGTAGTGTAATGCTTGAGCGTGAATAGGGAGCTTATTGTTCATGCTCGGCCTGTCACCACTCAACATAACTAATTCTGTGTATGGGAGAGACCAGCATCTTCTCTGAATTATGTGCACCTCTCTCCCTGTGGGGAGGCATCCATCCAGCCCTAGTCATTGCTAACCCTCCCCTTGAGGAGTTCTATCCACATGGAGGTCCACACCTGTTTCCCCCAACCCCTCCTCCTCACTCTGGAAAATTCATCTCTTTTCCTCTTTCAGTGGTAACTCAAAACTCTTGACATTTCAAATGCTTTTTTAGTTAGGGGTTTGAGTTTTGTCCAAGCGCCTTACCTAGGTGAGAAATGGACTATGGTTTTATACCAGCTATCCCTTCCATGTGTCAAGACCCTGTGCAGATGGGTGATGAGAGGGCTTGGTTGGAGGGAACAGGGGGTTGTATGTCCAGGACATGTGAAGACACCACCACCCCTCCCCTTAACACCCCCTACCTCTCTGGGGATGCTTCTGTCAGTGCACACCAGCACTCAGCAGCACAGATGTTGTTGCATTGTCTGGAGCACCAAAGCCTGGATCAGCCCAACTGGGAGCTTCTACTCATTAGCTATTGTCTCTGTGTGTCTGACTAGGCCTTTGATGAATGCAGCAGTTACCCGAAGATCAGACACCAGACAGAGAGAACAGAAAACAAACCATCTATCCATCTGCAAGATACAGTTCAAAAGATAATACCCCACTATGTTCCGCATGTTCACAGTGGGCAGATGACCATCACACATTTATGGCAGATTATTAATTCCTGCCACACAAACATTTAAATATTTGCATCCATATTGAAAATGGGTCTTCTTCATGTTTGTCTTTTAGTTTTTTGTTTTTTTTTGCAGTCAACAAACATAGACTATCATTTTTAGCTTTGTATTTACCATAAAGAGCATGGGCTCTAAGCTCCGGAAAATAAAAGGGCACCGTGTCTGCCACTTGGAAACTCTGCTTCTGTCTTTGCTTATTCACCCAGAGAAAGGCCACGCTATTATTTATTTAATTCCCCCTCCTTCCTTTCCCTCTCTTCCCCTGTATGCACCCAGCCAGCCAGTCAGCCAGCCAGGCAGTCAGTCAGCCAGCCGGGCTATGAACACATTGCGGGGCCTGAGGGCAGTACTGTGGACAACCTGCGCTGTGTTCACATGGCTGAGCAGAGAGCGAGTGAGGAAGACTGGCACACTGAAACCAAACAGGTGTATGATTCAGAGGCGTGAGCTGTGAAGGGTGAATTTCTTATACAAGTCAATGTTGCTTTTGGACCAAACAGCAGCTTGGATCTGTCCCAGGAAACATTTACATGCATTGTGACTGTTTCCTCTATAAGCCAGAAAACATTTTCATCGTTGGTAGTGAGTTCATCAAAGGCTGTGAGTAACTTGCCTACACTATGTTACCTCATTACTGTAGGAATAAAAAAAAAAAGAATTAGCTTAATCAATATGTTTCAGATTATTCATAGCTTTTTAAAAACACATTTAAGGAGCTTTTCAGTAGTCTGCAAGGTAGTTAATATGTGGTCAGAGCCAGTCCAGTGAAGATTTTACCCTTGATGTGGTCTAAATTTATATTTCTATGCCTTTTCGTTCAACCGTCATCAACTATTTATTTAATATTTCAAGTTGTTTTATTATGGTTGTAAATTAAGACAGGCAATCAATATTTCCTGTTGGAGTAGAGCACTAACTTATAACACATTAAAAACTAAAAATACTACCAGATCACCAGCACGTTTTAGTCACGTCGGTGTTGATTTAAGAAACTCAGTGAAGTCATAATTTAACTTTTTTTGCCAACCTACAATAAGGGTTAGGGTTTAAAAAACAATGCCATTTTTTTTGCAATTGGGGACTTAATTATTGTGTCATTTCTATATTTCTACTCACCCATGTTACTTTTTAAAAATTTTCATTCCTCTGGAAGAAATTAGATGCCCGGTGTAGTGCATCTGTTGATGTGCCCAGTAGTAAACAGACGCATGCAGAGATGACGTCACTTGTGTGTCTCAGGTTACATTATTCTTTTATTTTAGCTCAGCTCACTAGCCCGGGAGTTTCAAAGATGAAATAAAACTGCAACAGAATTAGCACTACTGTATCACAATGGACATATTACTGTAACTGACTTGAACAAAATGCCCCGACCGACTCTCGTTGTATGCAGTTTGGGGGACATCGGTGTAAATCTCATTTCTTTCAGAGGAATGAAAATGGAAAAAAGTAACATGGGTGAGTAGCACAATTCCAATTGTGTCATAATTAAGGCCCCAATAAAAAATTTTTTTTAGAAAGCAAAAAAAACAACAACATTGTTGTTCTTTAAGTGTCCAAATTCTTGTGTTTATTTATTTATTTATTTATTTATTTATTTATTTATTTATTTATTTATTTATTTATTTATTTATTTATTTATTTATTTATTTATTTTTTATCAGAATAGTTTTACTAGTTTTGAACATTTTCATGGTCCTGTGAATACTGAAGGATATTTTGGTTCAGTGTGTGTGTGTGTGTGTGTGTGTGTGTATAGGCTATATAAGAAAGAATATGTATTGAGTATTTGGTACATTTGTGTTAGTTTCCTTAAGTCTGTAAAGTAGATCTCAATCTAAATATGAAGTTATCATCTTCAACATCAAAAACATCAAACAATTTTGCACTTAAAAAAAAAAAAGAATACATAAGGAATAATGATACAAAAACTTCTGGGTGTATTGAACCGTTTCACATCTTTTTCCACTTCCTGTCTACACAAAGATGACCTGCAGCAGAAATGAGCATAGTGTTTCATAATGTAGTTTCACAAGAGACCAACAGACCTCTCCACACTTTGGAATACAGAAATGACACAATGTCCTGGAGGAGTCACTGAGGAAGTGGACATAAATCTCTGCACAGTCAGTCGTGGAAGGCCAGACCTTGGGGTTAAGATAAGAGACCGTATTAGTGGTTATTAAGTGGAAGTTTCCAATCAATAGCCAGGGACGTAATCAGGGAGGGTTTAATTGCAAAGGGGAGGACATCTATTTAGGTTATTGCAGGAGCTGTCCAAAAAAAGCTTCATTTTTGCCCAAATGTCTCCCACCGACCATCTTGCACCAGTTGACCTCCTGAAAGACCATCCTTCATATAGCGTAGAGGTGTCGGACATTTAGTGACATCATTCCAGTTTCATTCAGTTCCATTTGTATGACTCATCTCTGTGCTGTACCATAGCTTATTAGTGTTGAAGCATGACATAAAATGAAGAGAAACTGTTTTTGCAGTCAACAGTGTCAAGTATATGCATATATTGTACTGTAGCCAGTCTACTTTTAAAAAAGGTTTCACTTCTATTTTTAGAATTAAGGCAAGAATAAGATAAGCATGAGTATAAAGTTTATCAGCCTCCTAGAAGGAAAAACAAACTTAAGGATATAACTCTGCTTTCATGACTGCGAATTCTCAAAAGCATTAACCTTTAGAAATGAGATTTACATCTGCATTTATCAACCTCCACCAGGTAAATAAACACCTGAGAGACCCCAAACACCCATGAAAATATTTGACTCTGGTTATATATCACCCATAAATTGAATGAATGCAAGTCATTCTCTTTCTATACTACACCAGAACATCACAAAAGGAAATAAAGCACATTGATACGGTTAAAATGAAAAGGATTTTAAACAATACTCAGGCATTAATCTTTGGAAAATTCATTGTATTTTTTCACTAATAGGTTTTGACTCACTAAAGTGTTTAAATATAAGGATTCAGCATTACATATAAATTAGATCCTCACTAAGAAAATTGAGCGCATTATTCAGTGGAGTGGTTGACTCCTATCTTATTTAAAGAGTCTGCTAAAACATGTTGTATGATCATAATAGGCTTGAAAACCCATTCATTCCTACAGCAGTCCTGGTCTGTGATTCTGCAGCAGGCTGTTCATTTCTGGCTCCATGTGCTGCCTGATCACCAAAATCCAAAGGCGACTTATTGCAGGGAATTTCATGCCATGAAATGATGATGATGTGAATGGATGGCTGATGCCGCGTCAAATCCAGTAGATGTCAGTAAATTGGAACATATGTTACTTAAACTATAACATCATGATAATTCTCCTCCAAGATGGCTCATAAAACTGGAATTTATTAGGCTAAATCTAGGGTGATGATAACATAGATATTTTTTAATGGAAGGTTAATGTGAGAATCAAAAGATAAAAATGGACCCTTTGGCCTTGTATCAGCTGGTTTCTACAGCGATGTGCTAAAATCTGAACATTTTTTATGCACTGTGGGGTGTTCCCCTTTCATTACATTTTATAGCTCAAAGCATAAAAATATACGGAACATTTTCATGGCTAATAAAATCCCAGATCTTTACATGATAAGCAGAATGGAGACACAGTGTAAAGGAAATCTTGCTGGAGCAAAGCTTCTGCAAAATATTCCCTCTGCTATTTGTCCCAGTGCTGTCCCACCAGAATGAGGAGTGTGTTCAGCTGCTTGCGAGCCATACCTCCTCCCAGCGGGGACCTGGAAAGCCTACTCTGACACAAGCACACAGCGCTTCCTCTATTCCCATAGACGCACTTTTAAAATAGGCCACATTGGAGAAAACATGACTTTTCACTATTCTAATAAATGGGACCCTGCCTGTTTATTATTAATGACATCCCAGCACACTTTTCAGATTTGGTTGGTGTTACGCCATGTGAGTAATTTATATTCATGCCAGCATGAGAGCCTGCGTGTGTATGCTTACTGTCTTTTTACTGTCAGCTATGTGTAGTAGTTCCATGAAATTTTAATGTTTACCAGGTCAGTCCTGACCTTCTTAATCCTCCTGGTTATTAATACGGTAAAGCCAACACAGAGGAACAATTAATCAAAAACACCTCTTTTCTTCCCTTTTTCACCTTTCATACATATTAATTATATTCAGCCGCCTTGGGCTGAGGAGTACATTAACATGTATGTACCAGTGCAAAGAAATAAGTCAAAAAGCAGAGCTGCTCTGCCCCTACAGCGTGAGGTACTTCCCTAGGATTAGCTTTATGAGGCTGAGTGGCAGGAACTTGAACATGACAGAGCACTGATACACTTTCTTGTCCAGACAATTATCCGTGCCCTACTTTTAAAGCTAATTCTACACGGGCCCCCCAGGTTGTGTGTGAAGCATCCTGGTGGGGGGGCAGCAGTGGAGGGTGTCAGTCACAGGAGGACCAGACTGCCCCGGAGCAAAGCTGCTGGTCTCTTCTCAGAGGGAGGGGGCCGGATGATTGAAATAGAAGTTGAGATGTAGGACACATAAATAAAGAGATTTTTTTTTTTTCCTAGAATACACTTCCCTCGTCTCACATTTACATAATACTCTACCATGCACACCATCACTTCTATCAGCCTCAAGGTTTATGGCGTCATGTGATGATCCATGTAGCAGCAGGATTGGCCACTATTTCACGTCAGCTTTCAAAATATTAGCACAAAACACCACATTTGTTGCAGGCAGAGAAATGTGCAGGCAGTAGTAAACAGTACACACACACTCCTAATTTCTGGCAGTATTTGAGATCACATTGGATTGTACAGTAAAGAGGAAGGCCTGTTTTCACCCGCACGGTGTAGGCTATTGTACTTGCACATTGTATGACCTCCAAGGAGAGATGGAAGACAATGCGAGCGTGCTGGATGAAAGGGCATCAGAGAGCGGCTGCGTCCATGGGTGGGGGAATGGGGAGGATGGGAAGCAGATGGCAGTGGCTCTGTCCCATCAGCACAACAGAAGGGGGATTCAAGATGGCCACAGGCCCCCTTACGTTAGCAGCATTCAGGGAGACGCCTTATCATCCCGCCAGTGTGATATGTTTTTAACAACATCCAAACCCCCAACCCCTCATCACACTACTGGAGCTGCCGAATCAATCATCTGGGTACTTATAGTATTACATTAAAGTCAAGGGTAGAGTCTATCGCATACAGCCTAAAAATGGGATCTAGATGAGGAAATATATTCCTCAAAATGATACAGAATAAAACCGGGTTTAAGATGACAGGGCATGACCTGCCTGCTACCGGCTCCTGGTTGACTATGAATGAGGCTGCAGCTACTGAGCAGCTTGTCTGGGAGATAACCTTCAGCATCCTCCCAGCCCTTGCCTCTCCTCACAGTGTGAAGAGCATGCACTGAATAGGTGCTAATTAAGCTTTGTGAATATAAAAAAGATGCCATAGTGTTGGAGTCAGTGGATGCACACAGAAGAAAAACACACATGTACTGCATTTTTAAAAGCACACTTTCTCTTTTCTCCTGTCAAGACATCACAGTTAACTCCAGCAGAGTGTAGGTATTTATTTTAGTGAATTTCTCTAAGTGGAAAGAAACAATTTTGGTTGAGAAATATATATGTATATAGCCACCGTAAATCAGGGGTTGAATCTAAATTGCTCATCTGATGACTTTTCCCCATGCAGCGTAGTTCATCATACAGGCCAGTGACAGAGCAGCAAAAAACCAAAGAATCATGCATCTTTGCGAGTAGAAATTAATAAAAACACTATGTCAAGGAGGCAGAAAAAATGGTTTCCCCTAATGGATTCTCCACAGAAAACAGCTTTTAGACAATCAATCTTTTCTTTGAAAGCCCAATTATTTAAGTAATTGTTCCTTACAACTGCCACAGGAATTTGTCCTTTGGACACTGTAAAAGTAAGCATCTTTTGTCACTCGTAAAATGGCTCATACCATTTTTATTGTACTCATTTAATTTCTTTGCCACAGTTCTACTTAACGCCCTTTGTCTACATTTATAAAACCATTCATTCTCTATTTGTCAGAACACAGACACAAGCATACACACTCTCACACATACGCACACGGTTTTGTAGTATTATGGCACAATACAAAGTCATACAGAGTGCACTGTCAATCAGAGCTTTGTTTACAGTCTGCAATAAACACCTGTTGACTGACAGCCCATCATTTCTATAGCTTATGGTGTTTGATTTAACGTGTCATCATATATTCAGCTTTAGTAATGGCATACAGCATTAATAACAAATATATTTTTATATTTTTTCTTACAATTGGAAAGACGTGAATTATTCACCACATTATTCACTCTTCAGGAACCATTTTGTAACGTTCAGTTAATCATTGCATGAGTGTTAATCTATCATTGAAGATATGTCAAAACTGCATTGGAACTACATAACGTCATATTTTTTTTCCATCCAGCTAGAACAGTTTCTCATACATAATCTCAATTTATTATTTTAAGAATGTTTTGTCTTTAAATACATCAATATAAACTATTTTGTAAAGTTATTAGAATTGCTTAGAAATTTATCAAAAATAATTTTCTGCAAACAACTTCTGTTTCTTGATCATTTGCAGACATATCTTTGCAGATGTGTCCAAATGTCAGAGATACATTGAATCCATTGGCGATATCTGGACCATTGTATTATATATTTTAAACTGCCGTGAGAAAATAAATAAATAAATAAATCTGTGCGACTGAAAAATGGAGAGGAAGGTGGAGGGAAAAAAATGTCAGTCATATTTTATTTGGCAGTGTCCAGATGCGTACTAATGAATGTGGAAAATGCATGTACGCGTACGCACACACACACACACACACACACACACACACACACACACACATCATTGAATAGACTATCACCATAAAAGGAAAATTTTGCTGCAGCATCCAAGTAATTCAGTGATGTTAGTCTCCAAAGTGAACAAAACTACTCAACTAATAAATGGGAATAGATGTGTGGCCAGATCTGTGACCTGTGAATGAAAAAATGTGAGTTAAACCATTTTATTTTCACATACACATAGTTTAAGTCACAATTACAATAGTTACATACACATTGTAAGTTAAAGAAAACAGACAGACAGTTTTCCTGTACCATAAGTGCATCAGCCAACAGTCTTCCAAAAATGCTTTACTTGCATCATTATTATAATTTTGTTTTGCTTGTTAGTGTCCAGGTTACTGACAGCCTGCAAAATACTGTTACAATTAGGCCTGGCAGCAGTGCCAGATGTTTCACTGAGAGGAGAGAGGGAGATGTCAAAACACCTGTCTGATCACCATGGTGCACATGCTGCAACCAGCAACAGTGCAACCAGTTCTTGTTAGTTTAGTTTCCTCTTCAAGGCCCAGACTGTGACTACACAGTGGCAACCTCTACTGACAAAAACAGCACATTTGTTTTTTCTCTGTTAGAGTGTACAAGTAAAAGCCTGGGAGTGAGGATTCATCTAGTTTAAGACCAGATCAGCAAATCCAGTATTTTCACTTTTTTCTTTTTCTTTTTAAAAACTTATTTACTGGATGTGTTTAATATTCAGAGATATCAGACTCTTTTGCTACTTTGCTCTTGTCATTTTCTCATATCAAATCTGCATGTAACTACACAACACAGCATCTCCAATTAAATTCATAATTATTTAAATGTGACTATATTTGCCAAATTAGAACCTGGTGTATCATGGCAGATGCACATTAACGATGAATTCATTAGCTGGTTATTAACAGCATTAACTAACGATATGGTACGTAAATAAAGCTCAAAACAAATCAATGGAAGTCTCTACCTGTCATCAACATAGAATCACAATGACAGTTTTCAGCTGTTTCAGGTGATTTTCACATTATTAATGAACTGAAAAAAATCTATTTTACTGGTTGGGTGCTTTACCACAGATCAGATATAAACTAGGGCACAATTATAAAAAAAAATTAAGAGTTTAAACTAAAGACTAAACAAAAAATCTTCTCATATTTCTTAAACGCTATGTTTATAACAGAAATCCTCTATTTAAAATGTCCCATAACTTTACACATTCAGTATTAAACATAATCTGCTGCATTGCTTATGCTTTATATCAAAAATAAAAGAAAGCATGGCTCATTTTACTTAATTTTGACGCCATCTCAAAGACTCTAAGCTGTTTTAACAGACTAAAAGCACTAATAAGCAGTGAATGTTTGAGCCATATTAACCTTACATTAACACCATGACTTTATTTGTATGTTTTTATTAAATTCTTCTAGTGGCTTGTAGACCAATATACCAGTGTTACTCATCCTTTCAAGTGTTCATGTCAGTTACTATGGCAACCTGCACAAACTGGGGATGAGATAAGGGCCGGAGCTGTGGCCTTGAGGGAGTCGTTAAGCATCTGTCTCCTGACTCCCCCCTTCAGTCTCTGTATGGAGGAGGCTGCCAGAGAGGCAGCACATAAACAACAAAGGTGGCTCACCCTTGCTCCCTCTCCAAGGGCTGACCATCATCATGCTGAGTTAACAGTGCCACCCATTACTGCCGAGTTGGAAGGAGATGATGTGCTTCGGTTGAGGGATCAGAATACTTCAGTGTTGGATGATTTTGTGGATCACGCTTGGAAGTGTAATGTGGTTTTATACTGTATATAACGGTAAGACAGGTTAATCTTTCATATCAGTACGCTAACATTAAATGCAGCGCTTTCCAACTAAATCAAATCTTATTGGAAAGACAAAATGACTTTTTTAAAGATAGAGTAAAGATTTTTGTTTTGTGTCATATAATTCTATCTTACATGAGTATAAAAAAGTTTTATAATAAGTAAATGAAATACATCACTCAGGATAGGACTGTTCACTGAGGTATACATGCTGAAAAATGAAATATTGTTTTAAATGATTCTGACTCCATCGCTGTACAAGTGTGAAGACAAGAGAGAT
Source organism: Siphamia tubifer (assembly GCA_020466265.1). NCBI lineage: Eukaryota > Metazoa > Chordata > Actinopteri > Kurtiformes > Apogonidae > Siphamia > Siphamia tubifer. The sequence continues at coordinate 29,798,391 of CM035791.1, read as the reverse complement.
GTCAGAGGCTAAGTTCATCAGTGGATTCTGATGAGGTTGGTGCAGCAGCAGCAGCGAGTGAGTACGCCTCACTGAGTTTCAATGCAGCTGTGCTTTTCAAGATGTTCCAATCAAGATGTTACCCTTTCCTTTAGAAAAGTAACTTTCACAACTGAAGCCAAGACCTCAAATTAGTGCTAAAAGTCTTAATAGTGCAGTCTGGTACAAAAGAGTTCACAAACCTTTAGAATCATAAAAAGCCCATTGAAATGTGACTCTTTTCACAATGATGTGAGGGTGTTTTATTTGAGTATTACTTTCAACAGAAACACACTTTAGCCAATTGTGACAATCCAATTATAAAAAATACTGGACATATGTTTTATTTGAAAATATATCACAGGGTTTTGACATAAAGGCAGGGTATATTTCTGCTCACAGCCTCACTTTTTCACTCGTCAGCATCTGTCTATGGACTGAATCCAGCTTTTCTCCCTACTGAATGAATTAATCATACTCTAAACACACAAAACAGCAAGAGTCAGCTAACAAGAGGCCCCTGCTGGTTGACCACAGCGTGTCAATGTCAATAACAGCAACATTTACTGGACTCAACACCACTGCACAATGAGGACAACAATTTGGAGGCCTGATAATCCTTAAGATACTGCCACTCAGGGTTTTACAGGGGTGCCTCTTATGTTAAAGTGTCTTGTTGCCGGCTGCTGTTTTAACTTGGAGCATCAAGGCTGCAGTCCACCTACAGCCTCACCTAGCAGTGTGGACCTGGAGCAGCCAGCCTTGCTTTAGAAACAGATGATAAATAAATCAAAGTGCACTAAGCACTGCTTCCACATGGCAATCGCCTCCTTCATAGCGTCTGCACCTCATCAATCACGCCATTGTCTGCTTGAAAGGCGAGCCTTGTAAATGTCATATCCACTCAAACCCAAGGAGAGGCGGATCAGAATGCAGCTCCGTTTTTTTTTTCTTTCTCTCTCTCTCTCTCTCTCTCTCTCTCTCTCTTTCTCTCTCTTTTTTTTTTTTTAATTGGATAGTGTAATTAAACTAAAAAACCCTGCTACGCTGCCTTTTGACAGGACAGATGAAGACCCCTTTTAATAGGGCTATGAAACATATTTGTTAAAAGGATGAGGCAATATGTACCATATGATTGGGTGCCCTTATGTGTCATACTTTTCATTTATGATTAAAAACACAAAAAGATGTCTCTATGAGAAAGGAGGGATTCTCAAAAGGGCTCAGAGCAAAAGAATAATTAATATAATTTTCCATCCAAATTATAAAATTTCTTGGAACCAATTGGAAAAGAAAGCCCCCATATATTACGTGCACCAATCAGATGCATATATCAAAGCATATGTTCAGCAGCATTTGTGAAACATTCATCTTGGGACCAAGCGATTAAGAGAGGTAGAGCTTGTTCTTGATTAAAGTAACAACCAAGAGAGGCCAAGCTATAATATTGATTACACGCACAAACTGGATACGGGTCACTTTGCTACCCACACATGCTTTCTATTTAATTTCATTAGCGGCGTTCTTTCCTGATGTACTAATGTTACGCAAACACCAGAGGAATACATGTATGTGTACACTACAGCCGCTCACTGTCACATGTTCTGGGCCATAAAAACAAGCACACGCAGTGACACACGCACATGCACATTCAATATCCTGCTCCCCTACAGTTGATTTTGATGGTTGCTGTTGAGAACCTGGCTTGAGAGGTCTCTCCCGGGAGGCAGAGTAAGGCCTCTGTACAAAAGATCGATAGGACAGGGGTGCACAAATAAATCAGCGTGCTCTAGTGACGTCTGTCATAAAGCTCCCACCACAGTTGCAGCTCTTAAGTTTATGGCGCCGTTGAGTGTTATTGCAATCTTTTGATAGCTTTGGTTAATTTATCTGATTACAAGAGCGCCCAAAGAACAAGCTGCAGTCAACCTTTCACAAGTGTTGCATCTAAGCAGCTCTAGGGGTTTAATATAGCTGTTAAAATGGCTCACTCTGGGTAAGAAAAGTGATGTGTTTTCTTTTTTCTCTTTGGAGAAGGACAACATATGCTTGGCACCCGTAATGTAGTTTGAAGTTTACTTTTAGAGGCCATCTAAAGGTGGATTTTGGCTGCGTAATCAAGCATTTCAAGCCAATTTCATTTTGATAGAAATAGTGGAATAAGAAAAAGTATGACAGCTGAGGTCTGAGTGAACAAACAGGCAATTTTTATCTGTGTTGAAAAGTTTCATTGTTTTTTTTTTTTTCTTTTTTACTTCTGATCTCATAGTGGGAGCACATTTTTTGGCTTTACCATTTCACTGTTATTGGTGGCTCGACATCAGCAATGAAACCTACCCAGACAATATCAAAGTGAGGACTGTAGACCTTATCCAATGGAGCATTTGCCAAAAGTGAATGAACACGTCAGCTACCTCATGGTTTTAAATGAAACTGCATAAAGGGTTACCCTGCCATTCTATCTACTTGCAGCCAGCGTGAATTGTGCTGGAAAATCTATTTTGGAGAGCCAGGCTTTTCAATTCAAAGGGAAAAGACTGACTGCTGTAGCGACATCAATCAAACCAGGATGCTGTGGTGGCTTTGCAACACAAGTGGAAGGTCCAGAGTTCATGGGTTAAAACAGGCAATATAGAAAAAGGTGTAGAGAAATGGCTGAGCTGGGGGGAAGACTGTTGTTGGTCTGTGCTATCTCTTCAGTGGAAGTGTTGGAGAGGTACCCCCCTCCTGTATTAGCTGGACTTCATTAATCTTCATGCCATCTTCTTTAACTAGTCATGTAGAACGGCTCAATAGAAAGCCGTATAATGGGGAAGGCCCAGTGCCAATTACTAGGTTAACATAGTGTTCAGCCCCAGTGCAACAAAGGAATGAGATGGAGGAGGAGAGCTGGCTTACAGGGAGAGATGCACAGCATTTGAATTGACAAGAGATGCAAAATGCAAGTTCTTGCAGCTTTATTTGACCTGTAAGAAAACTCGCACTTGCCAATAAAAATATACACATCACATACATGTTCCTGACACTCCTATCCAAAAAAACATACATGGTAGTTTGACATTTGTATTAGACATGGCATTGTTAATCCAGAGGTGATGATTAGAGGTGCAGTGCAACAACTGATTGCATATATTTGCATTTGCACTTCTGACAAGCTGGAGTGTGTGTATGTAATTTTGTATCTCCAAATAAAGCTCCAATAACAGCAGAAGGCTAAAGTGAGATCTAATTTACAGCACCTCATAGACTTCTGTTGTGCAGTGCCTGTATTAGCACATTTATTTTAGTGTGATGTTTGGTTAATTCTTCGCTGACGTAAGATTTCAGGAAAAAAAACCCAAAACAAAACAAAAAACATCTCCACTGTCATAAACAATAAATCTAGAAAAGAGAAAATCCATTTCGTTCTGTACATTGTTAAAGTAAATAGTTGTTGATTGTGAGAATCACTCCTGTCATCTACAACCTCCATTTACTCTGTTTTTATTCTTTATTTGACTAGAGGGGAAGTTTGCTGTGCAAACCACTTGTCATGACTGCTGTCAGAACAAGTACAGTGTTAAACTGTAGTTATTTAATTCCATGTGATTAAAATAGGACTGGGTCAGTTTGGGAAGAGCCTGTAGGCTATGGTTTTATTTAGAGGAGCAAGATTAAACTCGAGTAAAATGGAAATGTCACACCGTCATGGAAGATGCTGCGGGAGTTGTGAGAAGGATAATATTATTGTGATGTGAAGTGATAATTCCGCCCTGTCCACCCTCATTATCCAGCAGCCTAGTGTATTTTTGGCTTGCAGCTGTATGTGTGTGCTATGTGTGTGGATATATATGTGTTAATGTGTGTGCAAATGCCCTTTTCTTCTCTACACACTCACTGCAAATCCACATAATATGAAACAGAGAAAAAAAAACATTGGCATCTTTGCCTTTTATTGTTGTCAATATGCCTAAATTGGGGCATGAGGAGTACAAACTGTGTGTGTGTGTGTGTGTGTGTGTGTGTGTGTGTGTGTGTGTGTATGTATTTGTGGGTGACTGAAAGCTGTAGTCTTGGATGCTGCATGGACTGTATGTATGAAATTGGTGATTATGTTATGTTTGCATAAAGTCAAATGTGTAATGTAGTCCCCCACAGTCCTCTCTCCAACAAGACAAAGCAGAGGATCCCATCCAAATTACATGCAGAGGAGCAACACAACAGTAAAATAACAACAGCTGCAACAAACAGAAACAACCCATCCAAATGCAACACAAAGAAACTGAACAAGAGGATGATCTGGAGAGGCTCCACATTCATGCAGACCCCAGCAGTCTGAGATAAGGTGTATTTTTGTCTGGCAAGATAAGGGAGAGAAAGCAAACATATTACAGGGCTCAAAATTCTATATCTATAGCTCCTTTTCGTGAGTCCAATAATTCATTCATTCATGGCCTCTGTTTCCTCTGCCTCTTGGAACATCTGCCTCATACATACATCACTGCACTGATAAAGATCACAGACAGAATTGGTAATACACTGTGAATGGGAGACTGCAGTGCTGATTAAATAACTTCGGTGGCACAGTAAAATTGAAGCGGCCATGGGATGAAAGGGGACTTATCGGGGCTTTATTAAAGGCACTAGAGGATGATTTTAGGTTTAGGGTGATGTACACAATTTAAGTCGCAATGTCCTGTAACACTGCCAAGGGATTTAAAAAAGAAAACAAAAATTGCCTTTTTGACCTCTGTCAGCATTTCCTTTTCTTCACACACACACACACACAGTATTATCCCATATGTGCTGGGAATGAAATGATATCTGAGGTTAGGACATGAGAGGGAGAATTTAAAAGTTTTTGAAGACTTTGGAAATCTTCAAAGTTTCATTTTTTTCTGTTCTGTTTCTTACGTCAAAATGTTGTAGAAGTGAGCAGTAGTGACAGATACAACTACAGGGAAATTATGTCCCTTTTTTGTAATATTCTAGAATTGGTTTGTTTGGAAAGGGTTTGAGTTAAAACAATCTGCTAGTGACGTCTGTTCAGATACAATGAATAAATATGATCATCTTTATGAATGTAAATGTATAGTATTTATTCAATTTTATTTGAGCTGAAAGACAATTGAATCACCCCTTGATCATAAATAAAGGTAAACTAATTTCATCATCTCATAAAGTGCAGCATATGAATAGTCAACTAATGCACAACATAAACTCTGAAATCTTTAGACTTTCCTTTAATTTTCTGTAATGTTTATTAAGACAAAATATTGTCATTAGAAGTTAATGGTTCTTAAAGATAAAAATGCACTGAAATGATGTTACATTTTCTCCTCACAAATTCTGCCATATACAAAAGTTTAATTTGGTGGGGGTTTAACACAATCTAACAATGACTTTTATTCAGTTGCATTGAATGTACATGCTCACCATTCTAAATCTCAGAATGTTCTATAATATTTTTATCTTACATCGTGAAACCTTTAGGGTGTATTTTCTTTTTTTTTACTTTTACTGTTTCTTGGGTCAAAATGTTGTCAATAGAAGTGAACAAATCTTAAAAGATAAAATGTATACAAATATGTATAGTATCTATTATGTTCAGTTTATATCTTGTCTCATCATCTGAGTCTGCTTTATCCTCACTAGGGTCATGGGGGGTCACTGGGGGCCTAATCCAGCTACAGTGGGTGAAGGCGGGGTACACCCTGTATGAGTCTCCAGTTCACCTCAGGGCTGAACATATATAGACAAACAATCAGGTTGCAGTACTCCACCTATGTGTAGGGTGTCTGTGTTTGTGCTCTGTATCCTTGCTTTTTTCAAATCATGGCCCCCCAAAATAAAGCAGGACCCTCTAGTGATGCTGGTCCAGCCAAGAGGAAAGCCATTATAATGGAAATAAATCTGGATATCATCAAAAGGTTGGAGAAAGGCAAGATGCTGACGAACATTGGTAAAGTCTTCGGCTTCATTAAAGGGTTAATTCTGACCTACGCAAAAATTCTGGTTACATCACTAGGAGGAACAGACATGGTTCGTAAATCGAGGACCTCCTGTATATATAAAATTGTTATACTGAGGCACCTGTAGAGCATAAAATAAAGGTAAACTCACCTCATCATCATCTTATTATCATCTAATGTGCGACAAAATCATCTGAAAACACTTGGTTTAAATGCTTTAATGCACTGGATTCCATAGTTTATTTAAAATTTGACTTGGATTGACAAATTAAAGGTTTCATATATATATATATATATATATATATATATATATATATATATATATATATATATATATATATATATATATATATATATATATATATATATATATATATATATATATGTATATAGCAGTGCTTAGGGCAGGCAGCACAGGCAGACTGCCAGTAAAAAAAAATGCACAGCAATCCACACTTGCAAAAATAAAACAATTTAACAGGACACATTCTTGTGGTACTATCAGCCTTCGTTCTGGTTCTTATATTGAATCACTTTTCTGCACCGTTCTTGACAAACCATAAAAGTTTTCCTTTATATTTTCTGTGCAGAGGCGACGTGTAAAAGATTTCACTCAGTTGAGATTCTCTTTACATATGAATCGGAGATAGCCTCTGTGGAATTTACACAACGCAGTTAATCCACACTGATGATCTAACAGGGATTGTCTGCACAGTATCTCCAGAGCCAAATCATACAGTATGAAACTGCATCAAATGAACAGATGGCAGTGACACGAATTAAAAGCATAGAACAATAGTAGAATATAAACCAGAAATGACACCCAAAGTGGCTGTTGATTTATAGCTCTGGTGAGTTTGGTACTGGGCTTCCATGTATATTAGTGCTACAAATCTGGGTCCATTTAGCAGGGAGATGCTCATACATACATCACCGACTCCTGCTCCAAGCCAAGGTCAGTCCTTATTGCATCAATCTTTTCAACAGAGGCTACTCCACACAGCAGCAGTTTTGTAACTGTCGCAGCTGTAATGGAATCTTTTTTCTTGCGCTTCATCTTTCTCTTATCACATGAAATATATATTCAACTTCTCTTCTTTCCCTCATTCTCCTGATTCTTTTTTATTTTATCTGTAAAACATTCCCGGGACCTCATTCCTTTTCTCCAAGTAGCACAGATTTTAACCCTTTTGGGCCAGGATCCAGAAGGATCACAGATAAAAAAAAAAATAAAATACATAGATATAACAAAATAAAAATTAAAAATACATTACATATGAGGATAAATGTATCTAATTTATTAGATGATCTCAGTCAGTGACAAGACATTATTTAAATCCAGCTTCCTCTGCAGTGTATATTAGTTCCCTCTGCAGTATATATTATTCAGAAAGTAATTTCCCAAAGGTTTTGACAGCCATAAAAGCACTTAACATTACTGCTCCACTTAAAATAGAAATGGGACATTCCCTCAAATGGAGCCTTTTCTAAACACAAAATGTCAGTCTTTCTGAATTTTCTCCAAAACTCCTTGGTGTGTTGTATCTAATGAATGCGGTCAAAACACTCATAAAGAAGGGAAGAGTCTGAGTTCTTGAATTATGAAGTGACAGTTTAAGATATTCATGCTGACTCAGTTTCTATTGTCCTGATTACTCATGCTACAGCCTCATGTCGTACTTTAATAAATGAAGAAATAATAAAATCAATCATTTTAAATAGCACCGGACCATTTACAGCGATGGAAAAAAGAGCAGACTTTTAATTGATGAACTTGACCTGCTTTTCCCTGATAACAAATTTCATTTGTTCTATAAAAATTATGCTCAAGTGACATTATTTGACGGGATCTTTATCACCTGCAGAGTAAATAAGAGTAATTTATGCTGTTTAATTTTGAGCATGGATTATAAATCACAGCTCTATCATATATTACAGTGCTTGCATTGATGAGGAAGTGAGAACGGGGCCAGCTGATTGGGTTGTTAAGGCAGCAGTACAAAGCAACAGTAACAGCAGAGACTCATTCTCCCAGCATGGTTCTTTACAGCTGGGCAGATTGATGCAGATGATAAATGATGATAAACACCTCACACAGCCAAGTGGTGAAAGATAGACTTTTAAATAAATTATAAAGCATGCATCATTAAAAATCAGCTTGATCCAGAAACAGATTACAGGTATGTATATTGTCTTCCAGCAAATAACGTAGCCTGAGTTAATTATCATTACAGTAAATCCAGTTGTGTATTCACGCTACATTGGTTTTTGCAGTAATAACAACATGATCAAATGATACAATAAAGTATAATACATAATAATGTTAAAAAAGAAGATATATTACACTTTGATGTGACAAAATGTAATATAAATTAATACAGACATAATTTTATTTGCAAAGGCTGGTTGCAGACATCGCTCTTCTGTAGGTGAAGTCTTGTGGCGCTCTGAGGCACTCGTACTCTGTCTCTTGGCTGTGAAGACCCTCAGATCCTCTGTCAAAGAGATGGCTTCTGACAAATATCAGTCTGCAGTGATGAAGACATGACAGCTGTCAATCATGTCTTAATAACAGGGAAGCAAAGCAGCTTATTCGCCGTGGGTTTGACCTGTGAGGCCATATTGACACACATACAGTCTGATTTATATACCTATCAGCTTTTATTAACAAATATAAAACAGCAGGGAGGAGAAATATGAGTAATATGTTTTAAAACCCCGGTGGAAATATTAGCATGGGAAGCATTTGAGATTGTGAAGAACCTCACTGCAATATCTGAGTGAAGACAATGCTCCATAAAAACTGACAAGAGTGTGAACTGAGGAAATATTAACTGAGATTGTGTTTTTTTCACTCAAACCATGAAATACAATTTTAAAACTATAACAATCATATTTTTATGACTTATATGAGCAAAATCCCTTAATTAAAGTAGGGGCTAGGTCATAACATTTTCAGTTATTGTTTTACTCACAATATCTGAATCCTAAGAAAAGAGAATCAACAACATCACTTCATATTCATGCTTTGCTTTTGTATTTTAAATAATCATTAATGATTTTAAACATGGGACAGAATAAAAAAAAAATCTACATGTGCATGTCTTTCCTAACCGACTTACATAGTGCAAAGTTCCTTTGTGAAAAGTCCAACTAGAAACTAGAGTTATCAATTTGCTACATGTTATATACTTAATATATTGTCTGTTAGAAATAGAAATGTTTTTTTTTAAATAATGTTTACAGCTACATTTACAGGAAATAATGAACATCACCACCTAGTCACTACATTTTCTTAAAGCCTTCACTCTAGAAATTACTAGACAGTGATTTGTGAAACCAGTGAGTGTACAAATAAAACCAAACCAGACTAACGACTATTTTCTCATCCCTTTTCTCTGACTTCAACTTTTCACCATAAACACCTCCATTTGCAGGACTTAATGAGATGCAGCATCATACTGGTTTCAATACCATGCTATTCTGCACAGAGCATCATGTATTCAGATGAAAAAGGATTAATAATGCTTTTCCTCTCATCCTGCAGAGCTTTATGAGTTCCTTCGATCCCTGCTTTCAGAAACCATTAGCACTCTTCCTCTTGAGAGATAGAAGGCGAAGCCTGGAGCCATAGTGAGAGTCCTCTTCCTGCTCTAACTAGAAATGACACAATGTCAATAAGTATACTGATTATTCTGCCCATTTGTTTTGTGCAATGCAGTTAACGAGCTTTATTATACAAAAGACACTGTGAAAACCCAATAACCATTCTTTATCATTTGTTTTGATGAGAGTAATAGAGTGGCTCATATGAATGGCTTGCTCAGTACAAACTTCTGTCAGAGAGGTGGTGTACTACTGTAATGGATTTGATGCAACTACAGCTGCAGGTATAAGGGTGAGTTGAGGAGAAACCCACCGCAACGTTTTGTGGGATAAGAAGACCATCCTTGTCCACTTCATCGTCTTGAAGTGTTTGTGCTCCTACATCAGCTGTCCTCCCAATTCACCATTTATCTTCCTTGAACTGTCCTAACCTTTTCAAACTTCCACTTATGACAGATTCCAGATGCACTGGGCCAAACCTCTAGGAGCCAGCTAAAGTATCATACACACAACTGTCAGTGTAAAAGGAGGCCTACACGTGGCCTGGCACATTGGATTGGCCCTCTTATATACAGCCACATAAATCTCAGCAACATCAGACAGGTGGGAGGAGGCTCTGGCAGATGTAGCCATGAGGAATGGAGGTAGTGATGCCTCAGACAGTTCCTCTTCCCAACCTCTGGCCCTGCTCCTGTGCACAAAGCGAAAGAGTTAGAGACAAAGTTCAGTTTTCTGGCTCTAACAGAACTTTGAGTGCAGGAGTCTGGGAAAAAAAAGAACAATCTGACTTAACTTTGGTTAAAGAAAAAAAAAGAAAATAAATGGGCTTTGCAAGTAAAAAAGTGGTAAATGGATGTGGCTGATTGTAGAAAATCTGTTTGGAGAGATTAATGACAAACTATCAAAATACAATTTAATATTCAAAAGTTAAACTGCTTTTTATAGCATCGAACTCCAAAAAAGTAAGAAGGTGTGTTAAATGTTGAAGAAGCAGAAGATTATATTTAGGGTTATCATTTTAATCCGATTAATCACAGGGTTGCTTTGGATTATTTTCAATTAATGCCAATCAAATTATTTTATGTTGGTCAACTGTTCTGTCTCTGGATTTTTTTATTTTTTTTTGTACTGAAATTTCCCACAAAATGTATAAAAATACTAGCCAGTCAGGCCCAGCCATGATATGAATAGTCTGGAAACGATCCATAGACTGAGTTTAAGTGTACAGGTGGGATCAACGGCTGTTTTTCATGTATGTAATAGGCCAGTGCTATGACCTATACAGAGCAACGAAAACAAGTCTAAACTAGCATCTATCTGGTTGTTTTAACATCATATAGGCTAGGCTAATGAACGTTAACACACAGTTTACGCCAGGGAGAAAATGCGGGCATACAAATCCATGGATCCTTACCAGTTCGTCGTATATGGCCATGTACAGCAAGTTAAATACCACGAAATGGACGGGGAACTTTTCATGTTGGCATCTGAAGTTGTTTCCAGCCAAAGACAAGGCCACAAGACCTGCGTGTACGATGCTTGGGCTATTGTGTACAAGAGCAAAAACTACGTCCTGACAGCAAACTGAACTTGTGTTGCTGGGTAAGTAAGTTATGATGACCATGCAAAAACATATCATGCCTTTTAAGAAAGTGTTCGTTTATAGTGACTTTACGGTGTCCTGTGCCTGCTTTACGGTAGCTTTACGGTGTCCTGTGCCTGCTTTACGGTAGCTTTACGGTGTCCTGTGCCTGCTAGCTAATCATGCTACTTGTTATTTAGGGTAATTTGCCCAGGTGGTCAGATGTGTGTTCTGTCATTGAATTATATGAACTGTCATTTATTCCATCTATTAGTTTTTATTTCATACTAACTTCATATTGCAGACATGGAGCAGCAGTTTTATTTAGTGTTGAACTGTTTTTTTATGGCGGCAGTGCCGAGTTGTTTGCACTCTCGTAGCTTTGTTTTGAGTCAACAATGGCCGCATTCAGTGATGATGAAGCTTTGAAAATCATCTAGACCAGGGCTGTCAAACTCATTTTGGTTAAGGGGCCACTTTAAACCATATTTGATCTGAAATAGGCCGAACCGCAAAAATGATAACATAATATATAAATAATGTGTACTTCAAGTTTTCCTCTAGGTATAAGAGCAAAGAAAAATAAATAAATTATGTGGTGAAAATGTCCATGTCTACCAACTATCCTTTAAAACAATTTGAATAACATGAATAAACTGACACTGATAATGATTTAGAATGTACAGCTTATTTATTAGTGGACAACAACATTTAATAAGTGGTAGAACATTGTTAAATTTGCACTTCACTTTAATTTGTTTCACTGTAAATACAGTAAAATGACATGAAAATGTTAAAATTAAAAAAGAGAAAAATGTGGAGTTGTGAGTATTTATCAGTCATTATGATAGTATGATGTGACCCATTTTGATTTGTATGTCACGTCTTGTCATCTGAACTCGCTTTATCCTCACTAGGGTCACAGGGTCTGTCTGGGCTAATCCAGCTACAATGGGTGAAGGTGGGGTACACCCTGTATGAGATGATCTGTATGTGGAAATTGAAATAAAATTATCTCATTTATGTATTTCATAAATTTATCAAAACCTTGGGCCTTATGTTTGACACCCCTGATCTAGACAATGGACAGTCTTCTGCCGTCTTCACCACTGGCTGAACAACAACAGAAAATAGAACTTTCCTGACACATTTCTTATTCCTTAATGGTCTCGCAGTATTTTTTTTTTGTTTGTTTTGTTTCATTTGAGCAGTTAAATTATAGGGAAACATGAACATGTACTGAGTAAAACATTATTGACAATTGATTAGTAATGCCTTACAGTACACAAAAAGTAATCTGTTTCTGTAGTGCATTACTTATGTGTTACTTCCAACATTGGCTATCACTTTTTTTAAGTGGTCCAAGCTCTATTTTTTTTCCCTCCAATATAAATATTGTTTTCAGAATGCATTACGGTTGTTTGTGTTGAGCTTAGTTTGACAAATACAACATGCCTTGGTCTAATCTCAGTGTTGCAACAAGCTGAAGTGAGAGATAGAAATATGAGATCTGGTCTTGGATTTATGATCTCCTATGGGGATAGCTGAGAACGTCATTTCCAACTGAAAGCTGTAAATGAGCAGTTGTGAAGCGAACTTGATTGACCGAACCTTACAGCTTGTCATCTAATCAGAGCGCTAGCCAAGTCCGTGCTGTACTTACCTTGCCATTCACTCTGTCTTGTTGTTGGAAAGCTGATGGACCAATTCATTTTTTTCTTCCTTCAAAGCTAACAATGCCAACACACACATATTCGGTCAGAGCAGTCTTGAACATTCAGTATGCTCAGTGCCTCTCACTGAATGTACACTACCACTTTTTAGTTTATCAATGCTTTATAATTTCAAGAACATGATATTTTCTAAATATTAATGACAAAAGAATAATAAGATTCAACAAGAAGAGAGAAACAAACATATTTTAAATATTTCATATTAACTCACATCATAAAACGTATCATGAAATGTGGTGCAGCTCCATGTCACTTTGTTTTAAATTTCACAACATGGCATCTTGTCATGTCACAGAGCTCCAGTCACACATGTGGTCTCCTCCTGTAGGCAAACAGTGAGAATGATGCGGGTTAGTTACAAGAGTCACAAGAGAGACTTCACAGATCGGCTGACTGTGAACTAGTGATTCTGTAGTTTCTTTATTAATGCTGGGCCGACAGCCCTGAGTAACACAGAGTACATCACAGTCAGCTATAGTCTTAATGCAAACCTAGCAGCACAAACACAATATACAGTGGAGATGCACTGGGTAGGCGGAATAGACCTTTAACATCACTGTACATGAGTAATGAAAGTCCAACAATTTACGTCAATATGTAAGTTTGAATGAATACTATTCTTTCAACGTCCACACATCCAGACATAGTGAACCGAATTCCTTTCAAATCAAAGTAAATGAAGTTGGATATTTTTTATATCTGAAAATAAAGTGATGGAGCACTTTAATTTATATTGCAATATGCACATATTCTGACATTTCCTTTGTTTATCTGCTTAGATTTTTAATATTGTTTTAAGGGGGTAATATTAGTCCTAACATCTTTACAATATGGTCCTTTTCCATAACTTTGCATCGTGGTTGGAAAGTCTTATTACTTGCAAAAATTAAACACTGTGTGTCACTTGGCTCAGACATTTAGAATCTGTAATTTATTCTTTCTGTATCCTCCCTTGTCATATTAACCATAATGTCCTTTTTCTTTGACTGTTATTGATATGATATGTAACTCCGTGTCCCATAATGTCAAGAAGAAGTAACCATAAACGGCTGCTGCCCTTTAAACATATTAAAGTTATTATTAATATGATTAATAATCATCATTATCATTTTGTCTTCATGCCATTCATTACTATTAATTATGCATGACATTACTCTACATGCACTACATTTGCTAAAATAATTTATTTTTTGTTTTGTTTTTGGTGATTCTTTGAAATGTTCAATAATAACTACAAGACCAAAATGATGGGAAAACAATGTTGTCACAAAGCTGTCACACAGAAAAATAATTTTATTCAAATGTTTTCAAATAATAGCACCAAAAACAAAGCAATATACATGTAAAGCAATTTGTCAGTTGCACAAAAAAATAAAATGTGCCTGAGCAGTAGTATGAGTCCATCAAAAAGCAGCTGGTGCTGCAGTGCAGTTGGATCGAAAGGTAGCTACACATGTAAATGAGCTTTCTGACATACTGTATAAATAATATTAATGCAGATAGCTGCATTAGCTCAGGAAAGCACCAAGTTCGAAGTGTGGATGTATGCTCTGAGGCGCAGTGGAGGTGGTTTGGGGGGTGGGAGCTTTTTTCAGCCATCTCCTTGATGGGTTTGCATTTCAAAAGACCTTGGTCCAATCCATTAGGGGTGTAGGAAAACAAGATGTTCCTCTCCAGTTGGACTAATTAGGTTTTTTGAGGGAACCTTCCATATCCTTAAATTGCTGTGGGGATCCAGATGTGTAACTAGGCTAATGACTGACTGGCTAACAAAGAAAAATGGGCTATAATCCTTGAGCAGCATAATAAGTCACCTTCTGCGAGGCAGTAGTGGATAGTCATTGTCCATGTAGCTCTGCATACTGTACCAACCTGCCGTATATCCAACCTTGATCTGCTCTGGGGTCAAAACATATGCAAGCTCCCCATTAAATACACTCTAAATAGAGTGATTACAAGTCTATGTGGCAACATCCTCTGTGCAGGGAGAGGAGATGAAAAGTGACCATGAGAGGATGGGAGTGGCCCGGGGGTTGAAGGGTGAGAAGGCGCGGCAGTGTTGTGATGAAGCTGGGTGTCTGCTTTGAGGAGGAGTAGAGCTGACAGAGGCCACCTCAAGAGACTCTTCATTCTCCATCAAAGAGCTGAGAAGAAGAGGCAGGGTCTGTCAGGGGTTCCCAATTCCTACAGAGCACCCACATGCTGCACCTCCCACACTAAACACCTTTAGTCAGTCTCACATCGCTCCTCACGCTGCCACAAGCCTCCAGACTCATTGGCAATGCATGACCAATCCCCAGCTCAACCATCCAAACATCACCAGAGTTTAGGCACTTAGAACATGACAGACGTGTCCACGGGCTTCATTTCCACACTGTCGGCAAACACCAGGATCATATGTAAGTCAGGTTGCAGTATTTGATAAAATCTTATTATAGTCCAGATAAAAATGTACATTACTGTTGCACATCAATATCAAACAATATTATATTATATCTGATGGAAATGCTAAACTATTGAGACAACTAAGATAAGATTTCTCCCAGTGGAAGCAGCCTGACCATATCTGGACAACCAATTTGACTTGTTCCCCTTACAAATTGAGATTCCTTCACCTGCGCCACCCCACCCCACCCCACCACCCCCCTCCCTCCTCTTTGAGTAAGGGCTATCAGTTTTAATTTTCCAAACTTTCCCTTTTCTGTCAAAATTGGGTTGGAGGAAAAAGGGGAATATAGAGGCAGAGACCACCATTCCAAGTTTTATCTGCTCTACAAAATGCTGTTATCTTAGTGCGGTGTCAAGAACTCTATCTCTTTTTTTCCAGGTGACAGGCACAGACGAGAGATAAGATTGGAAAAGAATCCCACTCCACTGAGTAAATAAATAATCAATACTCATCTAAATGTAAATGAGAAAGTAGCCCCCTTTGATAGGAGGGTTTTTATCAACCAACCAATTTTCTACAGGCACTCACTGGGCCTCAACCAAATCACCATCATTCAGCTCCCATGTAATGGATAAGAAAAAGGGGTGGGTAGGGGGGGTGGGGGGTCTGTGGGGGAGAAAAGAGGAAGGGTCATCTGAGATCAGCCACATTCAGAGGGCTGCATCAATAGCACGACCACTCTGAATATTGTATGCACAAGCTCTGGTTTGTTAAACTCACATTAGGGTTATTTTAAGTTTTTCATGACAGTGAAAATATAGAGCAAGAAAAATAATAAAATCAAAGGCAGATTTGGGAAAAAAAAAAAAAGAAGAAGAAAGGTTGGGCGAAAATAAAACATTTGACGTCTTGCTATAAAATAGTATCCAAGGCTAACATCAGATAAGAAAATATTTATAACCAGATGTCTTTTTTGGGTATACTAATCTTTAGATACAATATTAAGGATATAAACATCATGCGCTCTCTTTTTTTTTTCTTCTTCCTTTCTTCAAAAACAGGCAACAAGTAAAAGAAGAAAAGTTTGAATTTAAGCAATTGCTTGATTATCTGGTCATTTACCACATCAATATATTGGATATGACTAATATGTGAATCTGTGTTTTGCTGCCATAAGCTCATCACTCCATGTTTGGAAAAACTAACCAATCCCGTTTGGTACTGTCAAGTTAAATTCCTGCAGAGCGGCCCTCAGAAAATCAAGAAAGACAAGCCCGAAGATGCGATCATTATTTCCCATGCTCTTTCATGTTAACATTTTTGATACCTCTGCACTTTCCTAACCTTTTTTGATGCTCTATGCAGGATAGGATTAGCATTTTATTGTCATCAAAATGCACTGCTCTGACTTAAAATTGATCCAATGAAAACCCTCAAATACTATTTTCCTCATCCTCATTGCATTAGGTTTTATTTCATAACTCATAGTTGTCAATAATGGAAACCATTATATAGCAGTATACTCAATAACAGAATTTTCCTGCTTGAAATGCATGCAGTATTGATTTCATGTTTTCTGGGTCCATAAGGGCAAGTAGCGTGGCGGAGGTTGTTTTACTGTACTCAGTCAGCATTGTGGAAAACAACATAGGGAGCACCCTGTGTGACTGTCTGCTAAAAGTGCAGCATCCGAGAAAATAGGACATGTAGTAAAATGGGACTTTCATTACTCATTCATACATGAAATGAGAAATTACAGAAGGCAATTGAACATTAATATGAAAAGTTTTATATTTTCTTTCATTTGGAGATTCAATTATATGATTTTTCAGAATAAATAAGAATGAAATTAAAACATTAAAGTGTAATTTCAGGTGTAACATGTAATCATTTGCTGTTTATCAATGAGCAGAAATTATGAGCGACTGCAGAGTGCAAAAAAGAAAAGTGTTTACTTTTCAATTATAGGTCATTGTAGTTTACTGCTTAAAATGAATTTGGACAGCACTTTTTTTTTTTTTTTTTTACAACAGCTGTATCTTGTCGGGGGCTGGCACTGCACTGTGGAAGGCTCCAGGTGAAGCTGTGGTCTGTGGCCAAGCTGTGTTTGATTTTTATTGTGTTGAATTGGAATGACAGAGCAAAGCATTTCACATAGTGTGTCTTCCATTTCTTCCCTGGGATCCCTCCAAGCTAGCCTCTTGTGTCCCATGGGAAACAAACCCATCTAGCTAATATGCCATAAGCTGACAGGCCTCCTCTGAAATGTGTGTTAAAGAGCCGGGTTTGGAAACATAAAGGCATTCTTCAGAAGCTGACGCAATTTCTTTATAAAATCACACCTCTCAGTACATGCTGAATGCTCTGTTAATACAGGACTGGCATTTTAAGCACTTCCACACTGTCTTAAAAAAAAAAAAAAAAAAAATACATGTGCATTTTCTATGAATGATTGATGATAAATGATATGGAATAACAATATGTTTTAAATGAACTTCTAAATTCAGCAGATAAAGGACAAAAAAAAAGAGCCAGTAATACATTTAGCTGAAAAATGTCAAGAAAATGGACTTACTGTATTATTTGCGTCTGACTTGCTGGTATCTATGCAATTTAGCAAGCACATGAAATTGCCCCAAGTTTTCCAACCTCAGCTGTAATCCGCTCAAGGAGGATTTGCAGACTGTTCCTCCAAACCATTTTAAATCAGACAGAGCTGCGAGAAGGGGGGGGGGGGGGGGGGGGGTAACACTTTAAGAGGAAATCTTGACAGGACAGAGCAACGTTAACGTTACACCACAGCTGCTTTTGTTTAAATCCACTGCGATCACACCTCTTAAAAATATTGCATCACCGCCGGTTTATAATCTCTATGCAATTTTGCTCTTTGATGGTCTTAGAGAATAAAAAAAATAAAAAATAAAAGCAGTTTTTTGACTTATTTTCATAAGAATTAGAGACGACCTAATGCGAACATTTATCACACTACACATTGTGAGCTTGAATTGCGACATCTAGACTCTCCTCCACACCTGCTGAGACTTCCTATTGTGTTATTCAATTTACAAAAATAAATTTAAAGTCTTAACTTTTAAGCACACGAGGCAATATTGCTGTTTCATAGAGCAATCTTTCACAAGCGCATTGTTCAACAACAATGTCAGCAGCCGTTTTAAGTCCAATACCAGAGACCATAACGCTTTTATAGTTGGTGTTGTCAACTCAATTTTCAAATTCCACCCCACACTCAAGCTCTTCTATTGAAGTGTCATCTGATCTGCTGAATTACTGACAAGGCCACAGTCATCACCATATCGCTGTGCCTTTCTCTCCAACAACACCCATCAGCAGCTACATTATGTTCACCTTAAGCCAGGGAAATAACAGCTCTGAGGACAAAAAGCTCCTTGAAGCCTGTGTGCCATCAAACTCTTAAGTCCCACTTGCTTTTATCTAAAGTGGTGCATTTCACTACTCATTGTTTTATGATTGTTCCGCAGCTCATTAATTCATACAGCACAGACAAATCTGTTTTCATTAGAAGCTGAAATAATTAACCAATACAGGGAGTAACTCGCCTGACTTACAGGCAAAGCAGTTTAGATTTCAGAGTATTTGAAATAAGACATTATTAAACTAGATATTATGTGAACGTTCTACATACTGTAGAAGGCTAATAGGTGCATTTACTGACATAAACTGTCGCCGTTACATAGATGATACCAGTTTGATTGACTGTGTATTATATTAGAATGTCTAGTACTATTTCATCATATCCTATTGGATGTGATTTGATTAATCAGAACCACCTTTATTCCCCAAGTATCTACAAAAGAATACAAGGGATATTGTTCCATTAAAAGAAAAAAGTGCTCTCTCAATACAATGTAATAAACAAATACAGTACTAAAACACCAGAATTAAGATAGTTTAAATAAGTTAAAAAAAAAATAAAAATTTATACAAAACAAGTGGATAAATCTAACAAGTCTTTTATTCCTGATCCAGTATTTTATTTTTTCAATTTACATTCATTTTTTCCCCTCTGTAGCACTTTGAGATTCCATTGAATGAAAACTGTCATAAATACAAATTATTATTATTATTATTATTATTATTATTATTATTATTATTATTATTATTATTATTATTATTATTATTATTATTATTATTATTATTATTATTATTATTATTATTATTATTATTATTATTATTATTATTAATATTATTATTATTATTATTGTTGTTGTTATTGTTATTATTATTATTATTGTTATTATTATTATTATTAGTACCCCGCTCCACAAAGAGGAGATGGGTATTGTTTTGGAGTCGGTTTGTCACCAGCTTTACGCACCATATATTAAGTAGTGAAATAATCAAAGCACACTAAAGTATTGTATAATACTGCACTAACATTTATATTTGTAAAGTATTATGTTTTAATAGGAAATTCATACATTCAATTATTAATTTAAGCTTTTGGAAGACAGTGTTTAAATAGTAAAATGCACCTATTTTACAGTACTATGCACAGATATACACAGGTACCATGATGTACAGGAAAAAACAATGACCTCTAAATATACATTTAGTGTTATCTCTCTTTGTAGGTAACATGTTTAGATCTTATTTAGACAGTATGAAATATACTGAGCTAATCTTGTTAGTGTTTTATACCATATTTCATTCAAAACATCAATCATTTAATATTGCTTTAGTGATTTTTTTTTTTCTTTTTTAATTAGCGAATTCACACATAATTTCACACTTTTTTTTGTGTGTGGGCATTTTATTAGTTTTTCTTTTCACCCATTAAACATTTTACAGTGATACTACGGGCTGAAATTCTAAGAAAATATACCAATACAAATATGGAAATCAAATGTTAAAAATAAAACAACAAAAAATTACAAAAACAATAGAGTGCTGACGATTTTGTTACACAGGATATGTTGTTACATTGCAAATGTTTCCAGGTGAGATAAGGCAGAGGCCAGAAACAATAAACCATTTACCATAATACATTGTGGTGTTACAAAACCTGTCCTTCAAGTTATCAACGGAACACCCACAGCACTCAGATCCACTCAGAAGCTTTACTTTTTTCATGTGTATCTACTATACATCTCTGGTAATATTGTGTTTCTTATTTGTATATGCTATTTCTAACCCTGTAAAAACAGCAAAGACCTTTCTGAAGTAGTGTTCATTTTATTTCACTAAACTTATTCAATATGTTTTATAAAAACACACAAAATTATATTACTGTTATTTATATGAAGTGCCTAAAACTTGTAAAAAAAAAAAAAAAATAGGGAAAAATAATATTATAATATATTAATATACTATTAATACACTATTCTGTTTCATATTTATCTCCGCCAAGGAGGTAATGTTGTTGCCAGAGTTTGTCTGTTTGTCTGTCTGTTTGTTTGAAATGTATTCTTTCTTTACTCCAATGTAAAATTTCAAAGTGAGCCAGAATACAGGATCTCTTTCGGATATCACCAAAATCGAATCATTTGTTCCTTGTGACAACCCCAACATGTCATGAAATTTTCATCAAGATCTGTCCATAGGTTTTTGAGTCATCATGCTAACTAACTAACAGACAGACAAACATAACCTCCTTGGCGGACCTCTCTTCATTTGGGGGGGTGGGGGGTGGGGTTGCGCTCTGAGTGGTTTTCTAGCTTTATTGTTATGTATACAAATGTATTTGCATATGGGATGTCAACAATAACCACATTTTTATACACCATTAGATTTAGAGCTGCATATTTTTAAGAACAAATAACAATGAAAACAATACAATACAATAAAAATAATCCTAAAATGTAGTCTGTGTAATACAATTAAACTGGTCACATAAAAATAAATACATTTAAAAAAGGTGCTATTATTATATCGTGATAACTTGAAAAATATTGGGTGTAAAAATTCCATATTTTCCATCTTAATGAATCTGTAGAGGAAGAACTAATTCTATTTTGGACAATTTACCATTTCTAGATTCCCCTCAAGAGGGTGCTAAAAACTTTTAAATCACTAAACACTCTTTTGTTCATATCTCTGGAACTATTTGTCTGATTAACTTCAAATCAAGTGCAAATGAAAGGTCATGACCTGGGGATACCTCATGATATACTCATAGCCGTTGCTTCTGACGGCGTAAACCGAGTTATGCATAAAAATACACTTGACACAGAACTCTGCACTGACTTTTCTCATAATGGAGTATTTCTGCATGTTTTCTGACAGCATTTTTGAGCATTTTGGCTTTTCATTAAATAGATATTATATGGTCTATTCTCTGTAACACACACAAGCTGCATTCTACTGGTATCTTTTCTTTACTTAGGTCAACAAAAATAAGTTCAGTTTTTGCAGTAGTAAGACCAAGATGACCCAGAATATATCATATGCTTCTGAAAGATTTGGCAACCTCACCTAAAACTCTGGTCCCAGGGGCGACAGGATGGTCCTCTGGGAAAATATCATGCTCACTATCGAGCAAAAAAACTGAAGGACAGAGAGTACGGCATGGAGAGGTTGCTGCTATGACCACAGGGGTAGAACAGTGACAATCAAGGGAAAGTTAAGAGGCTCCATGAGCTGGCAGAGCTATCACTGCTCATTGGAAAAACTGTCAAGGAGTACGGAGATTCAGATTCTGACAACAAGCAAAGACATTTAGTGATAGTGGCTGTTTTTCAGGCCCTTTTTATTAGGCTGCTTGCCCCCAGCACACATATAAACAGTATTTTGTACACAGTTTTAACCTACCTTTTCAGTGATTTATTATCATGGTCGGTTACACAGCGTCATCAAATGCACATGCTACAATTTTTAGTCGAAAAAACAGGTCAGTTTCAACAAGGTTGCGTGAGTTTTTGCAACAAGTTTTTGTTTTGTTTTTTTCCCCCTTTACAGCAAAACAAATACAGTAAGCAAGCAGCACTTTCCAAGTCTGTAATTTTACCTGCCAGTGAAAGTCTGAATTAAACTTTGAAAATAATGACGTTCACCTTTAGATTAGGAAGCCCCTGAGTGTTTTCTTTTTTTTTTTTTTTCACGAAATTGCACTTTTGGCCTTAGGCACCATCTCTTTACAGGTCATGAGAGACCTATGTAACTACTTTATAGACCCCCTAAAAGGCTGTTATCACCTCTATTATTCATTATCAAATAGCTGAGTTGAGTTTGAAAGCACTTATGTTAAGTTAGAGTAAAGAGGTTCTAAAACAAATGCAGTTTTATATATATATATATATATATATATATATAAATACATACAATAAGCTATGTTATTAGATGTACATGATTATTTTACAGGTTTGTTTGTTTTTTTTCTTAAGAAGTAGACCTGGTGGGAAGGCGCACAGGGTATTTGAGCCATATATTTTTTCCGGTAGTAATCCATGGTAATGCAGCCCTCATTGTTATCGTTCCACAACAAGCAAACTAATTAATTAATTTCCACATTAAACTGTTAAAAGGTCAGTTCTCTCAGCCTCACTGCAGATAGTTTTGTGTGAAGTTTATCCACCTTTGACACAGTAGGTTTTAATGTGTTGGAATGACCTCTTTTATTACCATTAGTTAGATTGCATTTATTATTATTTTACTTGAGACACCACTTGTAGCTGAATATATCTAAATGTAAGCACTAATTGTGGTGTTATGTTGATAGTTTGCACAAAATGAACTCACTATTTGTCTGTATTTCATGAAAATGATTTGTTTTTACATTTAAAAGCGCTAATATATAGAACTGTTTTTGTAGGGATTAGACTTTTAGAGTTTAGAATTTTAGAATAATTGTTCTTAAATAAAACATTCTATTCATGATGCATATTTAGTAATCAAACACCCACACAGGTACTGGTGACTGAACTGTTTAATAAGTTTTGACTGACTAATCCTATCAATAAATGTAATAATTTAAGTAAAATGCTGTTTCTCAACTTTTCAGCTCCATCACCTGTCACTCAGAAGCTTAGAAACGTCATACATTTCTGCAACACTGAATCACCAATATTTTAAGTAATTAAAGCAGTTGTAGTCGCTTGTTTATATATTCATTTAATGGTGGATTTTATTGAAAAATTTACTTTTCTATTTTTAGAATTTTTATGAACTTTTATATGATCACTTAATGAAATACACATTGAAATATGTGGGTTTCACGGAAAAATGTAAAGTTCAGCAGATAATATTTAAATAGTGCTTCATAAAGGTTAAATGTAGAAAGATTTATTTGGAATTCGCCATGAAAATAGTTGTAAGACTTTTAGGGCTTCAACGAATTATTGTTTTGTTTTCTTCCACTGCAGCAGACACATACAGTAGACCATAAACATGACTGAAAATAATATACTGTTAAAGCTACTAGAGTTAAGCTCAGACACAATACCAGAGATAATGTCGACTTAAGTTTGAAAACTCACATATAATAGGTTCATGTTGTAATAAACTACCTGGAAAACCAGTAAAGTTGGAAAAAATTATGAAAATAAAACTGCTGAAACAGACTGTGAGTCAAAGCTAAGAGAAACATTGACTATTTTACATGACTTTTCTTCGTGAATATTATTTTTATGCTAAATATTATTCAGAAAGCAGCAGTTTTTGTGCTTTTATGAATGTTGTTTGTGCATCTGGACACCCCCCCCCCCCTCCCCCGTGCATACACTTGACCGAGTTACTTACGTGCTTTGGGTGAACTGACCCTTTATGTCATGTGCATACAGAGTTCATTTAACAAACCGGTTCCTCCCCTACACATCTGCTCGTGGTAATGGCGGCCCCTACCAGTATTCCTGATGCTCAGGTGAGTGTTCTCCTGGTGTGAATTGCAGACCTTGTGCTGAACATTGATGCACTGCCTCCATTACCGCCTTTCCTCCTTCCGAGGAGTCGACGCTATTGTTTATGACACTGACACATGCAGTAATGGGTATTTCACTTCTGCACCTATACTGAGAGCGTGTTGAAACTGGAAACACAGATAAATATGGTGCGTATCCACTACATCAGTAAATTTCTATTTCATCAACTGAAGCATTAGACTGATCACTAGAAAAGCACAGTATAGTGCTATCATTGCTCATCGCACAACCTGCCATTAGAAACTGAGACAAAATTACAATGTTTTCTTAAAAGACTAGAAATGATCCCATGGGCCCATACAACAGTAGACACAAAGTCGCTCATGCTTTGTGTTTGGTCTCTGTTATTTCTAGGACTTATGGGTTCAGGGAAATCAAGGCGCAAAACTTCTGAAAAGATTTAACTGGAACCTCTCTCCGGGAAAATCATCAGACATGTAAAGATATGTCTCAGGGGATTTGAGGAACTTCAGACATACTGTACAAGTCAGATGAATCCTGCAGTACAGTGTGTCCCAGCAGACTGGGGAACATGGCAGCTGTCACTAACAAGGAGAGTCACATGCCAGTCTTCTCCTTTATGTTCAAATACAAACACAGACTCCAGTGTATTAGTGCCAGATATTTTCAATTATCTGGTGTCAACCTTTATCTCTTCACATTTACTGATCTACAGCTGGATTGATGCCGTCTCTGTTTTCATATTTGAAGATCTGTTGTACTTCACAGAAGACAGAGAAGATGATCACAACAGTTTCATCCAACTTTTATGTAGGTGTTTTAGATTGTGCTAGCCTGGGGGTATATGGTGCACACTGTTAAATTCTTTAACAATGCTTTTAGTAGCAGAGTGTTTGCAAATAAAAACAAAGACTCCAAGGAAATGTTTGTCTTGGAGACAATGTGTTTACTGAACAGCTTGTTCATATCAAACACTGGATCCTTTAAACTGTGGCAGGAATTATCAGTACAGATAAAAGACTGATCAAGTTTGCAGATACAGAAAAACATCAAGTCTTGTCCTAGTGTTGATGGTATATATTTGTATTACAGTGTAGCTGTGGTGCACAGCATGGTTTTACATCTCCTCAGTAGTTTTCTATTACAGTATAACAAAAAGCCTTTTTCTGTTTACATAGCAAGCTTGCATCAAGTGGAGGATTGTGCACATAAAATTACCATAATAGGCGGCCACCGAGTTTGCTAATGTGCTTCTCTGGATGATAGGGCATGCAGAGACTTGCAGAGATACAGACAGTGTAGCAAAAACAGAAAAAGACTCAGTATATCCTCATTTTTCCAGACCCTGTTTAGTACATGGGTGTGCAGCCACCCTAGGAGCAGAGAGGTTACCCCACATCTGGAGAAATGAGTTTGACCCTCTCAAAGGGCACAGGAAGTTGCCCCTGAAAGCTGCAAACAAAAGCAGCAGTGGCGAGCAGGAGCCCAGAGCGCCATTCATCGCGGCTAATGACTTGTTCATTAAGAGTGATGATGGATAAAGACTTCTCACGCTGAGATGAAATCAAGATTTATATGCGTTGTTTCCTCACCCAACTTGTGGGAAGATCATCATCATTTAATTCTATCTCTGCGGCCGGTGATGGGCATCCAGAGAGCGGGCTATCAAACGGTGCAGTCAGCTGGCAAAATCCAAAACGTGCCGTTGGCACATCTGGAGCTTGCCGTCGCAGCTGAGGGTGAGCAATGGCTGCTGGCGGGTGGCCAAATTACAGGCAGAGACGCTTCAGGACTCCATAGCCTCCACCCTGGCTTCTCCTCGTTTAGATCATCATCATTATTTATTTGCTTATTTATTATTTTTTCCATTATGTGTGCTGTGTTGCATTTCAACAGCACTTTTTTTTTTTTTTCCTCAGCATCAGCGTATTATCACACTGAGCTAGACCCTCGACCCACCTCTCTCTGTAGGTTCTTATCTCTAGCTGGAAATAGGCCCCAAGACACTTCATCAGTGTCCTTCACCCTGCTATCTGTGGCGCCCAACTTTTATTAAAACTTCAGCCTTTATCAGCTCCTGGGTAATTCAGGCATGACAAATTGGGCACCAGATGCCACCTCCATTTGAGGCCGCTGTACATCTCTTGCTCCCCTATCAAGACAATGGGAGGTGGCGGGCTGCAGCCTTGTGGTATATTCACCTTTAGCTCACCACATCAGGTTACTTCAACAAACTTCCTACATCCATCTGAATGTTGAATAAAGTATTTGTCATTGTGGAAGTTTCTAACTAGGCCTCTACATCAGTGCAGACCCATTCTCTTCAGCCCTTTAAAAAATCTCTGTAATCTCTGGAGAATTATTGGATACTAGTTATCTTTTCAACAGCTTGGTGTCAGGCTCTAAAAAAGTATTGAGTTTTGTTTTAAAACCTACATCGTACACACAGAGATTTGTTTTTAATCCTTTTGTTATCAGACACAACATTATATTGGCAAAAAATAAGTATTAAACACAACCGAAATACTGACCAGTCAAAATGGTTGTGTTTTTATAGTAGCTATAAATAATGATAGGAAGCAAGTATGTGTTATATGTAATGGCATTATCTCATTACATGAAAACATTTGTGCAATCTGGTACAGTTAAGTAACTAAATTACGTTTATTAATCAGAATATTGGTAGTTATATCCATGTATGATATATTTGTGTTGGTAAAAATCTTCTGAAAATGTAATAAGCTATATGACACTTTAATTTTAACTGGGTATTATGTACATCCCATTTCCCAACACACTGGGGGGAAAAAAAATCATTATGTGTTTGACAACTGACTGAAGTCATTATTTTATATGCATTAATAAATCACTGTCTTCAAAATTTGAAGTGTTCATTAAAAATAACAATTAAATAAAATGTGTAATATTATTGATGGCAGATCATGTTTTGGGGCCAGATCTGCACAATTGGCTTTTCATGAAGCCTTTGAATGCACTCAGCTTGATGACATGGACAAGAGCAGCGGACAGCTCATATTTACTGCCCCCTCCCCTCCTGCACATTTCATTTTAGGCATGTTTAAAGATAGGACATTATTTATGATGCATTTAAAAGAGGGGACTGTAGTGCAGAGTTTTAGTCTTAAATAAAAACCACAGCAGCTCCAGGAGAAGAATCAAAGAGTCAGTGTTAATCACGTACATTAATAATCTGCAGCGTTTTATGAACAAATCTGACTCTGGTCTCTGAGACAGAAAACACACTCAGAAACTCAAGCAGTCATTTTCTGATGTAATGCATAAGGGGTTTTGTGAGCAGACAACATTCATTGCCCTGCAGATAGACAAACTAAGACTTGGATCACTTACTGGAACTCCTGAATACCATTCATAGTGATAGGGACCGTATTCATTGGATATGGTCCCTACCAAAACCTGCACATCATCTGCTCCTCAGGGGATTCAGCGAGGGTCCTGCTTTTAAATAAGAATCCATGATAGAGGGGCAGCAGGCGTGAAGCATGAGATTGGAAACCAAAGGCATCACACTGGGCTGTTGGATCTTAGTGATGTTTAGCAACACATAACTCTGCACGTAGACCCTGAATTTGGCATGAGCTAGTACACACTCAAACACACGAGGGCAGCCATCCATGAGCACCATCACACACACACACACTGCATTACACTGAGCTCTCTCCATCACAAATGTATAATGTCTTTCAAATTAGCTTGCAATAATCAAAGCCTGTTCTTGCAATGATGAGATGTTGGTTCAGACAGGGAATATGTTAGGAATGAGAAAATCATGGACAACACAACATAGATTCACTCTTATTATTCCAACTGGGTTCCATTTTAATTCCAATCTAACATCCATGTTTGGTCGTTCCATACCCGACACAGCGGTGCTGGCCAAGTTGCCAGCTGTGTTTCAGGGCTAAAATGTGTTTTAAGAGCTGCTGCAGGATGGTAATGTGTTGTGCAACCTGCCAGCCCATGAGCATCCTGAGGCAAATGGGAGAAGCAGTGGTTAAAAAGCAGGCTTTTTTGGTTCAGAGCCAGGGAGTAATCTACCACATAAAAGCATGGCGTAACCAGAGGCTATCATATGGGATATTCTTCCCTAAAGACACTATTTTTCCGAGACCTCACATTATTTGGTGCCAATGGAATTTGGCACGGAAGACCTTTTTTTGGCAATTAACATTCAAAATTAAAAAGCACTTTACATAGCCATGTTAAGTAAATTAGCAAACAATAGATTCATTTGTCAGTGATGCAACCATCATACAACCACAGCAGAGTAAACCCTCCACAGGAAGAAGGAAAACAAGAAATGGAGTCTGACCTTAAAGACTGGAATGTGGTCTTTTTCACACATTTACCCACTGGTTTGAAAAATATACCTCTTCCCTGCTTGAGAAGTCTTTCATTTTGGCAATTTGTTATGTCAAATAAGTTTGCTAAGGAAACTGGACTTGGGTACAGAAGTCTGTGATGAATAGTATCCATTAAGCTGGAATCTTACAAACCTTAAAGTGAAAACATACCTAAAACAAGAGCATCATTAGGAAAATGAGCAAAGACCTGAACCTGGAGTGTTTCTGAGCGGAGATGAATGATGGCATCACACCTCAGTCCATTATAGACTCTATTTATACACAGGGACACAGAGGAGCAACACTAGTTAGAGGCTTCTCTCCAATTAGGTTATTACTGGTCTGGGAGCCTTTCTACTCAAGGAAATTTGAGAATAGAAATTGCGTCTTTAATCAAGCATAAGGAAATCTGTCAGGAAATCACATTATGTACCTCCTTATGCTGTATTTAAATTAGTATTACCATTTACAAATCGCATTACACGTATATTGAGTATAACTTCCATTTACAAGTTTGCGAATATACGCCTGAAAGGACATAATCAGAAATAAAAGTAATATTATGAACATACCTGTTACAGTACAAGGCACCAAGTTGTATATAGTTATATATTAAATATATGAAGTAAGTTGTACAGTAAAACATCCAATAATAACTACAACTGTTGCTGACTTGTGTACAAACTGACTTATTTGAACTTATACAAAATGTGTCCAACCATGCTCAACTTCAGAGACATATATAATTTTATTTGATGCCAGAACTCATGTTAATTTTCCTGGTAGATACGGAATATGTCAGTTAACATAATGTGAATAAAGCATAAACACATAACCTCATCTAAACATAGTCTCTGCAGTCAAATTGAATTTGGCAGCATCTTGACAGTGACTCCCATGATCCCACAGTATTTCATGATGTCATCAAGTTTAAACTATTATTATAGTTTTGATTGAGAGAGAAAAGATTGCATGCTGTTCAGTTGCATTATACACTGTTGGCCATAAATTGGTATAATTTTGTTTTCAAGCACATTCCTTTTTAATTCCTATTTATACACATCAGTATTCACCTTTGACCAGATGCAATGATTACATACTGAGTCCTAGTTACACTTTATCTAGCAAGAATAAATCACAGTCAGAATAATTTCAAGTAAAAATTATTGCAACTTTATGAGCACCAGTATAGTTTATTTTAAACCTGTTTTATTTTATAGCTTATAATTTCCCTCCAATCCCAATGGGAAGCTGATATACAGTCAGGTCATTTGTGAAAATGTTGTAATTAAGCTGTTTGTTTTTGTTAGGTACAGCCAGTAAAACTTGGTTCTAAAATTAGAGTAAAGTGTGTCCTCCATATACACAGTCTGAGTGGCAGGTCAGTGTACAGCCCTGGAATTCCCCACGCTCTTCCTCATCGCAGGACATGGTGGCCTCACTTGAAGTCGAGCGAGGAATAAAGGATTGCCTTCTGTATTTTTTCATTAGACTTTTCTTTTGTTACTGAATACATAAATCCATTGTGGCAAGATGCAATATGTATCATGGCGCTCCACCTGCGGACGTCTCATAATGGCTGCCATGTCCCTCCAGTCAGGGATGATAAGTGAACCCCCCGTGAATGTTAATGATAGTGATCATTCTGAACCAGCCCGCCTCTCCGTCTTCGCTCACAGCCTGGGTGTCACACGCAGGGTGGCAAGGTTCAAGGGACTAAAATGAAAACAAACACTGAGGGAGATATATAAATAAATAAAGAGGGAAATGAATGAATGAGTAGCCGAATGAATGAACATGCATAGCAACACAGACAAAAGCATAGGTTTTCTGTAGACACTATAGGTGGACACAGTTCTGGAAATGTTTTGCTTTATTTGTTTTTGTCATTTAATCCAAAAGCCATGCTACTATTATATTTTTATTCAGTAGTAATATGTTGGACTTATTTCATTATTTACAGGGCCAGTAAACACTGGGGAGCAGGTGGGTTCAAACAGATGTGACTGTTTACATGGCCGCAATAGTCTGGGCTTCATATCTGGTCATTGCTCGTAAATAGCTTTGACAACATGCACACTTGCAGGGGCAGACAAAGGCTTGACTCAGCTAATCAGAACTGACAATACTGAAATCACAATGAGCCTTTTTCTATCAAGCACTGTGAGTCAAATGGAAGATGAGTTTAAGTACCCTGGTAATCCTGACCAGCAACCAAACAACGCACATATCCTGCACGCTACAAAGATGTGTCCTGCCTGCTATTACATACGCAAAACCAAACCATATGAACAAACGTGAAATAGGAACCTCATTTAATTACATCCTCTCCCACGCCCAGTTCTCTGCAACTTTCTCTGTCTGTCTCCTTCGGTGTGTTGTGGATTGTTTTGACCAACATAGCAGCCTCTCCAAGCAACACACCCAGCTCAAGTAACAGGCAGGGGAGAAAGCAAACACGGTGTCCATGCCAGCTCATCCCCCTCTCTACATCTCACCGCTTCCTCCTTGTCTAACTTTGCCAAAGTCCTTGGAACTTGCCAAATCCGGTCATGCCTGCTTAGCTTGCTGGACTGATTGTGCCAGAAAAGAAAATAAGACACAGATGTATACAAACTCTTGGTGGTGCCAGTGGAGAGACAGCTAATGGCTTCATCTCGACCCTCCCATTGTTGCCGAGCACAGGTGGGGATAATTAGAGATCTCTCTCCCTCCGTTTAAGTCGATTCCTTTCCAGTCGTGACAATCAAAAATGGAGGCTTGGAAGCATCATCAACCCCTTTACAACATCTCAAGGCTGGACCCTGCCTACCAATGGGTTTGTGTTGGCAAAAATGGAGGACAGTCGAAGTTTTCCAGAGGGACACAGAGAAAACATCCCGCTGGAAAAAAACACCCCTCTGCTGTCAAGCTAAGCTGTGTCACTGAAGTAGAAGAAGCACAGGAAAACCACAGACAGAGTGTTGCATAGCCAAGACTAATCTGCTGCTCAAAACAGCTCAAGCTTTGTAAACATTAAAAGAAAAAAAAAAGACAAGCATTGGAAACGGAATACTTTCAAAAGTAAGTACACCATGAAAAATAGTTAGGTGTCTCAATCCAGATTGCTGCCTCATTTAATAATTTATGTTCCTGAACTCCAGATGTTTGAATGAGCTCCAGAGTGTGACCTCTGTCCTCTCTCTGCGAGACTTGTAATGAAATAATCCCGCTTGAGCAATTCCTGATGCAAAACGTAGTACTATCATGTAGCCTGTGTGCTTCAAAAGGCTCGAAAACCCTTTTTCCTCCGTTAGCCTGAGTGACAGCAGAGAGACATGTGTCTTCAGATGAGAGGAGGCGAGTCTCATTACGCCGTATTTGGTTGACACTGAGTGATTCAAGTGTTCCTGGACAATTCAGACACACTGATATAAAACACATTAAATGTCTTTCACAGCACTTTACCTGACACTGTTCATCTACGCTCATCTGTTATCCCTGACGAGACGGCTTTTGTCGCTGTTTTAAGTCTGGGATCAGGATATAGTGATGAGCGGTGAGTAAAAAGGAGCTGTAATGAAATACACAAAGAATAAAATAAGAACTTGGAGATCTAAAGATGTAGAAGCTTCGTACCCACCTATCAAATTCTCAATTTGGTTTTCAGAGACAAACTATAACTTTTGTTTATGGATTTAAAAAAAACAGTTCAGTTCTCAGCCTTAGTCTTGGAACAGTATAATACAAAATGTTTGGAAATATTTCACTGGAAATAAAGGATGTAACAAATTTGATAGACCGCATGAAGACAAAAGATTTTGGTAAGTTAATTGACATTTATGGTTGTTCTGCCATGGTAAAGTGTCTAAAAATGATATTTCTAGCTGCACGGTAACCATACAGGACAGACTTTAATATTATTTTGACATCCTAGATATAAAAAAAAGAAGACAGTAATACAGGGAGGCATGTATATGATGTACAGTCCCTCCAGGAATGACAGGCATGATGACACAGTGAACTTAGCAACCTGGAAGACAAACACCGTGACAATGAGGATTTGCAACTCAGTCAGGAATGAAACGAGGCTCCACCTTCAACATACATATCCCAGACATAAAATACTTGGATAGTCTTGAGTGCTAATTTCAAAAATGTGATTATGTAATTCATGCAATCACAAAACCAAAATTTATTTTTTTTCATCAAAACTTGTACTTAGAGTCAAAACTGCTACTTCTGTGAGTTAAAGTAAATTGTACCTGATCAGTCACTTACGTTTAAAGTGATGGCTTGTCACTTTGTCAGACTGGGAGCGTTATCAAAAAGCAACAAACTGGAGCCAGCACCCGGAACTGAGAGTTGTAAGTCCGCAGTCAGAAATTGTTAGCTCGCATTCCTCGTCTTTGACACCGTGGCGTTGATCCTCATTCTTGCTGCAAAGACTTTGAGGTGAGAATAAGGCGAGGACAGAGATACGGTGGAGGCGGTGATAGGGCAGGTGAGTGGAATGGATGCCAAGCCCAGTGGTCAGCGGGTAACAGGGAGAGGGCGGCTGTCACATCCTGCTGACTTAGCCAAGACAGATGAGACAATCAGCAACCCAAGGCCTGGACAGCTCTTCAACCCTGCCTGCATCCTGTGTTTGAGGGCAGCTTTTCACAACATCTCAACCTGAACTCACCTTTGCCTCTCTTGCACTGCACTGCAGAGTGAAACTGCCTCACAGGACACTTATCCTCCAAATCTTAAAAAGGTTCAAATTATTTAAAAAAGAAAGAAAGAAAGAAGAAGCAATAGTTGTTACATCAAGCTGGATCAAATATGTCACCTGGTGTGACTAAATGCAAAAATGCTTAAGCATCATCCAACTCAATTTAAGAAGAAACTGTTGTATGTTTCATTTCCTGTGTTATCTGATTTGCAGTTGAAGCAGGCAGCTGTTCAAGGAAAAAGCTCTGATAAAACTAAATGTGCATGAGCTGCTCAACACAGTGTTGCCAGATTGGGAAATGTTAGGTAAATGTTAAGTATTGCGCCAAAGGTTTAGAGTTATTGTAGTTTGCCAAAAGAAAAAAAGAAAGAAATCTGCCATATTTGGGACAAAAACTACAGATTTCTATTTCGTTTACAGCAGGAAAATGCAATACAACGCAGGTAGAAATAAACATTCTTAAAGTATAAGAAATTAAATTAATTAAAAGATATTTATGTGTAATA
This sequence comes from Siphamia tubifer, assembly GCA_020466265.1. Classification (NCBI taxonomy): domain Eukaryota; kingdom Metazoa; phylum Chordata; class Actinopteri; order Kurtiformes; family Apogonidae; genus Siphamia; species Siphamia tubifer. Next base: position 29,764,673 of record CM035791.1, on the reverse strand, counting down.
CTGGCCTGTAAATTACTGCACTAAGTAGAAAATATTCTGTTGCCAATTCAGGTGGAATATATTTAGACACATTTCTCTTTATTATTTCTACACAACAGTTTGACCAGATGCAATGATTACATATTAAGTCTGTTATACTTTATCTATCAACAATAAATCATGCTGTCACAGTCATTTCATAAGACGGTGTAAAACTATCTATTCTAACTTTTTGGACAGCAGTGTATTTTGCATATCACACTGATAAAGGATAAATTGACGAATGGAAAATAAAAGCAGAATCCATGTGTCAACTTCATTATGACAAGCATAACTGGCCAAGAAAATGTATGAGAAGCTGTACATGAATATCTATATTTACTATTATTCTGGTTGTGTTTAGAAATGAATTAAAATACTTATTACAACTACGAATACTAAGATCAAACACCGATCAAATTGTCATATATATGGCTTTATGAGACCATACATATTAGCTGTTGAATATATACTGTTGTTCATAAGGTTGGAATAAAATATTTGTACCTTTTCTCATGAAATGATTGCAACAATGTGATTTTTAATTTTTTTTTTTTTTTTTACATGTCTTAACAGCAGAATGTTACTCTGGTTGCCTTTTGGTGCGGAGCAAATTTGCTTTGCCAAGTGAAAACTTCATAACATATTTGAGGCTTGCCTTGGTAATTCTGTCTTTATTACATGTTTTGAATAACCACATTTTGATGGAAGGACATTTGGTGGTGGTGGTGGGGCGGGGGTCTCACAAGACAATATCATCATTACAAACAATAAGAAACATGGTAACAACATCAATAGCAACAACAACAACCAGAACAAGAACTGGGTAGAAAATGGAAGAAAATAAATCAGACAAATTAAATGAAGAGAAAACACATAATTAGAAACGAACATCACAAAAAACAACAGCCCAGATTATACACCCAATAAATCCACACAACAGCAGCTGTTCACATTAATCTGCTGCACCAGAGAAAAGTACCAGAGTAAAGCTCTACATTAGAGTAAAGGAAGGAGAACAAGGCAGACAGATTGGGGTGATACAGCCCCCACACCCCCCAAGGACCAGGAACCAACAAGGAGGGACCCAGCTAACCAGTGGTCACCACAGTGAGCCCCCCCCCCCCCCCCGAAGGTATCAGTAAAGTAGCCCCGAAGGTGACCAAGGAAGGTCCCAGTCGGCCACCTTACAGTGGACAAGCAAGTGACACCCGACACTAAACCTCCACCAGGGGCCGGTCGCCTTAGGGGGTCCACCCAGTATGCTGCGGGTTGTGATTTATTGTTGGTAAGTAAAGTATGACAGACTAATGTAATGATTGCATCGGGTAAAAAGTGATTAGTTATGTGTATAAACGGGAATAAAAAGAGGTATGTATCTGAAGACAAACTTTTTGTACAACAGTGTAGCTGCAACAGTTTAACTTTCTTTCCATAACAGTGGGAGTTGTATTTTGTTATGCTCTTTCATCCCTCACTCATTTTAACAATCTTTTAATAAGTAATATACATCTGAAAGTCACATAAAAGTCTTTATAATACACAAATGGAACATAATGAGTATAAATCAAAGTTTTGGTTCCTCTTGTTAGTGAGTGAAATACTAATGTCATGTACTGGACCGGTTATGAACACAAGAGTTTGTCAGAAATATAGAGTACGTTTCCTTAACACTAACATCAATAAAGGAGGTGTGAGACAGGGGCAACCAATCATCTACACCGTTGTCTCATTTGTTTGTGATAATTATACCAAGGTGTCACAATTAATTTGACAATGACACATATACATGCCGGAAACCACAACACGGTGCACCTTAGGCTCGACTTCACACACATTCCTTTTATTTCATACACTTTCTTTTACATTCATATGCTGCTAGTGATGACCTTAAAATGTCCCAACATCTGAAAAAGAGAAAGTTTCAGAGTAAAGTGTGTGTCTGAGTGTGTGTCAAAAATCTTCTAAAGACCATGCTGGACCCCAGGCCAGCTTCCAGCCTCTTTCCTAATTGCATTGATTTTTAGCACAGTAAATCTAGCTGTGTCACAATCTGCACTCCCCAGGCATGATGTAGTGCTCCAACGCCAGCCTGCACGTCTGCTCCCAAATTTGCTGGCTCAAAATTTGAACTGTAACAGTGTGATTAATGGTTAAATTAATTAATTGCTAAATGTATGCTAATTGTTTAATTGGTTGCCTGATCTATAGAAGATCATTTATAAATTAAATGAGTTGATTTACAAAGTTTATTGATTAAATGTGACAATGAGTTATACAGCTGACTACCTGATTTGCAATTTTCCCAATTACATTCACAAAGCTCTTTAAAGTGTGGTTTTGCAAAAGGTGCTCTATCCAAGTGATCTATACCAGACATGACACTCCTCTACTTATTTATGAAATCAGACAGCTGATAATGATATATTAATATTAATGCCAACTGTAAATTTTCATATTGCTCAACAGAAACCAATCCAAGAGCATTTGTCATTGGAAATCCACCTATATTTCAAAATTTTAATGCAAATTAAATTAGAAGTGCTCAGTAAGGTCGACTATGTGGGAGGATCAGGTTTTTTTGGACTGTGTGTGCTACAGGTGAATAATCATGTGAAGACGTGTCAAGGACAATTGGCAAAAGATTTATAGAAATAAACTGCACTTTTACATACTACTGTAGTTTTAGACTAATTGTTGCATTTCTGACATTTTATCTACTTATCAAGAGTTGAAAGAGACTTATCCGTGTGTTTATATTTTTTTAAATGCAAATAGGACAAAGTTTAAGATGATGGATTTTATTATTTCTACATTTGTTTAAGTACGATGTGAGGCTGTAGGATGAATAATCAGCATGAAGGTCTTAATTTGTATTTTATTCATGCTGGATTCTGCACTCGTACTCTTAATATCAAGGTTAATTTGTGTCATTTCCAAACTGCAAAAGTGTTGTATTACTCTATAAATATGCATATAAACAGTCCTTCTTCAACTGATTCAAACATTTGGTAAATAAATTGTATTTTTGTCAGGTTTTTTTTTAATTTTATTACATTTTTTTTATTTTTTTACAAAAATCAAGAGTTCAGTCCCTGTGATTTAAAGCACCTCAGATGCAGTAAAATACTATCTGCTGTCCTCCAGCTGCTCTTAATGGAATTTATCAGTTTACTTCCTTCAGTGTTTCGCCTTCATTTCATTACTTGTTATCTAGTCTTGTTATAGTCTAATCAGAATTCATGTATTTATCTCAACAATTTGAGACAGTATTTTGTTGTGTTTCTGTTTAGTTTCCTTTATATGTGTGTATGTGTGTGTGCGTGCTTGTATTCCTATCCTGATGGGGACATTGATATGTTTACACACTCACACCACGGGGAGCAAAATTCAGGTCCCCATAGTTAAATCTAACTAAATATAAATAAAGGTCCCCACTAGTAAAATAGAAATGATGTGGCCCTATAGATACATTTTGAAAGGTTTGAAGATGTTTAGTTTAAAATATATATATATATATTTATTTTTATGTTTTTTTTTTCATTTTGTATTTATGTATAATTTTTTTTTATTATTATTTTAAATATTTTTTTTACTTATTAATTCTTTTTTAATTAAATTTTCACTACTCAATGGCTACTTTGTCCTCATGAGACATGGAAACAAGAATGTGTGTGTGTGTATATATAATAATGTACTGTAGTGTGTAATTCTATGTAAGTTCTATATCTTTATGTCACTGTTTCGTTCTTTGTATTTAAATGGTTATGTATAAAAAAGGGACAGAAACTAAGTGGATGACTGTATGTCTTTGTACCTTTATCCTCTGTAACCACAGCGACCGGTGCCTTGGCATTTAGCATGTGCTGAAACTGGCCCAAGGATGATAAACAAAAACACATGTTCTCAGAGCGAGACAGAGTGACCCATCTGGGTAATTTGTTGTGGCCAAAACTTGTATGTGTGGAAGCATAAAGCAAAGGGTGAGTGTTTGCAAAAGGCCACTGCTGTCTGAATGAACACAGGAAGTCCTTTTCATGCAAACAGATAAGTTCCAAAAAATGAAATCCAGTTTTTTTTTTTTTTTTTTGCTGAATTCTCAACTGCCAAGAATCCTACCTTCAGACACATTCATCTTCTTTGTCTTGTCTCCCACCGTCTGTTTATTCTGGCATTCATCAGTGCCATTACTGCCATGCCCGTCAGTTCTCTTCGAGGAAAATGAAAAACAGCAGTCATTTTAAGGTGCAGGCTAAAGGTTAGTTCATGTAGAGGGAGGTGGGCACATCATTCCTTATATGTGTTTGGTTCACGCTAGTGGAATAAATCCTCTGTGTACATGTTATAGCAAAACAGGGCTGGAAGTTCATTAGATGCTCCTGAATTTAATCCATAATGACCTACTGCTACTTTTCTTAATTTTCTCTCATTCTTACTTTATTTTTTCTAACATTATCCTCTGTAGTTTGTATTTTTTTGGCATAAATCAAGTATTTTCACATGTTTAATTCACATAACATATAGTTGTTTATACATACTTTGAGTAAATTTAAAGCTAATTATATCAAAACACAGTAAAATGAAGAAAAGGTAACATTTTCAGCAATTATATTGCTAACTGACTATAAAACCATGTATGTATGCATTATCATTGATCCAACTTGATAGGTTTTATTGATCAGTCAGTGTTCTAGAGGATGACAATGTATCACGTTTACTATGGAGCCTCTGAACATATCTGAAAAGATGACAAACTGCATTTTACACCAATTATTGACATGGATTGATAAGATTAGTGGATTAACAAGTATTAAATGGTTTATATCTGTAGATGGTTTGTGTCACTAGTGGCTGTTTGGGTTTTTAAGGGTTAATATTTAAGTCGTAACAAAGGTCAGGAAAGGGAGTAAAGAAAATTGCAGCACGAAAATAAGGATATAATACAATGTTTAAGTGGTTGATAAAAGCCTGACTACACATTTTCTCCCACTGCCAAAGTGTCCTTTATCTCACACATGACAGTTATGAGCATATTTACCCCCTGAAAAATCTCTGCATGAAAGAAAGTCATTTTTTTCCCTTCTCAAATGCCTCATTAGAATATATTCATTCCTGCGAGTAAATGAAGACCAATTAGCTCTGTTAAATTCTCAAAAAGGCCACAATGGCAATAAAATGGAATGATTGTGCAGGTGGCAAACATTGCCTTGTCTTCAGGATAGGAATGCACTTTTGCTAATGTTGGTGATGTTGGTCCAGAGGTTACATTGGGAAGCTTGTGGTGATTTTTTTTTTTTTTTTTTTTTTTTTTTTTTTTTTTAGCTTTTTGTAGTTCCTCGGAGGTGATGAATGGCAATGGGTATAGTGCCAGTAGCGATGTCTCTAGAAGTAGCTTATTCTGTGCTGCCAAGCATGATTTATGACAAGAAAGGGAGGGGAGAATCTCTGACTTCACCATTTGCCCTCCTGCACTTTTCCATATCGTCCAAAAGGAGTTTGGGGCGATTGGATTGACATAGCAACTGCACACATCTGGTTTAGAGCTATAGCCAGGCGCGTTTTTAGCCAACAACCATTTGAAGGAAATAGGTGGAAATGGGAGAATGGAAATATGATGTGGCAAAAGAGGGAATACTATCCGTGACATACTTTTTTTTTTTTTGTACTTTTTTTTTTACAGTGTTGGCTTTCAGGAATTTGTTTTCAAGTCATCTATAACTCAGGATCAGAATAATGTGCTTGTGGGCTTTTTCATTTAAATGTCCATTATGGAAGGGATATATCTTCACAGCATATGTTCTCACACACAGAAATACTGGATGCTGACTGGTGGGCATTAGCAGAAATACACTCTCATTCAAATAACATAACAGTGCTGAGTGCAAGCTTTCTGTAGGGCATGTCAATTGAAATATTACTGCAATTGGCAAAAGTGGAAGAGTTATGTCTTTTTTTTTTCCCAATGCAGAAATAAAATCCATGCATGGAATTTATTTACAGTAAAAAGGATACAAAGGTGGTGCCTTGATTTTTCAGATTAATTTGACTTGACTGTTAAATGGAAAAGAAATTATGTACTCTAAACCCATAAACATATGCAAAATACTATAAACTGTGACACCTAGTGCTTCGTGTCTGGACCAAAAACTCAGATTTGTAGCATTTAAGTGGGATTTTGTGACCTTGTAGCCACAGGCCATTAGTCCATTCAAACATGAGTTCAGAAATTTACTTTAGTTTGTTTTTCTTCAGCCATAAAATTCTGATATCATCTGATTAAGCTACAAACAATCCTCTGTAATGTACAACAGCTATGATTAATTCAATGCTAATGACGTAACTTCTGATGTAGCATTTTGTTGTTCAGTGATGCTTTTAAGGACCTCTGTCTTCTTAAATAACATTCATATAAAATCAATGCGGTTAAAATGTTCAAGGAGGATTTGAGCACTGTGAGGATGAATGAGACATCTAGAAACTGTATTAATTTCAGCTGTATGTGGCGTCATATTTAGATTTAATAGAAAGTTTTTAATGAAGCAGATTGGAAAAGGGATCCTTGCCTCCATTACCAGATGATGGATAACTCATAAAGGTTAGCAGCCACTCATTAACACTCTCTTAAATTACGAAAGTACTTGCAGCTTTTTTTTTTCTCCACCTTTCATTTTTCCCCTTAAATGAGATAAAATAATATTGAGAGGATGAGTGTTGAATCAAGTCCAACCATAATTAAATACACTGAAGGGGTGAAAGTGTTCTCTAGTGATGTTAATGTTGGAAAATGTTGCTGGGTGTTAACATCATGCAAGGCACTTACGTTCCAACCACACGGCTGTCTGTGGAAGTGTGATGGATAAGTGGCGTGGATGGATGGACTTTACGGTTTTCATTGTTTGGGTGGATACTTCTGAAATGTAATAGGCTCTAGATTATTAATTGCCTTGTTATAAAAAGTCATGATTACTGTATTACTACTTTAATTACTTCATCAAAGTGTTTTAATTTATTACATTTGGTTGTGTTTAATTACTTTTCGAACTAAGCCAATAAAAGCAGTTAAGGGCTCTCTTTCTTCATCATAGACGTAAAACAGAAGCGTGACGCTAAAAATGCATGTATTAGAACTGGGTGGAAATTGAACATCATACAGTGTCTACTTTCTAGTGTGTATTATTACCACACAAAGCCAGGAGTTTTTGAATCTAGATTTGGACAAAAGGGGCGGAGCTGAAGGAATACAATGGGTTATGAGTGAGCTAATGATATGTTACAGGAGCTCACTCACACTGTAAAATAACTTTAATCTTACTGGAACCTGTGTGTGTGTGTGTGTGTGTGTGTGTGTGTGTGTTGTTGTTGTTAAAGGTACTGTTACTCAAGGTGCAGTGAGGATTATTCATCAGAGGTGGAAAGTAACTGAGTACAAGTACTTTGTTACTGTACTTAAGTAGATTTTTTAGGTATCTGTACTTTACTTGAGTATTTATTTTTCTGGAAAGTCTTTTACTTTTACTCCCTACATTTTTGTACAAATATCTGTACTTTATATTCTTTATATTCACAGAATAGACACGTTACTTTTTCAAACTACACAGATGGGACAATATGAAAAATACTCAGTGAAGGAGAGGAATTGTGACTTTATATATCATAGTTATATGACTTATCTCACAATTTTGACTTTTTGTCTCATAATTTTGACTTTTTATATTATAATTTTGACTTTTTATCTCATAATTTTTTTACTTTTTATCACATAATTTTGACTTTTTATTACATAATTTCGACTTTTTATCTCCTAATTTTGACTTTTAATGTCACTATTTTAAAATGGAAAAAAACTTTTTTTTCTACTCAACTGTGACTTCTTTTTTAAAAATTATTTAATTCCTGCCCATATCCACAATACTGAGTACTGTGACCTTATCAAACACACTTTTTACACTCACTTTTAAATGCTTTATTTTGGATACTTTTGAAACTTTTCCAATTTTTCCTGGTTAAATAAGTATTATTTCATTCATGGGGAAAATATTTTACTTTTTACTTTTGTACTTTACTACAATTCAGAAATTGTCCTTTTTTTTTTTTCTTTTTTTTTTTTTACTTATACTTAAGTAGAGGAGTTAAATCAGTACTTCTACTTTTACCAGTGCATTTTTGTCACACAAGTAGCTGTACTTCTACTTAGAATGTGAGTACTTTTAACACCTCTGTTATTCATTTTCAGTGGATTACAGTTACATTTTGTAACTTGTGATGAGCACAAGCAACTACTGTCATATGGACATACTGTAACTGTGACCAAGATGTGCATTTATTTTGAAACTAATGAATGACGAGCAGATCTTCTTTACAACTCTGCATTTCTTTTTTCAAGACAATTTGTAGAATGCAAAGTGATGAGGTAATGTATTTTTTTATGTTATGTTCCACTATTGTTTGAAACTTTGGTAAGTCAGTTTGTCGTGTCCAGAAGGTGAACAGACTATTTTTTTAGTGTTACTCACAGATCAATGCTCTAAGATATATGTCCAAATAATATACATTTGTTGTAGCTTTTCCGCAAAGTATTCAACCATTTTCACTAATTACTTCAGTCTACCAACATCTTCATTGTTTTCCATTAGCAGTTCAGCACCAGCTGCTCCAGCCTTTAGCCTTCATAGCACAGAAACTGCTATAAACCACTACCACATGATGACATCTGGGGTCACATGATTTGTGTTTATACAGTCATATTAGAAGACAACCCACAAGCTAGAAAGATGAGTGTCAGGCTTGTTAGACAAATAATTGTAGTCATGGTTAACCTTTCTGCAGTAACAGGATACTCAAACAGAGGGGGATGTGAGTAAAATAAGTCTTTCTGCAGGAAACAGAAAGAAAAATATAATGAACTCAGTGCCCAGAGACAGAGTTCTGATCATGGTAGTAGACTTACAGGCACCTGTTGACGGCATGTTGTATATTGTAGGGTATTTTTGAGAAATCAAACAATAGTAAATTCTTAGAAAGTTGGAGTTTCATGGTTGATGCATGTTCCAGGATCCAAAATCTCCCACCAATCTTCATGTTTTGTACTTTTATTTTAAAACTAAAATTATAACAAAAACAAATACAAACAAAATTATGCTTCTAAAATGTCCACAAATGTAAATTAAAATGCATGAGACTCCACGATATGTTGGCACAATGTGCACAGTGAGAAAACTGTGAGGTTCCAACCTTCCTCTTGCCGTGTCAGTCTAACAATGGCTACTGGGAACCTTGTGCAGCAGTTCTATATTGATTAAAGGCCCACTATGTAACTTCCCATACTTATTCTAAATCCACATTTTTAACGTTGTACATTAGTTTTTAACCTACTTTATGAATGATATCAATCATGAAGTTACAAAATATAAAAAATATATTGTCAATATCAAATTATAAAATCAAATATGATTATCAAATGCAAATAATATTGGGGCAAATTCAAAACTAATCATAAATCATAATCCTTAAAAGACATAGCACAGGTTATCCATGGTTTAGATAGATAGATAGATCTTTATTTTGTCATTGTAACACGTACAACAAAATATAAAATCATAAAAACAGTCATAAAAACGTTAAAAACTAAAAGAGCTAAAACATACATACATGCATAGCCTACTTTTTGTTATGCACAGACCCCTAATTGCCCAAGATCCATATTCAGTTTGGTACATATTGTTTTTCTTGGAACATTGAGCTCAAACGGTGCATGTCTCTGTGTGTCCTGACTCAACAGGACACCGGCACCGGTCAGCCTCTGCATCCGAGCAGTGCCATGAACCATGACTCCAGAACTGCAACAGGTGATTGTAGGTCTACTCTGTGTAGTGATAGTGATATGTTATTAGTTTTAGGTGTTCATGCTCCCACTCAGCATGTGTCTCTGTAAGAGTCAAACCCATCTATCACACACAGTTTCTCATACCATTGCTTTTCAACAGGGTTCAGAGTTTGAAAATAGTCTACCATATATAAACCATGAACTGTCACTAATAACCCATTTAAAATATCTTATCAATGATAAAGCAGCTGTTAAACATAGTCTCTCACTATGTTGCCTCCACTCTTGTCTTCCAATATATCTGTTTACTTCCAGTATTGATGACATAAATAGTAGCTCTCTATTCGACTTTTACAATTGTCTTGTTCCCAAGGGTCATTTTAATATCCAGGCCCTAATATGAACATTAAACCTAAAACAGAACCATTTCAGTGTCCCCTTACAAAGACCTTAGTTTGTGACTGAAACAATACTCTGTATAAAACACATTACTGGCACCACAGAGCTAGACATGTGACTTATGCAGAAGTGTTTATTAAATGTTTGACAGTGCTACAACAGCCACAAGAGCCAAATGGACACAAAGAAAAGAGTCATTCCGTACCTGTGTAGAAGGAAAAGGGATAACTGGGTCTGTTTTCCTTCCTTTTAACTCCCTTGGTTCTGTCCATTGGTTCAAAACAGTGTCTAAGGTTTACCCATGTTTTACCTCCCATTCAGCTCTCCTCTGTTTTTTTCTGTCAGTCAGTCCAATTCCAGTTCTACAGCCTCTACCATAAATAAAAAAAATCCCTTTTTTTTTTTAGGAAAAAGGACAGATCTTTCTTTTCACTTGTTCAGCTAAACTGCTAAACTTTCCCAGTTGGTGTAGTGTTGTCATATACACATACAACCCTCCTCTGTCCCACCTGATCAGGGAAGCTGAGAAATAGCATTTGGAGGGAAAAAAGCCTATTTTGCCACCGGTAATCTAATTGTTTATTCCATGGTCCTCTAGAATGTTGTGACAGCTCTCATTCACTTTGAATTGACGTTCCCAGTATTCTGCGGGCAGATTTCTTTCCATAACCGCCCGCTGTGCCATTAACGCCTGCTGCCAATAGCAATGACTTTTGTCACTTCAGAGTCACGGTACCATATCACTCTGCAGGTAGTTCGGCCACTTTTGAAGTAAATATTCGCTACGTTGTAACGACTATTTTATCCAATCTGTTAGAGTAGTAGCACTAATAAGCTGTAATAACCTGCAGAATAAGAATAAATAGGATAAGGTATTGCATCGAAAAATATTTCCCTTCGGGGCAGAACAATACAATACAATCCTGTGAGCAATACATTATCCCTTACAAATGATGGTCAAGCATATATGTGAAAATGAGACTTAGAAAATCACTTTTGAAGTCTTTAAAAATAAACTTTATTAAGCGTGTCTCGACAGGTGACTGACGTATACAGACATGTCAATCAAAGTCTGATGCAGCAGGCATTAGTCAGATGAGACACTAATAAGTCCTGAAAGAAAAGGTATTTATATAGTATATATATATATATATATTTTTTTTTAATATGTACATTTAAGGGTATCTTGGACTTTTTGAAGCCAGTCTCAGTGGTGTTACAACTTTGAGTTACATCTACATTGGCTTCCTTGTGGAGCTCAGTTCCTTACCCTAAGTGATTAACACAAGACCTCACAACCTAAATTACCTCCATTAAATGTAACCCTGATTAAATGAGCCATGGTTGACCTGGTAGATGTTAAAGATACAAGCTCTGAAGGAAGGGGAGAAGACTCCCTAAAATGCACACCCTCCTTTTGTACCTCTATTCACTCAGTCCAAATCTAAATGCTTTCCTGCAACACCTGTCCTACAAATGGTGCTATTACCAGGGATACAACAGCAAGGCCTCTCATGGATTTTTAATCTTTTAGCGCGCTATTTTTTAAATTATTTTTATTCATTTATTTACTTAATTTTTATTATTTATTTATTTTAGTGCAGGTTAGTGTATTGTTAGTGCATCTTGGTTTATTTATAGTGTATATCATGGTATTCTTAGTGCATTTTATTTTATTGTGCAGTTTTAGGGTATTGTTATGGGTAGCTTTTTATTGTTTTTATTTTAATTTATTTCATTTTATTATTTTTATCCTTATTTATTTTTTTTGCATTTTGTTTTTAGTGCAGGTAATTGTATCTTTTATGTATTGTAGTTTAGTTTCAGTATATTTTATTGTTTTTAGAGCATGGTATTGTTTTTTTTTAGCACAGATTAGTTTGGGTATAATGGTTTTAATTCCAGGGATATATGTAACACCAAGTCCTTTCACTGAATTTTTCAATATAAATGACGTGACAAAATCTGTCAAGTCTCAGAATAGAGCCATGGCTGATTGAATTTGATCAGTAATTGGAATTTACACCCGTCAATCACAAAGTTAACACCCCTATCTGCCTGAAAATAACAAAAAAACTGGGATTAGTTAAATCTGTGCCACATGGTAGATTTCCTATAGCCCAAAAACAGTCAAGTGGGTCATATTCTTGTTTCTTCTCATATCATTTTAACTACAATATGATTATCATGGAAATTTTGCCAAGTGATGCTAAAAAATGATCAGCATTGCAGGGTTACAGTGATAAAGTAGACATTGTAAACCTCAGAATGATCACTGTCAGACTGATTATTCAGTATAATGTAACTCATTTTAAAACACAACCAACAAAGTCAATTAACAACATCTTCTTCACAGTATTATTTCTATTTTGTCTTATCAAAAATATTCAAATATAGTAGAAAGCACTTTGTGATCAAACAATCTTATGTGTCATAACTGTAATGGATTACATTTATATTTATTCTGCAACAAAGCAATGCTATTGTCATATAATTAGTCACCAAAACAAGGAAAAAAGTTTCAAGATTTATCTAAGGTAGCAACATAATTAATTTGTATATGCGGATAATGAGGTAAAAAAAAAAAAAAAAGTATAATATCCCGACAAAACCAGGCGGTGAATTATTGTTTTCTATTTGTAAACTTTGAGAATATATGGCTTTGCATATATTTTAACCTGTCAGGTTTATTCTCATGGCAGGTTAAGAACTATAGTAGAGACAGAAAAGGGAGACAGGGGTAACAGAGCATCTGATAAAAATAGAGGTCATAAGGTATTCTTCATTTCGCTGAGTGCTACAGAATTGGAACCACTTGGGATGTTGGTATATAGGACACCCGCTGCTAAAACACCGCCATGCAGCACCATGATTACGACTTGATCCCTCCTCCACTGAAAGCTCATGCTGGCGGAAATCAAGTACCCCGAGGCTTACAGCACGCAGCCCAAGGCCTAAAAGGTAATAGCATGAAATATAGATATGGAGGTGACAGATGTTTACAGTGCGTTGCGAGATGGCATTGAGACACAACACAGTGGCTCCCTCCATTGGAGAGGAACCTGATGAGTAGTATAGTAAAGAGATGGAGTGATATAGGAGGTGCTCCGGCAGTGTTTGCAGGCAGATCATTAGGGCCCCTCTTTAACTCAACCCCCAGTGACAATCTATTGCTCTCCTCCCCTGTCAGCGAATCATTATGGTCTGATCATTAGTGACATCGCCACATGCCCATCACTCAGGCTGGTGCCATATTGGCAGATGAACAGCCTCTGCCCCAGGCCCACTAATCTACAGACTTCAGACAGTGGAGGATGAAGGAATGTTCACAGAGCATCAAAAAGACTGGACTTAGGCTTTTCACTCAGTTCACATGTAGAACTCAAGTATTTTAGTGTATTGTTGGGTTTGGTCGACTATTTACAGCAGGGGTGTCAAAGTCATTTTAGTTCAAGGGCCACATTAAACCAAATTTGATCCGAATTGGGCCGAACCACTAAAATAATAACATAATATACGAATAATGTCAACTTAAAATTTTCTTCTATGTTTTAGAGCAAAAAAAAAAATTTAATTATGTGATGAAAATGTTCACATCTACCAACTATCCTTTAAAACAATGTGAAAAACATGAATAAATCAACACTTCTTCAGAAAACTAAATGCAATTTTTAACAAGATTATGTCTCAGTTTATCATTTGCACGTCAATTACAACGTACAGATTATTTATTAGTGGATCTACAAATACACAAACATTTAATAACAGGCAGAACATTGTTAAACTTACACTTCAGACATTTCAAAATGTTCATATTTGTTCAGGTTATTCATGTGTCTTTGTTTTTTGTGAAATAATAGTTTGTTTTACTCTAAATGCAATAAAATCACATAAACATTTTTAAATGGGGCCAGACTGGACCCTTTCGGGGGCCGGATTTGGTCCCCGGACCGCATTTTTGACACCCCTGATTTACAGTGAATATAATTTTCTTGTCAGTAATCTGTAAAGGAAGCTGTGGTTTTGTCAAAACAGCAAAGACACAAACCTCCCAACAGCGAACTATTTACTACTGTGATAAAATGTAGCTTTAAATTTCCAAAGAAATGATATTTTCCTATAAATGCGTCAATTGAATATCATTAACAATGAGTCATTTTTATTGTCATGCTATTGCATTCTTTAATATTTTAAAACACTCAAGTATTTTTTTTTTTGTTGCTCTTTTTTTAAACCAGACTATAAGAAGTTTATTGCTGTTGTTGTTTAAACCATTACATATTAAGTTAAGGAGTTTATGCATAATCAAATCTCACCTACACTGTTTTTGATTTTCATTTGTATTCAAGGGTGATATTTTTGTCACTTCAATGTTAATTAGCAGCATTCAATTACGTTGTTGAAATTACACTAATGATGTCTGTGACTTTTCTTTCATAATTATTGTGAATAACTCTGTATCTGTCATAACATCAGCTTTACTTTATAAACATGTTTTCCTTCAAAAACTTATGTTAAAGTCTAAACTCTTGCAGAGATGCATCTACGTCTTAGGTTTCCAAATAACTTAAAGTGAACTTCGGAGAAATTAGTTTAAGATGACTTGCAAGACATTTGAATATTTCCATGTGATTGAATGAAGCAGTCATAGAAACATGATGTACTGGGTTTGAATATTTCACAGTCAAAACATTCCATTGCTTTGGTGCAGATTTGATGCAGGCTGTATATGTGATGCTGCCATACAGAGTGGAGGAAGATCATTTGTCCAGACTTAAAGCTATTTAAAAAGGAAACTGTTTATTAAGAGGAAGCATTTGTCATCATCTATCAAAACACTATTTTCTTAATATCATAACTCAAAACTCAAGCGTTTAACTTTGGACTCATGAAAATCACTTACTTTACACGATAATGAATCAAAACGATATGTCAACAAGACAAATATAGAGAAATGTAACTTATTAGTGTTTGTCAAAAAAGATATTTTAATATGATTGTACATTAAATGGGTTTCATTTGTTTGTTTTTGTTTTTACTTTTATTTTCATCCATGTTTGCCTTAAACAAAGCAGCATAGATCTCTGTCTAACATGTACCAGTGCAAAAAGCAATTAGCTTTGAGCATAATGTTATGATTGATTTCATGTGGAGGAACTTGTGAGATGCACCGAGCTCTGTGCTGTATGTTTTGTGATGATGATGCAATGAGAACAGAAATGCTTGGCCTCTGCTCTGTGACCTGTAAATAATTGATAAATCAATTTTCTTGACGAGAACACCAAATAATGAAGCAACGCAATTCTTATCAATTACATTTTCGTCTTAATTGTTAACTTCACTTAGCACAAAGCTGCACAGTGAAACACCATGCCATTTTTCAATTAAAAGGTCCAGATGTTTTTGGAGGCTTCAGTAGACACAGGCAGTTGTGAGAAATGCTTTATCTGCATTGTAATAATCACTAGAACATCAGCTCCAGGCTGCATTTACATACTCATGTTTTATTCCAACCTTCTTTCTAATGCACCGCTTAATTATACTGAGCGCAGACAATGTCAGACCCCCATAGCCCCAAATTTATTATTGCACTGTGTGAAGCAGCAACCATCAAACCTAGTACCCTCATCACAACATAGCACACTCATCACAGCTCCAACACTATAAAACAGAAATCCTGTTTGTAGCACTGAGCATATATCTCATTCCCTGATATCAGTCCTACAAAATAAGAAAGCTAATTGTTAAAACATGACAAAACTTAAACTGAGCTCCCACCTACAAAGTCATTTTTCTGCCCTGAGATGAATGTGGAATATGTCTAATGCTGCTATTTATTTATGTATATATATATATATATATATATATATATATATATATATATATATATATATATATATATATATATATATATGTGTGTGTGTGTGTAAAAAAAACCCATTTAAGAGCACAGGGTGCTACATTACGTTTTGTGGTTGATTCTCAGCTTTGACTCTTAAACAGCCTGCTCATATTTTAGGATAAAAGAGACATTCCAAGTGCACAGTACATAAAAAAAATACTTTTTATAGCAATACGAGCTGACATCTCCAGTTTGCTAAGGTCACATGTTCCGTTAGAGTGAGCAGGGAGTGGATCCCCCTGTATATCCAACAACTCGGCCCTGCTATACACCAATCCTTCTGAGGACAGCGAAGCATGGAAGAAATATTCTTATTTAGATGAGGACTCTGTGAGGGGCATAGTATGGCATAACAGAAGACGAATACAATGTACTCTGGCATGCATTGAGAGTTACTCCAATACAGTCCCCTTTACAGAAGGCAATCAAATCTGGCAGTCATGTGTAAAGATACTTATCTGCCCGGAGAGGATTTCAACACCATATTTCTGGGAGAAATGGAAATCAATGCTGACAGCAGCTTGTCAGTGTTATATATTCAGAACATCTGATCTCAATAGAGGAACTTCCCTGAAAAAAGGAAATAATAAAGAGATATTTTGCACTGAAAGGTCAATCTTTCTATGTTGTGAATAAAGTTAAAACACACAGCGAGCACTAAAAACTTGATAATGCTTCAAGTATTCAATATCATGATGAGACCAGATATTTCAAGAAAACAGCGATCTTACAGGCATACTCTTACCCACTTCCCATTTCATTTTGCCTCAGGCAAGCTCTCACTTTTGTTAGAAATTTGGCACATTACATTGGCTCACAAATTAGATCTAGCATATTTTTGATTTCATAAACAAATACCTCTTTTTGATATGCGTTTTGAGATACGTTGTTCGAGACTGATTTGTACTCCCTTGACACATCTATAAATTCAGTGTCAAAACTAACAATGGTGTTGCCTTCTGGGGACTTGTGAAATATGACAATCCTCCAGTAAAGAGTGAATTTGGCATGGACATAGACACTTTATGAGCTGGTATTCTTGCAAATGTAGAATTATCGCCCAACCAGTGAAATGAGTTCACAATTCCAGCAAGCGGCGTTAATCAGATTTTCCCACCAGAGCTGTAGTTCATTGTCATTGCTAATGGAGCCTCCTCTGCAGGTTGTTGCTCTTCACTAAATTAGTGTGAAGTCTTATCCCAAAAACATTGACTAATACTGCACTTAATCTTAGAAACTCTCAACTCCCATGAAAAATCTCATCTGGAATGACACTGATGCATCGGAGCATTGCCCCGCATTGCATTCATCATGTTCATGACAAAATTAATCTTGATAGACTGAAACCAAATTACACCTGAGTTCTCACCCATTGCTCACCACAACCATTGAATAAATATTTATTGATGATATGTGTAATTTCTCCCGCACATAGTAAAGTTGTTTAGTGCTGTAGAAATACGATAAAAAAAAAAATAAATAAGATATAAGGAACTTTCAGGGTGAAATACTGATTTCTTTTTCAGTTTGAACTCACATAGAGATGATGCTCCCGGGCAAAAAGAGAAAAAGAGCCATAGGCAGTTCCTCAAGGTGGAAAACTTAAAAGACTCTCCTAAAGGCGAGCTGAAAATGAAACAATTAAAAACTGGAGCATGTTTCAGTCAGTGCCTCACCTTGACCATGTTGGATGGTGGATTATAAATGTTTCAAATGTGAACCAGCCACATGAAACATACTTTAAGCTATATCTTATTTTCAGAATCTTTTTAAATTCTGATGCTGGTAAGAAAAGACACGAATCTGTGAAACCTTACAATGTTAGTACTTTCAAAATGTACTCATGGGAGCTACTCACAGATTTAATCACCGAAACTGCCTGACTGACAGAAACAAAATAGAAAAAGATTACTGTTTACTATTTATCAATAAATAGAGCTATTAATTAACCCAAACCAAACAGAATTAGACATGAATACAGCACATATATTGCAATAATTTGTGGATATTTTCAATAGGTCTTCTCCACAATCATTCCTCTTTTTGCAGTAAACCCTATAATTTTATATTATTATAAAGAATTGAAAAATGAGCAGGGTTTCCGTTTAGCTGGCTTCATAAGCTATGCAAATGATCTCTCTTCTCTCAGTGAGAACGGAGGGAAAAACACCCATCTTTAGCCCTGCCAACTAAAAACAGACATGCACAGCTCATGTTATTTATCTTCCAAATGAACTCATTTTTCACTACTAATTAAAACATGTTAAGATGAGGAGGAACATAGAAGAAGGAGAGCATTTGTTTTGAGTTTCTGCAAAGTCATTCATTTCGACATGTATGTTTGGCTTCTGTTTAAAGAAAGCAAAGTGATGTACGAACACAGAGCAAGTTGTTGTCACTAATGGTGAGAGGGAATCATTTGTATTGCAGCAGTGATGCTGACACACTACTCAGATTGACAGGGTTTAAATATCAGGAGGTTTGTCAACTTTCCCCCCCCCCTTTTCTTAAGAAATAGATCACAACGTTGTTTCTTTAATGTATCTTAATCTATTAGGTACATGGCAAATATGTTTAGATTATGGGCTTTATAGCTTTTTGTTCATGATTAATTGAATAAAATGATGGCATTTCACAAATCATCCCTTTAATTAGGCTGTAAGCGTCAAAGTGACGATGCCGCCTCTGTCTGAAAACATGGTGATGGGGGTGGGGGTGGGGGGTGGGGGTGGGGGTGTACCAGCCTGAGCTTCAGCAGGGGCCGGGGGCCGTTAGTGGGCTTTGGTGGGGGGGCGTTGGGGAGAAGGGAGTGAGGGAAGCCAGCGCAGCCCCAGGCAGCCTGTGCTGCACACCCAGGTGCTATTGTCAGCTGGAGTCCTGCTCCAGCTGCTCGCCAAAGATTGATTTAATTATTTCCATTCCCTCTGTCCCTGTATTTCTTTAATGCTTTGTCTTTTCTACATTGTTGCCTTCTAGCTTTCCTTCTGTATTTTGGCTCCATAATGTACAATCTAAAAGACATATTGTTAAAACTAATATTCACTTTATACACTATTGAAATTTTTACATGGAAGAAATCTGATTCTTTATAAATATAGATTCATTTTAATATAAAATAGATAACCAACATTTTCTGAGCTAAATTTTGACACTCTTATCACTTAATCTATTTCCTTTCATTCGCTTCATTTTCACACATAATGAGACAGATTCATTTTATAATTACAGATGTGCTGTATTGTTACAGTCCATAAGTGCTGAAGGAGATTTCTGCTCCACTCGCTGAGTTTGAGGTCGTAGCACTTGTGTTATCAATTCCCAGTGATTTAAATTACTAAAGTTCTTTTTCTCTTATCTGATCTTTTAAAGGGCAATGAAAAGGCCCATCTTTTCACTGAAACCCATCCTCAATCACTGTTAATGTTAACTCCATGTACACATAAGAGGGCTGATAAAGAATCATTAGTCTCGTTAATGGAATCACAGGTCCAATCCCTCTATCCTTTTCTATTGAAAAGTGCTCTTCATTTCAAAGTTGTTCTGCTTTATTAAAGCTCATTACCATTTCTCTTTTAATAAGCACTCTTTAAAGTCATTACCTGCAGTGGAGTTAAAGGCTCAGCTATTAAAAGGTTACTTTAATGTGAATAATGGCTCACCGATATACTCAAGTTAATTACTATTGGATACTGGTTCTAGTTTAAGCTAATGCCTAAACCTTAATGAAAGATATGTCACAGCACAATGAAATGGCAAAAAATTGTTCCTGATCAACAGGACTATTTGCGCTATCGCTCCTCACACAGGCAACACTGCTCCATCTTCACCTCCAAAGCTGCCTTCCAATACACTGAGTTGCATATTTAATGTGTGCTTTTTTCTCAGTGCATCAATAGACACATGGTTAGCATGGATAAATGTAATTGAAGTCAATCTTATTAACGTTGTCTTCATCCATCATTTTTCCAACATTATGTCGCAGTAAAATATGATACCTTCCTTTTATTCTTTTGGAACAGATGTTTATATTCTTTCATTAACAAACAACCTGCAGCTGCAGTGCAATAATTCCCAAGATGTTGTAAGTGATGTGACATTTCAAATACTGTGTGTTTATACTGTTTTTTGCTCAGCAACAGTGGTTCTGCCCCTGAATCATTGCATCATTCAAGTCAACAAATTAGTGCAAAAGACCCTGTCAGACACACCAAATATGCACACATATAACAAAAAAAAAAAAAAAAACAAGCCAGAAATGTCAAGTCAAATTATACAACGTTCAGAATTCACCATAATACCGGCCCCTCATTATGACACCTTTGAACTCTATGTTTTTTGCCTCTTTCAGGGCACAGGGTCAGGCGATGAAAGCAGACCTCTCCATTTCAAACAGTTTTAATTCACAAGTGAAAGGCCTAATTGCAGTGATCTGTGCAGAAGGCCAAAGGTAAAGGCTCCAGAGAAACATTAACCTTGAGAACTTAGTGCAGCACACTTTCCAGAGAATTTTGCAGCCGGAGTTGGGGAGGGGGGGGGACTAAAAATGTGGAAGAAATTTCACCAACCATGGCATGCGAGGTGCTGCTGCTGATGTTATCCCTCTGCGCTCCTCACAGTTAAAACAAAACCTCAACACGTTCACTTATGATCACTAACCTTCTACCAACCCTCCGGGAGACTGACACGGTAATTACTGAATTTTTAGGTGCACTCTCTGACACGCTGAAAACCACTCAAATCAGCAGTTTTCTCTAATTCACATATCATTGCGAAAAAAATAATTATAGCCACGGTGATATCATCAGTTGACAAATTACACATAGTCCTAATTGCTAAAGAGAAAATTCCCTTAATGTTTAATATATTAAAAAGAAAGCATCATTCTAAAGCTCCCCTTTTTTTCCAATTTTTTTTTTTTTTCTGGAGTGAAATATGTGTCGAATTCATGCACAGAATTAATGTCTACCAAATGCACCACATTAGCATTTTCCAGTGATACGTTTCCCTCTCTCTTAAGGTCATGTGGCTTTAACAGGAGGCTTAAGTAAGACTCATGTGCATGTGTATGACCCATTTCATAAATCCCAGCGCCTCCTCAGTGAGATAGTGGATACTAAATGTCACAAACCAGTGGGTCATCTAATCCCTTTTCCTCGACAAACTGCATTAAAACAATGATAAGGAAGAAGCAGCGGTTGCATGGGAGGGGTGGGTGGATGGGTGGGTGGGGGAGCTTCACCACGTTAAAACACTCTGATGACAAAAAACATTTTCCATCATGTCAACAACAAACGGTGCATTCATGAATAGGTTTGTTGAGATGTGGTGGACAGATGTTGTTATAGACACTGGTCTTCATGGTTGACAGATTATTTGCAGAACTTCAATGTATCTTTGAAGCCCAAGGGTCGCCCACTGCCAGCCAAACAGAAATGGCACTGTCAGAGAACGGATGGACAGGCGACTTCCAGCAAAGAACGGCATGATGAAAAGACACAACATTGTGTCTTGATCAAGAGCAGGGAGGCTTCTATTGTGCATTGGCTTTTAAGATCAAATATTTCAGAGGGAAATTGGCTCCAACACAGATTGTATGTTGGTGTATTTCATAAATACTGTGCTCTATGTTTCAAATGAATGCTTTTTCTAACAAGACGAACGGGACACAGACAGACATATTCACGTGAACATGTTTGAAGAAAACTGACAATAAAAAAAAAGTAGGATCTAGAGACTTCATAGATGCTAAAAATAATGTTAATAATAATAATAATTTTTAAAAAAACATTTATTAAGTTTCTCTTGATTACACAAACTACGATGACTGCTGAGATGTACCTGATCTTTTTTGTACTTTCTTTTTGGTTTCATTTATCTTTTCTTTGATGCAGGACACACCCCAAAAAAAAAAAAAAAAAGGACAGTTATTTGTGCGAATGGTCACAGCTTGTCACTAGTCAGACATTAATGAAGTCACTGATGAGTTGTTAGGTGCAATAGGATTATTTTCTGTCTAGTCTGTTTTTAAGATAAATAATGGATGACAAATAGAAAAAAAACCAAAACAACTGCTTTAACTGCTTTCTGGCAAGTGGTGTCATAGCTTGTCAAAACTGTGATATTTAAAGTAAACCTTATTACACTACGTACTGCTATAAAAGGGGATTTTAAACATGTAGGCATTTCTATATGCATATGAATTTCCACTTTCTACAACCTGGAACTAATTCTAAAAAGAGTGCCTTTTTCACATAGCTCATAATTTTTTCATTTCAAGTAATCTGGTAATTTTTATGCTGCAAAAGTAAAGGCATCATTTATTAAAAGTAACACTAAGATCTGGCTCTAGTGAATGTATTTTCAGGGATTACAGAGAAATTTTATGTCATGTGCAAAAAAAAAAAAATATATATATATATATACAAATTTTTTTGCCTCCTTTTGGTAGAGGTTCATTAATTTTTATCCAACCGGGGTGTTTGTTTGCACCTTGTAATTCTTTCAAGCTCCAGAGAGTATTGATATGATACCTCTTTTAGATAAGACAAGCTATTTCTGAACAATGCACAATCTACTGCTCATACTACAGTCTTCTCTTCAATTGAGGGAAAAGATAGTAACACTGCACCTCCATAAGAGCCTCATAAAAATAATGAAACTGTGATGCTGGCTGCACTTTCTGCTTCCAGCAACACTACATTTGAACTGTATGTCGACAAAGCAACAAAGTCATCACTATCTACAGCAAGCGCTTGCATTATGCTGATGAATGGAGAGCCCTGCCAGATTACTTGATTTGATAAGCAGTACAACCCATCGGTAACATAATACATCACAAATTGTTTTGTCAACAATTTATGATACCATTTATCAAATGACCATCGCAGTGGGCTGAGTTATGGTGTCATAGCTGGCATAATGTCAATACTCAAGCTGAGTTGAGGGCAGTCTGGCCACAGTGATTTAGACACACTACACTATGACCTCTTTGGAGATTTTCTCTTCATTACCAGGCAAATTGATGTTGAAGAGAAAAAAAAAAAAAAAAAAAGTTGTAAAATTTAATGTTTAAATCTTTACAATTAAATATATGAAGGGGATACAGCAAGTGAGATAAAATCCAAAGTCAATGTGGCGGACATATAAAAGTTCAGTGGAGACTTTAAATCTTGCACAGAGAAATAAATATTAATTTGAAAAAAATTAAAACACTTTTTAATCACTGCTTCTAACTTTCATTTTCTATCACGTGACGCACCTCCTTCTGGCTTTTTACTGCATAAAAGTTTTTTTTAGAAATCTCCAAGTTTTACGACGAAAGTCTTGCAATCCGTGTCTGATGTTATTTTGCTCTTGGGAATCAATTTGGGTGTCAGCCTGGATGACAATTAAAATGTAAAGCCTTAAAATGCCTCCTCCAGTCAATCTGTGTCTGGTATTGACCAGAATATATGGCCCGTGTCCAAGCCACCACCAATGGCCAATCTTAAAGGTTACTGCAACCACTACATGTACCCACATTAACAGGACACTCACCTCTCTGGGTTTATGGCCTGTGTAATAATTTTAAGCAAAGAGAGAAGTGCATTCAGTGGAGACAGTAACAGCGAGAGTCGAGGGAGGACAAGTATAGTATGATTGATCGTGGTGAGCAGTATAGCTGTGTACCTCTCACCTTCCTCTCCTGATTACTGCCTGCTTCTGATCTCTCACATCTGTCTTGACTTCCTAAAGAAACAGATTCTTTAGATATGATACTTTGTGCTGTTGGGATTACAACTTCATCAAAAGGTTGACCTTTAATGCAACATCCAGCTTGAAGACCTGTCCAGTATGACCGTGGTGGGACATTTGAGCGCTGCCTCTGGAGAAAGCTGAAGTATTGATTGAGGCCACTTTGATTTTTGTTGTTTATGAAGAGGAGCTGCTTCTTTGGGATGTTTGTCACCAACATTTTTCCGCTCAGTCCAGACTATCAAACCACACAGTCGCCAGATTAATTTACTCATGTCTAGCAAATTTTACATGAGATGAATCAACTCTCCAATTGTGCCTTTAACATTCTTAATGGTTTATTAATTTACCTCCCAAACTAATGCTTATCATTTAATAACCACAGAGGGAGTTAACATCTCATTAGCGGACATATCATTGCCTACATTGTTACCTATAAAGCCGACTACTCTGTGTGAAGCAGACGCTTGATATTTTGACCTTTGATTATCAGACACATATATGGGAATTTTTAAAGGCACATTTTATTACCATAACAAAGAAGAAGCAGATCCAACAAATATTCAGGCTTCATCTCTCTGGTATCTCTGTAATGAAGACAAAGTGCATGCATACCAGTGACAAATACCGGGAAATAAATAAGAATAAAGTATCCAAACCAAATGAAAGACGGTTCATAATTGGGTTAGTAATGTCTCTGGCACCGTCTGCTTGGTCATTTCCTCCAATCTGCCTGAGCAACAGGGGATCATACAGGCGACACTCAGACCAGGAGGTATTTCGCTGTCGTGTGACAGGTTGTCTTCACAACGCTACTGCATTCTTTTATCAGGACTCTACCATCATCAACGCCATTTGTGACAGAGGGACGGAGCTCGGAGAAAGACGAGCACCATCTTCAGATGTACAACGCGAAGTGATTTCACAAATCTTTTAATGATTTGTGACCCCTTTGTGGACAACGAAATTGTGAAATCATGCACCCATAACTTCTCACTTAATCTGTATTACTCTCATCACAACAGAGCAAGCCACTCTATCAGTAAATGCTAATCTCCTAATTAACAAGCTAATTAGGCAATTACAGCTTTGCAGAAGGATGCCTAAATGAAATATGACAACACAGTCACATTCTACAGCACCTGTGGGTCTTTTCAGATGTTACAATGAGAAGCATGATGACAAAGTGTTGTCTCTACACTCATAGGTGCTTATTCTTATGCCTTGCTTAGTTCATTTGTACAAATATTTTCATTTGATTTATCTTAATGAACAGTACATGTGGAGACAACTTGTCAAACACATTTATATTTATTCATTCATTATTATTATTATTATTATTATTTGCTGGTATTATTCTGACCTGGTTCATTTTTAGGACTTGTTTGTGCTTTTAGAAGTGTTACAAATCAATGCATAGACTCACTCCTTGGTTATGTAAACTCCTTGGTGTTACTGTGAAGAGCTGTCATATATGGAAATGAATTATGTTGACATATGACTGAAAACAACAGTGAATAGGCTCGCAATGCAATACAATGAAGAATCATGCACTGCAACAGAGGAGAGGAGCCCGAGCTGTACCTTTGAGCCCTTTTTGACAGGTATGTAGTGTGACTTGACAGCTCAGTATTTCAATGATAAATGCAGTAGTCCTGGGACTCCCATTCACTAAACTCAAGAGTGTGTCGCTCCAGTACTTCAAGGTCAAATGAATGAGCAGAACCACACAGCCCTCAGACATGTGATTTATTTATTTATTTATTTATTTTACATAGTGAAATTGTCAAATATATTATTCATTGAGGTGTTGTAAATGTCAATACATTACAGTGACATACTTTTAAAAAATTTAATCACAGCACATTATCCAATAATATTTGTATTAATTTAAGTAAATCTCACTAAATGCATTTTTTTTTTAAATGTAAGAGTATTTTTTTTTCTACTTTAACTCTGAGACATCTTGAAACACCATCATCCCAGACCCTGAAGTGCAAATGGAAAACTAGACAGGTGACAACAGGGCACTGAATACTGGTTGATTGGATCTGGGCTTAAAATAAAATGTACCCCCTTCAGTTGTTCAGCTCTGACTCGTTTCCTGGGAAAAGACCACTTCATATTGAAGATTTTTTTTTTAATACTAAAATGATGACATGTTAATATCCATTTTTACTCACTGTGTTCAGAAGTAACATATTTGTCCTGCATGTAACAAATAATGAAATGCTTTAGGATTGACACTGGTCACATGATGCAGCTTTTGTCTGTTCTCTTTACATATGCACAGGTTAAGTTCATCATTCACACGTTACATCTGCATTACATGAGCTTGTATCCACTGGAATAAAACAAATAATGTGACTACTTCCTTATTCTCTTTCAAAGTAATTCTCCACTTTTACTTAATCCCTGTCTCATCCTGCAGAGGTTTTCTGTTTTACTTTTACTGAGTATGACAAAGATTTTATTTGACATTCTATCTCTATAGCAGTTTCTCTTTTATCCCACTTTAGTCTTTTTCTATTTCATACAAGTATTATCTCTTTTTTTCTAAAAAAACATTTCTCTCTCTAAATCTAACCCAAAGGCATCCTGTGCTAAACACTAAAAGTTACAGAGACATGTAGCCGTGATATATTTTTCCACAGTATGATGTCAAAAATCAAAAGTATTAATTAAAAAAATCTACTGTGTCACTTTAAAAGTTTTTAACTAACAATAATGTACCAACAGAACATTTTTTGTCAGAGAATAATAATCAACAGGCTGAATAAATGGCCTGTTCCCAAAAAGAGGAACTGGTGAATTTAACTTTTTTTGCAGGAGAATTGTTCACCACCACCAATAACACCTGTAAGTGCAAAAACGTATTGCTTTCTCAGCAGAATAAACTCTGGGTCATGAAGATGAAAGTTGTCAGGACTCCAGTTTCTGCTTGGCTCATCAATGCACAACCCCACAAAAAGAAATGTCACCAAATAAGAGAGAGAGGGCAAAATGTGTTCAGTGTATGTCCAAATGGAATTGAAGTGATGAAAACATTGCACATTTCTTGAAATAATCTTAGACTTTCATAAAAATAAAAAAAAGGAACAAAATACACAGGGATAGACGAGTACCGTAGATGTTTCACCGTGGTCATAAAGTGTTATCCTTTTAAGTTCAGATTACTACCAAACATATTCTCTGTTTAAAAAAAAATAAAAAATAGCTGTGTATTGTGTACAATAGCTGTATTGGTCAAATCACCCTCTCAAACACTAACTGTGCTTCTGTTTTCCCAAATAAATTCTACACACTTATCATGAATAAACCCTGTAATAAAGACAAACTCAACAACAATGGTCTTTTTCTTTACAAATCCTGCATCTAGTTACATATAGTAGCGGCACACAGTATATTTGCTTCCTTGCATCCAGCTCAACAACTTGTCTGCTACCATAGCAACTGCGGAGCAGCACTGAGCAGCGCCGCCTGTTTGTGCAATGGATGTCACTCGTAGCAACGACCAATCAGAAGTTCCCATCCTTTTGTAAGAGCGGTGTGAAGATGGAGGGATGGAGTGGGTGGGCTTTCAGCATCATGCATCTGCCAGTAATAGGACACACGGATCGTCAGTCTTAGTCATTCTAGCCTGGGATTGGTCGAGGACCTTTACTTTCCAATAATATAAACATGTCTACTGCTTGCCTGGCTTGAACCAAGGCTTACAAGGGACTATGCAGTTCTACATCAAACTGTATAAAAACTCTCATTATGTATTTGCCTGTGTTGTAGCAGGGGTAAATCTTTATTATTTGTAGAGAATATGCACATAGCTGCACGTGCACGCGTGAGGAAACGAGGATACCCTGCAACCGCTGCTGCAAGAAAAAGAGAGGGGACTCTGCCGTGCTTTCATCATTATAATCACCATCCTAAGTACTAGCTCTTAACATTTTGTTTTTCGGTGTTCAGGCGAGAAGTGACAAGAATATAGACCCCTCCTCTGCAGGGCGGAGCGTGCATTTTCATTTCGTATTTTGTATTTTTTTTTTTTTTTGTATTTTTTTTCTTTTCTTTTTTTTTTTTTTTTACCCCTGTTCCCTTCTCTGACACGTCTGCACTGAGTGAGTGGCATTGGCACACTGTCAATCGCTCACTACCGCTGCCATCAAACAACATAAAACACACACAGGCAGAGGCTGGAGCTCATAAATTTCAGCAGGGCAAGATATTTTTTGCGCATCGCCTTTATACAGCGTTGTACCCTAATTAATTTCTTCTCGCGCTTGCTTTTTTTTTTCTAAAAAAAAAGAAAAATCCCAACTTTTTGTACATTTCATATTTTTATAGTCACATTTGGACACCTATGCCGTAGATTGTGTGTGTGTTTTTATTTTTTTTGAAATACTGTCAATTGTTGCGGGAATCATTTCTGCACATTTATAGTTGACAACACCTGCAAGCCTAAGAATTTTTTTTTTTTAAATTTGTTTACATGTTTCCACATTGGATATTTTGTTGCTGGTGATTCGCGAGGAGGATTTGGACATTTTTGGAAAGGAAATGCGCCGGGAATCCCAAGAAGAGCGCTAATAAATGAGAGATCACCAAGGAGCGTTTCTGTCTATATCACCCGTCAAAATCCCAGAGAAAAGACAGATTGGCATGAGGATTCGTGCGGGATACGATGGACACCGACCGTCAATTTTGACAAAGAAGTTTTAATAAGAAAAGAACGATTTATGCATTTTTCTACAAACACGCGTTTTGGCACTTTGGACCGCGCGTAAAAAAAAAAAAAAAAAAAAAAAAAAAGCGAGAGGACAGCAACAACTTGGACACAAGAATTACGCTAAACATCATTTATAGTCTGCATCTTTCAAAAAAGAAAAGGTGTTTGGTCCACATCGGTGAAGAACCACACACCCCGTACATCTATTCTTGTCTGCGGCATATGCTATAGCCCATTTCGTATATGAGTTTTTCAATTTGTGTGGCTCAGTGCACAGACTCTTTAGCGGCTAATATGGACGATCAAGCCCGGATCATGCAGTCGATCGGCGGTGTCAGTCTCGCTGGCCACTCGGTACAAGGAGGCATGGCACTGCCGCCTCCACATGGACACGATGGGACAGACGGAGACGGAAGAAAACAAGACATTGGTGACATTCTGCATCAAATAATGACCATAACTGATCAAAGTCTGGACGAGGCGCAAGCAAAGTTGGTTGATTTATATGTTTTATTAACTTCGCACTCCAAAACATTGAACGCATCATTATAGAGATGTGGCCCGTTTAACTTAACTCCCTCATGCATAACAATAGGCTCGAGTGTCTTTAATGATAATCCCACACAGAGGTGCATTTACTGCCTCAACAGGGCTGAAACATGACAAAGTTGTCTGTGATGGAACCAGAGTGTTTATTTTTTATTATTATTATTTAAATGTGAATCCGAGTGAGGTTGAGTTAAAAGTTGCTTTGCACAATGTTCTATAGTTGTTTAAAAATGCCATAAATCATCAAAACTACAAGTGGTACTAAAAGTAAAATGTCAGCAGACTTATTTAATCACTACAACTGTATATTAAAATACAAGACAAAAAAAATAATATTTGTCTAATCAGCAGAAAGTGACTTTACTTTAGTTTGAGACACCTATAATAAATAAGATTTGAGGAATACTGATAGACTGGAGCAATAAGAATAAGGTAGTGATAATTAAAGTTAATGTCTTAAATTATGTCCTTGTAATTGTTTAAAATGTGTAGCAGTGAACTTATTTCACTATTTTATTTTGTCTTATACTGAAACAGGAAACATGGACTGAACTGTCACAGAATGAAACCAGCACTCTTCAGCGTTCTCTGTGAAATCAAAGAAAAAACAGGTAAGATTCATATGCAAGTGTGTAAGAAATATTTAAGTCAAAGAAAGAAGGAATATCAGAACTTATGTACAATTGTACCTCTCGGTGATCTTATGGCAGCCAGCATCCAGGTTACAGGGGACCTCTGCCCAAATCAATCAATCATTGTTTTTAACATGCCTTTGTGCACTACAGAAACAGCACTGTTGTCAGAGCACAGGTGATTTTTTTAAGTCAAGCTGGTTGTGTTTTTATAGGAGCATTTTTTCCATCACCTTATGTTAGAATTTAAACAGAAAGGGAGCTCCAGCTTTCAGTCACCCTACTCTGGCACTGAACAGGATGGGGAAATCCCGTAGCATATGCTTTGCATAGTTCAGATCACACAGAATTCATGCTTTATAGACTAACAATTATGACATTTAATATAGAATATAATGGCAAACACATGTTCAATTAATAATGCACTTGTCAATGAAACTGCAACGTGACTCTCATGCTTTCCTAAAATTGTAAACATTTACTTTAGAGGATGTATATATTGAAGCTTGGAGAAGAGTTGTTTTTTTTTTTTTTAAGACTAGTATTTATTTAATTTTTTAATTTTGTAATTTTTTAATTGAACCGCATGACATGATTACACTTACATCTGGAATTTTTTATGACCATACAAGATTGGAAACTTTCTGCATGCAAATTTATATAATAGCACTATACACATATATTTTAAGATATAGATTAATTTATAATAGTTTTATTCCATCTTTTTTTTGTAGTGGTTATTTTTAATAACTCAAACTCTATAGTATATCAAGTGCTTACTTCAGTGGAAAAGCATGTTTTCTCTAAATTTTTCCAAATGCTTACAAGACACTTAATTTAACTGATCAAATTAATTTTATTTTCTAGGAAAATATATTTTTTAGAGTCTGTATTTATTTTGTACTGTATTTACATGCAAGTGTAATTAGTGTTAATGAACATTTTTGCTTCATATATTCAAGTTGTGGGGCGTACATTAAAAAAATTATTTAAAAAAATCATTTTTGAGGCAACAAAAATGAGAAAATAATGCTGTATAATTTAGTAAACCTGATGGTCTGTCAAATGTGTGACCTTTGTGCGTTTTATGAGGAAATAGGCTTAGGGGAGATCATAAAAGTTTATGAACTTCCCCAACACAGGTGGCGTCTGCAGAGGCAGGAGAGGGTCCAGAGTGTATCCGAGCTGCTCTGCTGTTTGAGCCTGTTGAGTTCAGACAAAGCAAGAAATAGAGCAAGAGAAACAGAGGACACTGGTCGCACATGATGCCAGGTTCTATATGTGCGTGCAGTCACTGATTTCATGTGAAAATATTTTTACATCAGTGCATATGTTAAACATAGTCCAGCATGAAAGTGCAACGACCCACTTTTTTAAAATGTTAAACTTATTTTACATTTAGGGAAAGTTAGAATTTGTATCTTTACTTTGCATTTGTGACCTAAATTAGACTTCCTGGTTCGTTTGTTGAAACTTGTCTGATGGCTCCAGTGGGGATGTTTCAGGCTCTGGAGTTTAAACACTTAAATTAACATTATGAAGTGGATAAAAATGGCCATAGTATAAAATATGTATGCAGATGTGAGTGAGTGCATGTGCTTCAGTGTGAGTTTCAGAACGAGACGAGGCAGAGGAAGAGAGGGAGAATGAGGTTGTGTGTTTGTGTGTGTGTGTGTGTGTGTGTGTGTGCATGGTTAACCTGTGGTTTAGAGTCACAGCCTCCCCCTCTTAGCCATTGACAGAGCTCAGCTGGTCTGGTGGCCTTGTTGACCGGCCTGTTTTTCCAGCACACAGTGAGCCTTTCACTGGCTCCTGTAGCATCGTTCAGAGGGCTTCCTTGGTCCTTTCATGTCCCCTCATATGGCACAGGGACTGCTGTCTTTTAGCCATGGGATCCAATGGGGATGAAAATTACTTTTAATAATAAATTTGAAAGCAGTCCAAGAATCATCAGTGTAATTACTGAGCGCATGTATCAGTTATCCAGACACATTGTCTAGTGAATGGATGAATAGTGCGGCTAAGGTTCGACTTCAAAAGCCTTAGATGTTTTATTACACGTTTTTCATGAAAGTATTATTTTGGGATCATGGTGAGGCCAAATATAGGTGATGAGAACAATGCTGAGAGTTGATTTTATTTGTCTTTTGAAAGACAGGAAAACAAGTGCATTTTGTAGTGATATTAAGATATTCTGAAGACTTTTAAGGCTGTTAAGAAGTTTCTGGCAATCTTCTGACTGCTATTGTGGAGCTACAGCATATTTCTGCATTGCTAATGCCCTAGAAGTATTAATTCACTTTGATATGCTAATTAGAGAGCATTATGCAAGAAATGAGATTAAGTGGCAGCATGAAGTCATTTGCCTGTCACTAAATTGAGTGTTTTTAGCAGGAGGGTTTTTTCCCCCCAAATTTCCTTGGTTTTGCATTTAAATAAGCTAAATGTGAGATTTGGATGACAAGCGGTGTTCTTTGTCCTTCAGTCTATTATGTGTTTTTATATATATATATATATATATATATATATATGCAATTAATTTTTTATTATTTCCGATCATTTTCCTTTCTATTTTAGCACAAAGGACACATTCATGTTGTACCTTTTTCCCTTAGGCTGTATGAGAAGACAATGGATGCATTCAGTGAAAATTGCCTGCGATTCAGATGAGTTTTGCAGTTATTCCTCTGTGCTGGGTTTGTTTTATCCTGCTGGCTACTCCCTTGTCTTGCTCTCATGCTTGGAAGAGAGGCTCACAGCAGCAGCAGTGGGAGCGGCAAGAATAACAAAGGTGAAAGATTACCTCCATATGGTATTTCTGACCAGGAAAAGAGAGGTTCTGTAGCAAGACTCCTCTTTGATGTGAGGTTTAATCAATAGAAAGAGATTACAGAAAACTATTACAGGCTAAATCACGGAGTGCCACAGAGAGGCTTAGCCCTCTCCACAGCTCTCTCAGCTGCATGGCGCTTCTTTTGGCTGCGTATTGACTTGTTGTTTTCCTGACCTTTGACTCGTCAGGTTCAGAAACGGGGGGTCTGGAGAGGTAGGAGAGAGAGAGAGAGAGAGCGTGGCAGATTCAGCCTGATAAATGCTCCGATCCAGTGTTTAAAACAGTGGATTAGGGAGGGACTACTCTCACAGTCCGAGCCAATGTCGGCATCCTGTAGCACAGATTTGATTTGTCTTCTGCCAGCCGCTAAACATGCTTTCATCTATGTTTATTAGTTTGTCTATGGTATATGTAATGTTGAGCTGAGAAGACTGTGTTAACTAAATACAGTTCAGGATGAGCCTGTAATTAACCACATGCAAGGCTGACTAAAAGCATTACCTGGAGTAAATAGAGTTAGGACTGAGGAGGTAAGCATTTCTGAAATCTACAGGGAACATTAATTTCAATGTTCCCTGACATAGTTAATGAGCCCTCTCATTCCTAACGGGTTATTATTATTATTAACACAATTATTATTAGTAGTAATAAATATGAGCTAAATGTAAGCTTTTATGAGGTCAACATTTATTCAATACACACATTTATTAACAATACCTTATATATAAACATAATGTAGCCTGTATAAAAAACTATATATGTGTAAATTAGTTTTGGAAAAACCTCCAGTAAATGCCTGACAGAGAACAGAAAGCTATTCAGCAGGAGAGACAATTGACTTTGGCTGCTTTTTGTCTCAGAGAGCCCCAGTGATGCGGCTGCAGTGACTAGATAGTGTTGTGCCGAATGGCTCACACACAGCTGGGTTCCTGACTAGCTCAATGGCAGGGCCACTAGTGCTTCCTCCTCTAAAGCACGAGAGGGACCGGGAAGATGTGCCTATTATCTAAGAAGCTCCCAAATACCCACCATTTCCCATCGGTTAAGATGAAAACAGGGAGAGCCAGACAAAGAGGAAAGGGAGAAAAGAAAGAAACAAAGACTCCATATCAGTGTCATTTGGAAGGCTAAATGCTTTTTTTTGTTGTGGCGATAGATACCTTTGTGCTGGTGCTGTCTGGTATCTGTACAGCTCCTCAAATCTGGTTTTTGTACTATGATTTAGTGCTGTCCCTCCATCTGCACACAGGATAACCCATCTTGCACATCTCCCGTTCCCCCTGCATAGCTTGAAGCGTTTTCTACGGGCTCCTGCACGATCAACAGCTCATAATTGTTTTTTGCACATACGTTATGCAAATGAGTCTTTATGGCAACTGGCATAACAATTAGCATCCTCCAACAATATTTTAGTAGGTTAATTGCGAAATTTCTGAATTGTACATCTGAGTTGTTAATTAGGCATGACAGAGGTGGTGAAATAGTTATCTTCAGGCAGTGGCAGCCAGCAGAGGCTGCTTGGGATGCAAAAAGGAAGGATTGATTGAAATTAGTTTACAGCAGAAGGAGCAGGGCTGCTGGAGACTCTTTGCATGCCCCTCTTCCTTTTTATGGTGTCTGTCTGTCGCTGAATATAAAAATACAAACATGAGGAAGCAGCTAGTTTGAACGTTGACCCCCTGTAGAAATAGATTGCACTTTTGTGTTGATTTGAAGACACGCCTGACGAAAACAGAGATGTGAACGATTAAACTTGTTCTCTTGTCGGGGCTCTGGCATGAGTTAGCAAGATTTTTCTTTAATGCATCAGTGGAGCTACACTCTTGTCAAAGCAGTAAAAGACCTTTGACCTTCCAGACATACCCCAACCAAATTTTCCTCTTTCAAGAGTTGGATTCTGTACTACTTTTAAGTGACTTTCGATATCCTGCACTTTTTATCTGACAACTAAAAAACAGATTTTATGCTTTGTGCATATTAAAAGTAAAAAGTAACAGCAACAGAAATAAATTAACTTCTGATGCACTTCTGATTATGATGTAATGTTAAACACTGCCCTTTTGTTCCATAGTATGTATTGCACTGTGCATGATATGCTCGCTTTCAACTCCAGCTCAAATGTATTCAGGACTAAAAGATTTGTGTTTTCACTCTCCGTGAGTCTCCTGTGTCATGATGTTCATTACTGTGTCACTGGATGGCCAAGCTATGTAATGCCATAGAGCTGGTTATTAGTGTAAAAAGGGTTAGAGTGAAAGACTGGTGCAAAGCAAGTCCTCTCTCAGTAATGACTCTGCTATTTATAGGTCCGTATTTCATTAGCTCTAGTGTTTCAGGGAAGAGTTTTCCTCATGGGACAATAGACACCATGATGTTCATTTACTCTGTACACATTACATGTGGACAACTAAATGACCTATCATTTGTAAGTGCAGGAACAATGAAAACAGTCATGTTTTCGTCACTCGTTTTGTTTTCATTCAGGTAGCCTTTTCTGTAATTCAACCCTCTGATAGATATACTGTTACTTAAATGTTTTGTAGACCCTTAAATGTTTGTGCTCTCCATGATCCTTTAGCGGGTGTGTGGTTTGTAACTCCTACAGGTGATGGATTTTGTAGATATAGTGATGCAGGAATTAGCAACAGAGCGGGTGTGTAAATATTTGCATTTTAAGTCTCAATTTGAAGATTTCACACAGTGTAGAGACAGACAGCCCTGCAGACTGACACTTGTTACCAGTTTCTATTTGTCAAAACAGAATAATTCACCGTCGTCACTTTTCTTTTCTTTCCCTTTCTTTTCTTTTTACCAGAACCTTTCATAAAAACAAAAAAAGGGGGAAATCTGCACTGTCTTTTCCTCATTTACAAGCATGAAAATGAAGTCCCTCTTCCCATTGTTCCATATGCCATTGTTCCACATGTTTCATACATTAGAATGATATATTGAAGGCAGAAATGGGAAAAAGACTGCAATGCAATGAAAATTTAATCAGCGTCTTCTGCTGCTTTAATAAGGCAAATAATTCTTATTGGCTGCTGTGTTAAGATTTCTAATATTTAATTCATAACAAACCTTGCATTATTCTGCTTTTGCCCTAAGACAAGCTCCACTCTGCTGCCTGCCAAAAGGCAACCATGGGGAAAAAGATGTAAAAGGAACTGCAAACTGAGCATTTTTCTTTATCAGTTATGGCATGATCCCAACATTTTTTATTGATGATATTTTTGAATCTAAGAGTATACGCAGAGTAAATATAATTAATTGTATTTCTGGAACTGATGAGAGAAGAAAAAAAAAACAAAACGTAAAAACGTATGGCCCACTCACTACCTGGTGAACAAATATCCAACTGTTTGTAATTTTTTCAGAGGTCAATGAAGTTTGACCATTTACTAAGCATATCATCTTTTATTTTCTTAAGTCCTTGAAGTTCATTTTTGTGTCTGAAGTAATGGAAAGATGGCGAGGGGCCAGAATCTAGGTGCTGGCTCATGTTACAGTGAAACGGTGGGCCCTGTTTTCGTCTCTCGGTGAAATGGCTTAATTGGTGTCAGAGCCCCAGGGATAAAGGCCTCTTGCTCTGAAACACAGCCACACAGGCCCTGTCTTCCCTCAACCAGGAGGAACGGCCGGCGTCTGCTGGTGAATGAGGACTAAGCTGTGGCATAACAATACCAAATGATGTTTGGGATGACAGAAATTAATATGCGCTTGCTCCCAGAAAGCTATGATTAATGATGCCGAGCAGGGGAATGCTGTCCCTCCTTTTACTCCTCTTTGATGGGGACTGAAAAGCAAAAAAAAAAAAAAAAAGGCTGGTTTCTCCTCTCTTTAGAAAGTGGAGGTCATCCAGAGTACATTACTGCTATTCTTCTCTGGCTTTTTCCTCAAGCGGGAGTCAGAAAAGGACTGAGCGTTTGTAATGAATTTTGGAAGGATTCACTAACATGGAGAGGTAGTGTATTGTTCTGAGGTGTGTAGCTCAGAGACACTAACCTGCATAAATAAGAAAAAAAAAATACCCATGATTTGATTTGAATAATTTCATGTCTGAATATCATAATTCCAAACAATTTTTTTATAGAACATGTGTAAAAGAAAAGCTATTCATTTTATTTTCCTGAAAAAAAAAACCCACATTTGTAATTTTAATAATTCGAAACTTTGCAACTAATGCTCTTCTTTTTATCTTTTTCTTCTTTTCTTTTTCAAATTTTATATACACACACACACATTGATTCAAAGCCAAACGTGAACAAAATGGTGGTGTGCTGTTGCCATGATAATGATCTGTATCTGTTGTGTCCTAGGAGGAGACACATGAATATTTAATTGTGTCTGCTAGAGAGATCCCCAGACCCTTCTGTTCATTTCTTACTTTCTCTAATGCGTTTCTACGCTCCCAGGTACTTCCTCTCTAAGTAATGGAGAATTAAAGCGTGCATTAAAATGATATAAATTGCAATGTAAGGGATTTCTAAGGACATTTGTCTCTGCACAATGCGATGGAAATTCAAATAGCAAGTTTTGACAACGGGCATTCTGCTGACACGGTGTATTTGTCTCATGTTGGCGTCTCAAATAAGCATTTCCTCTGTCAAAGTGATTGATATGTATTAAGCATGCACTTTTTACATCATGGGGTTCTGGAAGATGATGTGGGTGCAAGGATATGAGTTTTAAACACTGAATGAGCTCCCCCTCATATTGATCTATTTGTGTTCCCGGAGTGGCAGGTGCTATATGAAGACTGTGTCAGCTTTGATTGTTTGTGTCAGTGATCCGAGCCGACACTGAGCTCTCTTACTGTTCGTCACTGCACTTGCTTCCTCTTGATGAATGGCAGCACACAGCACAGATCCACAAAAAACTCATGTCTACGCTGTCTCACAAACGCTGTGAATCAGCGCTGGTCTTCGGAGTTTATTTATCAGTTATGTACACCTGGATTTTTTTTTACATTTTTGCAAATTTTTTTTTAAAAATTCACATGCAAAACTGCGGGACATACCTGTTTTCTTTACAGCGGATGTCATGGAGTGTTTTTCTTTATGCAATTAAATAAAGTGAAGCTTGTTATCAGTTATGCAGGCAGAGGAGGTGTGGTTTGGTTCCATTTGTAAATATTCAAGATTAGTTCTTAACCTGTGTGTGTGTGTGTGTGTGTGTGTGTGTGTTAGCAGCTTTGCGAGGCTGTGGTGTGAAGGTGAGGTGCGTAATGCTCGGAGCCTCTGTAAGTATGCAGAGCACGGCGGGCCTCTCGCGGGTGCTGAAGGAGAGCATGGAGTGGCAGAGTTAATTTATTTAATGACTGAGCATCTTATATCTCCCCAGCCCTGATTAGAATCCATGCTTGATGAGGGAAGCGATAGAGGGGTGTGCACTGCCCCTAGGCCCTAGCACGTACAGTCATGCTTTTCTTTTTCTTTGGGTTTTTTTCCTCTACCCTCATTCCACAGGGTTTTGTAAGAAAAAGAAAAGACAGAAAAAGGGAAATGCATCTATGAACAAGATAATTTCCAGATCTGCATACTTTGTGATTATGCCTCCACTTGTGATGATTTTCTTGCACATTGAGAGGAAATGCAGCGCAGAAGCTGATTAAATGTGTGTGTTTGTGTGTGTGTGTGTGTGTGTGGCATGCTCTGTGATAAAGACGAAGTGCTCTGGAGCTCTATGAACGTGGGAAAGCCAAACAGAGTGTGTCACTTTGGCAGCATGGGCTGTCAGCATTGGGGAGCTGCAGTTGTAAAAACCATGACCTTCCTCTTTGCCAGCATGTCTCTTGCAGAGCCAAAGCGCTGCCCTGTAGATCTGGGCTGGCTGTGGGAGGGAATACAAACACAGAGAAAGGACAGACAGTGGAAAAAACCCGTAAGAGCCATAATTGTGAAGTGGGGGGGGGGGCTTGGTTGAAGTAATGAAATACTTCTTGGAGCTATAATGACTGAGAAGGTGAGGGAGGGAAAACGAGAGGACTGGCGAAGAGGGAAAAAATACTCTTCGGCTTCTAACATTTCCATGAGCCATCATCAGTAATGCCGCAGCAGCCTCACAAACCAGAAATTATTTCTTCAGGCGTCGCTGTCAAGTGTTATTCAAATAACACCAGCCTCACATTTGAATAACAGCCGACATTTTGAATTAATTAATCAGACAAGATAGTCTGGGCCTTTTCTCATTAGTCTACAGGTCAGGCTGGGGAAGATATATGCGCTGGTGATGATATACTTGTCTTTAATAGTGATTTATGGAGATTTTGGATTGTACTCGATTTGTCAAAGGGTCTGGTAGCAGAAAAATAGGACAGTGCATATTTCATTACCTAATCTTTGATACACTGCATGATGCTAAAAGATACAATCCTGTTGTCTAGATGCACAGGGAGCTCTTTGATATTCTCTCTTCTTGAGTGAAGAGGCACATATGCACGCACATACACACACACACACACACACACACACACACACACACACACACACACACACACATTTAATCTCCTCTCATAGACCTCTCTCATTTTACTTTTCCTATGCAATTAAGCTAGGGCTGTAAATTATAACTGTGTCGTACTTTAATTATCATGGTGTAAAAATAGAGTTCCTGTCTTTGAGAGGATTTCATTAACTTACTCAATATTCCATGTCAGCTCTAAGAATCACAACATTGCAGTAAGATTTCTGTTTAACATTTCTGAGTTGTCTGTGATTTGCCTTCCAGTGTATACACTCAGTAGAAAAAGAAAATAAAAATAAGACAGAAAATATAGATAAAACAATAAAAAAAAAACATGTTAGACTTATGTATGAATATAGAATTTTTGGATTTATTTTAACACATTGGCTACTGTTATATTTTATAGTAGGTTTGTTTGGGTATGTGGTCATGTAGGTGTAAATGAAAATGGAAGTTCTAATAGAAGGTAGCGCTAATGACAGTATCACCTGCTTGTAGTGTAAAATATTAATGAACACTTTCAGGTTTCTTGCCTATTTTTACATACACGAGTTTTAATTATCCAAAGAAGACATACAGCACATACAGTACGCATCTGTGATTTTGTGCCAGTCGATTTGTGTGTGTTTTGTGTGTGTGTGTGTGTGTGTGTGTGTGTGTGTGTGTGTGTGTGTGTTGTGGAGTGTCAGGAAGCTACGAGCTGTTGCCATTCCGGTGAGCAGCCCACACAAAATGCACCAACACCAGTATGACAAAACATTCAAATAAATTGCTGTCAGGCTGCCGAAACACCAAGTGCAGCGATTTTTATCTGACATGTGGAAGACCCAGACATGCAGTCCTGACAAGTAACGCCAGAGCACCTGTGAGAGACGAGCGATAAAAATCAGGATATGCCTGATCCTCGGCATAACAATACCTATCATTACTTGATATTATTACTCTTCTTTAAGAGAGAGCTCAAGATAGAAAGATAGCATGAACATGTTGGCTTTTTAATGTCAAGGTAATAAATGATGTTAGAGCATGTTTTACTTACCTGCATTTGAAATTACTGTTAAATTAAATTATGCATTTTGATGGCATAAATTAGGTATTCTTTATTTAGGCAGATTTGTTCATTCAACTGCCATATGTTTTGTTTATGTGTTCATTTAAAATAAAAAAAAAAAATTATATTAAAAAAAAAAAATTTAATAGAAACATGATTTCTCAAGTTTATTATCAAGAAAACATAAAAATATGTCAAGATTTTTTGTGTGTGAAATTAATTTACAATTGAATTTGTTTTTGTTGAAGAACGGGTGTATTGTTATCATTAACAGCTTAAAACCTGTGAGTTATTCAGCTTTTAAATTGTGCAGATTAAATATAATTCATTGCTACTACTGGATTCTGTTAGTGACATTGTCTGACTTTGTTTCACTTTTCAAAGCAGCATGGAGGCACAAACAAATATTAAGTGACTCTGTGTTGCTTCACTTATTTTCATTCAGTCTACAAAATTGACTCGGTAATTCTTAAATCCAATTGAGTAGAAAAAAAAGCTTTTTAGAAACTCTGAGACAAAGGGCTCACAGTGGAATGCGCCATCCATTCTCTACTGTATTGTTATTTTCTCCCTTATAGGTTACTAATGAGGAATCGGCCCTCATTATGATTTTAAGGATGAAAGAGGAAAGCTTTTAATTAATGATATGTAAATGGTTCTGAATTGATTATGTTAGAATATCAAGAGAGATGGGTAGAAGCTGTGGTGTAATATATTTTAATTAAGAATTAATTAAAAATGATGGCAATTTTATAGAGGCTCCCAGAAAATAGAAGAATTTATTCTCTGTCACAAGTAAATCAGCCCTTGATTAAATAAACAGACACGTGCTGTATTCATTGAATAGTTATATTTATACTTTGCCAGGAAGAATTATCCAGATTAAAAAAAAAGATCAGTGCGGTATGTCAGTGGTCGACCACAAGCTGGGTTCTCTGGGGTTAATGGTGATTTATCTCATTCCTAATTCATGAGATCCTCCTGGTCTGTGTTAGGTGGATCAATAAAGCTGCGTTTCCTTTTTGAATTCAGTGTCTACAATTAGATTTGTGATGTAAAACACAATTATGAGTAAGACATGAATGTATGTTTTTATCACTTGTGGCAAATGAATGTGTGCCCCAAAAGATATCAATCTGTTTATGAGTTAAAAAGATTTGTGTGAAAAAGATGAGTTGTGACTAGACGTGGACCCTAGTTAACCT
Source organism: Siphamia tubifer (assembly GCA_020466265.1). Taxonomy (NCBI): domain Eukaryota; kingdom Metazoa; phylum Chordata; class Actinopteri; order Kurtiformes; family Apogonidae; genus Siphamia; species Siphamia tubifer. The sequence goes on along the minus strand of CM035791.1, from coordinate 29,723,342 downwards.
TTTTAATTGCTATCTGCTTTCTTTCATTCATTCTTCGGGGCAGAGGGAAACAGAAAACGTTAGCTGCATTAACAGCGTGCGCCACTATTAAAGGGATAGAGGTCTTTGTTTTCTGCTAACGGTGGCATGCATGCTCTGTGCTAAACTCTGCGATCAATGGCAGAGAGGCTGCTATCACAGCACTCGGAGCAGGCGTAGCTCAGGGGGGAGGGAAGAGGGGTCCCTGGTGGTTCATTTTGATTGGAGCGCAGAGTTTTGTGTTGAAAGGCGAGGGAGAGACAGGCTGTTGGAAGTAAATCCCCCTGGATCAGTTAGAGCTTTGCAACAAAAACACCTTGATATTCCTGGGAACATTTGCTTAGGAAAAGAATGAATTTAAATAAATGTGCAACGGGAGGATGAAATGATCTAAGGCATTTCAGAACGTTTGTGTGTTGAGACAAAGCTTGTGCATCTCACATTTGTAATTAATTTAGAATCCTCACTTTAAAGCACAGGAAATTGCTGCAGTATAAAAACAGGAAATCAATGTTCGTGTATTTGGTCAATATGCTGTTACCTATTCTTAAGGAGCACTTTTAGCATATACAAATGTATGTCAGGAGGTTTTAAAGATGGACAGAAGTAGATTACGCTAAAGGATGAATAGTATACAGAGGCAGTGTATGAATCTGCAGCAGAGGAGCGGTTTATATGCTAACCAATCTGTTACGGGCGGAAGGGAGGATGTGCTGCTTGAGATAGAGGGAGTGTTGAATGGGTTATTAGTCCAAGTCCCCCCATTCCAGGTCATATGTAAAGCCTTAAAGGTATCATGAACAGTGATGTGTACCCACACAATTTAATGTCTGTAAGTGCACACATATATACACATACATGATGTGCAGAGAACCATGCACTCAGACACACACAGGGACACATACGTGTGCATGCATGCATATATACACTGCATGCACACCAATGGCTGGCAGAGCATCTTCTTTTTGACACCTGCAACTAGTTGCAATACATCACTGTCAGGATCGCTTTCTCCACCTATCCGCATTTGCACGTTAGTTATCCACGGAGGCCTTCGTCAAAAAGTTGAGCAGTCTTGACACCAGCTCCCTAGTGGGAACAGAAAAGGTGAAGTTGTGCTGGGAGGTGCTATGGCGGGTGTCACCGCCGACTGTATGTTCTACACCCAACAGCATCCTAATGACAACTGAAGAGAGAAATGATGGTTTAACATACAAATATTATGCCACAATTAATTCTGTAATTGACAGGTGAAGTCTAAACCAGAAGTAAATACTTTTGTAGCTTCCCTTTATCATTAGATGACTGCAGTGTGCGTGTACTCAAAGAAATATTTTTGAAATAAATGTCTTAGAATGACATAATAAAAAGGTAAGGGTGCATTATTTATATATGTACATATATATATATATATATATATATATATATATATATATATATATATATATATATATATATAGTTTTGTTTGTTTGTTTAAAGTCTCTGGCAGTGAATGTTTGTAGTTGTGGATCTGATAGTGATTGTCTACACTAAGAGGAGGTGAGGGCACAGTGCCTCCTGTGTGAGTTCACTGTGGAAAAGAGGAGAGTCTGCCAGTGGCACTAGTGGTGAGCGCCAACAGCTCTGGCCATGGCAGAGAAGAGGTGGGGATGGGTATGGGGAGGGGGTCAGCATCTGAACTGGCTGATGAGAGCCAGAACATGAAACAATGCCGGGGGAACGTCTGGTGGGTTCGCTGCACAGAATTACAAGCGAGGGAGCAGGCCTGCTGAGGCAATTACAGCTTAATGGGGTCATTTGGAAGGCAATTGCCAGGGGTTAATGTAGTATGGAGAGATGAGGTGAGATTGAAGTGAAATTTTTGGCTAGAAAATGTGTTCAAATGAAAAGGGAGCAGGCAGACAAGTTGCACACTGATGGGGTGGGATGTTGATTGGGGGAAGTGGAATGTAGGCTTTCACTGCCCCACAGATAGAATCAAGGTTTATTCACTCACTCACTTCTTTGTAAAGCATTACGAGGGTCAACATATACGTATGCACATAACTGTGTCTATACAATCATTATAGCTTCTCTTTTTCTATTACCAACCCATACATACTCATCTAAGCCTCTTCTTTCTTGCTAAACTCTGGATAATTCCTCCACTATTCCCACTACTTTAGGCTGTTGCATCACCTCTGATATTATTTTATATAGTGGCAGATATCAGCCAGACAAAAAAAGACAAAATAATCCAGAAGATGTGTTGAAGAAACGCCAAGAGGCACCTTAGAGAACAAGGATCAAAAGGATCATTATGTGCTGTTACGTTAGCCACTTCATTACCTTAATTGCCCAACATAATCCTGTGTTGGTAGGGGGCACTGGAGCTTTGGAAAGGAGTCTTTTCCAGGACCTTCTAGCCTAGGTCTCATCTCCCTGATCCCCTGATCTGTAGCAAGCAGACCAATCATGCTAGCGCTAAACTTTGATCAAAGCCAAACTTATTTAAGGTCAGCCATGTGAGATCCCCTGGGAGCCGTTGTGTGCGCCGAAGCGGACTGCGATATAGGAAGTAGTACAGCACTGTGCCTTGCTGCTGCTGCCTGCGACCGTGCTGGATCACTGGCCAGCAATAGCATTATCATCAGCCCTTTCAAGTCTTCAGCATTTTTACACGATTATGCTCAACAGTGGAACTTAACATCATCCATGGGTGGAGATTCCTTGAGAGTGCGCTCTCTCTCTCTCTCTCTCTCTCTCTCTCTCTCTCTCTCCTAGTCTTTTCTCTTTCTCTCTCTGTCTCCCTCTCTTTCTGTCATCTCTGTGAAGTCTATCCCCTCCCCTCCCCTCCCCTTCCCCTCTACACAGGATTTTGGCCAAGAGCCGGCCACTTCAGTGAGGCAGATTTTCCCAGGCTCCCTAAAGGCTATTTTACCAGGATTCCCATTAGGTCTTTACCCATTACCAATGTTCCAAATCATTTACAGAAGAATCTATTTACTTTATGTGGTAATGGATTCATTTGACACGACTTGCTCCAAAGAAACTCAGCATTTAACTTCCCCCAATTGAATCTCTTAGTGTATTAGATACATTTTGGGTTCGGGTTTATTTATATGTTTTTTGTGACACTTGTCTTAAAATGTTTGAGACAAATTGTCCAAAACAATTTGAAGGTAAAGTTTGACTCGCAGTTTCAAATTCTCTCCAAACAATTTGAAGGCATAAATTGTCCTCGCTCTAAATTTTCCATCACAGCAAAAAATTGCAGTTTGTAGAGGTGGTACAGTATTGTGTCAGTGCTGCAGGAAAAACAACTATGATGCAACTCTGTTGTCATTTTAGAGTGACAAATAGACAGTGGCAGACCATCAGAAAGGGGGAGAGAGTGGAATGGTGTCACTGACAAACTGCTATGACCTTTGGGTCCTTTGGCCTCCAGAGTGCAAGGCGTATACAGTGTTTACCTCAGGTCAGCAGCAGTGTGAACATGCTGGTGCCCCTGTGGAGAGAAGGCCTACTGTGCTCATCAAAATCAATAAAAGTCAGATAACCTCCAGCCAAATTAAATGGATGTGTAGGAAATAAAAACAGTTGCAGAGTCTGCATATGCTTCATCTTGCTATCATTTTACATTTTCAAATAAAACAAAAATAACTTGGCCATACTAAGTCGTATTTAATTCCAACATGGTCTGTAAAGCAAAGCCTTTACAAGCATATAAGGGAAGCAGGATGCCTAGAGCTAGTAAGCAGTTCTCATTCCCCTATTTCATGTCACCAAAGCATCCCATCAAAGCCAGCCTCCTTCCTGTTGTAAGGTAGGGAAAAAAATCAATGCTGCAATCTTTTCTTTTTGCCTCCTCCAATCCGTAATTGAAATGGAAAATCAAATGAACGGCAAGCAGATAATTGTTTTATCAATATTCCCTGCTTGCCCTACAAGGGTCAGTGCAGAATGATCATGAGTCGGGGATATGACGAGGACAAAATGTGAAATTGAACAGCTAGGAGGCAATAAATCAGCCTTGACAACTAAGAGTGACCAGCATGTAGCTGCAGCAGGCAGCTCTCCCTTCAGAATTTGTCCTAAAGCTGTCTACACTAAATAGGGAATATTCATCTCATTATTGTTGCACTTAATATTGCTATCAAATATTTTTCTTAGAGTCCAGACGGGAAGTCAAGGTCACTTGTGCTATTATTGTTGTCATTGTTAGTGTGTGATATTGAGAGTATAATAGAGGGCAAAGCCATATGGTCTTCTGGGCTTATGAAGAGGCAAAGAATAAATTTAGTCATTTGTTAGAGTGGAAGAAGGAAATGTTATTCAGTTTGTTTTCCTTTTGACATGTTCATGACTATTACTGCTGCTTATAAATAGCTGTTTAATGTTTGGGGAAAAATATGTTGTTAGAAAAATACCAAGAAAATCATCACCTTTACTTCCAAAATCAACACTGTTAATACCAACAATAGTGTGAATGTCTGATAGATACTGTGCTAATAGTTCCTGAAAACACAGAAATTAAATCATTTTTACAATTGTCAGGATTCAGACCATGAAATAGTTGAACATATTTACCTTTGTTTCTGTTAGAGAAGAATAGATTGATTCCATTATAAACTTAATCAAACTCCAAGTGTAATTAATTAGTGAACATACCTCACAAGAAATATCTGGATGATTAGTCAGTGTGGGACTGACATTTAATAGTAACTTATGAGTTTCTAAAGAATATATTTTATGCATATTTTCTCTATTTTCTGCTATATGTTTTTAAATAAATTAATATAGACAGCTAAGCCTTGTAAAAACTGCAAATAAAACTGTTGCCAGAAAATCGACATCCTAAATCATGTGACGTCCCTTTCCATCTGGCTCATCCAGTTGCAATGCATTGACAAAAATATGAAATTGATTTGGTTGAAGGGTGTTAAAGAGCCGACAGGAGAATGTCACAAACAATGAATGGTCACAGCTTGGAGGAAAATCAATGACAGAGGTTGAAGCCAGTCTAGAGTGCTACTTGGCAGCATTACACTGTTCCTGGAAAAGAGCTGTCTGCGGCCTAGGTTGTCTGATCTAAAGGAAAACTTGATAGGTTTAATGAAGGAGGATCTGAAAAAAGTGACAAGTGAAATACAGATATGAAAGCGAAGACTGTTTGACTTCAGTGTAGGTGGCAGCTATACGTGCTGTGTGAAAATGATTTTAATCTGCTGCTGATGGCTATACTTAATAGGCATATGGGGGATTGTACTGCAGAAACACAGAGTCACTGGTAGCTGGAAGGGCAATAGATGTTCCCTTATTGAGTGTTTATTTATATAAGATTATAACATTTACAGTACAATTTTAGAGAAAAGTAATGACATAAATCATAGTGTGAAAACATGAAAAAAAAAAATCTTGGTTATGTAAATTCAACTGTGTAGATTATGATCTATAGAAGAAGGGGAAAGAAGAATTGGCAGAGTGTCTTTCAAGTGGACAAAGTGATGAAAATCCCCCCTACTTTGTTGGGATTGCAGTTGTAAGCTTTGCACCATATGCTACTTTCCTCTTTAGCTGGGATTATGCCATCATTATTGCTGATAAAAGCTGTTTACTGCCTTGGCTCCAAATCGATGCTCGGGGCGCTCTGAAACTGGCATTCCCTCTCCAGAAGAGTTCATTCCATGCCAGCTGCTCAGGATTCAACCCCTTTGTTTAAGATTTCACAGTTTTTGTAATGTTTATTTTCTGTTTACTTTCTCCCCCATCCCCTCACACATGAGGTTTTTGCTGCATAAACATATGTTCGCAACAATTTGACATTTACATTTGATTTGCTTACAGCAAATTGAAGGTGGCTAATACATGGCTACACAATAGTCTTGGAGCTACAACATCTGATTAACAGAGACTTGACTGAAAAAATAAAAGGATGCCATTACTACAAAACACATTGAAATGGCTGTGGATTTGGAGCAGTATCTTAAAGTGGACCTTCTCACAGGGTTACCAATCAATGGCATAATCACTCAGTGCAGATTCAGCTCGACAGCTGTGTTAAGATAACAACTGGTTCTCATGACTATAGCAGCCCCCATGACCTTGTGTGCCTCAAATTAATAATGTAAAATCAACACAAGACAACCACCCCCCTGGTTCCCATGCAGACAATGATGAACTACCTTTTTGCTTCGCCATCAAAGGCCACTCAGACTAAGTCATGTTTCAAGGCATAGTCTATAATGTCAGGGTTTTTTTTTTTTTTTTTTTTTTTTTTTTTTTTACTTGGGCTCCATGTCCCTTAAATAATGTCTCTTACTCTTCCACTACAGCTCCCTAGTACCCAGGGAAATCATACTGATCAATATTTCCCATTTTAGAGGAACAGCAGCAAACATTCACACAGGATTTACTGTAGCTCTCTGTTAGACTTTAATCAAGCTATAATTTAGATCCAACAAACAAAGGTTCTGTTAAAAATAAACAGAAAGTCTTATTTGCAATATTCCAGATGTTGTCTTTTGTCAGATTTATCTCATTTATCTCACATTACACATCCTTGATAATGTTTTATTTTATCTATCTATCTATCTATCTATCTATCTATCTATCTATCTATCTATCTATCTATCTATCTATCTATCTATCTATCTATCTATCTATCTATCTATCTATCTATCTATCTATCTATCTATCTATCTATCTATCTATCTATCTATCTATCTATATTCCTGAGTATATTGGTCGTCACACATGTGCGTGCATGCATTCATAATGACTTCACAGGGCATAAATCAGAACATGCTATCTCAGTACTTCTTTATATTGGTCAAGGGCCATTGAGCAAAACAGCTTAATGCGCCCTTAACCATTTCAGTCGTGGCAGGAAGTGGAAAGACTGCTGACTGGGTGACACTAGGGCTGGCACTCTCTGCAGTCTGTTGTTTAATCATAACAAGTAAGATTTTCTCAAAAGTCACCAAAAAATAACATTTAATTGGGAAAAAAATACATATAAATGAGGTATCTTTTATTAGTATTAGTGTTTTTGTCACGTGATAGCCTGTTATCCACAAATGCTGTTCTGTTTTCAAATATATTTTCAGTGTCTTGACCTGTAAAAAGTGATGCAACCTTTAAGGTAAAAAAAACAAAACAACCACAATGATAAATGGAGTGTTTATATGGTCTCCTTATTCCAAGGTTTTGGCAGTTGATATTCCTTTCATATCTCTTGGGTATTGTGCAGCAGCTTCTCGCTCATGCATGACTGTCGGCACACAAACTCAAGCTTAACCCCATCGAGGGATTCGTCCCAGAGCTCCCAGAGGTTTACCGAGCTCAAGCAAGGATGTGGGGGGACTGAGCCGAGCTGAAACAGATCCCTAATGAACGTACAGTTGAAACCAGCCATAATCGGAGTTTTCATCGGCTACATATACATACAATGGTTGTAATGCCTTGCAGCTTTTCCCTACCAGCTAATATTGTGTGCAGTGCTGTGTGCAGTTTCATAATTGACTGTGAATGGCCACTGTGCATATTAGCGATTTTAAGACTGGAACGAGTACATGACATTCGGGGTCTCCTATGATCCCTGCTTTAACTTGCTGATAACTGGGTGACCAGAGTGCAGACTGTTGTTGACTGTTCTCCATGGCAGGTGGTGACAGAGCATGTGTGGTCCCCATCACAGGTGTGTGCAATTAGCCTGACAGCTAGTCCAGAATTGCCGTGAAATAAGACCCTTTACTGTTTATGTGACTGAGTGTGTGTTTTAAGTGTCAGCTTTTGTGTGATTATGTGTGCATACTAGTTACTACCAAATATAAACTGCTGGGCTGCCACAAGATATTTAACAATCCACCGTGGAGCAGCAGTCTTCGATGTTAAACAGTGCACCGATCCAACGTGTAGTCTGGTTGGAGAATGTGTGTGTCATTTATTCAGCCTTCTGTGATGGGTTATGGACTTGGAAGAGAAGAGAGGGTAATGTATTGGAAAATATCCCTTTCAGCACCTCAGCATTACTTGTCATAGGTCAGGCTTAAAACGTAGCTTGATACAGTTATTAACTCTAATCTGGGCATAAACACAAATCCTCAAGCACCAGCCCAATTAATAATTTGCATAATTAACATGCATTTTAAATAGAGGCTGGTCTTGTCGTTGCCAAAGCAAGGATGAGGGTAATTAGGGCTAACGGAGCAGTGCCTAGGGCCCTTACCCGCGGACGTGCTCCAGTCATTTCCAGCAGAGGGATTGACAACTGCAAGACAAGCTCTCTCAGCTTAGAGCGAAAACCCCCTTTGACAGAATTAATAGTTGACAAACTGCTCCTAAAGCCCTGGCATTGTTTCTGTCAGTTGTTTGGTTTGATGTCACTGTTAGACATTATAAATCAATAGTGTCAGGATTTAGTAATGTTTATAGCCAGCCATGGTTTATTATTTCATGTGACTGTCATGGACAAATAGTATTTATCATAGCTGTCTATAAATTACTGCAGACAGACTGTTGGTTTACCCAAACCCACTCTGCTCTTACAGGGCCCATTCCAACGTCCACTTACATATTTAGAGTAATTTATTTTCTCAGCCATAGGTCCACATTAACCCTCTGCTTTCTCACATTCCTCTGAGACTTATTGTGATTTGATTGCAGCGCCTCCACTAACACATTAACACATCAAAAAAAAGCTTGTTCAGAACCGCTATAGTTGCATCTACTCCGAGACACAACATATTTTACTAGCTATTTGTGTGACTTTTTAGAAGGTCTTAAATTCTTTTAAACAAAATCACAGCCTTTTTTTTTGTTGCTCCTCAGAAATGAATGAATGATTTTGTATTTGTTTAGCCAGAAATAAGTCATTGTATATTGGTTAGGTAAAAAAGTCCTGCTTAATCAGCGTCACAGTTTTATGTGACAAATTTACAATGCATTCATTCAAGCAGCTGGCTTTCAATGGAACCAAATGGTCTTAACCTTTGCATCAGTGCCACACTCATCAAAAACAATTAGAATCATCACTTTTAATGAGATGATTGATTGGTCAGCTTTCACAACACAGAGCAGGAGCACAATTGCTGTATCCAGTGATTGATGCTATCAGGTAACATTACTTACATTAACACATGGATTTGTCTTGTTTACATTCTCCATCATAATGAATACATACTACAACAATGAGACGTTATTGACCAATGGGCTTTGTGTCCGGTGCTTACCTGTATTGATGGGTTTCATGGTGATTTCTAATTTAAATAAACAATTAAAAATGTGACTCCTTTGATAACCTGATATTGTTTTAAATGAGTTGTCGTTAATGTCTTTTCTAACGCTGTGGAAAGATTTTGGCAAAAACTAAAAAGAGAGACTAAGGTGAGCTGAAGCGGTGGTATTGATCAGCTGTGCCATTGACTATAAGGTCCACTTTCAGCAGGGAGGTCATTAGTTACTCCTGTGTGCTAATTCATCCCTGGGTTGAGGCGTATCCGTTAGAATGCTAATTCACTACTATGATCTGACAGCTGGGGTAAAGAAAGGGACAAGCCGGCTGCTGCAGAGAGGCTTTGGGAGGAGGGAGAAGGGGGCTTCAGCGGCATAGAAGACCGGTCTTGTGTTTGGGTAAAGAGCAGGACTTCACTACATGGGATGTGGCAGAGTGTGCAAGGCAAAAGGGGTGTGGAACTGACCCCTGCTGTCTTTACCCCCCAGCAGTAATGATGTAAAAGAAAGATGACATTTGGTGTCCACATTTAACTTGCATTTGCAGTCCACTTGAGAGGTCCAGTATGCGTGACCTACCTTGATTAAGCCCGGGGCTGCCTAGGACTGTACCCTTTAGACTGAAACAAAAAGTGGAAGCTCAGAGGAGAAAGCTGAGCCTGTATAATTGGGCCAAGTAGAGCTGCGGGAGGCAGCCAGTCTCCGCTTTGCCTTTTGTATATTCATGACCCCCCCGACTTGATTGATGGAAGGATAGCATTTGGTGACACTGTCATTTGCAAGTTGAAAAGGTAGTGCAGTGGCTGGAGCGGCACTGTGGCTGTGCCTTAGAAGGGGCATCGAGAGGAGGCTCATTTCTATGCTGATGATATCCAGCCCCCTCTCATTTTCTTTGTCTCCGTTAGAAGGACATCTGCTGACAACACAGAGTTTAAAAAGAACCAAGTTGGAAATGAAAGGAGGGAAAGAAACATACATCTGTGTGTTTGCATGTGAAAAGCGCGTAGCTGAACCTTGATTTTAATCAGTGCAAAAGTTTGCTATTTGATATCTGCATAATTGTGTCTCAAATTTCACTGAAATTGAACATTTTGAAGCAGATGATTTAAGAAACATATTATACAGTAATAGGACGACTTGTGTAGACTGGGTTTTGATGTTTTGGCTTTGAACTTGTTTTATTTTTGCTGTCAAAGAATCTAATCACTAAACATTAGGTTCAGGTAGCTTTGATTGTGACAGATCAAAATCCTATCATGTATTTTTTTAAGCAGGTACACCACCCATTTCTTCATGAAAGGCTGAAAGTTGTTCCTGCCGTATTGTTATAAAGGCTATTGTGAAGGCAATTAAAGATGGTTGGTTAATATTACAAGCTTTGTTTCAACCCAATAAGTAAAATGTGAGACAGACAATAACAGCTATTATTATTATTATTATTATTATTATTATTATTATTATTATTATTATTATTATTATTATTATTATTGTGAATTTCACTATTTATTGTAATTAATATTGACAAGTCCATACTTCCTTTTAATATTATATTTAAAGTGTGAGTTGTAATACTTAATAGTTACACAGGTTAAACATTTTCATGGTTTGATAATGAATTTGACCCTTCGAACTAAAAGTAGCAAGTATAACATCTGACATGCAAAGGGGACTTTCAAAGCCATGCTTTGTGCAGCTGTCAGAAACATCCAGAAGGATCAATTCCTTGCAACACCTCTGTTATCCCTTCACACAACCATCTACACTTATCAGAGTCACAATTTATAGCTGCAGTGCGAAGTATGTGCCTGCAACTCCCATCTTTGTATTTACACCAATTAGCACATAAACTCTAATTACCGAGATCAAGGCAGCCGGGAGTCCATAAATGCAAAGCGACATGGAGAACTAAGTCAGCTAACAGAGAGGGAAGGTGACAATAAAAAGGGAAGTATCAATTAGGCATCAATGACGCGATGATGCATGTGTGTGCTGGGAGGTGTCACACAGAGGGAGGGGGGAGTGTGAAATGTGTGGGGGCAGCGGGGTCCACGGAAAGTTACACAGGCTGTGGGGTCTTGTAACTCACATGCTGACACACTGTGCTGTGACACGTCGACTGTCCAACACATTTCCATATTAACACCACAGTACATTCAGGCACCTCTCTTGTGTCTCAGTGAAAAGTAGTATTTATCACAGCATTACAGCATATAAGGGTAACAATTACCACAGACTAATTTAAGGGCCGAGTTGCCGAATCAAAAGGTATAAAACTAACTTCAAAACAAGTGCAAATTAATATGTTGGAAAGGGTCATTAAAGAATCATCATAAGTTGGAGACAGATTTGACAGGTTAAACTTGTGTTTAATTATAGAAACCCCAAGACAATAGAGGCATCTTATAATGACTGAACGTGGAGTCATAGACCATGCTTGAACCTGAGGTTAATCCCAATAAATTGAACTTGATCAAAGACCATAGCTGTAAAAAAGTATGGCTCGGCACATTAATCTAACAAACGCATAAAACAGGACTGGCTCAGCTCTATAAATTAAACTCTGGCTGCAATAATGCTGATCAGGGGAAATTCTGCCAGCATTGGCTCAACGGCCTCTGTATGTCTGTAGTCTTGTTATCCCCTTGTCTTGATCTGGAATGGTGTTATCTGTTCCCTCTTGCTGTATTGCTTGGATTTTGCAGGATGGCCCAGTGATGGATTTGCAAAGAGGCTGTTTACAAGAGAGTGTAGAGCATTAAAGAGCTGCCAGAAGGTCCATTAACATAAATGTTTAAATCAGACACACAAACTTATGCAGCAGAAATGAAGATGTTTCCTGCATTAATCTGCTACATTTGCCTTTGGCTCGTCAATTAGAGCTCTCTCATCTCATCCACCTCGTGTTCGACCCCTCGCCCTGTGACCATTGTTCACAGAAACAAAAGACCCGAAGGAGGAAAATCATTGCTGAAACAGCGCTTTTCCAAAGTAAACGTATAGATTCAGAAAATAAGTGTCATTCTCTTCAATGTCTGCAGCACTGATGTGAGATCTTGCAGACAGTTTACTTCTTCTTTTTTTCCCTCCCTATCAACACGTGGAATGTTTAAGCTGTACTACTGATTTAAAGCCTTGTAAAAATGTCTGATTTTAAATACTGTTTGCATGCGGCCCCATGGAAGACATTTCATACTCAGCAGATTTACATTATAGCCATTATTATGATTTTATGATGCTGAAGCTTTAACAGCTATTTCCCTAAAAGTGCTTGGGAATCATCAGAGTGTTTGCAAGTGTAAATATTTGCCCACTATGTCTGAGTTTCTCTCACACTGAAAGACAGAAGGTCCCACACTCAGACATCAACATTAGCTTTTCTCAAAACCAGGAATTAAAAGCATTTCTTTTTCCTCGATTCAGAAACAGTCTCAGAAACTTTATAGAAACCAAGTGAAATGACTGGATTTATTTTTAAAGGACTTTATTAAAGACTTGTGCACGTAATCTATCATAGCTTTTTTGCTTTTTGCAGATCGAACATTGTTGACATAAGGATAAAATGACAGAGGAAGAAGAAGGCAGACTCCTATTTGTATTTTCTCTCAGTTTAATTCACTTTCATTGTCTTAATGTTGCTCTTGCAGACATCGCACATTTTTAAAATATAAATAGTCACTGCTTGCTGCATATTTCATTTTTCTCTGTCTCCTTTGGAGCCTCTGCGAACCTGAAAGCACTACTAGAAGCAACTGTATGTGGCTGAGACAAATAAAGCATGTGAATTGATTCCTCCATCACCTGGATAGGCTGTTGATTTTGGGGAGAGTTATCGCTGTTTTCCTAAGTGTGGCATGGAGATTTGCTGGAGGGCTGAGTGATCGATTCAGCCGCCTGGAGCATCCTAGTGTGTTTATACATGGCTTGTATGGCAGCTTTCATAAGACATTTACCCCATGATTTGCGATGAGCTTATGTGTGAATAATTAATGGCAATTAATCCTTAATTACAGTAATTAGGCAAGTCACAGGAAATTAGGCTGCAGCTGGAGAAGCCCGTGCCTAGGAAAGGGAGGACTAGGGCTCAGAGAACGTGCCATTTAGTGACAGTGGAGCAGTGGTACAATGATTTTGTGCAAGGCCTACACTAGTGTGTTCCTTGCCAGCAAAGATAAGGCTAGTATAGACAGACACAGATGCTGCTGGAAGGAAAGCTTCTCTATGGCAACTCAAACCCGGATAGCAATCACATGCACAAAGCCGAATGTGCACCCAATAAAACCTATCTATAAAAGTCCCAGTTAGGTGACCTGTAACCTCAACACCACTTAAATCTCTCAGTTTTCTCCAAATTACATGTTAAGAGGTAGTGAACCACTTCAACAGGTTGTGACTGATGAGCAAACAGTAATTGGTTAATGCTACACGTTGAGCTCGGTTATTTTCTCACTTTTATAAAACTAGATTTACCACTTATTGCGGCCCTGAGGGTGCACACTTTAGCACCCGATGAGCTGCTAACACTAAGTTTATGAATCTACTGTGGCTGGAAGGAGAGACAGTGTAAGAAATATTTATTTGTACCTCTAATAAAACAATTAGCCTCCTTAGAATTATTAAAGGAAACTACACAGGGCAGAGTTGTTTGGTCGCTGATTTCATTGTTTGGTAATAGCAGGAGCAAGATTAGGTGGATGTGTTCCCGGCAAAGACAGAGCAGTAGAATAGGGACGAGACTCTCTGTGTCTTGCTTGGAACTCATTTGTGCTTTTCCATGCTTGCCTTGATGAATTTCCGCTTCTTTCTGCTCCTGTTGCTTTCAATTACACTCTTATTCACAATCCTAATTGATATGCCAGTCTCAGTAGATGAACCATGGACTTTTTACAGTCCATTTTTCTATTCTTAGACCAACGTTTCTTCATGACAAAATGAGCCAATGGATATCACAGATGTGAATTTTTGTCTTTTGTTTTCTGCAGACATTATTACTCTATTGTGCAATATTATGATAATGTCTTGCCTGATTAAAATCATCTAAATGTACCTTTTATACCTCTTTAATCCATCACAATTCACATTTTTCCTCTTGTCTTACTTTTTCTAAATGTAATATATATGGCCTTTTGTGGGTCTTCAGCAATTTTTTATGCATCCGCAATTGTCATCTCCTTTCATGCAGTACGTACTTTTTTTCCCTTTTTTTCACAGGAGGACTTTTAAGCTAACAGGGAATGTAAGTGAGTTGAGAAGGCATCCAACTGTGATATTACATTAACCCATAGTGCTTGGCCATGTCTGTCAGTGGCTGCAGAATAAAGAGAACAGGCTCTGCTCTACTCTTTAGCCTTCAGAAGTGCTATTAGAAATAATGAGGATTTATAGTAAGATAAAAGACGCTTTCTGAATTTTGAATAGTTGGTCATATCCCCCTACTAAAAGCTAAATAAGGATCATTGGTGATGGATACACAGCCATAGTAATATGATTAGTCTACATATTATATCATATATTACACAGTCCTGGTTCGCTTTTATATTCAGAAACAATCTGGATGTTCAAAACCTGATACTGCCCTTTGCTCTCATATTGTGTATGTAATAAAATCTTTTAATCAGAGCTCAATGGGCATGTTATGTTGTTTTACAGCAGGGCTCAGCCATTCAATAAGAAACTGCTCTGCTGTTATATTCACGGGCCCATGCTCTCCCCTTCACTAAAAACACAAGCAAGATGCCACTGAGTAGAAGTGTATGGGTAACAGTACCTGAACAACAGCAGGCTTCTCACTATTGCAGGAGGATGCTGCTACAGTGACAAGGTCAGCATGTTCTACAGGCCCCGCACATACATTTCTCACTATAAGTAATATAAATGAGGTTGCGTTAGCTGTAAACTCACAGCATGTTGCCTGTAAGCTAAAGGGTAACTGCACAAGAGCAACGCCTCCAAATTTCCTCTTGAGCACGTCTGACTGTACATGGGAGTCTGCAGAATGAAAGATGAAGCCCCCAACCTGAGCCTCCTGTATGGAGTTTATATATATATATATATATATATATATATATATATATATATATATATATATATATATATATATATATATTTATATATATATGTGGTGTGTGTATGTAAAGAGAGAAAGAGAGAGAGTTAGAACACATCACACTTATTTATTTTTTTAAGTAGTTAAAATGCAAAGTTGGGATAAAACAGGAATATATAAATAAATAAAAGCCACTTCTCGAATCTACTCCATGATGTCTGTGGCAGAATATAGTTTATATGCAGCATTAGCATGAATCCATAAACCCAGCCAAATTTGTTGGGCATATGGCTTTAAGTGGGAGCAGCAGAGTTTGTGTTGTTAGGGGCATTCTTGTATCTACAGTGGTGTTTACTCACATTGGCAATTAATTATTAATGCAGAAGCACTGAGAGGTTACAGCGATATGGCGCTCAGGCTTTCCAAGCACTGTCTATATATGAACAGTCAACATAGTGAGAGCTTCAAAGCAGCCCTCTGAAATGTTTCAGACTCTCATGGAGAAAGCTTATTACAGTTGAAATGTTTTTCTAGGAGCCCCAGATATTCTTTGTAAATGCTATTGCCTAGAAAATATGGGGTATTTTTGTTTGTCTATATCAAGAGACATGCAAACAAAGAGACAGTCAGCACTTGCAGCTTACTTGGCGTGAGTATTGCAGTTCACAAGCGAGAACTTGTTTGTGCGAAAAACTGTGAAGATTTGACAAAAAGCTATGATGTAGAATTCCATTTTCCATCCCTTAAAATCCCTTAAAATATAATATATTTATTTCGGTAACACCACTCATCATGCTTGAAATGTGCACAGTGCCAGGTTAATCAATTTCTTCCATTAATCATAGATCATATGTCTAAAATATGTGTGTGGCTGTGAGGGTGTTAATCAAGTCTGGAGATAAACATCAATTGGCAATCTTTTTGAGGCATCTTTGTTGCCTGCAGAGCCCTCCTGATGACACCTCTGTGGATCTGCTAATGGAGGAGGACCTGTAAGGCAATCCCCTGGCCTTTGTCTGACCCCTTTGTGGAGCTGAATTCTTCAGATGTTTGCAGGATCAAGTCACTTAATCTGTAGCACAGACTAGGGCCAGAAAAAAAGAGGACAGGGAGAGCATGGGAGAGGGAGGAGGGGAAAGGGTAGCAGACAAGCGCCTCACTCTGTCTGAAGGCTGAGCATTCAGTGCGCAGGGTAAAGAACTGCAAATGTCTGCCTGTTCTGTTATGCACCATTGTTTCATACAGAGCTCGAAATAGACAGAAACAGTGTAGCAGCCGAGCTCTGGCAGGCAGTGCGTTTTATTACTCCTAGACCATAGACTTTAGACATTAGTGAATATGGCTCATTAAATGGCATGGAATGTTACCATTTTACATAATTCCTTCTGTATCGTTGTTGTAAATGAAATCCTGTTTCTGTCCCTGACTGCACTCCAGTCACTCAACACCCATTACAGCTTTCCCATCAGGTCCTTGCAGTCCTTGAAAGCAGCTATCTATAATTTCAGGTCTGTGTCACACACACAAAAATGTGTGCTCTATGAACTTAATGGTTTGATGTAGTTCATGTGGGGAAACAAATGAGGAAATCTGAAGGAATATCTGAGAATTAGGCGATGATGTATTCAGATGGCTGAAAAAACCAGGGTGGGCAACAAATATAAATAATGTATGTGGCAGGGCTCTTAAACATAAGCTGGAATTTGCTCCCTTACTTTTTGTTCTCAATCACCTTGATGAAACAATCCTGAAGCAATGGCTCTGATGGCTGTGTGAATGAAACCAGTGACAAGCTGATTTTCCACCCCTGGCATGAGGCTGCTTTCTCCACTTAATGTTCTTCGATAAAGTGTTGCACAGAAGTAAACTAGAAGAGCCTCCACTCCTGACACATGTGACAGTATTTGCATCAATTATGCAGTCTACGGCTGCGGCAGGAGGGAGCGGAAAGGAGGGGAGGAGATAGGAGAGAAAAGGGTTAGTGACAAGATGCAGAGGCAGAAATGAAAATTTCTTTTTAAAATGCATTCTTTAGAAAATAACATTCAAGATCATTTACATGAAAGCGGCTGCAGCAGTGAACTCGACAAAGCAGCAACAAAGTCTGTGGAGCGTTTTGACACTAAAGACTTTGGCAAACAGAGTACAGTATAATAGATAGTTCTTTGTCTTCTCTGTATTCACTGTACACTGAATATCTACCCTGAAGAGTACAGGAGGAGACAGTGAAATGAGGAGAGAGACTGGCTTAGAGAGGATAGAGAGCTGAGTCTTCAGTCCCTTATTGCTATATTCAGTTGGTTGTACTAGGCCAAATAAGAGTTATAAATAAATAGTGCTTCACAAGAGTTGGAGTATGACTGACTGAGTGAACATACATGGATCGTCTGTATATGAAAAATTCCCCAAAAAGATAATTTTTCAGAGATACTGTCCAAATGCAACAAGAAGGGATAATACAAATTTCTATTTCTATAAATACTGCACATGTACTGTATCACATTGGAAGATTTTCTCTTGTGCTGGCTAACAACAAACAATATTTGCAAATCCATCAGATTGTGATTCCCTTAAAACCACAGTAGCAGAGGGAGATGGCTGCTTATTGGCAGAAAGAATAACTTTTAAAACTGTGTCCCAGTTTCAACAGACTCCAGCACAGCATTTTATTTCACTGTGTCCAACACTATTTCACATTCTAGTTAAGTACACTTACAAATGTGCTGTGCCATGGTTTCTAACCTCTCATATACATGTGAATCCACATGCGCACCAGACACACACACACAGTCACATCACTAGACCTGTCAGTGCCTTTTATCCATCGTCAGCCTTCAGCTCTATGGTTTATCCGTAGTGACACTATAGCAAAGTGCTTGACTGCTTTTTGCCAACAGACTGCAACACTTTAACTGTACTTAGTCATGCATCATTATGGCAGACTCAAAGCGGTGTGTCTGGGAACGCCTGCAGATGGTGGAGGCTGAACCATTTGGAACGAAAGGTTCTGTGACAATGATGCTTATTGCATGAGTAAGTGTGTACGGACACCGGAGTGTATCTATGCACTAGTAATGAAAAGGAAAAAAACAGCAATAGGTTCTAATGAAAAGAGTGTACATCTGCTTATTCAACAGGCTTGAGCAGACTCTACTTTGAGCAGACGGTCTGTTTGTGTGTTATGATATATGAAATCTACATGTAAGTCTTTGTTAGAAGGAGCCTTTTATGTGTGTATTGATCAGTCATTGTTTACCCCAATCGATGCTGACTTCGTGAAATGCAACCTCCTCTCTATGCTTTACAGAGATTTAACCCTCTTGTGCTGTATTTTACCGCTTTGTTCTCTCCTTCAAATCTTCCTCCTGCTAAAAATGTGATAGCATTACTGTCACTTGTCACTTTCTCTTTATTTCAACAGATGACAAAGCTTTTACATTTGCTATTCTCTTTCACACATGGGTATTTCCAACAGATCTCTTCTGCTATTGAAAGATAAATGTTAACTTCATTCAATTGAAACTCATTCAAGGCTCATACAAAGCTGGCTTCTTTATTCTTAAAGGAAATGAAGAAACCATTAGCAAAATATTCACTCACGGAGAAAGAGAATCTTATCTTTATTCCGCATGACCATGCAGAGCCATATTCCTTTTGACATCATTATGTAAAACCAATTTCTCTTTCGTATCATTTCCGCCGTGCTGCATTACCACATCTATACACTCACTATTCTTTATTACAAAGTAGGTGGCCTAGAGGAAAATATATGCATTTGTTCCCTATGGCATAAAATATGCATATAGGTGCCTCATTTCATCTCCAATCTGTGTTATTCCTTTAAAAATTCACCACTGCCTGCAGTCCCTGTTTAATATTTAATTTGACAACTTTTTAATCTGTCTTTATGCGATGATGAAGTAATCGTCAGCTGTCAGAAAAATGATTGAGGTGTACAATGGGACAGAAGTGACTCATAGGTTGTAGGCCTTATTTGTTTTGCCTCAGCCCTAACCTAAGCTTGAGGGAACAAATTTATTTTTCACACCCTAATTTATCTTTCATCTTTATTCATCTTTTCTCCCAGGCCCCACACACAAAGCAAAGTATAACGTTCATACATCATTCATACTTTGTTTACTAGCATGCCGTTTGGAAATCAAAATAGACCTTACTTGGTAGGGTATTTAAAAGACTGTATTTAAATGTGTGCCATGCAGCTTTCCTCATTGGATTTGAAAAGTCCTATACTTATTAGTCAGAACTGCAGAGCAATGATAATTACACACGATCTTTTCTTAGCTCCTCTGATCTTTAACTATCACTGATTATCCATCAAGCCAGCTAAATAATTAGTGGGAATGTCTCATGAACGAGCCACCGACAGATGCTCTAACACCCACAAGGTGAACATGGGCGCACTTTCTCCTCAGTGAGGAGGCCAAAAAGGAATAAACAAAACAAATAGATAGTGGTGCAACTCAAATGAATGTTACAGCTGGCTCAGATGAATGATCAGCTTCTGCTAACACTGTAGCACCACCTCTGCTGGCCTTTGTGGCAATCTGGCCATGTTGGGCCCCCACTGTGGAACAGCATGGCACTGGGAGTTGTGGTAGCCAGTCCCCCCATAGCCCCAGGCTGCCTCTACCTTTGGTATGCTACTCAAGGTTAAAGGGATCCCAGTTGGGTGTTTAACAGTGTTGTGCTCAGATCTGACTGGCTTTTTCCCCTTTTTGACACTATCTGGGCTATGGAGAGTAAAATTGGAAAACTACTTCATCCACAACTGTTCCTGAAATATTTAACATTTTACATTATGCGATATTCAAAACAGTTTATCCACAGTGTAGATCTCTGTTTCAACTAAAGAATATTCTATAGTAGACCTCTATGCCCCAAACCAATGAAATACTCTTATAAAGTTGCAGGGGTAAGTGATTTGAACCATTTTACTGTGAGGATATGCTGTTTGCCATACACGTGCAGCTTTTGCTGACATTCATTTTGAAACCACTCGGAGCTACCACTTGCTACTCAGAGTAACAATGCTGGAGGAAAAGTGCCTGCTGAGCTCTACAGTGAATATACCTCTGACCCAGACCGAGGAAAGGGAGATTTATGAAATCCACATGTTTAATACATTTCATTTTGTCCAAGGGATTTGTATTGCTTACCACAGTATTTTAGGGTTGAAACATTCTGTATAGTCACAGCTTGTATTGTCTGAGGAGAATAAACCCTGTCCACTTCTGGCTGCTGAAGATTTGTTTTATAGCACCTCCCTTTTCCTTACACACATCAGCCATGCACTGTCTGAGGCATTGCATCTTGTTGTGCTGAGGTGTTAGGTATACACACCCTTAATCTTTAATGCATAATCCCCTGAAAATCCGCTACATAAATGAAAAAGATAACCCTCATATCAGTCCTGTGACAGAAAGTAAGATAGCTAGGTAATTTAATAAAGGATTGATGCTGGCCCCGGTGTGATATGGCGTGTGACCTTTGTGTGTTCATTGTGTAGTTCGGAGCAGACGTGCCACTGTTACCTGCTTGTAGAGGAGTTCTTCCTATTCTGAAAAACCCATCCAGGGAATAGTAACATCTGCAGCGACAAACAGGGACACACCATATGGATTAAAGCGCATGGAGGGTAGTCACTGAAATATTTGCTTTTCCAAAGTGTTGACACAGTATGAAAAAAAGAGAACCATGGCTGCGCTTTCCCCCTGTAATCAGGTAGCAGTTATCGCAGTCAAGTGTTTGCCTACCTAATGGTGTTTCCATTTTGCGTGAGTCTGTGTCATCGGCTTCGCATTTGAGGCACAGGCAGGAAGGATCTCCACCTCTTCAGTAAGTGCAAGCCTGCTGAGGCTTAGCATAAAATACTTGTGTGTTTGTTCTGGCTGTGCGAATCAACAAAGAGACAAACTGATGAACAGACTGACAAAGAGAAACGTCATAACCTTGGTCATTCACCGCTGCAGTGAGCATTTAGCTCATTTAGCAGCTGACCACAAAAAGTCATAAATACTCTTCCCAAGGAATGCTTGTTTTACATCTAAAATGCACTTGAGGGTAATGTTGACAGATATAGCTTGTGACGAGTGATAGTCAGAATGTATGAGCACCCATAATGCCGCTGTCAACCTCTGGTGCCAGACTGAAAATAAGCAGTTCACCTCTGTTTTCATTCAGGAGAGTGCAGCAGACAGCACCGGCTTCTCCGCTGTATTTATTGACTTGTTTTACTAGCCTGAAACAGGGTGCTTTTATACGGGCCTGCTCAGTCTTAAGACTCTCCAGACATTTACATTATTCCTGACTGAGTTACACACACATATAAAGGAGCACGTCCGCAGGCTAGGTTAGATATATGTTCTCTTTCCACCACTCTTTTTCTCTTACATTCATAGACACTCATACACCATTTTGTTACCCCACCATTTTAGATATTGTTACACTATTATTACTGCACATTACACACACGGAACACCTTTTTGTTTCGGAAACTGATTTATTTAACCAAATTAATTGTCATTTTCTGCTCTGAAAAAAAATTCACTGCTTTCATACAGCATATTTAATATTGTATATATATATATATATATGTATATATATATATATATATATATATTTTTTTTTTTTTCTGTTTATCCTTAGTCTGATTCAGTTGTACAAAAGCACAGATTTCACGAAGCTCTAAAATTCATCCTTTGCTGACTAATCTGCGCAACTGCAGTAGAAGATAATGAATCCCAGCACCAGAGTCACAGCCGACACCATGATCCCCCCACCCAGCCTAAACCTCCAGCAGTATTTACATGATATTTCATTTTAGAATAAACCTCTTTTCTCTCCCACTGTGAAGATATTGAACTCTTTCACACAGATGTCATCTTAACCAAAGCTTATTAAAAAGATGGACATCAAAGTTGTGGGTGCCCATTTATCTTATAGCACTCTAATTGGCCACCACAGGCAAGAGAACAACTAACTCCAAAATAGGAGCCGTTGAGTGGTTGGGTTAAGAAGAGGATGTCTAAAGACCCTCAGTGGATTCATTGCCAATAAATCCTTTGGAATTGAAGCAGGGCTTTTCTAGGGGTATGGAATTTCACAAATACATTATGAAATGTGATACGCTGAATTAACTGAACGCTTATGGCCGAAGGGTTTTTTTGTTGTTGTTCTGGTGTGTTTTGTGGTTACATTGTCCCATGCTTGACCTGCAGTATCTGTGCTTGCTTGACATCATAACAGGCAAGAGGAGGAAGTAGGCTATGCTTTGAAAAGGTCAGACAGTGAGGTAGCCATAAGCAAACTGAAATTGCATTTTGCAAGCTTTTATACAAACAGGATTGTTTTGAATTAACCATTCACAACAATGGATGAAACAGTTTATTTAGCCAGAGTCACTGCTACTCCATCAAACACCACATACAGGCCTGAGGTGAATAATGTATTATGTTTTCCACTCAAGTGGGCAATAAAAACACAAAAACAAAGTCATTAATTGCCCACATACAGTAACCAAATGCCATCAAGAGCCTGTGCTCTCATTAACCTGGCACCTAATTATCTGCCTCCAGTCTGAGTCCTGACAAGCCCCACCATCTGAACCCTCAGCTTGGTTGTGTTGTGTTGTGTTGTGTCAGCACTCGCCAACCGCAGCCAAGGCACCATTAGGTACAGAGAAGACAAAAGCTTCTTGCAAGCAAAGGTTCCCTCTGCACACGCCACCACAATGTTCCTCCTGTTAATGCCTTCCCTTCCAATTAAATCTGCAACTGTTAATTATTGTAATTATGAGAGTGAGCTCCCGGCACCCCCCCTCCCCAATCTCTCCCTGCCGGTGTGCAGAGACGCTACGGGAGATGTTGTGTTGCTTCAGTGGTGCCTTGTCTCTGCTCCAGTGAAGCCCTAGCAGAGTATTGGATGTGGAGGGGGATCTGGTACACATGACAAGGGTGACGTGAGGGAGATTGCACAGTTCATCTTGGATAACTGGGGAAGCAAGTACAGCCTATAGCCACGCCTCCAGTCTAGCTCATTAAATGGTGTGTAAAGTACATGCTGGGAATAATTAGTGCCAAATAACCTCTTCTTGCTACCTTGTTCACGGAATGTCACACAACAAAGTGAAGTATCACCGGTAGATGTACAATCAAAATATTCAACTAGTGAAATGACAGGTGGGAGATGATACTCTCACTGCAATCATTCACTCATTTACTTATTCTGTTCTCACTGTGTTCTTTAAGAGACATTTGCAATGGATCTGAAGTGATGTGTTGAGTATAAGGAGAGCTGAAAAAGAGTAGATGGCAAGCCTGCTGCCTGTTAGGTCTCTGCGTGTCTCAACATCCTCTTTGGCCTGCTTCTGTCACAAGCTGTTGTTTGGCTTTGGCCTGATCTGCCCAGCCACTCCTTCCACTGCACTCTGCAGACCTAACAGTAACCTGCAACATAAGGCTCAAGATTCTTCCAAAGACAGAGCTCTTGCTCAGGTGCGTGCAACCTTAGGCGCTGGAAGTGGATGTGTTCTTGTGAACTTTATCAGTCTTCACATAGGATGCGGTGAAAATCAGCATGTCAAGTGCAGTCATACTCTAGTGTCATAACCTGTTTCCTTGTAGCGGAGTCCTTGCACGCTAGCACAGCTAGCAAAGGGTTGTGGCTTTACAATTTGGAGCTGAATTCTCTCTATAAAAGACACTGAAGGAAAGAGCAGCTCCTTCTGCTTCAGGCAATGCAGCCTTTTCGTGGATACACTGCAAAATCTAAATGATGGACTGTCAACTCTCTTGCAGAAATGCCACTGTAAAAAATAATCTCTCTGGCAGTGGATCATGGTTGGCTGTATGCTACCAATGCCATTTCTTTGTTTATGTGAGCATGTAGCCTTCACACGCACCCATGCAGACACAAGTGTATGCACGTCCACAGACACGCACGCATATATAGATGCACACAGAAAAACACACAACTACAAAACACATGGGCCACACAAAATGCTTCAAGCTTAAATCCTTTCTTTGGAAGCATACAGTGAAATATATGGGATTAATAACTGGAATAGCATTATTTTTTCACCTCTAGCCTTTAAAATAATGCATGCTTGGCTAGATGCGGATGAAGTTTTGCCTACGTATTTGCCTGGTTATCGGTGTGTACAGGACCTGCTGTGTGACCTGGTTTCATGCAATCTCCATCTTCTAATTAGGAGGCTGCAGAAAGGCTGGAATGAGAGAAGGAGTGATTAGTTGCCTTTGGGTATTTCGTAAGTGGCTTTCAGTGCCACATTTGCATTATTTGCTTGGGGTCTGAATAACAAATCAGCCTATCTTTGCAGCAAATTGAGGCTAGCAGCTAAAGACCATCAATACATGAAATATAAAATGAAACTGAAGAAAGAAAATAAAAACATGCAAACACAATATCAATAGAAGCACAAGATGCAAGGTTGTACTGTATGTAGGCTCCTGCACAGAGATTAAAATAGTCTGTGACTATTGAATTGAGTAAATTATTCTTTATATTTGTCATAGATTAAAGATGTCTGATTGAATAACACTTCAGTTTCTCACTGAATGTGGCTCGATTTGTGACTAGCAGACCATGTGAACCATGTGCGCCCTATGTTGGAGCCCCATGCTGTATGTGTCCTGTAGGGTCAGTTAGAGTGCTGATCTGTAGCGGAGGTCCTGTCCACTCATTTGGCCAGTCTCCCCAACCGCTGCGTGCGGCCGACCGCCAGGCCTGGTCAGCCATCACTACACTACTTGGCCGTTTGCCCACATCGAGTCTTAGAGGGCAGGAAACAAAGCGGGCACTCACACATTCACATATAAACACACACACATCACACACATGCACACATGATCACAGCGAGTGACAGTGGCTCTTGTTTACGCAGCCCTCCCACCCCTCCTTATTCTCCTTTCATCCTCTCCCTCTAGTCTGTCATGTTGTGTGTCACTTCCCACAAATGTCAGTGCCACCGTGGGACAGTGATTAATTTTGGTGTGCTTGGCAAAATGTCTTCAAGATGTTTGTTTGGGTTGTCTTTTCCCTCCCCCTTACCCACCCCCACTCCCCACATGTCTTGGAGTCGTGGGTTGAGAGTGGCAAGCCCCTCCACCTTCCTCCCCCACTCGCCTTTTGCGCCCACTGTCACAGCCTTCTCTTTGGTGGGAGAGGAGCGCATCATCATCGAGGGACAAAGGCTACCTGAACTGACAGAGATCTTCTTTTCTGACCAGAGCCACTTTTTGTCACTCCCCACCCCAGCCCGACCCCACCACCACCTCTACGTGCTGTCTGTTTAGTGTGTGCTGGTGGTGTATGATGGGAGAAGTCTTGACCCAGCACTGGGGGGCTGTAACACTTCACTGTCAGCGCGGCTGATTAGCTTATCACTCACCGCACTGGGAGGAAATACATCATCATTCTAGACAGGGATTCCCCAGTTTAGGACCGATTCCCTGCTTCCTTTTACTCTGCATTTAATCACTAGACACACTGTCCCCTCCAGTATTTCAACCTTCCCCCTGAAGCCAATCCTCAGAGGTTCACAATGATACATTTTCTTGTTTAGGCATGACTTTAAAATAAAATCACAACTGTTGCATTACATGTGTGATAGTACTATTATTTGTTGAAACTGATACCCTACCTCATGATGCAAACACAGGCAAACTGTATCTATGTATTTATTAGTCTATTTATTCTGTGGAATGATAAAACAAAAGGAGCAATCTTCTGAGTAATTCTTGTCTGCTCTCTCACCAAAGACAGAAACAAAAAGTGGCAAATGTGCATTGGCTTCCCCACAGTGTGGTATCAGGTATGGTAATTACTCTGCCATTAACATTGGGAATAGTTAATGTGTATTAATGTGTTAATGGCATGTTAATTACTGTACATGCAAGAGAGAGCCCGCAGGCATTCTCTCAGATTCTTTGTGCCATGTGGATGTAGGCCAAGCTTAAAAAAGACTTTAAGAACATCAGTGAAAGAGGATCCTTATGTTTCATTTGTCAGAACAAAAGATTTTCAATGGTAATTTGATCCAGCTCCCTTCTTCTGGAGCTGAAAGTCACTGATCCAGGCACCATGACAAAGGAGAGATGATATGAAGTCAAAGGAGACGTGGAACGCGGCTGTAGTGACACTGGCCTCTTTGTGAAATGGATACTCTAAGCCCTCTGTAGTCTCTAGTGTGTTGCTTTGGCAGTGGGTTTTAATAACACGGTGGATTAGAAGCCTTGGATCCTGAGTGCCAAGCCAGAGTTAAAGCTCACCTTGGATGAGCCTCAGTAACAGGCTACATGCCACAGTCCTCCTCCGACTCCCACCCCTCTCTACTCATACATCTACTGCGCGGCTTTAAGAGAGATGACCTTTGCAAATATTGACAGAAAATAAATTCTGTTTCGATTAGTTAGCTTTGGGAGACCTTTGTGGATCAATGCAATTAGATGAACAGAGTGTCAATATGTGGCTGGAACCATTCACTATAGGCACTGGTGAGGAGAGGAGCTTCAGGAGGTCAGGGTTACTTGTAATGAACAGTATGTTTTGGAAATATCAGTGTAACCATTCCAAACAATTAAGCACACAAGTCGACAGGGTTTCTATAGTAGAAAGGTACTTGTGATCTAACAAAAAACATTAAGCTACTGTGAAAAAAGATGAGCTATTCTGTTAAAAAAAACCGTTTGGTTTTATCTGTAAAATCACTACTCTTCTAGTGTATGGTCTGGTGCCTGACAGTGCAGAAGAATAAGGTAGAGAAGCCAAGAGCCACCCCTTCCCTCTTCAGCAGGCCACATTAACCCAGCAGGACTCTAGCTTTATGGCTCTCCTGCTCACACTTCAGTGATGAGAGTAAACAAGCAGCAGGCCAAAGGTCAGCTAAGCCCACAGAATAAAAGAGGGCACAGGGGGAAAGAGGTGGGAGGAAAGGAGAGCGGCCCGAGGCAGTGCTCAGATCACTGTCAGGGCTTCAAGCAGGGAATGATGTACGAGACAACAGCCCCAAACCGGAAATGATTATAAACAGAGAACAGGGAGAGTATATGAGCGAAAGGGCTGCATTGTCTTTATCTGTCAAATTTGTTACTTCCTTGGATCAGATACTGACGGTGAACCTGTAAAAAATGAAAAGGAGAACCACCCCTGACTGATAGGGATGGATTAATCACAGTGTCTCTTTTGTCTCAGCCACAGAGGAGAAATGAGGAACAATCATAAAGGCAAGTGCCTTTTCTCAGCCACTCCACCTGTATTGTTGAATGACAAATGAGGCCGATTAAGGACATGTAACATTACTATTACACATTCTGATTTTTTTTTTCATTTTCTTGTATGCGTTCTGGTAATTAAGTGAACCAGCATTATTAGAGTTATATGAAATAACTAAGCCATATATAGATTTTTCATTCTCAAGTTCCTATTGCTTGCAGGCTTTGCCAAGGTGACACGATTCCCGTACTTTCCTTTGCACAGAGATTAATCCCACTTTGACTGTGGAGGTGGCTTAGAGCTAACTCGGGTGCCCAAACTTGTTTTAATACCCATATCATCAGACAAAAACAGGATAAAGATTTGAGAAGGCAAGCAGCATTGCAGCGCTAGAATACGACTGTGGCTTTGCAAGTTACTATACAGATTTGTCAACCGCAGAGCAAATTAAAGATATTATCTTGCTCCAGCCTATTTTATGGAAGTTGTGTGATGATGCTGAGCTTAGACAGTGAATTCACAATCTTTTGCTCCTTCGACAAAGGTATTTACTACACAGGAGAGACATCCAGACAGAGATGCATTGCACTGTTTTTTTTTTTTTTTTAATTTGTTTTTTTTTTTTTACTGTAGGCTATGTTTTCCTGTTTTTGTTTTTTTTTTACTTTCTGTATTTATGTGCTTGAGTGCAAGACAGACGCATCATCCCTCCCAACATGTGTGTTATGAATGGCCAGCCAGAGCTGCTGTGGCACAAATACACCCTGGTGGACTCCTGCAGGGCCGTCTGCTTCTCAGGGCAGCAGAGTAATCATTTTTATCCTGCTGATTTCCCAAATAGAAATGGACACGTATGATAAAAATGTCACGGCCACTCCACATGTCAGTGGACTAACAGGATTACATGTCACTTTCTAATGTCTCGCTCTGTTTTCCTTTGCTGTGAATGGCTGCATTATTGCACACAGGAACTTTGTGGTAATATATGGTAAGAGACAAGTAGCTCTTTATGGCCTGTGATTATTTAGTTTGAATGAAACCAGTGATTTATGCCCATTTAGCTGAAAAGCCCTGTAAATTCCCTCAGCTGCATTTCCCCTGGATATAGAGTGAGTGGAGTGAAAGTGACAACTGGGTTTGGTGTGGAAATGTACGCTGCGTCCCAGAGTTATATTTAATATACCTGACATGAAAAACGTGCCTACATACTTACCACCACCGGCAGCACAAAGGAAAGTGCAGCCCGCTGAGCTTGTGTTGAATCAGAGAGTGGGTAGAAATACTGAATTAGGAAAATATGAACTGTAGTGGCGGACAAACCACCAGCTATTAGAGCATGTTGAGATATGTAGCCAGGCATCTGGTCAGTCAACATTTGAATCATGTGCCATTTTATTTCATGCCACACAAACTGGAATAGAAACCATAGAGTCTGTCCAGAACGAGAGCTTTGGGTGGCGTTGGTGCAGATGCAGTATGATGTGGATGAGGGTTAGTGGAGCAGCGGCATATTGTCCACATGGATGGCTTGGCTCTGCAAGCCTGATGGAGCCTTGTCCAGCATCTCAATGTCTCCAACACAAATAGCCACATTCATCCACTCCTCTCACACCATTACACCTAAAAGACTCAAAGCCAGCCGATCCATAAATAGAGGCAAATTTGTTTTTCAGTGGCACTGCAGCTGAACAAAGCACCAACAGAAATGAAAACATCAGAGGAGTGGTTACAATATGATGTGTTTCCTAATTTTTGTGTGTTTAATAAAGATAGGAGTGTGTTCTTTCTCTAGTATTTACTCTAGAGTGGTGTGCAGGGTCAGGCGGTCAAAGCTTGGTAAAAGGGCTTCTCTGATTGCATGCCTACTGGCTGACACAATAGAGCCACTAATCTTCTTATTTCGAATCCAGAGGCTGGCCATATCTTAATGAAGCTGTAATGAGCTGTTGAAAATCTCTGAATTGCGGGAGGGATTATTGAATTGAAACAACTCTGGTAATCATAACGTTCGAGTAGCCACTCAGTATTTACTGCCCATTGAGCCACATTTTTATCCACTTATTAGACTGGATTGCCCATGCTTGTTTTTTTGTTTTGTTTGTTTTTTGTGTGTAATTCTGACCTGCAGTGTTTTTTTTGTCTATGTGTTCTTTGTCAAGTCTGGCATCATGGTTACATTGCCAATGCATCCAGGTGTGCATGTGTGCTATCTGCTGGGTGATTATGACTTGCTGAAAGACTAGAGAGGTAGAAAACAGAGGAAATAAACAGCAGGGTCTAATAGCACAGACAGAAATCAAGAATGAGCACTTAAAATACAATTTACCCCAAACAAATTGTATTACTGGCAAGGAAAATGTGATAAAATAGATGTTGTGAAATCATACGAGATTGAAATCATCTATGAAAATAATAATTTAAAAAATAAAATAAAATAAGGATAGGAGTAGTTACTTTCAGGAGTTCCAAGCATTCACTGTGTCAAAGACAGAGACACTTACTAGAGGTATAGTTTTCTGTTTAGCATCCTTTCACAGAGTAGAAGTGCCACTTCACCATTGAGCATTTGTCAGTTTATGGATGTTGCTGTCATGTCAGCCTTCCCGTACACACAATGTGCAGCGCAGTGTGTAAATAAAAGAGAACAGGCAAAGACATGGGGACAGGAACACATGCACAGAAGGCACACGGTATACCTGCAGGAAAAACATCAACTAAAACAGCCTGTGGAAACATAATGCTTTTAACTGCTCTTAAAATTCCGCTTGCATATGATTATTTTGAACTTCTTGTAAACTGTATTCAAAACTGTACCTGGATGGCATTAGCTGACCCTCTATTTTCTTCTATTTTTCTGCAGGCCTCAGCATCCGAGGGGCTCAGGAGGAGGACCCCCCAGACCCCCAGCTCATGCGTTTAGACAACATGCTGCTGGCAGAGGGTGTGGCAGGACCAGAGAAAGGTGGCGGATCGGCTGCTGCTGCAGCTGCAGCCGCAGCCTCGGGTGGGGCGGCCGACAACTCCATAGAACATTCCGACTACAGAGCCAAACTCACCCAGATCAGACAGATCTATCACACAGAGCTGGAGAAATATGAACAGGTAAGGGACACTACACTCTCACAACGTCAAGATCTCCAGGATCAGCTCACATACAGTATAAGGGAGCTGCACAATGTTGGGTTTTTTTAACACCTATAGGTTGAAGTAATCACATGATCACAAGCTATTTGAAACCTAAGTTTGTGTTTAATGGGGCTACTCATTGTATGTGTAAAACAGCAGCTTATCCCCTGCATTAGGAAGAAAATTGCAGAGAATATGCACAATCCAGAAGTCCTTTGAAAAAATTACAGTATTCCTCACTGTGTAGTAGTTGATTATAGAGATCCAATGAGTGCCTTACTCATCTGTGTTAAATTAAAGTATGATCAGCCTGTTCACCCAGCATTTTGAGCCTGCCATTAAACACAGAGGCATTGTGGGAGAAAATAGAAGGTATAACAGTGATGCCTCAGCAAGCCAGTGAGGTAAATTAGACTAATTTACTTGGTGCTCTCTTAGAAAGGAGGTGGGTATGCGAGGGCACACAACACTTCGCCTGGAGTAAATGCATCTTTCTTAAGGGTGTTTCCAGGTTTTAATTATCTAAATGTAAATACTTAACGAATTTTACTCAGAGTAATGAGCTAAAGTGTGCACTACGTAAATGAGTTATTCTAATTAATCATGTATGAACTACTGGTTTAACAAAAAGCTGTTTAAATTCGTTCTGCATTAGGGCCAAGCCAAATTGCAAATCTGCATTTATATTCATAGATGACTTCACTTATTATGTCATCAGTGTAATATATAAGCACTGCACTCTGTTGATGCTTTCAACAAAGAGCTTATTTGCAAAGAACTCATTTCGTAGCAAAAAAATCTATACAACATTGGCTTTTGCAACTTCTTAAAATTGCACTGCAGTGACTTGGGACATTTACAAAACTGACTGAGGTTGGGTTTTTTTTGGGTCTGTCTCTCTTGGCAGGCATGTAACGAATTCACAACCCATGTGATGAACCTGCTGAGGGAACAGTCTCGCACACGGCCCATCTCTCCCAAAGAGATTGAGCGCATGGTGGGAATCATCCACCGTAAGTTCAGCTCTATCCAGATGCAACTGAAACAGAGCACCTGTGAGGCTGTCATGATCCTGCGCTCCAGATTCCTTGATGCCAGGTCAGTGGATTACATGCATATATGTGTGCATGTGTTTGTGTGTGTGTTTATTTTGTTTCTATTTTTTGTATACAATGCACCTAAATGACCCATATAGGAAAATCCAGTGGATGAGGTCATTTAGACCAGGACTTAAGTTTGTTTTCTGGCACAGCACACAGTATGAGCACTGCAGAGATGCACGATTTTAATTATGTCCATGTTCCACACATTATCCATTTTCAAGACAATCATGCCCTCACACCTGAGAGCAGTTAAGACCAAATAAAATGGGGACGGGTCCTGTATAATAGATGGAGGGGAGGTCATCAGCAGGTGTTGTGGATTACTCTAATCACTAACAGTGTGGTGCAGTGGAGCTCTGTGGAGAGCGGCGCAAGTTCAGGCCAAACTACCCAAGTGGAAGCACATTTGCTGCCCACTGCCTGTGTGAAATGCAGTAAACAAGGCAAAATAAGCAAATGCTCAACAACATGATAAGTAGTGCCCTTGGGAGGGAAGGGGACCCAGATCTAGTTAGAGTTTGCTTGTTTCCACTGGAGATCCCTGGGGCTGTGGCACTTCAGGAACAATGCTCAACTGTGCATGCCATGATTTCTATAATGTACCGAGATGCACTCCGACTGGGCTTTGCGCTCCATCACGAAGCCCACCCATCCGCTGCACTAAACTCTACACATTACACGCTTGGACTGGAGATTGGAGACCAACAGACCAAATTAAACATTGTATGTGTTTTGTGACTTTGCGTGTGTGTGTGTTTTTGTTTATTTGTGTGTGTGTGTGTGTGTGTGTTTAAGTGTCCTTGTCAGTTTATTGGTTAGAGCCTGGTCTTCTCTGTCTTGACGAGAGTCTTGGAGCAGGACACGATATTCTGCTCCTGAGGGCCCTTAGAGCCCATTCCTCATTATTTTCACCATTTATGTGTGAGATTGATTGTGCAATTTGTGTGATCCAAATGGATGAGTTAATGCTGGTCCCCACTAATAGGCTTGCTTGGCCTTTCTCTCATTTTGCTTCCCACTCAGGCGGAAAAGGAGAAACTTCAGCAAGCAAGCAACAGAAATTTTGAACGAATATTTCTACTCACACCTCAGCAACCCATATCCAAGTGAAGAGGCTAAGGAGGAGCTGGCCAAGAAGTGCAGCATCACAGTTTCCCAGGTGGGTAGTGCTCATCTAACAGTAGCTGGTGGGTAATCAGGGTGGGAAAGCCTAGAGGGATAGTTACCATAGGTCACACCATCAAGACACAATGTCCTTAGCTAACCTTGACATTGTGACTGCCTAATGATGCTTCAGTCAAGGCTGGTCCCAGTCAGTCTGAGCAGGGCCACAGGGAGGGGAGGCCTATATCATCTTGGCCTCAATCAAAGCACTATGCTGTCCTTCCTTAGCCCCCCCAATGCTGGGTCCCCTGCCATTTTTCCCTCTCATTCCCATCCACCATGTGTGCTCTCTCTGTTGCCCGGTCAGTCGCTCAGGTCATAAGCTGGGAAGAAAAAAAAAATGGCATCATCCATTATTGTAAGAAAAAGCTGTTAAAGTCTGGTGCTTCAAAACACTGGATGATCCTGGGTATCTATTTGTATGATTGTCTGACAAGGCTTGTTTATGGCCACAGTTATAATTTTACAGTTATATTTTTATAAGTTAGATGATGAGAATTTCTCACTTCATTTTTATTCTAGCCATTTTTAGCAAAAACCTGAAGGCAATATCTCTCACACCTAACCCCCACGTCCAAAGTTTTATCACCATGTGCTCTTTTTTTCTCCAGCTATTATTGTGACTACTATCTAGATTTTTATACTCTATTGTTCTATATTTGTCCTCATGAGAGACAATATCACAGAGACATTAATCCATACAATAACGATTAATCTGCAGTGTTTTTTCTGTGTGGGGAGGGGGTGTTGAGGGGTATATTGAGTGTAGTCATGAAGAGTCAGATACTGTAAAAGCCCATTCTTTTTTGCCTTCAGGGGGTGGGAAGCACCATCACAGTATCACAGGTATGTCATAACTTCTCCTGATCCACTGTTTTCATTTTTTGTATCTTCTTTGTTTATGAATGTTAATAGCCTCACACTTTTTTCACTGCACAGACCCTCCCTCCCTCACACCACCAGATCAATGCTAATGTTATAAATTACAGTATTTAAAGCTTGACATTTGTACATTGAACAAATTCTTTTTTTTTTTTTTTAGATTTTCTTATTTTGTACTTAGCCTTAAGTCACAAAACAACAAAGACTGTTCTGATTAATGTACATTGTTAGATACACCCATGTTATCACCATATTATGTGTGTACAAATGTGTCACA
Organism: Siphamia tubifer; assembly: GCA_020466265.1. Taxonomy (NCBI): domain Eukaryota; kingdom Metazoa; phylum Chordata; class Actinopteri; order Kurtiformes; family Apogonidae; genus Siphamia; species Siphamia tubifer. The sequence goes on along the minus strand of CM035791.1, from coordinate 29,689,263 downwards.
TGACCTTTACCGCTTTTGTTTACCACATTATTTTTGTTTGTTGTAGAGCGTCAACTGTCTTTTGAATCTTCTGAGTTTACCCCCCTACCACCCCCTTACCCACTTCTGATCGCCATTGGCTTCATAATGGTTAAAGAAATGGGCACGACCCTCAGAAATGGAGCCGCACTGTTTTCTGAGTGCCTCGCTAAACAAGCCACAGTATGAGTTCCCATGAGAGCAAATCAGTCTATGCAGAAATTAGAGGGCTTTTAAAAATTCACTCGAACTCATCTCAGGCCCCATTAGTGGTGTACTCCTCGACCAGTCGAGACCACGGCAGACATTCTTATTGACTTATTCTTAGTGCTTTAGCTCATTTTAAGTGAGTAACAAAGTCCGAGGCACGACGTGATGCCGAGTGCACCATAAGTGTGTTATCCCTCACCGTTTCCCAGCCTTTAAAGAGTCAGTAAGCGCTCTCTGTGGCCGCTCTGAGGGCTCGGCTAAGTAATCTTTCAAACACCCCAAACTATGGTGCTGGCTTTGTTGATTACACAAGCAGTTCATTAAGTAAAAACCATCCGTCATAAATGGTATGCCAATATCAGTCTGCGGCTTTGTTTGATGGTTCATAGCTGACGAAACACCCGCCGTCATTTGAACAGCAATCATTTAAAATGCAAGTGATGCACGGTCGGCGTCAGCGGGAGCGAATCCAGAACATTGATACCCCAGGAGATTTGTGTACGTGCGAGTCCTTAAACACGCAAACGCAATTCTGTTCCATATACTTTATTATTAGACTATTCCATAAGATATCAATTTATACTATTTATAGCAAATAGCTGGGGTGCAATGAGCAAGCTGTCCAATTTCTTCTACCCTTTGCATGTGCCAGTGAATAAAACCATGGCACTGGATAATTATGGTTTGTGTGAGAATTTAGGGATATTTTAGGAGCAATGTTTGATATTATTTACAGACACAGGTTCTCGTAGAGAGATTGATTGAGCTATGCAAAATTTATAGGTTTCTTTCTAAGTGACACTCCTCAATATTTCAAATCCCAGTGAATTTAGAGAAACTATGACTTGAGATGTTATCCATTATTAATGTGGCCTGTATAATTGATGATTCGGCTACAGAACTACAGCTTGTAGGTCCACCTCTGTATTTATATTTAAAGGCTAGGGCATTATAATCCTACATGCATTGCTATCATACACACATCATGCATTGCATTTCATTGACTTGTAAAAAGTACTGACCTGAAATAAGGTAAAATAGTTTGAATTATTAACTACACCTCTGTAGCCTCTCTTGTGGGACACAGTAAACATAGCAGTATGGTGTTCTTGCAAAGAGTCTGCTTGGTCATTATACAATCGCTGCCTTTGAGGGTGCTGATGTCAGGTAATTCAGTCTCACAACCTGGTTCTCACCACACATAGGAGTCAATTGAATGCATGGCCTGCCACAAGATAAAAGGGAATTAGTTCTGTAGATTGGGTTGTGCTCCACACCTTACAGTGCCTGCATTTGTTCAATATTTAGCTGAACCCAAGAATCACTAAAGCCAGAGTTCAGTGGGCAGGAGAGAAATGTGTGTGGAAGAGAGAAGGGAGGTGTAAAAGGATTTGATGCCAACAAAGCTAAGTCCGTCCAAGCTTGTAACAACCTATAGTGATAGAACACAGTCACAATGAACTTGATCTAAAATGACAGGGCAGAATAAAATTATACAAATTTGATTAAGTGTTGCTTCTACAATAATCAGATTTTAATCAGAAAGGCGTAGTGATTTGTCTGCTGATTTGCAAAAACAAATTCATGATTCCAAATCACCGAGTGAACATGAAATCTGTGGTAGACTTTGCAGGTAATAAATAAAAATGCGCCCATTTATAAATAGCGAAACTAACTTTTAAGCAAATTCTGGTAAGTTTGCTCGTGTTAATGTGAATATTTTGTTAAATTAAACAGACTAATGAGCTTTAGGAAACATGTTCAATGTTTTCTATGGGTTTGTGGGCACTTTGTGAGCTGTCAAAAAGAGCGAGTATATTGCATCGTCTTTGGCTCTAGAATCCACTATAAGCAGGTTAAGTAAAAAGGATGATGGCCAGGGCTTTCATTGCTTCCAATTAAACCTTGCTTGTTAGTTTAACCTCTAGGTAAACCCATCAAACAATTGATGTCAAGGAAACCCTGCCAACAGTGGGCCTCGCCTGAATGGTCATTAATTTTAATTGCCTAGATATTAAAGATTTAGAGCACAGAGACGTGCAGGATAGAAATGATCTGATGTCCTGCAAATCCAGTCAGTTTTTACGCCACAGCATTGGCGGGCTGCTGGGGATATTAAAATTTAAGCACATGGGTGGAAATTAAATAAAGCGTCATTAGGGGCAGCTGCTCTTTGGCTGGTCCAGCCGTGGGCTGCAGGGCCTGAGAGGGGGGCAGCAGCACAGCGACAAGACACTCTAATTTATAGGACCATTAAAAGCAAGCATCATCTCATTATTATTCCACTGTTATTGCAGAGCCAGCATTCACACACTAGGTTCACCCCTCATACAACTTTTTGGTCTCTGACTGATGTTGGATGTCATCGTTTCGGTACTACAAAATTAGCATTTCGAACTGCTCTGAATATTCAGCATTTGTATTTGTCATTTATTTTATTTAGACTCAACACTCTCTTCTGCCTAGATAGTTGGATATTTTCAATCTTTAGGGGCTTTTTTTACATATCACGCAACAGTGACTGTCTGGATATTATCTGCTAACATGTTTGCTGGTCTTTACGTATATCATCGTTATTAAATAATGACAGTGAATCCCTCCTTTGTTCTATCTACAGTGTAGTCAGATGCATAAACATACCTTTATTGACTTAAGCTACCAGTCATAAGTGATTTAATCATATTAGGCAGATAGATATTCATAATTGTATTCAGAGATACACTTATTTAAGTATGAACATTTAGTAGAGTGAATCACAGTTTTTCATTTTCATGTATTAAAAATTACAAGGGCTCTATTTGTTTCTTTGAATAACAATATTTAAGTATGATAATTAACTGTACAACTGTTCAACATGAGATGTTAATTTCCCCGTCACTTTGGAAGGACTATTTTTTCTTCTGCAATACAAAGTATGCACACATTTATTTTTCTCAGGGAAGTCACTACCATTTGCTTTATATGAAATATATGTACACTATACATATATAATAACTTGTACAGTAGAAGCCCCTAGTGTTTTGCATTTGCCAGGAGACAGAACTAAGAGCATGTCATGCTCCCTTCCATGAGAAGACACTAGTGGCTCCTGATTACAGCTTAATTAGCTTGTGTACCCGGTGGACGTTACTACAGGGGCTGGGAATTGGGTACTTGATGGACCCAAACATGACATCTTGAAACAATCACACTGCTCAGTGCACGCTGCTGTGGCTTCTCGACGTTTGACTCCTCTGCTCCTCCTCCTCTGCTCTCCCACACAGGTATCCAACTGGTTTGGCAACAAAAGGATCCGGTACAAGAAAAATATCGGCAAGTTTCAGGAAGAAGCCAACCTGTATGCCGCCAAGACTGCTGTAAATGCAGCACACGCTGCAGCCGCTGCAGTGCAGAACAGCCAGGCCAACTCCCCTACCACACCTAACTCCGGTAGGCACTAGACAAAAAAAAAAAAAACAACAACAAAAAAAATATATCTGCCCTCCACATCAGCCCTTAACCTGCTGACTACCTGCCTCACTCTCTCATGCACCATTCACACAGGCAAGAGTGACAGGCTCTGCTCCCAGCTTGGGGATCACAGTGTCTCCTGTCTATAAGACAGTTGATGCCAAGCAAACTCATGCATAAAGAGAGTGTTTCTGACTTGTGAACCGAGAACACATGTATTTTTGGCAAAATAAAAAAAAGGCGAGAATTCAGAATGATGCCATGGGATTTGTTTTCCCCAGACTTTCTGTCAACTTCCTGTCATTTGTAATGTAATGGTATGTAGTTCCAGTGAATGGTACTGCTTTTTTGCTAAATAAAGGGGAACATAATGGCTGGGAGCATTTTACCTGCCGTAGTAATATTAAATCAAAATTGTATTATATGTCATATAAAAACAAAACAGAAAAAAAGGCATGTTTACCCCCATATAATGAGTAATGTAATGCTGAGTGTGGGCTAGGTTGACCTGACGTCGGGATGTGGTAAGCTTATGAAGTGGTCCCTTTTTCTTGCACCCAGGATTCCAGATGAAAGATGAAGAGTTTCAGCTGGATTCTGCAGAGAGCAAAAACACACTTTTAAGCAACATGTTTACTGGTACTGGTCTTTTCATAAGCTTCTTATTGTCCTTGTCATTTACCATGTGATACCTCCCGCCAACGTTAGACTGGAAGTAGGTGATGTGGAACAATTGGGAGCTTAAGCAACCAACCACATGTAGAACCGGTCCCATGTGTCATGTGATTTTCATTTCATTTTGTGTCCACCGCATTTGTAAAACAGTCCGTATCCTCCTCAGTCCTGCTGCATATCGTCCTCTTCTGTTGTTTATTTGCTTCCCTTCCTTTTCTTCTCTATCCTTGTAGTTGCTTGCTTTGTGGGAGTTTTCTTTGGTGTCTGTTTGAGTTGGGTCTGTGTATGCAGACACGTGCGTGGTGGGTGCGTGTTGTATCTGTGTGTGTGCGTGCATGCTTGTGTGTGTGTTTGTATATGTGTGTGTGTGTGTGTGTGCGTGTGTTTGTGCTTTCCCTTTATAGCCCTCTCATGTATTCAGCTACTTACATCTTCCCTTTCCAGGTTCTTCAGGTTCTTTTAACCTCCCAAACTCTGGGGACATGTTCTTGAGCATGCAGAGTCTGAATGGGGATTCTTACCAAGGGGCACAAGTCGGAGCCAATGTACAGTCACAGGTAGGATCCACAATCAGGGACAGTTCCTGACTACCAGTGCAGAGAGCTGTCCTTGTCTTGCCTGTGTACTGAGCCATCCACAGTGCAGTCTGAAGCACGTAAAAAGAATTATACACAACAAGAAAAACATACTGCTCATGTGAAAGCAGTTCAAATTGCCACTGTGAGGCCTCCAAAAACCTCTGATTGACCTAAACCAAGTGTTTACTGACTATTTCGCTTTGGATGGAATATTTTGGCAGCCAAAATATATAATCCCACCCCACTGCTATCACGCTACAGACAAATTTCTTGGTTACTATTCCAAACAGAGCACTATGTCAAGTAAACATTTTGTGAATGCATTTGGCTTTGACTTGAGCTCTTGGGTTGGTATTGGGTTTTTTGGTACTGTGTTTTCCCCTTTATTTCTGTATTCTATATTGCTATCTTCCTGTTTCATCTTGTTAATGTTTGTTGTTGATGTCTTCCATTTTGTAAGTTTAACGCAGCTACACAACCAACACACAATCGATACCATGCACTTAGGGAAAAAAATCTATGCTATTCATGATTAAGGTAAAATAAAGCTCATTTAAAGTAGCCATAGTATCTAAGTGGTTTGTTTTGTTTTGTTTTCTCTCTTTTCTTTTCATTTTTGTCACTCCTGATTTTTTTTTTTTTTTTTTATTATAAATCCATAGCAACTGTAGAAAATGTAATGGCTGTAAGCATGCTTGTAATGTCAGTATGCCTTTGTTTATTTATTTATTTTTATTTATTTATTAGACTATTAGCTGTTACAAACCTGGTTAGTATGTTTGCTGTTTCAGGACTCCCTTTGTGATTTCACACTAGTCACTATCTGTTGCTTCAGTGAGCATGTTCACAGTTAGTGTTGGCCTGCTGCAAGACACTGAATTGACCAGCGTGTCCACCCTGTCTGTCCCCTCAGGTGGATACCCTGCGCCATGTTATCAGTCAGACGGCAGGATACAATGATGCTCTCGGGGGGAACACGATGTATAGTCCACATGGCTTAAATGTAAGTACAGGTTTTGGCAGTTTCATGTGTAGATCAATCATAAAAAAGTAGTATTACTTAATTATTTCTGTAAAAAAATTTTTTTACATTAGTCGATGCAGTCCAAATGTACAACAGTGTAAAAAAAACAACTTGTCAGGAAAAATAGATGCACTTAATACAATTCATAGCGCAGGTGAATGAAACCTCTAGTTTTAACTATATTAAATATCTTTTAATACTTTGACTAACACTAAAATAAGATGAAAAGGCTCTGGCTGTACAGTATCTGTTGCATTTAGCTGTTTTGAAATGCTTCACAGAATTTTCCACAGCCTTATCTTCATGATAAAATATGAACATGTGATTGCCTGCAGCTCTTTCCAGACATGAATTCCATCTTCCTTGATGAGGTTTGATATGGAGCCTTTTTGCAAAGCAGCGCATAATCTGAAGCTATCAGAGTAAAGATTAATTTCATTGATGAGAGAGGATGAAAAGAGAGGGAGAGGTGCCATCAGACGTCTCTCTCTCTCTCTCTCTCTCTCTCTCTCTCTCTCTCTCTCTCTCTCTCTCTCTCTCTCCTCTCTCTCTCTCTCTCTCTCTCTCTCTCTCTCTCTCTCTCTCTCTCTCTCTCTCTCTCTCTCTTTAACACCTTTACTTTATCACAAACACATATATGCAGTATGACATGAATGAGCTCAAATTATAAAAGAGGCTAATGCAACTTCAAATTTAGAAAGAAATGTATACTTCAAAATACAATTATGTATTTGTATGTAAAATATATAAGTAAACAAAGGGTGGAGAATGATGCCAGTGCTCAGTGCTTTTGGTGTCATTTTTGCTTGGCTAAGGCCTTATTGCTGTAAGCTCTTTAGACATGTCAACTCGTAGTAGGATCAAGTGTTTTTCACTTTCTCACAAGGTTTCTCACTTCCATCTGCAGTATAAACCTGTGCCTAGTGGCTCAACAGAGGACAGTGCAATCTGAAGTAAAACTGCCATTGACGGCGCAACATTAACGTCTGTGAGAAGAAAAGAATAAGAACAGAATTAATGTTGTAAAATATCGTCCAATAAGTCAAATGAAAGCAAAGCATGTATTTTGTAGCAGCAACCCAGAATGTGGTTTATAGATGTATTAGCATAGACTAACCTTTAGCTTTGTTGGCAGTGACGTAGAAGGATCCAGTAAAGGCTAGGTCATGCCTGGAGCAAGGCAAAGTCAGGCTGGCTAAGACTGGCTTTCTTGGAGAGGCCCTGCTCTGTCACATTCACTCAGCTCTCTCCACCTCACCCAGCCCGAGCCCTCCCTCTTCTTGACTGACAGGAGAATATGTAGCGACAAGCTGTCGGCCGCTACTGAAATCTGCTTAGACACTGATTTCAGGGAGTGCTCCCATTGGTCGGGACACGAGACAAATTTATTTCCAACAGTCTCTTTGCTGATGCTACTGTAATGCAAAGAACAGTCAAGAGTCTGGACTAATCACGCAGCATCATGGTATCCACAACATTTTAATATCAACTGACACATTAGTGCGACCGAGATCTGTTTTTTCCCCCTTCAGTGAAGCTGTGTTTCCATTCACGCCGTGTTTTGTTACACTTTGAGGATAAAAATGTACCAGGCTCATGTTGCACAGAATGTGATTGTAATCTCAACCTTTACCATTTGTGTCTTAGGCTAATGGGGGATGGCAAGATGCAACGACGCCGTCTTCTGTAATATCTCCGACAGAAGGACCTGGAAGTGTGCACTCTGATACCTCGAATTGATCCGCTATTAATGCATCTAAGCCTCAAGCTGGGTGTGGACTCTTTAACTGGCTGACCAACTGCAGACGATAAACAAAACCTTTTCACTACAGATTTGCTTTTTCTGTACATTAAATCTTTCACTATCACGCCACACATGCAAATGACATCCTCCATCACGGACACCTAATGTTTTCTGAGCATTTACTTTCTGTCCTCGGTAATGTCTCCAGCTGTAATCTCCATGCTCTTATTTGTTTGTTGGAGGGGTAAGCACACACATGTACAAAAACGAAGCAGACGTTTCTCCATAAAAATTATTTCAGGACAATATTTCCTCTGAACTTTAAACACCGGATGACACATATATTTAAAGTAACATTGTATGATGTTTTAAATGGCAATTAGTTTGACTCCTGATTTAATTACTATTTTCCATTTTGATAATTGAATTCTCTTTGAGTTTGTACAATGCATAGTAGATCAGAGCAGCTGTTTCTTTGACTGTAATGTGCTTGCAATCTTGTCCAGGAACTCAACAATGCTACTGTTGACAGCTCAATGGCAGCTTTGTAGTTACTTTCAAGATTTATTTAGCCTTACAGCCATATACATTAGTACAAAGAAATGACTATTCAAACTCTGGAACATAAAGAAGTGTAATTGATTGCTTGACTATAATATGACACCATTCCATATTTTATAATTTGATGTTTAGTATGTACATATGTAAACATTTTTTTTTGTACTGCTTATGGAAATCAACAAAGCCCCCATAGTAGATCATTTCCTCATGACACACAAGAGCAGCCCCCATTACACAGGAAAAGTTGTACATAATATAGCTTAAGAGTAATTATACATCCCACCAATCAATACGCAGCTTTATTACCTCATTCAATTTCATATCCAACGTTTCTGTAGCTTAGCGTGCTCACTTACTACCTCTAAACAAAATCACCCCCATAGTTTTTTTTTTTCTTTGGTCTTTATTTAATGTTTTTATGTAGTTACTTTGATTACATCTTGTAACACTGTAAACTCTCCATTCTCTATGTAATCTAATGTATATTTTAATCTTTTAATAAAATGCCGTTGCTGTATCGCAACTTAAAATGACAAAAATAAAAAAATGAAAATGATAACAATATTAATACCATGAAAAATAGATGGGGAGGGCGGGGGCGAAGAAGTTGTTGGTTTGTGGCTTTTACGAAGGGATGCGATGAACGTTGTTGATAAATTAACACCAAACAGTGAAACTGTTGTAAATATTGAAAAAAAAAAAAAAACATTTTGAATGTTGCTCATCTTGTTACTAAACCATGCAAAAAAAAGGAAAAAAATCACTATAAAAAGTGTAATGCATAGAGGTTTCAGTATTCAGAACTGTACATTTCCAGCTCTGTTCAACAGGGTTCAAAACTTCTTTTCTCTTTTTTCTATTGTATGTGACTCTGAAACTGAAAGTCATGACAAATGATTTGTGGCAGTGATTCTAATGTATTAAAGATGTTTAGTGTTTCTTTCTAACCAGACTACACCCTGGACTGAAAAGTCTTCCTTGTGGTAGTTGTGTAATTTCAAACATGAATAAACCTTTTGCTTTCATGAAATTAACTTGTGTTTTTTTGTATTTGTGAAATACACAATTCTTTATTTCAACAAACCTAACCCTCCTTTAATATTTTTCATATTTAATTAATTATTTATTTAGTTATTTATTTATTAAGCAAATTATACTGTCCCTTTTTTTTTTATAATCTGAGTCATTATTGGGCACCTATTTCAGGTAATTTTCCATCGTATATATATGCTGTTATCCTGGCCTCATATCCACCCTTTGTGTTGCTTTCATATAGCGAGAAGAAGGTGAAGACTTAACCTGGTTTGCAGCTACTGTGGAGCTGACATGGTTAGTGCAATTAACTGAAATGTCAGGCACTTCTAATTCAGGCTATTTTGTCTGTCTATTGTGGAAAGGCTGCCTTAATGGATCATTGGTTACCAATTCCACATGGAAATTGACATCCATTTATTCTCATTTTCTCAGCAGACTTCTTCATTCCTGTCTCCCTCCTCTGCTTGTGTCCAGCATTTGTGTCTTTCAGTCATGGACCTTCCCTGATTCTTGACAGGCTAAAAGAGCGTAGAAATATACTTTATTTGCACTCGGCAATAAAAAGGATGAAGAATAATCCCATCCATGATGTCGTATGTGGTTACGTTTTTGATATCAGCACGAGTGCAGATAGACAGGAAAAAGGAAAGAGAGATGTAACTGTGTAGCTTGAGTTTAAATCAAGCGAAATGCACAGACGGTTACCCTGGAGAGCATATTTGCCCACTCAACCGCTGCAGAACTTCATTCAATACCTTTTTCTAGAAATCATATCTTTATCGTGATCATACACAATCAAGCCACAGATGCAGATGTTTTGTTTGTTTGTTTGAACAGTAATATAAATTCAATTAAATAAAGTTGCCTTTGAGTTAATTAGTAGAAAACATCTTATATATGAATTTTCAAAAATCCTTTGCATAATGTTAGTTTTTGTTATAGCTATTAATGACAGAATACTGCTTAAGGGAGATTCTGCAGCATTTAAGTATTGTTTTATTAAACATTTAGTGCATCCACACAAGCTACTTCATTTACAGTAATGTGCTTTGTGATCATTCTTCTTAAACAAAATGAAATGTGCATATGCATACATATTTCGTTTCACAGACTAATGAAAGCTTTGAGGTCCAGTACTGCTACAGTATACGCTGCCATATGGATTAAAATCTATTTGCTCATTCTACCTTTACAAATAGATACATTTGCTTCTTTCTAGACTTCAACTATTGGATTTTAAGTACTGCACTCGGCCAAATTGGCCTCAGAACCTTTTAAATAAAGAACTTACATTTTCTGAGATTATGCCTATTAGAGATTTTTCTAAGGTTCATTAAAGACGACATTTTCTAAGTAAAATTCACCATGAAAAGCATGCATCATTAAATATGGAAATCCAGTGTTATATTAGTAATCTACGCCAAGCTAGTGCCAATTAAATTAAAGAAAGATATCATTTATATTGTTAAGGTAGAGTTTATATTAGATTAAATATAAAATGTAATTTTTTTCACAGTCTGATTTATTACTCATGGTACGTGGTTCACAGACCCATGTTGTAGTGCATTTAAGCACAGAAAGTGTTTGTAAATGTAAAAAAAAAAAAAGCTGTAATTGCATCACAGTGCTGCCAAATTAAATTAGGATAAAAACTGATATTCAAGAGCTCTCTGTGTGTTTTGCTTTTTTAAATGTGATTCTATATTGAATGTATTTTGCACATAGTCCACCCAGAAACATAAACAGTCAAATATGTTAGAATAATAGATTGTTTCTATCATACTTATGCATAAATGTATTTGAGATGCAAGATGCAATGGATTTTTCTGTAGCCTCAGTCTTAGATCAAACTGTACATACATACAGACATACCATACAAATGTAATGGCGTTTTACACTGTAGATTTTGCAGTGTTAATTTGGAAACAATGGGACCAAATACACTCTAGAAGAAGTTAAATAAACTCTCTAAGTGTTGATTTAACACTGCAAAATTTACTGTGTAGTCTCGAGGTTAAGTATGTATTGTTGTATCGTCCAATGTGGTCATTTTCTGTCTTTGGGTGGACATTTGTGTCATTCCTACCAACTTTAAATGACATGTGAGGGGTAAGACATGCTTTTAGGGTTAGGGTTACACATTGAGGTGTGGTGGTTAGAAATAAAATAATGCATTAGGGAATATATCATGTCAGTGGTGGTATTTATAGCATATAAATATAGAATTACAGCTGTACTCAATTGCAAGAATATGTTGAAACTGACACAAACTGTATTGCATTTGTAGACACCAGTGGGTGACATTTGTGTTTATTTCAATACTGTGAATAATCCAGGGAAGGTAACACAAGCTGAACATATGAAATTTTAATTCACCGTGTGATATTATTTGGCTGCACATCTATGTATTAAAGTATTCAACACTGTTTTATTCAGCACTGGTACAAAACATATAAATGTAAATGCACAACATATGTTTTTATACAGATTGCATAAGTGTGAATTAGTTTGAAATTTCTAAATTTGCAAAAACTATCCCAACTTTTGGATTATATAGAAATAAACCCCCCTAACTGATATGTGATGAGCTCCAAACTTTAACTTTGAGAAATATGGAAAAATTTGTCTTGAGACTCAGAAAAATAATTATAATAGTATTTTAAACTTGACATAATGCCTGACGCAACAAAAAAGAAAGGAAAAAAATACTGTGCAAATATATAATAATATACTCCTGTTTGTACAAGGCACGGCTCAACTAGTCAATGTGGAGAATACAACTGCAAATATAATCTAAAATAAAACCATGAGTGTGATAAGATTAGAATTTAACCTTAACTTGTACACTGTGCTTCTTTTTTTAATGATTATATTTTAACTTTTAATGAATCAGCCATGTTTTAGTGACATAATTTCCTGGATTACACAGACTATGCGTGTAATAGATCTGGTTAATTTGCTAATCCTAGAATACCACCTCTGACTCTGCAGTGTTAGAGCTGACCTCATATGATGCTCATAATACCAGAGACATCTAGAGTAGTGTACAGTGGTTTGATTTACTGAGCAAGAGTATAATGGACCAGAGACTGTACTGATCTCTTTAGCACCACTGACTTCTATTAAGAGATGAGTCCATCGTGGCCTTTGAGCTTAAAACAGTGGAGTTAATTAACATTTGATCCTACCTCTCTTTACATCTTTAGAAGTTCATTTTCCATTTCAGTTCGACCCATTCACCCATTTTGATTGCTTTAATATCACGCACACACTCATTCCTGGCTTATCATACGTTGTAGGGAAAAAGCAGACTAGTGACAGGAGACAGATGTTTGCCTTACCTCTTAGCAGACAAGTGTCAGCAAGCAAGAGCTGCCTTTATGCTGCTCAGAAATACTGACACCAAGTCACGGAAAATAGAAAACATATCCTGTGGCTCTTCCTTTCTGCTTTTTTCCTCCCTCTGTGATGTAAAAATAATGATTGAATTAATAGTTGCATATATATGAAGTTGATAAAGACTTCATTAATGCCAAAACTGCCAACATGTATGATTAATACACCTATTATATATAAAACGGAGGATGGTTTCATATAGAGTCACAAAAGGTTCAAGTACCAATATATTCAAATAATTACAGTGAAACCTCTTAAGTTCATTTGATCCATAATTACATATAGAGCATCTGTGTTTGATTAAATTTTCCTTCATAGTTTCCTGTCTATTTTATACCTGATTTTTTTTAATGAAAAGCCATATAGTGGTAACTATATAACATCTGTCAATGATAATTTACAATAATAATTATATAATAATGACTTTACAGTGACACACAGACCTTCTCCTAAATAATTGCTTGTCATTAATGGAAGTACATTAACTATTTAATAATGTTATGGCTGTAGAAATGTTTTATGACTTTGCTAACAACATTTCTTAGACAAAAATAAGATGAAAATCGTGTCTGTTTTAAAACAATGAAGTGATAGGAAAATTGTTTTCATCTACAATTTTTGGTTGATTTATATAGAGATGCACAATAATTTAAAGGGGTCACATTTTGCCGAACCCACTTTGATTATTCTTTGATCATTTATATGTCTATTTGGACCCTAATAATGGATACAGTTTGAATTTGAACCCTCCACGTCCTCCAAAGTTATCTTTATATAAATTTTAGTAAAAAATCAAGTGAATTTCTACAATTCCTTCTTAATTTGTTTTGTCTATAACTAGTCATATCATGACATTTGCACATAAGGTCAAGACTTCTGACGAGCATTTCCCTGAATACAATATAATTGTTTGTCAGCAGCAGTGGTTGTAATCCATATTGTATGTATATGTATATGTATATGTATATGTATATGTATATGTATATGTATATGTATATGTATATGTATATGTATATGTATATGTATATGTATATGTATATGTATATGTATATGTATATGTATATGTATATGTATTAGTTATTATAAAATAGGGTTAAAGATGAACCTGTGGAATTGAATCGATAAATAATTCATAGTATAGCATTTACAGTCTATGTAGACCACGGGGAAATGTTTTAAAATGCATAATTCCTTTTTTTTTTTTTTTAAGAATTAGGAAAATGCATAAATGGAGACAGTTGTTACTTTTCCAATGACCCTCAAATTGCACACAATTTAACTTACCAGTACGCATTAATATTTACATCATGGATAAACAGCAATTTTGTCCAAAAAATTTTTATAAAAGTTTTTGTGCCTGTAAGAGGTAGTTTTTATTTAATGTAGTGAAATTAATATACCAAACAAAAAGTCACATGAAAGAAAAGAAGGATTCAAGATTCAAGATTCAAGATTCAAGATGTCTTTATTGTCACTGAGCATTTGCATGTCAGTGAAATTTTCAGTGCAACCCCCGTGTAAAGATAACAGACATGACAACAAGCGAAGAAGAAAAGGTTTAAAACACTGTGCAGTATGTGTGGACATACCAGAAAACCCATAAATTTTTAATTCAGTATGACATAGAGGGATAATATATAATAATGGATATGTCTGTAAATAAGTACAATGTTTAAGCTAAATGTTTAAATTCTCTGTTATTTAGACACATCTTGACATGGGTGTAAGTGTTTATTTAATTATTTATTAACTAAAATGACTCAATATTTCTTTAAGGCTGTACAGTAACTGCTGGTATAATGCAGATTAAATGTTGATAAGTTAAGAAGTAGATCAAAAAAAGTCTATGAGAATTTCAGAGTTAAATGCTAAAATGAGCCCATACTTCTGTTTTACAGAAACCTGGATATTAGTGAGAGATATTTGCTGTTACATTTATTAGCAAAAATGTACCACTGCATTAAAGAAATGTTCAGTGTTTTTTAAATTAAATTGTATTTATTACTGTATTCATTAGTTCACCTAAAATGGACTAACTACTTGTACATATTGATCAAATGTAACTTTCTTTACATGTAAATTCAGTGTCCTGTGTCTGTGTCTAATATATTTTTCCTCTCTCACTTCTTGTTTATGTCTCTTGTCTCCTGCATATCCTGACAACAGAAAACAAATGATTGTCTTGTCAAATTCAGGGGGGGGGGGTAGCTTAACCAATTTGTTTTTCAAGATTAGTCAAGTGGGTCATTGAATAAATATACAAGACACCAGACTTAATTCATTTACTGGTTTTTCACAGAGGTATAAAATGACAGGTCTACATAAAGTGATGGCATGTTTGTGAATAGATGATGTCTCTGATGTTTAGGGTTTTTTTTTAAGCCTGTTAAGTATCTTCTGCTACATGCTGTAGGTGGGATGATTCAAAGGAGGATGACAACATGCTGAGAAAGATTATCAAAAGCTTGTGCGGGTATTCAAAACTGTTATGAGCCAGTAAAGCAACTGTGTACTAAGAGATGTTTTTAGAGCTGGATAACCTGGATGAACCATATTGTGTACCTTCATCACAGTTTGCTACTGCAACACGAAGAGTTGTTTCAGCAATAGGTTTACAACTGTAAGAGTCTACAGAGAGGCTGAAGCAGTCATTTGTTCTTAGTGCAACTAGACTGAAATGAGCACACTATGGAGTTGTACCTAAACCATTGTCTTAGTGCTTCTTCCAAGCTGCACAGATACCAATCATTACTCACCCTGTAGTAGCACTACACTCCTAAATGTTGTATCTGGCCTCTCCTGTGCTTGTGAGCTATGTTCTGATTGTGTTTTGTGCACATCAGTGTGTCATTCATGAGTGTAACATTGCAAACAATTAGCAAAAGTGTCTTTATAGTGATGCACAGTCAAACGCTCGTGTTCACTGTCATCACCATCACTATCATCATAATCATTAAAAAAAAAAATGAATAAAATAAAAGACTTTTGTACATTGCATTTCAGAACAAGTTGACGAAATGTTCATTTTTCCATCCAGCTGCTTTGATTGCAGTAATTACTTGAAATAATATCTAATTTTTGCAACACATTTTCCTCCTCCATGCACTGTCTAGTGCAGTGTGGCTATAGGCTACGTTGTATAATGGGAAGTCATTAGCTTTTGGTCTGATGCAGTTTGTTCTCAGTCCCTCGCTGCTACATTTATATTTCATATCTTATGTTTCACACTGTATTAACAGCTGTGGCTTGTTTTTGCCATCTGCAGACAATTACTTGAGTTTACTTGGCTTTGTAATAATAACATGTTTTCTTCTTGCAACTCTCTCAATAGACAACATACTGCAAATTCTTGACAGGTGCTGAGGCATTTGCTCGGGAGACATGGTGAGGAGGATTATTACTGCATTATTTAGTTCTCCTGAAATAAACAAACACATTCCCTTCCTGGCATCATGTGCGACTACCAAGTCAGCATTGTGTTTTGCATCGCTCTGGCTCGGAGCAGCCAATTATGATTTACGTCGACTACCAAGAACCTCAGTGCCCCCTTTCACCTCCAACAAGACCCACTTAGTGTCGAATATTTTTCCTTCCATACCCTCTCATTTGCTCAGTATCTCCTCCTTTTATGACCTTTTTACATTCACCTTGCCTTGTTTCACCTACTTGCTATCACCACAGTGGCTCAGGTTCCGCTCCACAGTCTAGTTTCAGTATAATAACTTGACACTTCACATTGCATTAGTCTTAGTCCCGACAACAAGGTTATGTGACCTATAGTGTCAGAGAGCATACACCATACTTGCCTGGAGTAGCTATTTATCAAGACAGCTTTGGGCCACCTATGATTCAGAGCAGAACAAATACAGATGTGAGGCGGTTATATCGAGGACATATTTGTCCAACAACCAGAGCTTCAGCTAGCAAACACCATCACACTGTTTTTCCTCAAAGGGGTTTGTTTGGGAGATTTACTTCTAACGGGATGCATGTAATTCACATACTTACATCCTTAATATCATATATATTCAACAAATCCTAAAAGTTCTGAAATTGTATCTTGGTATTTTAATTCTAATGTTAATGTTAAGGATGGTAGCATAGATAACTTGGTTATTTATATAGAATGTGTTCTGGAAATAGGTCAATGCACGATAATATTGAGAAAACGTACTATTTAATACAAACAATTATAAGCCAGTGATTGGCAACAATGAACAGAATGGCCATCCAAGTGTTCAGGGTTGTGTGCCGAGTGGAAGGAACCCCAAGGAAGTCATTAGAAGTCCGGTGACCTTACTTGCTTTTTTGAGCTCCACACGAGCTCAAAAAAAGCTGCCCACTGGCATGATGTCATATTTTGCATGCCATCAGTCATCCTACCACCTCTGGCCATCATACCTGACCAGACTGCAAATACTGATCATATGAGTTTTCATCTGGTTTTTGGTTTTGTATCATTTTTGATTTGATGATCTGTGAAAAAATCTATGGAGTTCTTGCACAAAATCCTCCGTCACAGGTCTAAGTTTTTATTTGGCCTTCATAAAAGTCCCATCATTTGAATCACAGATATACAAGGTGTTGCACCAGTGCCTCACTACACTGAATGGGGTATTGTATCCATGAAGTGTGGATTAAATCAAATTCTTCAAACGTGTGATGATGGAAATGAACAAAACATAGCTGAAAATTCTATACTAAAGATAAAACCACTTTAAGTGGTTAAAGTGAGTAAAGCTGTTTTATTTATGTATTATTTTATTTGTATATTACCAAATATAAATTAAAAATTTAATACATATGCTTTTTTTCATTGGAAATACCTTATACTCAATCATTTGTTCATTTTCATTCATTCATTCATTCCATCTTTATTTAAGGTTACAAAAACTAAATCCACATGATTACAAAAAAAGAGAAATACACAGTGAAAGAGCAAAGAAACGGTTTAAAGCCATTTGTTACTTGCACATAAAGGCTCGGGTGGCACAGTAGTGCAGTGGTTAGCACTTGTGCCTCCAAGCAAGAAGGACCCGAGTTTGAATCCCACACCAGACCTTTCTGTGTGAAGTTTACATGTTCTCCCTGTGTCTGCGTGGGTTTTCTCCAGGTACTCCAGCTTCCTCCCACCATCCAAAGACATGCACTGATAGGTTAATTGGTTAAACTAAATTGTCCATAGGTGTGAATGTGAGAGTGATTGTTTGTCTATATATGTTCAGTCCTGTGATGAACTGGAAACTCATACAGGGTGTACCCCGCCTTTGCCTATTATAGCTGGATTAGGTCCCCAGTGACCCTAGTGAGGATAAAGCAGGTTCCAATGATGAGACGAGACATAAAGACCCTAAAACAAGTGAGACCAGATTTTAGATATAAACCTTATAGACTTTATCTGGGGATCAGATATGTTGTCATCTTCCTATAGTAACTGCATATGGCAATTTGGTTTTGACAAAAGTGACTTCTTTTTTTTTGTCTTTTTTCATCATGAAATATTTAATTCAATTTCTCTCCCAACACCCTGCTGGCATTCCCATTGGCTAGGAGGGAGCTACCTATGATGCTTAATAATGACTTCTTACTGCGATCGGTGTGGAAGCACCTTATTGTTGTTTCGTGAGTTTTTTTAGTGTGCTCATTGCACCTTTATTATTAATTATTCATCATGGACCCAAAGAAAGTGTTTCTGAAAGTGATTCTTGGTCCGTCAACAATCACTGCGAAAGGGGAAAGTGGACCCAAAACAGGCAAAAAGCAGTGACAACAATGAAAACAACCACAATGGTATATAAATTATTTGCATGTCTTGTTCATTTTAATTATTTTTTTTTTGTTTTAAAACCTTTAACACATGATTTATACAACATTTGTATATTTTTATAATTTTTTAAAGGCTATAGGGTATAGTATTGTAGGCATTGGAACGAATCAGGCCTTTTACATGCAGACATCCGAAGTCTCCCGGAAGTTCCGGGAATCTCCCTGATATCGATAGTGGTTCACTGATGCCCGCGAGTCAGATAAAATATTCCGGATTTTGGACTATGCGAGGGAGTTTTTTTAACACTGCAAGTGAGAGTGTGCAGGCACGTCTCCACCGATTCTCCGATCAAACGTATGCCCAGTGAGCTACTTAAGTCTGATATTTGACATATGCACCTTCTCCACAAGCATCAGCGGATGTTCGCTCAGACTAGACCCTACTTGAGAGGCTTCAGGAGCGGACACAGACTCCCTTGCTGTCGGGGAGTTTAGGGACCGTTACAAAATAAATCGACCGACAACACACACACACACACACACACACACACACACACACACACACACACACACACACACACACACACACACACACACACACACACACACACACACACACACACACACACACACATCATTTAATTCAATTGTATATTCATCTAAAATGTTTAAATAAATACACGAATGAATGAATCAATACATAAATTACACGTTTTTGTTCAACAGTGTGTTGGTCATGTGACCTCTGGACTCCAATAAGCCTTATAGCCCTGGTCTGGGCACACAAAATACACCTCGTATATATATTGTATATCCCTTCATTGATTTTCTACCATTTTTTTTTTTACTCATGACTTACACGATTTCGTTCAATAATTCGGAAAGGGGGCGGGGGGTTGGAAGGGTCGATAAGCATCTCCCTGAAATGAGTTTGGGATGTCTGTACATGTAACATTCGACTCTACTTACTAATGAATTGATTTCGTAAACTGAGGTACCACTGTATATGAAAAACGTTTTGAAATGTATAAAATAAAATAATTTCATTTGAATAACAATTCTGCATAGTCCATGTTGTTTATTAAGATTAAACAGTATTTGAGAGTCGGAGGTGTACTGCTTGGCACATAAACCACACCCCAAAACAAGGACCTAAAAGGAAAGCTAGGTGAGAGCAATCAAATCGAGAGGAACAAACGGATGTTGCTTCGTTTTCAACAACAAACAACATGTCTAAACAACAGATGACTTTGATGTCATTTTTTAAGAAGAAGGAAGGGGGAGATGCCTCAAAACGACTTAAAGCAACCGGCGATGGGGACAGCAGCATCGCCGGTCATGCTAGCAGTCACAAGGCAAGTGATGAAGCTAGCACGGCTACAGCATCAACAGCTAGCCTGCAGGTTCATGGACAGTTAGCCTGCAGGTTCACTGATAGCTAGCCTGCAGGTTCACGGACAGTTAGCCTACAGGTTCACGGACAGTTAGCCTGCAGGTTCACGGACAGTTAGCCTGCAGGTTCACGGACAGTTAGCCTGCAGGTTCACGGACAGTTAGCCTACAGGTTCACGGACAGTTAGCCTGCAGGTTCACGGACAGTTAGCCTGCAGGTTCACGGACAGTTAGCCTGCAGGTTCACGGACAGTTAGCCTACAGGTTCACGGACAGTTAGCCAGCAGGTTCACGGACAGTTAGCCTGCAGGTTCATGGACAGCTGGCCACGGCTGATATCGACAATACAGCAGCAAATCAAGTTAATCGTATGTGAGGTCGTGGGTGTCCAAGGGACATAGAGCTGCTACAGAACTGACACACTCAGCAAAATCCGAAACGGGGAGGAGAATTCTGGTGAGTTTACTTTGCATTAATAATCTGTTATGCCATAAAAAGCTACTGGTGCTTAAAGTTGCATGTGCCGTGCAGAATATAGCTAACTTAATTATTTGTTAGTTGTTGATAGTAGCATATACATGATAGGGCTGTTGTCTGAAATGTAGTTATTTTACTGTTTAGGACTTCGGGTTAGGGCTTGGGTTGTAATAGTGCCACAGCATAAGTGACCACTCACATGGTGTTTGTTGTGTTCTCTGTCATCACTGTGCTGTTATATGTACTTCGCGTTCTGATACTTTACCTACAAATTAAGTAAAGTTTCTTGAAAAATCTGAAAGTATATATATATATATATATATATATATATATATATATATATATATATATATATATATATATATATATATATATATATATATATATATATATATATATATATATATACTGTATGTGTGCGTCTAAACTTATATCAGAAGAACAGCATCTTATAGTTAGCATATTTAGCAACATCACTTGACATTGAGACATAAATGCAATTAAATGTCCACATGTTCATTGTTTAGTTTGTCTTAAAATAAGTGTCTAATTATGATAAATCAGAGAAAAAGTAGTTATGAGCTGGTCTGTTAAATGTATATGCGCATCCATCAAAATCCTTTGACATGTTTAAAATCTTTCTGAATTAAACTTGAGCATTCTTTCAGAAACACCTCTGTATGCAGTGTTAGTGTGGTGTTTGCTATTCACTATGCTGATCTGTGCTACATTCTGTACCACCATGCTACATAATTCATTTTATTGCAAAAGAAGTAAAGCTCTATCACTCTTCCACACAATAGCAGTCTTAGTAAATGTGTTTATCTTGTTTATTTCTCCCTCCTTCCCTGTCTCTGGGTCTCTAGGGTCCATGTGGCCCCTGTCTGCTTCCTGGTGGTGTCTGGGAGCCCAGGTCTATGAGGCACCAGGATCATTTTCCCTCTGTAGCTGTTGTCACTAGCGTGGACCCAGCTAATTCATCTTGCTAATGGCAGGTGGGTCAGTTGAGCGCTATAATTGTGATTTCCGTTTTTTTTTGTTTTTTTTTCCCCCTTCCATGGATTCAGTACCTTGATCTAATAAAAAAAATGTAGAACTAGCTTTCAAAGACACTGCCTGACATCACTGTGTTCACACACTGTTTTACCATCATGGGAGAGATATGCAAATTATATATTAGTTAAAAAATATCAATTTTTTACATTTACTGTTTGAACTTGAAATCCAAGAAACAATAATAGGAGGGTTAAGATATTTTCAGCTCTTCATAGAAAAATATCATGGTAATGGGATCTTTACACTAATTGTTCCTCATCAAATAAACAATAAAATAAGCTTTCTTTTCTTTTTTTTTTTCTTGAGTAGTCTAATGAACTTCCTGCTTTTTAAAGAGCTAACAGATTTTCTTAGACTCACAGGAAAGAAATCAGCAGTCAGTTGGAGTCACTGGGGTATGAATCTCCAGAGAGCAGTGGACATGGAATGAGCCCGGGCTGATTTCAGTCAGGAGGAAGGTCGTCACCACACAAATGAAAAACATGAGAAGTGGTTCAAGGTCTAATCAAGTCCTCAGACTGCGCTCACTGGGAGCAATTAAGTTCCTCCCTCTCCCTCAACATAGGTAACCAGATCCTCCTATTGACATTCTCAATAAAAGGTCATTTACTGTATAGATAAAATGATCAGCCTCCATTGCCTGGGAAGCTTATAGCATAAAATGAACTTAAAATTGTGGTCAGAGTTATGACCAAAAATAGCATCTTATTTACAAAATTGACAGCGACGTAAAATCGAAGCATTGATTTGCATAAAAGAACAAGACGAATGTGTATAAGTTGTAGTGCAACAATAAATGAGTGCACTGTGGATGTGGACTCTGTACATGCAGCATCTTCACTGCATGAATTTCAAGACCTTGGCACTGAGTCCAGCCCAACCGCAGGAATTCATTACCATCATTGCTAGTCTGACACAAATTAAGTCCTGGTACTTTCTGTCTTGCCTCTCAGACCACAATACTTCATCATAAGTCATCCTTAATTTGTATGGTTGTCGCAGGCACTTGTTGTCAAGTCTGTTAGCTTGCAGCTCCCTTTGTCAAAGCCTGTCAGGGCTGTACATCCAGTGCAGTGAGAGAGCGATGCGATTTTCACACTCTGATCCTACCTAGAAAATCTACAAAACTCTTGTTTGCCTCTGAGCCAAAATGTAAAATAAAGTCCTTGTCAGTCCTGGCTGCTCTGTCTCCTTTTACCTCTGCATTTTTAAGGGAGCGTGTCAGCATCGGAGGGGGCAGTTAAGGGCCGGATTTCTAAAACCCTTGATTTGGGGTTTTAGAAAGCGTGTTTCAAAACACAACTTTTCTGATGGTGAGAACATATTTCCTTCCTCCATCTTTCACGCCCCAGGAGGAATCAACCTGTCTCTGTTTTTTCTCATAGCATCTGGCTTTTCTAACACATCGCTGTTCAAATTCAATGCAACTGTGTCTTCAGCAGAAACACAGAAACCTGCATGTAGGATAACATTAGAATTAATATGCATGTGTTTGTTTCCTATCCCAGTGTTTTGTCTGACACTTTTTATATAGCATAGCATGAGAAGTTTTATTATTTATTGTTACTAACATTGATTGTTTTTGTATTTGTTTTTTGCAGATCTATATTCTTTTATAATATAATATGAAGTTTAAAAAATCACAGAAAATTAGATTTACAATTTAAAACTCATTTCAAGATAACCTTAGTGAAATCAAAGTAAAGCGTATAATGGTTTGTTTAGTTCCTGAGAGTTAACTGACGAATGTACGCCTACAGTTAATCACACATAGTGTCCATGGGATGAGTAGGATGTAATATCATTGTTTATTATTCAGACCAAAGGAAGGAACACATTTCACACAAGAGAAAATTAGAATAAAGGTCTAAACCAGCTGTACACAACACAGGTTAAAAGACGGCCCAGCACTTCAAGACAGTTTTGATGGAAAACACAGAAATTAGCAGCGCAGAAGAAAAATGGGAACGTCTGATCGTGGGGAGTCAGCCGTCATTTCCCTTGAAATTCTTTTTCCTGCCACCTCTCCATCTCCGTTAATTACTTCCACAGCAATACACAAATTCCCCTGGGCTTTTTACCAAAAAGCAATAAAGACTGTATCACACTGACTCACCAATTGGCAAACAACAGAAAAGGAAACAAAAATGAAAGTAGACAATTAAAAGGAAAACCCATTTGCCTTGAGTGGTCTAAGTATTATAATTCTTAGCTCTTATATGACCCCAGGACATTATCAAAATGCTCTACGACTTCCATTTTTGCAATAAGAGAATTGTATATGTTTATGAAAATGGGAGTATCAATCAGTATCAGCTATTTAAAAGTGATAAAATGTGTGAGTGATTAAATCTTAATACTTTTCCATCTACTACACATTATTATAGCAATATGCTCACACATTCTAGTGAGCCTATAATGTGTGTGAGTGCAGTCTGCACTGACTGCACTCTCTTCCACAACATATTAGCAATTTGAAGCTTGTTACTGATCTTATTAGACCTGTAACCAAATTTAAAGTCTGCTGAGGACAATTATCATGTCTTCTAGAAAGAATTTCCACAACCTCTAGCTTTAGATTATTCACTTTCCACATTATTCACATTTCAGACTTGCTATTTTGTCTCAGGTTTGGATAATTCAATACAGAGGCAATAGAAAAAAAACATTTCATTTTTTCTTCCTTTTTTTGTATACAGCAGTTCATTTCTTGGCAGTCAAACTATTGTGGAGTGTATAAAATTTAGTAAAGGTTCTATTACATTAGGATAAATAGATTCAGGTGCAGTAGTACTATTTCAGTGCTTTTTCTCACATGGAAAAAGCTCATCATTTGTTAATTTTTGCAGCAATTTTGCATGCATAGATGTACGCTTTTGCGGCTTTATATCAAATAGAAAATGCAGCTGCAGCAGTGAAGTGAGAGCACCTAGAACTGGAATACAGTGACAGGAAGGTTTTCTTCAGTGGTTACTTTTCAATTCAACAAACAAGACATGAAAACAATGATAATTTTTGTGATGTTGATGGAACACTTCAGCCTAAAAGTCTTTGACTAATGTATAATTTTACCAAGCATGTACTTGTATGTCTCACAGATCTTTTTCTACTTCATTTAATGTTGTTTATTAGATCAATATCACCACAGTGTCTGTGGTATTCAGCAGAGGAAACAATGCAGCGGAGTCTTTTGAATAAGTAAAGAGACACTATTACTAACACATTCGTGTTGGCACTATCAGCCATGAATCATGGATGCGGTGAAGGGCTGTATTTATCTGAGAACAGGACAGGGACTGAAGAGGGTTATCAACAGTTTCACACATCCACTGATTCTCCTTTGAAGTGAGATGCAACATAAAGAAGAAAGAGGGGGAACAACAGCTAGTGAGAAAACATTGGCCAAATCCGCATCCTGTAATTATTTATGGAGTTGAACATTTAAAGTAATTACTGAGGTGTTTCTACAAAGCAAGCCAGGCTGTAAGGTCTTTATATTTTTATTGTCCACGTCAACTGGTTACTTGTGAATGGCTCCAGTGGAAAAGTACATTTCAGCAAAAGGTGCCACAGCCATACATCTTGTTATGTGTTCATAGTGCTTAGTTGCAAAGTGCCATTCTTATTCATGTCTGAGTGGGCATATGCCACACAAAGGAGTCCTCACTCACAATGGATTCCAGTCACGGTGGGTATGCAGTGTACGTAGAAGTAAAAGTACTTGTAGAGTTGCATTGACATGACATCAAAGCAAAACATCAACACATATCTATCTGGCTATCTTAGGAAAGTGATGATGATCTTTGCTGTGCTTCTCATCAACAGGGAAAAAGATTGCAGTGTACAGCCTCCTGAGTGCTACACCCATTTGACATCTTGACACAGTAGGTCCTTAAAAGTGCATGTGTCAGGAACTTGGAACTAATAGTGCAATGTCTAACTTCAGAAGATTAGCCAAGCAATGACATAAGCTGTGGCTGCTCTGGTGTTTAGAAGTCGCTTTTGAAAAATGTGTGTGGCACTGGTACGTGAGGAGAGAGAAATGAAGGCGACAGGAAAAGGCTTTGCAAGAGTGGAAAATAAGTGAAATGTAAGTCATAGGTAGCAATATTTTGATAAAGTAATCATGCTTCAGGAGCAAACCTCGGACTCTGATATCAGCTTTTGGTGATTCCGCGGAGCTGCTGCGAACATGGCAGCATCAGATTTACAAATTGAAAATCATTAATAATTCTAACCAGGATGTGATAAATCTGGAATCACTCCCGATGAACCTGGACACACTTTCATAAATCAAAAAGATTACTTGGAAATTTTTTAAAATCTGACGTCAAAGTGTCAGGCTTACTAATGGTTTTTGTAGATCCCTTACCGTGATATATCATTAATCTGAGATACATTTGAAGTGTGTCACCGGGGCAATATGTGATCCCTCTAATATTAGGAATATGCTGGTCTGTGTCAATACAGGAGATAGAAAGGATAAAAGCAGGTGGGAGGGGGGGGGGGGGTTAGGAGGGGTGGGGGCGGGGGCGAGATCCCGTGGGTTACATTTTGATAAGGCTGTTGAATGAATATTTCAAATGGCCACACAAACCAGGAGCTGAATGTCCTTTTATTCAGATATAACAACTATGGCAAAGGTGCATTGTGATGATGAAAACAGAGAAGTCACCTACAGTAGAGCTTGTATTTTAATTCAGCACCAGTGTTTTCCTCCTAAATCCCCAGAGAATTCTACATAGTGAACCCGAAATCCACCTTACTCCTGAAATACCTTCTTTATTCTGAGCGCAGCCTTTCTGAGACTTAGGAGTGCTATTGTGAAGGAGGAGGTATTGACCATGATGGTGAACAGGGCACCTCTGTAATCTAAATGTCATTCAGTGAAAAGCATCTCCCACACAGCCAATGGCTTTCATCTGAATGTGCCTCCAAAAGATTCAATTACTTTTTCTCTCCTTCTATTTCTTTCACCCTCTGATCTCCACCCTCTTTCCATGCACTAGTTGCTTATCTGCTGTGATTATAGTCATTATGAAGCAGCCGTGTCTGTAGTGAGATTTCATCAAGAGCAGACATGCTCAGCCAGCTGCCTCTGCAACCAGGTCCCGTTTAGTAAAGGAGCTGTACAAAGAGCCGGCTGGAGATCTAATACTGCCGAACACCTTCGAACACACCAGAATCTTTGCCATTCTTAGTCTACTATGTATTCCGTGCCATACATTGTATAAACACGATTTGCATTAACATGAGTGGCTCCGTGTGTAAAACTGAGGAAAGGTTATGTGCTGTCGTAATGCACGGCTCTAACTGTAGTTCCTATGTAGCGGAGGCAAGAGGAGAAGTATGGCAGCCGGAGGATAGAGGGCTGTATCAGACAACACAGCTGCTCTTTTCATGTTCAAAATCTGTTTCTCACACGTCTCCGTCTAGGTTTCAGCGGAGGGGGTGGAGTTTAAATGCGATGGAACAAAACTCATTTTTTGACAATGACATCAAAGGAGATGGCTGCTTTTGTGTTTGAAGTGGAGCATGTTTGAAGTGTTCTGAAGACAGTGGAGTGGTAGGGCAAGTTCATTGTTGCTCCGCTCTGGGGATGATTATCAGCTGCTATCGGCACGAATCTCTGAAATAACTGTCAGCATGACATGTGAATAATGATCTCCCTTTTTCACCTGCTGACGCCTAACCAACTCTGACACCTAAATACCTACAATAGAGTTCATAGTTTCATTTCGATGTTTGCTGCACTTAAGAGTATATTTAAAAAAAAAAAAAAAAAACTTCAAAATTATTACATTTTTATGATATTTTCCATTTCAGTCTTTTTTCTTTTTTTATGCATATATAGCACTGGGTGGAAGTCTTATAATAGAATACACATATTTTCTTAACATTCTTCAGATATAACAAGACAATATAGGGAATATGTGCGCAGCCAAACAAACCTGAACTAAATGGCCTCTAAAGGTTCAAGTTACTATTTAATGTAATTAACTTTAATCTATTTATTATTGTGACCCCTGACCCAATGACAAGTAGCAGCGCAAGCAATGGTATCAAACATCAGAAAATTAATGCAGTTAATCTCATTTTGTCAAAACAAAAAGGTTAAAGAGAAATGTTTAGTTTGATTGGTGTGCATGCTTCCTGTATATCGAGATTTGAGCTTCATACGGAAATTGAGAAAGTCACATATGAGGTCATTACATCTTTATTAAACCAGCAAACCTAATAGACTGGTGGTTCTCAACATTTTTTGGCTGAACATCAAATGTTTCTTTTGATGTTAATGGGGGGGGGGGGGGGGGGGGCAGGGTGTATTTATTTTTCATCATGTAATGGTTTGTAACAGTTAATTTCTATATAATGTATATTATTATAGATGGAGGCAGAAATGGTGGTGGTGATTACTGCACAAAGTCAGAATTTTATTTTCCTTTCTCAGCTTGTATTTACAAGGTTGCAAGTTAATACTGAAAAAATTATAATTCAAACTATGAATTATGAAATTGCTGCAACATCTAAAACTGACCATAATGAACATTTGACAGATAAACAGTACCACAGTAGCGCTCGTGCCTCACAGCAAGAAGGACCCTGGTTCGAATCCCACACCAGACCTTTCTGTGTGGAGTTTGCATGTTCTCCTCGTGTCTGCGTGGGTTTTCTCCAGGTACTCCGGTTTCCTCCCACCATCCAAACACATGCACTGATAGGTTAATTGTTTAATCTAAATTGCCCATCAGTGTGAATCTGAGAGTGATTGTTGACTGACGACTCATACAGGGTGTACCCCGCCTTTGCCCATTGTAGCTGGATTAGGCCCCCACAGACCCTGTGACCCAAGTGAGGATAAAGCGGGTTCAGATAATGAGACGAGACAGTACCGCCGTGCTTCAGTTTTAGCTTCACAGTTTGTCTTTTATGTGTTATGATTGGCTCTGTCAACTCACCATATATTTTTAAGAGTATTTTTCTTTATCAATTACTAGAAATTTGTGAAATTTCTAGTAATTGATTAATTAATTGGTTAATTTCACATGGGGTCCCAACCCCAAGGTTGAAAACCCCTGTAATAGCCTTTTGCACTGTGCTGTATGCATTTGTATATTGTAAGACTATGTTTATATATTTTCTCTCATGGTACTGTGAGTCAGAGAGTAATGGCCAACACTGCCCTTAAGTATAAAGCAGTCTTTCATATTAGCTCCTATCATATAACTGTGTGCCCTTAATGGTTACATTAACCTAGTAAAACAGACAAGTTAACAGTCCTCCCAGTACATGTAGTGATGTGCTCAGGATTTAGTTGGGCCTCTAAAATCCTCCTCCGCTAACTATTATTGTACATGGGTTGGCAGTCTATAGTCCAGCCTGTAAAATCTTTCAGGAAGGGTCATTAAGGATATTTCATTATCTCCATATTGCCAAGGTCAGGTTGTCCATATATCCACTTTACGGCTGCTAGGGGAATATGCTGCGACTGTAGTATAATAGACCAGAAAATGTCCACACCAGGAATGATGGGAAATCAATATTGGGCACAGCTCATCAATACAAACCCCATTTTCACAAGCAAGAAGAAGGTACTCATGAAAAAAACTGTTGAGGAAAATAGATTGAATCAGAAGGAGGAAATAAAATCAAACAATGTTTTATTGTTAATAAAATGTTTGTTTTTGGGTGTACAATATGCTGGAAGACTCGTCACACAAGAGGCTTAAAGCAGTTTGGCTTGATTTTGTTTTAATCTGCCAGCACTGGATCAGGCAGTCCATAAATGTCCCTGCACAGTCATGTAACCACGTTAAAGGAGAAAGAAACATGGGTTGTGACAATGATTTGCCCCATTTGTTACAGCAGTGGCAGCCAGGGGCCTCAATCTGCCTTTGGTTTGTTAGAAGAATGTTGATGTCTTCAGTTTATTGCAGGGTAATGGCAAGAAGAAATGTAGGATGGTGACAAACAAAGGAACGTTTACATCATTGAGACTCAGGCAGGATGTATATTAGAGATGAACGTCCAATCATTATCAAAACACTTCATCCCAGTTATATTCTGGTGATTTTAACACATTTGTCTATTTGCAAAAAATGTATTAAGTATTCAATTGTCACTCTTGATTAAATATTCTAAGGGGCAGTGTGTAAATATTGTGAGGTGAAGGCCAGTACATGCAGGCTATTTGTTAAATAAACATAACAGAGCATGTTGTGGTCCAACAAGGAATTTACAGTGTGCTTTGGTGGAGAAAAGAGAAAACAGCCTGTGGTTGTTGAACCAGCCAGTGGTAGCCTTGGGCGTTGTTTGTTTATGCAGCACAGCATCCAACAAATGAATATCACACTGGCAAACTGATGTTGGGAAAAAAAAAAGACACTGCATTAGAAAGCTTCTCCCTGCCTTTCCAAACGAATACCAGCATCAGAACAATTTGAAATACTTCAGCTGATGGTTGTTAGTTGCTGTTTTCCATACGGTATTGTCTTATTGTATTGTACAAACACTGACTCACCTACTGTTACTGTACAGTGGATATATTGTCTTTGTGTGAACATTACACATTGTCTGCTGCATGTTAATGGCTTATTGACCATGTATGGTGTAATGAGACCTTGGGTGCAGGGGCAGCCATGATATATGAGGGTGAAAATTGGCCTCTGCTGCACTGATGACCTAATTTCAATATTCAGGGACTTGGGGATGGAAATGACACTTTTCACATTTAAGTGCTTTGTATTAGCCCCTGGCTTACTGTACCTCTGCCTAATCCCAGTTCACAGACACAAAACCCTCACACTGCACTGAGACAGAGCGTCTGGTACAAATCCACCAAATTACTACCATTCATTGTGGACACAGCAAGGTGTACACCCTACAACCACCAACAGTGTGTTCAGAGAGAAAGCATTTGACTCGTTCTAGGAGTCACCTTCATCTTTCCCGTTCAGCTAACTTGATGCATGCATTCAAGAAAATAAAGCAGAGGCAGATTCCAAAAGGGCTCTGTCTTCAGAGATAACCTTGAGGATGTATGGCATTTAGCATTCCGCTCAACCTCGGTCATGGCTTCCTGAAAGCGGTCATGGCTTCCCTAAAGCACATATTTTGATCCCTAGCCTTATGCAGAGAAACATTAATACCTTTTCACGCTAAATGGAAGAGTTTCCGATATTTCTTCTTTGGATAGTGGCTTTAAAATGGAATTTAAAGACTGTCATTGCATGTTAGGGCAAAAGGGGGATGAAGCTCAATGACCTATTTGCATTTCTGTCTAGGAGAGGAGAAGATCACGAGGGTGGGGTATAGTGGAAGGTTGTGAAAATGCAGACTTATTTATCATTCATCCTTTATTTCTCTTGTATTAGTGAGTGGAGGTGTCATGTTTGGCACATCGAAACTCTATGTTCTGCCAAAGAGATGTGACGCCAAGAGAAATAGGTGTTGTTTTAACCTTGAGCCTGATTTAAGCAAACATGAATATATTACATGCAGTATCCCCCCTCCACCCCCCCCAATTCTGACATGATCATGCTGTATTCTTGCTATGCTAGTGTATATTAAATGCAGTTTTACCCGTAGACAGGAATATGAGCTGTCAGATCGTGCACAAAGGACAGGTGAACTACAATGTGGCGGGTTTGCTTTGTTATTTGGCAGAAAAATAAATTCAGAAAATCTGAGAGATGTCCATAGATAGATAGATAGATAGAAAAAGTAAAACATTATCAAGGCTGTGTATATTATATTATGTTATGTTATGTTATATTTTATTTATTTTTCCATCCATGTGAGATGCCATCCGTGAGCAGATGGGACACTATGCTAGTGTATTTCTATTTGTGTGTGTGTGTGTGTGTGTGTGTGTGGCTGTTGGCTTGTGTGTGTGTCTCTACGTGCCATGGGGACAGCGCAGTAGCTCATGGTACTCCGACAGGTCCACTGTGTGTGGTGTTCTGCAGCATCAGCAGCCGGACAGGGGCCAGACGGTGGATTTATGATGCCAGGGAACGGAAATGACCTGCTTCTGTCATTGGGTGTGTGCCCCATCACGAGAGGCCCTAAACTATATTGGCACAGCGCTGACAGACATGTTTGTCATCCAGTCAGTTTTGAAGATACCAGGCAAGGGGTATTACTCCTTTGACAGGAAGACCCTCCACTCAGTCTCTGTATGTCACGTCTGTCTTTTTTGCTCTCTCTGCTCTTTCTCTTTTAACTTATAGGACTCTTGTTCCAGAAGTGCTTTTATTTTTGTAATATCTTTAATACATTGTGTAGAAAGAATTAATATATTATATGTACAGTATCAATGACACATCCACTTTTAGAATAACAGTATTTTTATTTCTGTTCATGTTATTTTACCTTATTTGTCACAGCAAAATCATCAATAATTTACAAACACACAGATAAAGTATAAATTACTTTTTTTTGTGTATTTTCAATATTATTGTGACATGAGGGTGGCTCTAACTTTTCAGGATAAAGAGTTCACGTGTTGCACTGAACAGTGACACCTTCTGGCACTATATAAAGGCTGAGGGTTTTGAATTTGAGCCACAGATTATTTATTTATCCTTGAAAATTCTGCCATTTTCCATAAGGACAACATGATCAATACCTATTGTAAATCATCAGTATAGGAGACTAGTAGTTACCAGTATACAGTAGGTGGTTTTCTGACAACACAGATTATTATATTTGCAAATCTAGAAGTAATGCAGGCTATCAAAAGAGATGGATGAGCTCAGTCAGGTATACACATGCATACAGTATTCTTAATGATTTAGAAGAGGGTTTCTTTGTGGATAATTTAATTGTACAGTGTAATATTGCTTCGGTAAAAAAATGTTAATTCCACTTCATCAGAGAAATACCTGCATATCCATGGCAGCACTAAAATTAAACCAACCAGCATGCATTCCTTCGAGGACCAATGCTAATTGCCCTACTGTTTGTACTTTAAACCCTCATTACTCATCATTCATTTTGAAGGCCAATTATCAGATCAACAAAGTGCAGCAGAAACAAAGAGTGATACTGCACAGTTGTTAGACAAAGAGGCTGTATCAACAAGGTATGTATATCTGTGGCTGGTTGGTAACAGTAAATCGATTAATTGGGCTGTTTACTAGGTGCTAATGAAAATGTTTTTGAAAAGTATATATTTTTTCCCAAGTATAGTGCTAGCTGATGTCTTTGAAAGAGAGAAACAAGTTTACAATTGATTTGAGCACTTTTGGCATTAAAATCTCTGACCTACTTATGTGATTTACGCAGCAGACACCAAATTCTTTTTTACTATCCACTTGAACTTTCAAAGATTTCCTCCATCACCAAGCAACCATCCACAGAGCCTTGCCTCACCCATCCACTCTGATGAATATTTTATAAAGATGCAAAGATTTCCTCCTTTTCAGTGTGTAATCAAATGCACACAGTGCTGCGGGGATTTAAAGAAGAGATATAAAGTCACATCTTAAGGAAGAAATCCATTTTTCTCTAGCCTTGCATTCATTTAAGAATCAATGTGCCTCTCTAGAGACTGGCTATTTGAATCATACACACAACTGGGAACCTTTTGGTTATTATTCTGATCTTCTGAGCTTTAAATGCTTTTAGACAGTAAGCATTAATGGACTGCAGGTACTTAGTAATCAGAATGTTATCATGTAATGGTGCTTAGCTGAACACCTAAGCTTTTTAATTGGAAGAAGAAAGCAAAGCAGGGAACAAAACAAAACGATTGAATATAAATAATGTGCATTAATATGATTTAGGTAAAGATTTCCATGAAAAAGCATATGTATGAAATGCTGTTTGATCCATTAATGTTTTAAATCAAGCACAGTTAGACCCAAATCCGAACTCACTACAGTTATATTAATAAAAGCAGTGATTTAATCTTAAAATTAGCTTTAACTTACCAGATGCCCATACAGCAGGGGGAAACAGGGATCAAGAGATAGCACTTATTTTAACACACCCACATATTTCTATAATTAAATTTTTTCTGCATAGCTTTATTTCCATTAGTGTGCATTCAATGCCCTTTGAATATGTGATGCAGTGTTTTCCTTGGAAACATTGGCACAGTGTGCAATCCATTTGGGTCCTCTTGTTATTTTTATTGTCATGTTTGAAAAGCCGTAATGCTGAACTGTTTTAATTAGTACTCTGCACTTTATGGAGATCATTGTTCACGCTTGCCTAATTATGTTTAGATGGCCCAAATCTCCATCAAAGGAAACCATTATCCTACATCGATGGTGAAGCGACGGGATTCCATCTTCACCCTCTAGACAAGGCTATTACGGTTCTGCCTTGGCTTGGACACGCTAAATAAACACATCAATTTCATAGGTCTGGAAAGTTAGAGATTGAGGGGAGATTGTGGTTATCAGCTGCATATGGCTGATGAAACAGAAACTGTACTGTACATCACAAGTGTTTTTCACCGGCCAGATCGACAAGCAGAGGCATGTGCCCTGCAATTTCTGGAAAATGTTTAACCACAAACCTACTTTCTGATGAGAAACCAGTAAAATGAAATGAAATACTACATTTACATGATTTCCATATTCTTTTGCCTTCCTAATGGTGGTATTTAAGAGTAGGGGGGAGGGGGAGCATGATTGGTGATGTCTTTTTTTTTTTTTTTTTTTCTTGCATTCTTGCCTGAGAGGCTAGTGAATGTGATGGTTTCAGATTTGATTAGGCAGCCCAGGGGCCTCAGCACTCCAGCCCTGCAATGGGCCGGCAGGGGCCTTGTACAGGCGTCTCATTGCTCACCATGCCTCAGTGGTGATGTACACATCGAGTGTGACCGCCCGCTTGATTTAAACAGCAGTCCAGCCTCGATCTGGGAGTGCACTCACTCAGTGCAATATTGTGGTCCATTCATCCAGTAACCACTGGACATTGGTCTCTGCCAAATACATCGGGCTTGCCACCACATTTGTGTTTGGAGTGAGTGAATCGATGCTTTACGAGAGCAGTGAGACTTGTGCTTCATGTTCCCCAAGCACCATACAAGTTTTAACACAAATGTTGAGTTGAGTAGACTCTGTAGCACTACCCTGCAACAAAAAAACAACCCCCCAAAAACAAATTGAATAAGATTTTATGGGTTTTATCTCATTAAATGTTCAAAGTGAGTGATTTAGAACAATTAACTGTAATAACTGCAATGTAAAATATGTACTATTAGTAGGTTTTAATTAGTGTTTAATCATTGTATAATACCAGTACATGTATCTCTTTCCTTGTGGTGCACAGCTTGTAATACAGTTTTTGTTTTATTACATGTGGGTCCAGCATTAGGGTCAACATGTGGATGTGAGATAATATCCCTTAACCAAAATATGTTGAATGTACAAACCAAACACAGGCTCCATTATGGGTCTATCACATTTTTCATTAGAAAGGTGAGTGAGGAGTGTTTATTTTGGTTGTAATGTGCAATTTCACCACTAGAGGCCATTCAATTGTACACACTGGACCTTTAAATAGTTTAAATGTCAATAAGATTCTATTGCTTGTACATAACTCAGCATGCAGATCCATAAATGCTAATTATTTTACTTTTATAATTTCCAAAATATATCAGGTTGTAATGTTTATAAGAGTTATTACCAGATAGTGTGTTATACAAAATGTACCTGTAGTTCCCCCCAGTTCAAGCTAAATGAGCATTTTTGTCTGATGTAATTTTTTTTTTTGTATTTGCAGGCTAGAATGTGTGAGATTTGACTTTTACAGAATAAATCCAAAATGACTGTGATGATTTTTGACTGACTGATCTGAGCTGCAGATGAGACCACTGTTTCAGCTAGGTTAACATTTTATCTTCACAGGAGCATGGGAGATTGTGAAGCGTCAAGAGTGGCCCACTATCTGTGCCCAATTATTTTTGGATGAGATCACCCAAGCTTACAACACAGCATATCTTAAGTGCATAGTCATGCCAGTCAGAGTGTTATGGAAATGTACAATGTGATTTTAATGTTCACATTTAAATCTCTTATTTATCACAGTGCACCAAACAATTATTCTATTTGCAATGCAGTCCATTTGGCCTTGTAAACTAGCCCATCAAACCGTTTCTTTATGTGAGAAGAGGGCAGCCTGTGAGCACTGAAGTTATATTTAGAAATTCAATTCTTTCCTCAGACCCTCAGCCTAAAGGCCTTTACTTTACACAAAATGAGCAAAGTTATTTTCATTTCCTAATGGTCACCACAGCCACGGCAGTAATGAGCTGGGCCAAGGAGGATTGTTATTTTCTTAAGGACCAAATTAAAAAAAGAAAGAGCGAAAGAAAAAAGAAAGCCTGAGTAGTTCCATCATTACAAAGGGAAGCCTAGAGGAGAGAGTGCAGTTCATTAGTCTGCACGCTTGGTCCTCCTGGTCCTACAGGGTGAGGGAATATGGGTGATAAATTGTGCATCCATTCACTTCCACAGTGCAAGATGTCATTAAAGGGCCAATCTGGAATTGGAATATAGTGCCACAATTGAGATCCAACTGCTACACTAGCTGTGTTTGTGTTTATTTTGTAGTGCTGGATACGTTTATAACTCCCACAGAGAATGGCTGAGTTTTAAGAAAAAGACAGTAGCAGTCTTTAAAAGGATTTGGAAATGGCAAATCATAAAGTTTTACAAAGACAAGGAAAATAACAGAAAATCCAGAATGGGTTTCATAATGCTACATCATCCACATGTACCCTTCAAGAAACTCAGTTTACTCTGTACGCACAGTGCATTTTATGAGCTTCATATTCCACTTCAGATTCTGCAGTGGAATATTTTTGATAAGTTACAGATTCTTGATCATCTTTGTGGTTCGGAACTGAGGTCAGTGATGTACTTCACATAAGAGGTAAACCTTCCAGGTGCATTAATCAGTCTTTAACAGTTTGGGAGTTTTCAATATGTCGTTTTGATGAAAGTTGACATGTGAAGTATGACATCATGCCAGTGGGCAGCCTTTTTCAGCTCTGCACCAGTGAGGTCACTGGTCTCCTAATGACTTCCTCAGGGTCCATAACCAGCCTCCTTCTTTGCAGCCTATGGTCTCCCCCTCCACTAGTGCACAGCTCACCCAACATGGGCAGCTCAACGCTTGGCTAGCCTCTCTGCTCATTGTTCTTAATCAAGAAGGGGAGGCATAAAGATGCAGCAAGTCAGTCTATGCATGCCCAGTGGGGCCCTTTTTGTCAGACAGTCAGATGAAGCCAAGTGGAAAAAGTCTTATAATGTGCGCACACACACACACACACACACACACACACACACACACACATGCATATATATGTACATGGCAATTGTGCAGGGCAATGATGGCATTATTGACTTGTTTGTATGTATAAAGATTGCATACTATATTCAGTTTACATTAGCATAAGCTTTTGTTCATGATCTATAATAGGATACTGTTGTACATTCTGAAATCACAACAAACCATCCTCAGATCTTCAAAGTAATGAATTTTCAGCACACTGTACATTTATTCTGGGTCCAAGTAATGGACCACAGGCCTAGAGTGATTCTCTCTCACTACTTGTGCATCTAAAGGCAGGATGAGAGGCATGTAAATCAGGCAGCCCATGTACTTCTTTAATATTTAACATAGGTTATTAGACAGGGCAAAGATTTGACCCCCGAGCGCTTCTGCACATCACATGAATAACTAATGTTGGCTGATTATGTTAATCAGTAGTACTAGGCAGTGATGACCAGAAAATGCAGCTACACTGCTGCAGGAGAAGCTATAATCTCAGACTCATCACAAAAACACAGCCCGAGCCCATCATTAGCTCTAAAACACAACCACTGCATACTGTGTGCAGCACAGGGTGATTTACACTTCACATGCTCAGCTTGAATTTTCCTTTAATATCTATACTGGAGATAAACACATGCATTTGTGAAGCTACTAGCTGTGATCTCCCTTAACAGATTATCAAATATTTGCATACTGATAAGAAGACTGAAGCTTCACTAGGCAACTCTGCATGTAGGCAGCTCTGGATGGCAGTCAGAGGAAAGTGAATATGTTAAACTTCAGTATACCTACAACTTATCTAATGTGACTGCAGCAAACTCAGACACTAGCATGTATTTAATAATTTGTTGTTTATGCTTAACAGTAAGATCCAGAAAATGTAAATATGTCCAAAACATTAAAATTGGTTCATTAACTTTGTTGTTAAGTAGGTAGCAGTACATATTGAATAATTTCAGATAGTTATCAGTAGACATATCTGTGTATTTAATCAATTTGGGATGTTGCATCTATTGTGTTTTAACAGTTTTCAGTGTGTATATTGTATGTGTGTAATCCACAGCCAAGCCAGTTTGGACAATTATACCATAAGAGCGACTGAACATTTGGCACCTTCAAAGAAAATGCCAACATTTTTTAAAGACAGTACTGATTTTAAAAGCGTATTGCTGTGTCATAAAGCAAGTGTCTGTCTTCTCTCCAGTTTGTTTTGAGCCAAAGATAAAAACATACTCTTGGAAAGCCATTTAGAGGTAGAAGCTGTTGATTGTGGCTATATTCCATCCCCATCACCAGAGTTCTTTGGCCTCCACCATAAAGAATTCCAACGAGACAATTTTGCGCAGTGTGGGGTGAGCTGACAGGGAGTGTTATTAAAGCGCAGGGTGCTGACCGCTCTCAAAGTTATTAAAGTGCTGTGAGATTGTGTCTGTGATAGCCCTGCCGGTCGGGATGTCCTTCACACACACAGGTACATTACTGTGGGGATGCGGTCATCGTGGAAAGAGGGGATGGGGGAGGGGGAGCAGTGGAGATAGACACACCAGACCCACTATGGAGCACTGTCATTGTCTTCATCCCTCCATTAACGATAACCATAGTTAACCTCATGGCTGAAGATTGCCTCTAGTCTCACTGTAAATAATTCAGAATGATAGCTAACTAACATTTACAAAGTTGAAAAGTTAAGAGTTCAATGGTTTTCCAGGTCATACTATTAACAACATGAGGTCTATTTGAGAATGCAGACTTTGTTAATTACAATGGCATAGCATAGAGTGACATTGCATAGCATTACAGTAAATGGTGTAGAAAGGGGAGATGCTAAGTAACACTGCTAGTGCTAAGAAAGTATTAAGATACGTCTAATGGCATTGTAATTAAAAACAAATGAGAACAAAAATTTGATAAATGAGCCAATGTCAACTTTTGGCAAAATTTCCATTTTTGTTAAATTCATTAACATTTCTGAGTATGTATTTCTTAAAAATGCTAACTTCATACTATCATGCAATTGGTCCAAGTCCAAGTTGCATCTCAGGTTTGAGTGTAGGGGCAGCTGTCTGTGTAAAATGATAGGCAAATGGGAGGAGGGCTAATGGACTGATTCTGTGGGTTTTAGAGGAGAGGAAAGAAGCCTGGTACATCAATCTGCTGTCTGCTCCCTCTCAATCTGTTTCAGCTCCACTCTGACATGACAGCATGGGGGACTACAGCCCTCGATTCATCACCAGGTCTGGAAATAACAGGACACCTCCAGTTTGTCATAGTAGATTAGTCTGTGGCCCGTAACCACTGTCCTTAATAGAGTCTCCAGCGTTTCATCTGAGGTGTCCACTAGACCACCAGTGTAGACCTCAGGGGGAACACAGAGGGTGTATCGACATGCCTTGTAGTACAGTAGCTTACATGTAGGGGACTGCTGCAATGTGTTGCACTTTCAGCTTCACTGTGATCTACGATGTAACCATAGATAGGTCTGTCAACAAGTCAAATCCATTCACAGCTTCTTCTATTTAAGGAACATCTCCTCTGAAAATTCTGAAGGTATTTTTTTTTGCCTGCTTTGAAGTTCATTCTTTTCATCGCATAAGACAACCTTGTCTGCTGAACAGTTGGTTGCTCAGGAAAACTGATGCTTCAGCTTCAGTCCTCCAGGGTCCATAAGTCTGAATCCTGCACATAAAACGGGTCGATTGTAATCTATAATATTTCTTAATCGGCAATTAGCTGTTACTTTGTGGATCACAGGTCCTGGCAGTGGAATTAGCCTCAGTCTTTAATAAGTGATTGACCAGCCAGTAGAGAGGTGTAATGGACAGTGCAGGGTGAAGCCAGGACAGTGATAGCTCCTCACTGTTTCCCCTTTTGACCTTGACTGGCAGTATGGTTCTTTGAAAATCTAAGTGCCCATCTTACAGTATGCCTGAAGCAATTTAGGAGTCCATATACATTCATATAAGTCTCACTTATTGATTCTTCTGCTGCTGTTCACACACAGTCTGCCAATGTCGAGTTTCAATTATCACTATGTGACCTGCCATTGTCTGGCAAAATGTGATGTATAGCCATGAATGTGGAAGTTTGCAAAAAAACACCCATAAAAGCAACACAAGGAAGCATAAACATTATATATATATATATATATATATATATATATATATATATATATATATATATATATATATATATATATATATATGTATATATGTATATATATGTATATATATATATATATATATATGTATATATATGTATATATATATATATATATATATGTATATATATATATATATATGTATATATATATATATATATGTATATATATATATATATATATATATATATATATATATATATATATATATATATGTATATATATATATATATATATATATATATATATATATATATATATATATATATATATGTATATATATATATATATATGTATATGTGTGTGTGTGTATATATATGTATATATATATATATATATGTATATATATATATATATATATATATATATATATATATATATATATATATATATATATATGTATATGTGTGTGTGTGTGTATATATATGTATATGTATGTGTGTATGTATATATGTGTGTGTGTATGTGTGTGTATATATATATATATATATATATTTATGTGTGTGTTTGTGTATGTGTATATATATATATATACACATACATACATACACGCACACACACACATATATATGTGTGTGTGTATATATATATATATATATATATATATATATATATATATATATATATATATATATATATATATATATATATATATATATGTATAATATAAGTATATAAAGGTACTTACACAATGAAAGCTAGATCATCCTCAGGCATAATTAGATGTTTTTGAATAAACCAAAATGTGAATTGGCAAAAATATATATTTGTCTGTTGTAGCTGCAGTATTCTCAGTTTCAGTTGGAGGCATACAGTATAGGCAACAGTGAAGGCCCCTGATGGGTACAGGAAAGCTGGGGGGTTGCTTATTTAGTCTGGAATGATGTGCGCTGTCTCTGGCTCCAGAGGCTGCCCTCTTCCTGTTTACCTGGGAGTCCTTTGGGGTGAGGTTGAGCTGAAAAGCCCAGTCGGAGCCAGTCAAAGGGAGCGTGGCGCAGTCTTGACCCTGGCGCTCCACTCATTGTGTAGTGCAGCGGTGTAATGAGGCCCTGTGTGGATATTGATATGACAGAACAAAAGGCCAAGGTGCAGTAAGGACAGCAATCCACACGTTTCACACCATTTGTTTTTCACACCGTATCCATCACATTAATGGGTCACCTTTCTGTGACAGCTCATGATTACCTGCTTACCCATGGAGAGAAAAGGGGGTGAGAGAGGAAGAGGGAGAGAAGGAGAGAGAGAGCAAGAAAGCCAGGTGAGTGGAGAGAGAGAGAGAGAGAGAGAGATTGGTAGAAAGATAGAGAGCGGGATGGTTCTCTAGTAGTGAGGGTAAAGGTTGACTTGGGGTTGCAAAGGGGGCCCAGGGAGTGGGGGATGGGAAGCTAGTGCCATTTTTTTTTTTTATTCTTTCATGAAGATTGGCTCCGGCCCTGTCATCATCCCCACAGAGTGAATTTATGACAGGTCAGCTCTCCATGTAGTCACCTGATGGATGGAGAACATCCAAGTTTATTTGGGGCATTGTGGAAATGGCTGAACAATTCCCTAAAGCACAGGTAGATTTTTTATTTTTTTTTAAAGACTGGGGGACACTTGAATTCACCAACATAGAGCACACATGATTTGTTAGGGGTGAAAAACAACAACACTGATATAATCTTATCATTTTGATCTATTTTAGTTACCTACAGCAGCAGTTAAATGGTTTTGTTTATTAGCACTTCTACTTGTGTAATGCATCTATTATGATTGGTAAGTAAATAATTACTGGGAATAGAATGTTAGAGAGTAAAGGTTTTTCTCCCATTGATCACATTTCTTGATATGAAGTTCTATGTTTGCGCTGTTTTTTTCTTAATCTCTCTGCTGATTATTGCCCATGCATGGCTCATTTACTTTAACGTCCAGTAGTTTGAAATGCTGAAATTCTTGAC
This sequence comes from Siphamia tubifer, assembly GCA_020466265.1. Taxonomy (NCBI): domain Eukaryota; kingdom Metazoa; phylum Chordata; class Actinopteri; order Kurtiformes; family Apogonidae; genus Siphamia; species Siphamia tubifer. The sequence goes on along the minus strand of CM035791.1, from coordinate 29,647,490 downwards.
TTTGATATATTTTATTGCTGCAACAATGAGTCTGCTGCTGATACTTTGAAGGGAAGATTTATACGGCATATCTTTTTTTTTTCCTAATGAATACTATTCTAACACTCAGTCTGGCCTCACTAGGACATTTCAAACTGCTGCAGAAGTATACCTAGGTTTCAGGTGCAACAGGGAAAAAAAAATAATAATGCAAAAATAACATTATTAAGATTTCTAATAAGATTTAGCACTATCTACAGGCAAAAAATTAGTCAGCCTCATTAGAGAAATATCTGATTTATATGAATTTTTACACATTGCAGTCTGCATATTACATTTAATGAAACATATGCATGGATACATTTATATATTTAACATATGACAGTTCTGTGTTCAACTCCAACAAGTGCATGATTGTGAAAATTACTATAATAACAGAGGCTGAGATGGAGGTGATTAGTGTCTGATGTCTACGTGTGGATGGATGCGAGGCAGGAGTACTTCAGTGACAGAACAGAGAATCACAATGGTTAGTTCTTGTACTGATTTTGCCTCTTAATTAAGACCCACCTTGAAATAAATATTTATTTATATGTACGCTATATTAAGTATAGTATATATATATATATATATATATATATATATATATATATATATATATACATTTCCTGTGTCTTCTTCCTATCAGACTTTTTTTTCTCACTCAAGTAAAGCTGCTAGTGCTTTTAACCTACCACAGTCCCCCATCAGGGAGTGTACTTTGGCAGCCTGTATTGCTATATCATTGTGGAGTTTTAATATGTTATTTCAAATTCAAGTCAATAGACCAATTACCTAATCATAGTAGCAGTTATATGAAGCAAAATGAGTGTGCTTTTGTGAATCCCCTTGTTCAGAATAAAGCAATAGAAAGAAAAGGCTTCAATTTGACCCATCACACAATGAAAGATGTTGGCAGGATGTGACTGATGGACAGGTAAGATGAACACCTTTCATTAGACGAGGTAACATTTTTTTATGCAAATTTCACAATCTAGAGTTGGCAAAAAAAAATATTAGGGTACATAGAGTACAACTTTATATAATGAAATGAGAAGGAAGAGTCAAAAACATTTCCTCACAGCAATGGATGAATTGAGGTGTTTTCACTTACAAAATGTAGATTTGTACATAATTGTCTATTTTTAATTTGCATTACAACCTGCATTAAGGTGTTTTAATTAAAACATTCTTAAATATTTAGTGTAACTCATCTCATCTGTATGCAACTGTAATGCAGCTTGTTCACATTTCATAGTAGTTAATACTATACTGTTCAATTGTTTTGTGGGTCTTTGAAAATATATGTGATGTTCAAGTGTTTTGCTTAGCTCAACAGCTATTGATGCCTTCCATTCCCAAAGCACCACCACCAGTGTCACCTATGAAATCTTAAGTCACTTAAGACGTGCATTTCAACATTCAGTCATTCTAAGGAAATGGCAAGATCCCATTTTTATGATAAAATAAGACTAGAGATATGTGTCTTTTGAAAGGCCTTAGCTCAGCATATCAGGTGTGAGGCAAGTGAGGATAAAAGAGGAGAGAGAGAGACAGAGAGACATCACTTTGCCCTGAATTAAAAGTCAGAGTGTCATCTTTCGGTCTAATTGCCTGGAACCATTATTGGACAGTGCAAAAAAAATTGTGTCTGCATATGCATTTATTTTGTAATCCATTGATGTACTTCACTCTGTGTCTGGTCTAGAGGGACTAGATCCCAACCATGCAAACATGCACATTTTGTATGAATGAGGGAACGATTGCAGCCTCTACTACAAAGAGACAGTTCACCATACGTCATACAGTAGGACCCAGCAGATATGAGGTGATGGTGTCAATACATCTTAGGTCTGTCCAGTGGAAGCTTATTCTGCATTACACTAAAATGTGAATTATAAGAGTGGAACAATGCTATGTTGGCCTGGGATGTAAATCAGAAGGGGGAGAAATTGCTGACAAGTTTTGCTATTAAAAGATAATTGTAATCAAGGTGCAAGACGAGCAATGAAGTGGTGATAGCAGATAGATAGACAGCTGCAAAAGATGGATTGTTTTAATTTGCACCAATTAAATTGAAGTTCACTGGATCATCTTCCTCAATCTTCATGAATACTTGATTTTCTGGCCGCTACAACGCTATTAAAAAGAGTGATTGGACTCTAAGACTTGGTATACCATATTTTATGCTATACTTTCATTAACCCTTTAAAATAATACTTTTTTCAACAAGAGGAAGTAAAAGACATACTGTATAGTGAGGAGAAGATAGTGTGGATTGTGTGGATTATAGTTTGTCATATATTTTCAAGGTTTTTACTCTACTTTTTATACAGTTTAATAAAAAAAAATTGCAATGTGATGAATAATATTTAATTTCTGCTATAATGTATATTTTATTCCTACATTTTTCATACCAAACAACTTTTACACACACTTTCATTACTTTGTAAAGACTCCATGGTATCTCAGCCTCATACATATTGTTTCTTTCTGAATAGATGTTTTAAAATGTCTCAAATAGAGCAAATGTCACACAAACAGACGGATAGTGCATTTGTTGGGGACTATTTTCAGCTTCAGATTAACCCCACCCCTTGTACTCCAGTGAGCTTTAGGGCAGTTTACTGTATATGGGATTAATTTAAAATGACTACAGTGCCCGTGTTTATGGTAATAAAAAAACATGTCAGTCACAAATATTTTAATAATTTTCAGCTGAAGTTTACTGGCACAGAACACTCTGACTTTAGCCTCATTGTACATGCTGCACTTGGGGAAATTATCACAAAATTAATGTTTTTGGGAGCTATGAAAATGCTGCTTGATACATGGTACGTATTATTTTTTGTGACTTCTCGAAATAATGTTTTTGGGTCCTTTTTATTCCAAATGTCAATGTTTTTAGTCTGGTTGAACACACTTTCATGCTCAATTTGCAAACAGTCCAAATAAAGACACGTTCATGTTTACCAATCTGAAATGCATCAATGTTAATTGATGCTAATAATTTGTTGATGGTAATTTCTAAAGGTCAGTGTTCCTGGTGTTGTTTTAGACTCAGAACATACATTTAGCTCATTTTACTTGTCTGTAACATCCTCAGAGGGCAAATACAGCCCTTTGGAGCAGAAATTTCATGTATTTAAGGAAAAGTTATTTGGTATTGACAGATGTAAATTGATGTTGTAAATCACTATTTCATACACAGGAAAGGCACTTAGAGTGGTTGTGTGAGTGGCGAGGCATTACAGCGGGGGCTGGGAGCAATGTTCCACAGTGTTTGCTTCTGAGCCAGACTACCTCCAAGGCAGGGGTGATTAGTGCTTGTCGGTAATTTGGCAACCTTGACCATGTAACCTTGCTAAAGCTGGATTAACATTTTACCCTGGAAAAGCCAGAGATGCCTTAAAACATGTTCCATTTTCTGCTGCTTATTATGAGACAACAGCCTACAGAAACTGTTCAAATAAGTGCCCATAGTATGCTGCATGGGCACTCAAGGAGAAACTCTTATTAGACTTAAGCATGCTAAGTGCCAAAAAAATGTTGACATATCCGTTTGATTGGTGGAAACATCAAATGCATATCATTTTACATGGTGTAAGTGCATAAGTCTGAAGGGTTAACAGCCAGGGTTAATGCTTAACATAACAGTAACATTTTTTTTTTTTTTGTCTTTTGCAATAAACCTCAATATTTTTTTTTTAACTCCTTTGTTTTGTGCCTTGTAGGGAAATTTCCTGTTTCCTGTTATTTCCTGTTTTCTTGTTATGGCTATTCATCCTTTATGATTTGCTAAATACTTCCACATAACCATCCCCATTCATTTTGCCACATTTTGCTTAAAGCCCTCTTTTTCATTACACTACAAGGTTGTTTGCTAATTTCTAAGTGCAGCTCTTGTGTTTTTGTGACATTGGTGTATCTGTGGTAGGTGGTACATTACCCTCCTACAAAAAGCACAGGCTTATTATTGAGCCTCTTTATCTTTACTGTAGCTAAGTTGTTAATTAGCTAGACCTTGAATTAGATTATTTGCATGTCTGAACAAGGGCTAAGGTATTAATGCTCCCTTAGGACAAACTATAATAACCTCTTCGGTGGTTCCAAGATCCCTGTGGAGGGGGCTGCATGGACGCTAGCCCCTGGAAGGAGGGAGAGAGCACAGCCATTTCATCCAATTAGCTGTGGATTATACTGCTCCTCTCCCTTTGAATCCTATTTGCTGTGATAAGGTGTTCTCCTACAGGGACAGAGCTGAGCTTTGCTATCAGGAAAAATGATTAATTCACAACCCAATATTAAAATGCAGTGCCTTCCATTTCACACTGTCTGACATAGGAGGAAGAAACAGCTCAGAAATCAATACAAGCACTAAACAACCGCACAGGAGAAGGAGAGGTTGGCCAAGTAAGAAAATACCCCTAAGAACCTGAGAATCTAGCTGCATTTCATTCTACACATCACACTAATATTGCTCTCTATGGTATGGTATGTCCTTGAATTATTCAGAACCTGTTAAACCGTGGGAATGGTTCTAAGACTAATGTGGTACAATATCATGGTCGCTATTGTTATTACATTGTACTGTGCAATTTCCACAAATATTTATCTCTCTCTCTTCTGATCTTCCCAAGGGCATGTATTTTAATTTTATAATTCCATGCTCCTTGCACCTTTTAAATGACCAATATGATCAAGTAAAGGATAGAGTAAAAAGGACACTTTTACATGATTTTATGTCTTTCTTGGTCAAGATTGGAATAGGTGTGCATGATGTAGAGTCCAGATTTATATTTTCTAAGCCCTCTGATGCCGCACAAATGATGTTTAAACACCCAGCACCTAGGGTTTAATTAAGTCCCTCTAATCGTGTTCCAATCAGAAGCTTGGACTGATGGGCTGGAATTCCTGATGTGCATTTCTGTCAGTCTTAATTGGATAATTGATTGCCAATTTGAACCTGGCCACACACTGCATACACAATAAAGCGCCTGGCCATGTTCCTTGAGGATTCATTTTCCATTCGAATAAAGATGCTGCTTCGATAGGCAGAACTCCAACTATTGGTCTTGCTGAGAAATAAGCCTGGGATGTTGATGTAGATTCAGAGTGCACTTATGAATGCCTTTTGAATTTTTAGTGCACAAACACTGCTTTTGTCTGTGAAACCGCAATTCTTTTGAGTTAAATCTTTAGTTTTTTTTTTTTTTTGGGGGGGGGGGGGGGTTACATCTATGAATGCATAATGCACTATGGGGTTGGTAAAAATTAACATCTGAAATTGTTTACCCAACAATGTATAATAATGCTGATTTATACAAGTTGATTTTTGGTCAGTATAGAAATCTAACTATAAATTAAGAAAAGATTTGCATGGAGAGTGACTTTGAATTTTAATTGGATTTATTACACCCTAGCATCCATTGCTGTGTATATTTAGTATCGCCCCTTTAAAATGAGTATATATCAGTCAAAAGCAACACTAACACTTTATTTTTTACCTTATATTGACATCATATTCCTCATGTGCCCTGACAATTTACCAGCCAGAGCAGCTAATATCACTACTACTTTACAAATGTAAAAAGCATTTAGTGTGATATTGCAAAAAAGACCAGCAATAGAAGGTTCAAGGAGAAGGTCCATGATAGTAGTTGCACTTATATTGTATCATTCCTCTTACACACAAAAACTCAATTGATTTCAGTTAAATAATCTCAGTCCGCAACTGACCTTTTTCAGCATACTGTCTCTGAGATCATCTTTTTAGTTTGATTTGAAAATGTGCAATGATGACCCTGACTGACCTCTAACAGGCCAGTTTTTACATCTGCTTGCTCTACGTAATGAAGCAGAAAGAAATATTATACGCACCTTTCAGTATGAATTAAATGAATCACCAGCACAGAACACAGACACAGATGGTACTATAGTCAAGTCATTGCCCAAACAATTAAGATACAGTTGTAGTGTGAGTTCACTTTATGAAAACAAGTATTCATTGCAGGGCAACTGGATTGCTCTGCATTGCATCATACAGGTGTTTCTTTTTTTCTAGTTGCACAGATTTGTTTTTGTGTTTTGTTAACGCAGCAGTAACTCGGAAACCATCATAAGGTGATGCTGAAGGAGGGAGAAGGTGATAAAGAAAGACAATGAGGATATTAATATTTATCAGGAGTCTGAAAATATATGAAATGACGATGAAGGGCTTTGTGGTTGCAGACATCTCTCCAAACAGGATGTCCATATCCAAGACAAAATAATTGTTTGCCAAGTGGTGTTGCAATGTTAATGCTGCAAAATTACAACCTGATGAAATGATCTTTGCAGATAATATATTTATGAGTCATGCTTCACAGTAATAAGCAATAATAAGGCTTTGATAATGGTGAGCAGATTTCTAAATATCTTTATGCATTTATCCTCATTTTCCCTGTCAGAGAAAATTTCTCTAGAGAATCTGACCCACAGTGGTTTGATGGGAAACAGATTTAAAGAGTCACCACAGCGTCAAGCTGATTTCCTCTGATCTTCCTCATCAGTGACCACACTGCTCTCTTTTGGGACAACTGTGCATTTGGTTCCATTTAGCTTTCTCTGCTGAAATCCATGTTTGCTGGTGTCCTTCACAATCAAAGTGTCACCAAGCACAACACAATTTGATCATTTGTAAAAATAACATTTTTTCAGCCCTTTACTGCAGAGTGAAATTCTTCGAAGTCGAAGGTGCCAAAATGTTTTGACATGTTAGGCCAGAATCCTCTGGAGGCCTAATTTTGTGTGGACAGGCACAGTTCCCACTTTGGGTGGGCTTACACTGAGTTATTCTAGTGTCTCTCATCTACTCTACATTTTCTACACTGTTTGCTCACAAGAAACCGCTTTTCCCCTCTAAATAAGAATCCTTCCAAGGAGCCAAATGTTAAAGAGAGAATTCTCCTATTATAAATGGCCTTTCCCAGACATGTAACCTCGCTACAAGTTTTAGCACTAAAGTGCAACCCTTGGTGGGATTAGATATTTTGGCCGCCATTTGTACAGAGTGAAGTTTCTTTGGAGTCTCCTTGAGACAAGTGACCAGTGCAGGGCAAAGTGAAGGCCTTATCAGTCACCCCACAATGGTGCCACCCCATGAATTATATTAGGGACGGATGTGGCTCGCCAAGCCACTGCATTGTGGACCATCTGGGTGACAATAAACATGTCGCCACATGGTTTCCTCCATCATTCAAGTCGAGATAGCAGATCTGGACCTTAACTATAGCTCACTATCTCCTGGATCTCGGCGTGACCTGTTAGAGAGATGGAGGTGAGGCTCAAGGATATCTCTCAGAGAGTCTGCTCCAACACCAGGAGGTTATTATAGCCATGCTGGGGGGAGGCAGTCCGTCTGTCTAGTGGACTGCTCTGCTCCCTCCCTCCCTCCCTCCCTCTCTCTGTCTGTGCGTGACTGAAACAGAAGAAAGAAAAATGTTAAAGACATGTGCAAATGTGTATAGAAATTAAACTAAATATAAAAATGTCTGCTGAATGAAGGCTCCTTATGTACTGTTGCACCTAAACACACACACACACACACACACACACACATATATATATATATATATGGATAACTTCCCTCTCCTTATTAATAGCCATTTTCATTTTATCTTTGTACAGTATGTGAATATAGATTAAGGGCAAAGCTAAATGCATGCAACCTGCATACATATTTAGAACAGAAAATATGAGCATAAGCACTAAACAAACCACAGTTAGATCCTTAAAAATCAATAGATTACATGAATGGATTACTGTATTATGTGCTTTTTAATTTAAAATGCATCACTAATTTCCCATAAGCCCCAGACTTAATTTAAACAAAGCAAAAACATATTTGCACCACAGTAGGGTATGCAAGCAGTGCATCAGTATACTTATGATATCACTGTTTCAGTTATATATTTTAAAAACATTTCATGCTGTGGGAAAACAGATAAGGTAGAAATTACATTTTGTGGTCATATTTTTATTCCAAAATTATATCACTTTATCTCAGGAACATACTGATATGTTAACTGAAAATTTACATTTATTCTTGACTGGTTTTCAGCCTAATTTGATGCTAATGACAATACACCACATTGCTTTGTGTTTAAATATTATAGAATATCAATATCATTCTATATCATTAATATAATGTACATACATTAAAGAGACGTAAGTGGTGGAATTATGTGAATACCACATTCTTTCATGGTGCTACATGTAATAATAAGGCATGTGTCTTGTATTCTGGGTTAACATACATTTGTCCAACACTGAATATTAAAATATACACTGGGTATATTCAGTCAATGTCACTTAAAGAATATGTGTTTTTGCTAATGTAAAATATAATCAGTCAAATAATGCTAATTATAATAGTGCAGGTCAGATTAAAGAGTTGCTCAATTTGACAAACAACTGGTCATTTTGAAAAACTATTCATGTTATCATCATTCTCTTCCCTTGCTTTTCCAGTATTTCCACTGTACTGTAAATGAATATATTAGTTGAATCTATTAGCTTATAAGGATCTATTAGTCTGAGTCTTCCATCAGAAAGTACTTACTTGGGTGAGATAAACCATTTATTTAGCATAGTTCATTTTTTTCTGAGCCTTTTACAAGTGCATTAGTTTTGTCGTACATTGATTAGTCTGTGTAGAGATTTAACATAAAAAGTGCATTTTGATCATCAAATTGCCTCCTGTAAGATTAGAAAACTGTAATTGGTCGACACTGTGATGGAGTGTACCTATAAATGTTTGTTTGATTTGGGTCCGAGGTGAATTTGACTTAACTTCATCAGCCAACTTCTACAGCTGTCCTGAACCACACATTTAAAAATATTGGTGTGGGTCCTCATTTTCCTTCCACTCTAATGCTTGTCACTATGGGGCCAACAATTGGATTGTTCTGCAGGCTTAAATGAACAGAAACTTTATTAGTCCAAGTTTTCATGGGGGTAAACTCAGCAAAAGCTGGTTACTCTCTGCTGTTGTTACAGATAGAGGCTCCATGAGAACCATACAAATTAATCATTCACAAGCAAAGGGATTCACTGGACTAAAAAATGCAAGGTTCCACAAATCTGGCAAGAGGAAAAATTGGTTAATTTGACTTAACATGCTAACGCCTTGATGATGAAACCTGAAGTGAGACTTAAACGAAGCGTGCTAAAGGCAGTCAACATTAAAAGAAAAAAAAAAACACTAAACCACAGTGGAAGACCAATGAGGAACTGAAAAGTGAGGCATAAACAATAGCATTTAATACAATTTCATAAAACCACTTACAGCACATGACAGGGGTTCACATGTAATCACTGTAAGTGGAGACGAGGATGGGGGCTGCGGTGTCATCGTCATGATGCCACAACACTTCTCCATGACACGTCCTCTGCTTCTTCTCATTAATCCCCTAAGCTACATTCATTAACGGTCACTCCCTCTGTTCAGCAAGCCTGCACACATGAGTTCAGTCACACAAGCCTTCACAAAAATGACCTGCTGCTGCTGAAATGCAAAAGGGTCATTTACTATAGCTCCCAATCCTAATGCTTTCATTTGAATTAATTAGTAAACACAGTCATTTTAGTCATTATTTCATATGGAAAAGTGGTTGTTACTGGAAGCATGGCTTACTCCCAAAGATGTCCCAGTATGCACATTTCTGACAGGATAGAAAAGTACATTACTGTCCCTGTATTTTACCAGACAAATAGTGAAATCCAGCTCGCAGCTGACACTGAAGGACAGTTGTGTAAGGATGGCAGTCAGAGGGGAGAGATACAAGAGGAGATGATAAATACAAGAGATTTACAGGTCCTGGGAGTGTCAGATGCACTGTGGAAATAGTGCTGGGTGTGCTGTTATCTAGATGGGCCAGTTAGTGGCTTTTGGAGGATCCCCTGTTCTGAATAGGGCTGTAGTTTCGGAGGGCAGCCTTTATGGCTCACCAGTGCACTGACCACAGCCCATTAACTCAAAGAGCCTCCACAGGAGCACTGGAGCAAGGAAAGGGGCCGTGACCTGCCCGAGACCATCTTATTACTTTAACACATTATGTCTCCCACTGCGATCTTTTTATTTAAGTGACTTCAGCAGAACGCATCATCTCAGGCCAAGTCGGGGACAGACAGGGGCTTCTAGACAAGAAGCAAGAGGAGGGGTCAAATGATTTATTGGAAACGTCTGCTATTGGGTGTTATGGAAAGGGAGTGCAAGGATGGACAGTGAGCAGAAGTGTGGGGGGGAAACAGTTAGTGATGAACCTGACTGCAATGGGAACTGTTTATGGCATGGAGAGGCCATGCTGACCCTAGAACAGCTCCTGAGAGGATTCTCAAGTTCTCACTGATGAGCTTTTGCGGCTCTCTGATGACCACATGTCCCAGACACTGAAGAGTAAAGAGAAGGTATTGGGGGGTCCGGTGTTGGGAGAGTGATTTATTTTAGCACCATGTCAGTGTTTATGGGCCACACCACTAGAAATGGCCTCAAATGTTAGTGGCCTCAGGAGAAAGATCAGCGTGCTTTGCCTAAGTGTAACAACTGCTCAGACAGACTTGTTTAACTTGTCCACAGTTCACCATTTAGGGGCTGTTAACATGAAGATAGTGGAAGGAGTTAAGAATTAAATTACTGCATTGGATCAACATCATGTGAAGATTGATATCAGCAATAAAATCTGGCCTTTTGAGAAGTTAATATAGCATCTATAACCACAGTATATATATAGTAACCTGTGAGGCTTATGTTTAGGTGGCAAAGCCCTCTGGTGGCTGCAGGTATTATAACTCATGTTCAGTTCAGTTCCTTTTTTTTTTTTTTTCCGAGGACACAAAATCATCAAAAACATCAATCAACATAGTCAACAATTATCTCTTCTCCTTTTTTTGCACTAAAAAAGGAGTGGGAAGAAGCACAACTTATAAACTACCATGCACTCCCCCCATCAACACAAGCATCCAAAACAACTATCAACTCATTGTCACCAGTTCAGTTCAACTCAGTTCAGTCTTATCTGAACATCCAATAAACAAAGCAATCCCACTCTATCCCCACAAATGAAAACAAGAATAAAATAAACAAAATTTTTTTCTTCATGTATATGAAAAATCAAACAAAACGACATCATTTGCACACTTGAAGTAGAGTGTGTGTGTGTGTGTGTGTGTGTGTGTGTGTGTGTGTGTGTGTGTGTGTGTGTGTGTGTGTGTGTGTGTGTGTGTGTGTGTGTGTGTGTGTGTGTGGACACAAAGGACTATACAGGACATGACATCATATTACTCACACACACACGTATATATATATATATATATATATATATATATATATGTATATACACATACATACATACACTCAGACTTACACACTTACACTTTTACAAGGATTCGTCTATACTCTGTTATGTATCACTCTATGGTTCTATATTTATTTATTATGCTAACTATATACATGATTTTAAATGTATTTATTGAGCTGCAGTTTTTATATCTGCATCTAAGCTATTCCATAATTTACCCTACAACTGATATGCATCCTGCTTTATTATTATTTATCCTTGCATGGTTTTGTTTGAACACGGCACTTCTTCTTAAATCATATTGGCTAATTCTACGGTGGAACAGGTCTTGGACACAGGATGGAAGCTGGTGATTGTCAACCAAAAGGAAATCATTTAGAGCTGGGATCATCAGTGTTTGTTGGTATGAAGCCGCAGTGACTCCCTGCTTATAATCATAAGATAAAATATGAATGCAGGTGAACTTGAACAAAAGCCTTTTCCCATGTAAATTATGCCTGATGGAATCTTGTTAATGATTGGTAATTACAGTGGTCAATCATTCATTAAATAATTTGTCATAAAATAACAGAATAATAAAAAATCATGGCATCACAAGGTTAAGATTCTAAGTAACCTGAAAACACAGGGAAGGAATAGAAGAAAAAGTCTCATATCCTCTCAAATCACATGAATTACAACCGTACCTCATCATACATTCAATACAATATGTCACAGATTTAGTATTAATTTTCATGTTACTCATACTCTAACCTCTAACCATCTACACAGACCACTGCATTATAGAATAATCAATATGTTTAGCAATGACAGTGTTGGCCCATGGCATATTTATTAACATGCTCATCATGCCAACATGTTTTTACACATATTATTCATTTTTTTATGTTAATTGCCTTGTCTGTTTGTGCTATAGAGTGATTCACTATTGTGAACATCATTTAAAAAAATGTAGCTTTGCTAATATTGGTGTCAGGTTGGTGCTGACATATATTCTTAGACACATTAAATGTTTTGGTGTAAACATATCTGTCCTGGAAACGTATTGGCAGTCTGTCCTTTGTGTTGTATTTCTAACATGATTTACAATACACTGATGATTGATTTCTGTGCAATAGTCTTTTTTTTTTTTTTATCCCAGTCATGCATTCCATCCTGTCCTGAAGCCTATATATGTACATTCACATTGTATGTGTTTTAACCCAATAACATTTTTTTTTGGTCAATATTTGCATTCATTTTGACAACTCTTTTGAAGACCAGGAGTTTAGCACCACAAAAAGTGGATCAGGTTTACAGAGTACAAGTGCTGAATTTGGAAGACATCAAGAAATTGGAAGTACAATATGCATATTTGGAAATCCAAAAATATGAGAAAAATCTGAGCTGCGCTGCTAAAAAATACTAAAAAGAATGTTTGCACTATTTGCATCCTTGCATAATTTCAGCCCACGGTGTTTGAGTGCATACTTGCCCCTAAAAATGCAGGAATATATATATATATATATATTTTTTTTTTTCTTAGATCTTACCAGGGCCCTTTGGTTCACAACATGGGTCACGAACATTCCACTATGGCTGATTTATTTCAACCCATTAGGATTACAGAGACAAATTTGCAATCCTTCTATTTTCTGTCACCTCTTTTTCACCCAGCCTCCCCGACAACTCACACATCAAAACTACCATTACGTTCTTGTTAGTTCACACTGTCGATTAGAGAAGGGCAACATAGATTCATGCCAAGGGCTAAATGTGTTTATTCTAATTCCTCCCCCGTCTCTGCTTTGTCAGAGACAGACACCAACAAACACAGAACATCTGAATGGCTCCAACAGCTCACATCAGAAGGACTCAATCCTTCAGGAAGTGGAAGTAACGGATTAGATTATGTCATTGCCACAATCTGTTACGAAAAATAAACACTGGGCCTTTTCATTAACCTAATGAAGACGAAGCACGTTGATGAGCTCTTAAGTCAATTAACGATATTTAAAAACAGGCGGTGCAGCCCCAAGGTAAATTAGCATGCAGAGAGTGAGGAGGACCCAGGTTCAAACAAATTGTGCGTGGAACCCTCGGGTTCAAGCCGCTTGACTCTCTCTCCTCTAATGTACACCCCTCCTCTTCTGCTCAAACAAGCTTTCATTAGCCATAATTAACTGCATGCTTTCTGTCTTTGCAATACCAAGAGAGTTCCGAGTTAAGATTGAGAGTAAAGATGCTGAGGAGAAAACGTAAAAGTGCTTCAGTTCACCCAGACAGAAAAATATTATTGGAATAATATGCACAGGGCATCTCGACTGAAGTCCAGTTGCATTGCTTTCATGGCTTTCTTCTCTCGAGCGCCCCTCTTTTTTTTTAGTAAACTTATTTGAAATCCTCCTGGGTTTTAAACCCCCCCCCCCCCCACTCTCTCTCTCTTGCTGTCTCTCTCTCTCGCTCTCTCTCTCTCTCTCTCTCTTGCACACACTCACTTGGTCTCTTGGCTGCAACAAGGTCTGAAAAGATTGCAGTTCATTTCGACCCGCAGTGGATGGAGGCCTCATTTAGTGGCTGCTGGCAACTCAATCAGCCTGCCTCACACTGATGAGTGAGTGACTACTTTCAGAGCACCAGTCAATATGTGTCTGCTGTGATAGAATGTCAGCACCCATGCCCTGTGTTCTCCTGACCCAATGTTATGGCTTTTTTATTTTGTCTAATCAATGATATATGAAACGGTGCAGACACATTTGAACAATAGTCCTTTTTTTTTTTTCTTCATACAGTATATGCCCATGCAACTGCTGTGATGAAAACAAAACACATACGAAAAAAAAAAAAAGGTTGACATTTTTTTGTAGCTTTTCTCCCGTCTGTCTAGATTGAGGCAGAATTCAATATAGATAGAAAACAAGCACTAAACAATGTAGCTAGAGTGATTCGAATAAATAAAACAGCTGCTTTCTTTCAGCAGACTTCCTTCAATTGTGATGGCTTTCAAACAATAGAGCACACAACTCATCTTGAAGAAGACAAACTACTAACGTAATATTTCTGAATGATAATCCTGTATATTCTGCACTAAAGCCACTCTTTTCCAATACCCAAAGGACGCACAATACAATAAACAAAGCAAAACAACACAAGATGAAAACTAATAACTCACTTCCTACATGCTCTTCAACGTTCTAGTATTAGTATCCTGTTGTATCCAGCGAAATACACTGTGTAGCCGCTGTATTTTCCTCTCAGGTTTGTTTATTCTGCTTCCTGTGCTGTGAGTAAAGAACAGCCTGTATTTTGAGGCTGGTCAGATGAGCTGAGCTCTGTCCCCAGTGTCCTTTATTTCACACAGCCCACTGCACATGCTCTGCAGTCTGCTGACCTCTTGACCCGCCTGTCACTGTGATGGCCTCTGTTATCTGCAAGTAGTTATTTCATATAGATGGTCTCCTTCACTGCCGGGCCTTTTTCTGAAAATAATCATTAAAAACATTACTTCAGGAGGTGCTTGAGTAGTCGTCTTTAAAGCAACACTTAACTTCAGGTGTAGGTTTTCAGTGCGATATCAGTCCATTCACAAACATCAGATTCAAATCTATAGTCGCATTGAATTCTGACACATAACAGACAGAAATAGCTGTTACTGCATGGCTAAAATAAAAAAAAATAAATAAAAAAAATAGGTTAAATGTAACCATTCACCATTTGTTATTGTATTAAGCCTTTATATGTATTTTGGTCATTTGGTTGTATAATGAAATACCTTTAAGAACACTAAAGCCTTTGCATCGTAAGGATGTAAGAAAATATCGATTCTGGAATATACTATGATATTTAATTTCACAATACTGTGTCAATATTAATAAAACATGTTAACAATATTTGTAGGTATTTATTCAAATGCAGAGATGCCTAAGAGGGCAGAGGTTTATTTTTTTTTATCGTATTTATATTTTACTGATTATTACTAAATGTTGATTTAATATATAATGGTCATTTGAAGTGTCCTGAAAGCATGATTTTCTGCCTGAAACAAGTAGATATAGATCTAATAGAATTAATAGAATATGAGCATTATTGAACACAATGAACATTTTAGCAGGATCTTAGTGTTGTCTGTAAAATATAATTTAAGTTTTGTGATATAGCATTAGATCCTGTTCTGATCAAATAAAAATGTGTTTAATCTGTGTGTATAGTTCTGCTGTAATTCACTTATTACAGGAATTATTTAATTTTTTAAAGGAACAAAACAACCAAATAATTGCATTGTTAGTAGCATCATGATGTATTGTATTATGATCCTAGTACACAGTGATTTGTATTGTACCACCAATAGACACCACTATTCCATAGTCAGTACAAATCAGTGTAAATGACAGTGAAAATGGGTATTTGAAGTAAAGATCTGCATGTTTGCTAATGGTTGGTTCTGTTTTCCATTATAACTCATAAATGATTTGATGGATCTTTAATCTCACACACAAACAAATGCTGCAGCTTAAAAACCTACAATGTTTAAACATTTTATGGTGCCAAACTCAATGCATTCTTATAGATGTCCAGTGGCTGTTAAAACTATAGATGCTCATAGTTTGAATCTTTTTACCTTGATTATATTTCAAAATTTGGAACATAACGAAATTTAAGGAAAGTCAAAATAAGGGGAGCTTCAATAATATAATAAAGTAGATTAATGCACTGTTGGAAAACAAGCACAGGTAAATTTGATATGTTAGAAACTATTAAATACATAATAAATCTTGTAAAAAAAATAAATGTGCAAAGACATGTCAAGATTATGCAGGACATAAAAGCCATTTTATGCACGTACTGACTGTATTGTTGTTTGTGTACAGTGGAAAAGAAATATGTGACATATTTTGCTTCAGTTCTTGGCTCTTGTATAAGAAGTGTAAATTTTTTTTCACTTCTTCAGCCCACCCCTCAAAACCACGCCTTCACGATTCACAAATATATATATGAATGTGGACGCTGTCTCGAGCGGTAACAAAAGTTCACGACCATTCGCGAGAACGTTGATTAGCCAACAAGCGATACCACAGTGGCTATTTTCATCAACATCTTTCATTTTCTCACTGACAGGGTGAATACGATACCCATAACCGATTAGTATGTCGACATATTAACAACAGTGTCATCTTACTTAGAAACATGGCCGCCTTAGCATCGGTTTTGAGCCTCTTTTTCCTTTTTCAGTTGATGCCAGCGCTGGAAAGTCATACCGATTACCACCTTTGTCCTGTTCCGTTCTTTGCTCAGGTTCCTCATAGCCATAGCTTTTTCAATCACAGTTTTTACTTTGGTTTTGTTGCTGGTTGTCGTCTTTTCCGCTATAGCTGTTTGTGTGAATGTGCAGAAGAGGAAGGGAGGGGTGGGGGGGAGAGCACTGGGGGTTGTGGACTGACATTTGATGGACGTATCAGCAGTCAACCAGTGTAAAGATGATCAGTACACTGATTGGCCAGAGTTTACACCCTCTAGACTGAACTAAATCATTTCAGTTTATTTGCAGACATTCTATTTCAGTCTGTTCTATGGGATCATGAAGAAGTTTTCAAGCAATATGGTAAAAAAAAATGCTCCAAAAAAATCTCCCACCCCACATTGAAGCATGTATTAGTAAAGAAAAATACAGACCAACTTTATTGAATAGTAAGTGTTATGTTTTTCTTATTCACTATTAAATACATGTAACTCCTAATAAATGTTTATTTGGTGTTTAATGTGAAGAAATTAAAGCAATCCAAAAGAGCAAGAAAATCAACAGCTATTATACAATGTTTTCCTAATAACTGAATATTTTCCATGACTGTTACACTGTGGTTCAGTTTCTTTCTCTGCTTCAGATAGACCTTCTCATCAAACACAGTGTTAACCTTGCCCATAGATATTCATAATAAGCATAAAAGTTCAAAGGTCACAATAGGAAGATGTCTGTATAAGAAGAGAACACAACGACCAAGTAAACATCAATGTATGGAAAATGATCTAATTCCAGGATTTAGACGTTGTTATTACAACTATACAGCCTATGGTTTTGACTGAAAGGCTGTACTGAAGGCACATTAATTGGTTTCAGACATTAATAGATAGTAAATCAGTCAGCTTTCAGTGTCTTCAAAGGCTTTTTTATGGATGCCCTGCCTATCTTCCCTGTCTCCTTTAGTGCCTCTATCAGATGCATTCAGCAGAGATTTTCAATTTATTTCTAATCAAGCTTTATCTAATATTCTCCCGACAGGCAATTAAAAATTCAAACTACCCTGAAAAGCCATTGCTCACTTTTCACTGTCTCCCAGTGTTCATTTAAGGATGTTATTTCATTAAAAGCTCTTGTTGATGAGTTTTAGGGAATTTGCAAGCACATTTGATTATCATATTCTTTATCTGCCATTTGCCAACAGCCTAAAAGATGTTTGTTTCATAAGAAATTTTTATTGTATGCCGTATATTTCCAGTTACAGTAGTGTGAACAATTTCTGAAAATGTCCTATTAAAAAAAAAACAAAAAAAAAAAACAATTACAATATGATTTAAAAACTGTAATTTAGAAACTGCTTGAACATCCAAGACAAGGTCAACACTAATTCTCTACATGTCCAGTTTTATTTGTCAGCAGTGTTGCAGTTTGTGAGTATATCACTGTCCATTCCTCTGTACTACCTTGCCAGGTTTATGACCAACCAAGCACAAAACTGAATCCTCACCGCACAAGATAGCTTTGAAATGGCAGCGAATAATTGCAAAGGGTGAACTTGTCATTATGAGTCATAATGAGATTCTCCTGGTGAAAGGCTTTGTTTGGTGGTGTGAGAAGCTGCTCAGGTTTAAAGCCTCATAAACAAATGCCACCGTGTGCTTTTCTCTTCCTAAAGGATCAGCCGTGCACTTGTTCATTCTATTCATCATTTCAACTTGTTTATTTAGAGAATAATTGTGTCCTTGTTTATCCCTTCAGGAGTAAAATAATGTGGCTGCAATTAAATAAAGAATAAGTTGAGAGTGAGTTTGGATTCATACGGTGTAATCGTAGGATGTAACCCTTGTAAAACTCCTGGTTTATTCAAGATGATAAACTTCAAGTGTGTTTGGTTTCTTTTCAAAATTTAATTGGAATTCACAGCATATATGCATGTAGATAGATAGATAGATAGATAGATAGATAGATAGATAGATAGATAGATAGATAGATAGATAGATAGATAGATAGATAGATAGATAGATAGATAGATAGATAGATAGATAGATAGATAGATAGATAGATAGATAGATAGATAGATAGATAGATAGATAAAATATTATCAAGGATGTATAATGTGAGATTAAGGTGATAAATCTGATAAAAGACAATGTCTGGGATATTGCAAATAAGACTTTCTGTTTATTTTTCACAGAATCTTTGTTGGATCTAAATTATAGCTTCATTAAAGTCTAACAAAGAGCTAAGAGTAAATCATGTGTGAATATTTACTGCTGTTTGTCTAAAATGGGAAATATTGATCAGTATGATAGCATGGAATGTATATATATATATATATATATATATACATTCCATACTGTACATACGTTGATTAATAGATTAAAGGATCCAGATCAGTATGCATTTGAAGTACTTACAAGAAGTGAAAGAAGATGAAGCATGGGGGGGGGGGGGGGGGGGGGGGGTACACACGGAAAACAAACCACCCTTGAGTACTGCACGCTCTTCGCCTATTTAGGGCAGCTATGTCCAGCAGTGGATTTGAATATGCATGACTATCCCAGTTA
Organism: Siphamia tubifer; assembly: GCA_020466265.1. Lineage (NCBI taxonomy): Eukaryota > Metazoa > Chordata > Actinopteri > Kurtiformes > Apogonidae > Siphamia > Siphamia tubifer. Next base: position 29,628,354 of record CM035791.1, on the reverse strand, counting down.
CCCTCGCAGCACAACTCCATGCCCAGGCACCAGGCTTTTCAGAAAGCCTAAGAATACACATGCATCTCATTTAAATATGTTACAGGTTGTCAAACACAATAAATGCATGTCGGTGAAAAAATATTTATTGGGCAAATGATGGGGAAATACCCCCAAACAATTCCAAGTGTCACAGTGCTAAACTTGATGGGCCTTGTTTTTGAAGTCATGAAATTGCTGAAAGCCTTCAGTTAAGAGCATACATTTAATACCAAGTACTGTGCTTCATACCAAGCCTACACTGTCTATTTCTGCCTGTTAATATTTTGTCTCTTGTCTTTAGCTGTGCATATGATTGTTCTCTGATCAGTATGTTAGTGCTGTCATCGCCTCAGTTCCCACTTCAACACTAGAGGAAAATGCAGCTGGGTGTTAGCAATAAGACAATCTGAGAGAAGCCAAGGCTGCACATTGTGCCCCGGAGCCACAGGGTTTCTGGCGAGAAATGCTCTGTTCCAAGCAACAAGTACTCCTATAATACACTACTTGTAAGTCAGGGAGCAGGAGACCTCCAGTTTACATCTTGGAGACTTGGAAGGTGGCAACATAGTAGATGTGAAGCTATCTTCCTTGGTCCCTGTGCTAGACTGGCTAATTAAATACTAAGGAAGGAATAAAATCTTAATGAGAAACACAAGCTTGTTGTGGTGTTTGGCACTGACCAGCTCCCTCTTATTAGGTGTACTTGCCCATATGTGCTTGGGTGAAGTGCCCATTAGAGCCTTCCCTAATGGATCTTCATCCATGGCACTGAGATGCTGGTGCAATGTACATTTTGGCAATTTCCAAACTTGGCAGATGAGTAGGCCTTGCTATGAAATTTCTTATCCACAATAAATATTTTATGCAAATTAAAATTAAATTCTTTGCTTAGTTTAAGCAATTTCTCCTGTAAGTAGTGTATCTGTGAAGGAGATTACAACATTTGCTGGTTTGTTTATAATTTAATTTTTTATGTTGTGGCTGGCGGTGGGGAAAGACAGAACACCTGTGAGTGTTTATAATGTCCCATCTCCCTCACAGCTGCTCCTTTTCAAAACACCTCACTGGTGCAATAATTTCATAAAATTTCATGATTTACCATCTGGTAGACTGAGCTATAAGCACATGCAATAAGCATTTGTATGGCGCTGGTCCCAGAAAGGTACAATAACTGTATATTTTAACTTAATGGCTTTTCGGGGCATGCAAATTTCCACTGAGCAGATTGCAGAGATGCTACAATGTAAGTCTGGTCCCGTCTGTCTGCCTCTGTGTCTCCCTCCCTCTCTCCCTCACATTCTCTTCTATACAGTACATGCCTTCCTATCATGTGCTATATAACATCCACACACAGAAAGCCTCTATTGCTTCTGTCTTTGACTGTGAAGCAGCCCATGTCAAAATCTAGATATCAAACTCAGGAGAATGAGAGACACAGTAGGAGGTACAAGCAGATTATTTTCCTTTTAGCATCTAATGTCTCTACATTTGGGTAATTAAAATGATTACTACAACAATTACACCAAGTAATTAGAAACTAATTACACTGGCATTTTTTTGTGATTACAGGAGCAGATGAAAATAGTGTTCAAAATTAAATTCATTGCATATTCATGGAAATGAAATTAAATAGTGCTGGGTGGATGAGATAATAGAAGCTCATGGTGTTCGGAGGGGTTTGGGGAACCGTCTGTGGCTAATGCTCTGAACAGGCATTTTGTTAAATCAGTGATAATCTTTTAATGGCCTTAAAAGAAGTTCATATTTAGAATATTGTCAAATGCACTAAAGGGTGTGATGTTTTTCTTGTTCGTCTCTTCTCTATGGCTCAGGGAATGATTAAACCTTTCAGCTGTACAGCACAATAGAAAACATTTAATCATTATCTACTCAAATGAAGGAAGAAGCTAGGCTCTTTATGCCTCCTTTATGTTGCTTCATGCACAATGATTAAATTAAATATCCATTCCTGAATTCATTTTTTTTGTATGCATCATCTTCTTTCTCTACGAACATCCCCTCCCCTCTTTTTTTCTTTTTCTTTTTTCCTCCCACCCTACCTCACATCTATCGACAATAGTCGGGGCTTTAGCTGCTGCCATGATCGTGTAATGAGATTCTTCAGATTAAATAGATTTCCTGTTAAACTTGGGACTTGGTAGATAGGGTGTCAGGAATGAATGGTTATTAACATTTAAATATATCACAGAATAAGAGAGAGCGAGATGTGAGTGAGTGAGAGGGGGAGAGACAGAAACAGAGACAGAGAGGGATGAGAAAAAAAACAATATGAATTTTTCATTGTTATCGAGTATGGATTTTCCTCTTTGCCAGATTTCTGTAGGACCAGATGAAACCAAAGTAATTAGAAAGACACAAGTGGGGCACCTAAGAGCCATTACAGCAACAAGAGCTCATTGTTTATGGAGTAAAACCAATACACCTCAGTCTGTTTGAAAAGTAAAAAGTCCATTCTTCTTTTATCTGCTATCCCATGCCTGTGCTGTAGATTATTACACCATATTAACAATGTAAATTTCCCTGACTGGTCTGCTTGTGAAGGGACTCTTCATGAAATTGATGGTCTTATGATTCATCACCATCTTGTCAGCATTTTTCTCTACTATTCTTCCCTGAAAACATTAACCTGAGACCTGGACAGTAGCGGAAGTTAAGAATCCTCTACAATTACTCAATTTTCTTTGTTAATACAATTATTATAGTTAAACAGAAAATAACTAGTCGAGGTTGTGGTCAATGTATTGGTCAAAAATGATATTTTATAGACTGATAAAGTGCTTGGACATTCACAGAGTAAAGACTGAAAGCCACTAGATGAATTTCTGAGATGTAGATTCAAGCATTTCAACAGTTAATAGGATATAATTAGAAATACAAAGAATATTTATGCTTAACTGTCAAAGTATAATCTCTCTATTTTCATTCAACCTCCCAAATATTCTCACAGATGGCAGAAAATGGTATGCTTATAAAATATTTCAACCTAAAGGACAGATTTTTCCATAAGCCAGGCACGTCAATGAGTGGACAGGTGTGCTATTTACATAACACTGTGACTCGCCGACAAGCAGTCTCTGTAAGTAAATGTCACATATCTGCTTCCACTTGAAATCTAGCAGTCCCAACTGACATCCATCAAAATTTTGCCCAGTCCAGTCTGTGATGTGTCGGTGTCCATTGACACTGAATACTGGGTAAATAGCAGGTTTGGTATTTGATCCAGACTTGGGGAAGGTAAATGTTGCCACTCATATTCATCTGTCATCTTACAGAACATCAAAGGCTGCTTGTGGCATGAGTAGAGGTGTGTGTATAGTGTGTTTATTTATCAGCATGAGACTTCACCTTGTTCAGCAGTGTAAAAATGTATTATTTTAACTTGGATGGTCGCATTCTTATTAACCCTACACGTGATTGTTTTTTTGTTTTTTTGGCAGTTTCATTATAAAGGCTATTTCTGATATTAAATGCAAGGCTCTAAAAAGCAGTGGTGTCAAACATGCAGCCTGCAGGCCAAATTTAGCCTGTCAATGGTTCCACTGTGGCCCATAGGATGAATGTGCAAAAGTTACAATCAAAAACATTAACAGTCAGGTTCCACACACAGTCCAATGTGATCACAAATAAAATGATATCATAATAACTTCGAAATAATGACAACTACAGATTTTCTTCTTGAAAGCGTGTGTGGAAAAATATGGGGTGAGTGAAAAAAATAACATTACACAATGAAATTATTTACATTTACAAACTAGCAATTTTAACAAGCCTGTTACTTAATAATAATAATAATAATAATAATAATAATAATAATAATAATAATAATAATAATAACTGTGATCTGTAAGTTGTGGTTATAATAAGCTGAGATGTAATATTGTAGAAATTGTTCTTATTTTAGTTCCAACTGTTAGCAAATCTTTGTGTAATATGCATATACTGTATATATAATAAGTTGAGGCATAATATTGTTAAAATTGCCCTAAGGTCTCCAATGGAATTTTGTTTAGTTTTTTTCAGGGTTTTTTTTGGTCAAATGTAAATATTTTCATAACTTCATGTGGCCATAAATGAAAGACAAAAACTTGGAGTTGTCGTTATTTCTAGGGTATTATGTCATTATTTTACTAGTCTGACCTGTGTGAGATCAAATTGGACTAAGTGTGGCCTCTGAACTGAAAATAAGTATGACACCCGTGCTTTAAAGATTTGTGTTCCTGTGTTATTTGTATTTACCAAACGAATAATTTTGGGCATCTTATTGATATGTAAATAGTATTTTAGGTTGCAGAAAAGATTAGAGATATTTAAATGGGGAAAAATAGAGAGAGGGAGAAAACAAAAGACGTTTGACCTTAAACACCTGAAACATCAAATCGTGGTTATAAATCAGTGTTTGACCTGTAGTCGATCAAAGTCAGCACAGACACCTTCAGGACACAGATCAGACCAGTGTTTTAACCAATAATAAGCTAAAGAATAGACTTTGACAACCCAAACCAATACTTAAAGTACTATTATTCTTAACAAAGTGCATCTGATTCCCAGCACTGCCACACAAACCTAATCGCTCATATTGATTAAAAAAATATTTGTCAGTTTGAGTTAATGAATGATATTGATATTTGAGTCTCCAGAATGCATCACAGGAAAACGATCAAATAAAAAAAATTACAAAAACACAAAGATAATGAACAATAAGTAACAAGAAGGGGTGACGGTGTGTGCTGGTTGTTCAGTTACATCATCTTAGATATGAGTTTAGTTAAAAAAAAAAATAAAAAAAAAAGTCCCTTTAATGGCCATCAACTATCACATATTTTATCAGAAGCCACTCACAGTGCAGGTTTGGTCCATAAAGCTGAGTTAGCTAATTTTTTTCCCCTGAATTATTACTAGTGTTTGAAGCAAAAAATACCAAACCGTAACCAAGCAATAACTGTATTCTCTGGATTGTAAACTCCCTGTTAAGTCCCATTGCTTGCTGATGATGACAAAGCTGCAGAATTCAGCTATTTTTGTGGTCCTGAGGTGTAGACTGTTGTCAGAAACTGTTGAATTATCAAACAAACAAGACAGGAGAGCCGGGTTGCTTTCCCTGGAGTTCAGCACACTGCAAGCCATCCTTCATGCTGGGCCAGTCTGGCTCTGTGAATGTGGAAGCAGGTGTGGTGGCAGGACAGTGGAAGGCCCCTCTCCGGCTTTGCCTTCACTGCTGCCCACTTGTTAATGAGTGGGCTGTGGGAAGCTAGTCCTTTGTGTACACTGTTATAAAGCACTCAAAGCCTCCAGGATGGCAGCAAGCTCACTCCTTGGCCCCAGGGCAATCTATGGAGAATAAGACACACCTCATGCTTTGTTTTCTTGCTCCACAGGATCCCACACCAGAGGAGAGCCATAGCAAAAAAAAAAAAAAAAAGAGCAGTGTCTCATCCTTTCTATTAAAAGTATATCTCTAGTTTCATATTCTGTCAGGGAAACTTTTTTTTTTTTAATGTACAGTACAGTTACTCTGTTACCAATGTGCAAAATTATAAATAAAAAAAGTTATCCTACCCAAAATGCCTGAAATATTTAAATATTACGTAACGACTCTCTGTACACTTATATTGATTGTGACAGGCTACATTTTTTTCTAATGAATGTCTGCATAATTTTGCTCCACACAGAGGTCCCAGGAAATCAGGTAGAGCAGAATGGTATTTCTATGACACAGTTAATCTCAGTAATGTTTCAGGGCTACGAAGAACAAGTTGATTATTTGGAATCGTAATCATAATTGGTGCAAAATACGAACACGAAACTGGACCCAACATCAACACATTTCAAGGACTATGTTGGGCTTGTCACAGTTGGTGGCGTGAATTGGTGTAAAGTGGGATCTCATAGCATCTCCAAACTCCATGCCCCTCTCAAAATTTCTCATTTTCCGCAAATCGATAACAGTTTCTGTACAAGTTCATCAGGTTCAGCTCTGGTTTGTTTTGTTAACCTCCTGTTTTTCCATCACAGACCATTTTTTTCCCATGGTTTATTCAATTTATATTTAGGCTCTCAGAATTACACCCATACATTCATTTGACATTGTTATCAATATTTATCGCATTTATCGTGCAAACATACAGGATTTCACTGGTCAGTTACAGAGACAATAAGACTGCAGACCAAGAACTCATAATATTTTGGTTCCAATTACTATTGATTTTACAATTGGTTTGCAGCAGGATGTTGTTTTATTACTAATATATTTAATGTGCAAATCAATATGAACACTTGCTTGGCTCATTCATAGGAAGGCTATAAAATCAAAGATGTGGACTTTAAGCAGCTGCGGACACTTTCTGATCCTTCCAGTAAATGACTGCAGCAGACACTTTAATACAGCGGTCAAAGACGTGTGTTGCTGAATAAAAACAAAGAAGAGTCATTATACTATTGAGACACACACTTTAGCAAATGATTACCTTCACCCTGAAGCCACAACAGGTAAAAAGATGTGCATTTGGCTTGAGGTTCGTAAGCTGTCACATCTATAAGAGCTCTGCGAGTCTATTGTAGCAGGAGCTAACAGAAAGCCAGCTGTGGGGTTTATCGCAACAAAAGACCGTCAAATGTAAGTGCAATTACTGCCAGAAGCAATAAAACAGCCACTGCATTCCATAGCAACGGTGAGAGGCTGCCTAGGAACCTGAGAGCTCTGCCGGCCTTCCCGTGTGGGCCTCAGTTTGAGTGATGACGGCACAACATGATGGAGTAAGGCGTAGAGAACCAGACGGTGTGGAGTACATTTATAATCTGTAATTGATAATGTAATAAAGGCTGTGAATAGGCTCAGAGTGACTTCTCTCCATTTGCAGTCACTGTCATGGCAGACTTGTGTTTTTCATGCCTGGATGGAGGTTGCTTGGAGATGTGGGTTCATTCTACCAAAATTACTAGTGCTTCTCTCTCTATTGCTCTGCTTTCTGTCAGCTCACTCTTTATCACAGACCACCTCTACCTCTTTTTTCGCTCTGTGGACTGTGTGACATGGAATTGACATGTAGGTTCGGAGGCAACATGATGCTATTGAGCTGTGATGTAAAGGTAGCTACCAGGCTTCCTAAATACATCCATGGTAGAGCGGGCATGGTGCAGGGGAGCAGGCAGGCCTCACCGCTGGGTTTAGCTCAGCTGTAGGCCTGTTAGATCAAATGAACCGCTCCATGCTTCTACACCAGCAAGGTCAAGCTGGGAATCTGCAGTGGAGGAGGTCACGTGACCATGTGGGATTTGAGGCTGCTGAGATGGAAGTCGACATTTATGAAAGCTGACAATGATTAACCATGTAGCAGTGTTTTCACATAGAACAGAAAATATGGACTTTCAAAGGGTTCATTGGCGTGACACAATACACAGTGCTATTATGTAATTGGAGACATTTGGATAAGATGCCTCAGACATATAAATGATCATTAAAACCAAAACGGCGCACAGCTGTGTGAGTGAGTGGCACACATTGCCAATGGACTCTTCAGAGGCTGGTTGCTACTTGACAGTGTGTCTCGCTAAAGTGTCGAGGTTGGGGGGTGTTGGTTGTAGGGCTCTAAAGTGAGATGGAGGTGCACACTGGTCAAATCGAAGGGTAAAGTGGTAGCTTAGGCTGCACTCCTTCCTAATGCCCTACGGCACCTCCACCATTAGCATTCCCCACTGCGACTTGAGTTCATAAGACTAATGGAGTTGCTACCTGGGGACATTAATTGTGCGTGACACCACTCGGGGGCTTTTGTGCACTCACACTAATATCACTGCGCCTGCCTGACAAAGCGCCCGAAAAGATTACAAACAAACCCCAAATAACTGCCAGTGTTGTGTTGCTGCTTGACAGGAGAGTATGTGTGAGTTTGTGTGTGCATGTGGGGGTCATGATGACTGGGGTTCACTTACAAGATGTTGAACAACCTTTGGAGCCTGTGTGTCTGAAAAATAAGTGTCTCTCCCAAGTGCAAAGATGACTTCATCATGGCAGGACAACTCCCTGACAGTGTTACGGCTGACATCAAACTTCTTCTTCACAGTGACACAAGTATGACATCATCCAATAAAAATGCACGCCTGGCTGTAAGCACAGGCTGCATCTGAAGCCCCCAAGAGTGTCCTTAATTCACGGGAGCACAACAGGCAGGCATCTAATAGAGGAAATGGGAACCTGCAAAAGTTAAAGCATGTTAATGTACACTCAGCTATTAGTTTATAGGACCACCTTTATTATCTTATCCAATCCATTATAACAGCCCTGCATAAATCCCACATAATGCTTTAGAGGGTTTGTTGTATTAAACTGCTCTGATGTTTAAAGAGCTGATGTTATGTCTCCCACTGCCCAGAATGATACAAAACATTAAGTGATATAAGATATTTCTGTTTTTTCCAGCCAGTTTCTAGGTTATGGGGACCGTGGATAGTTACAAATGCAGATGCTCTTGACATAGAACTCTATTTGTTTCTACATTCTATCAAGAACAGTCAATGGTAAGTTCATAACATGTCAGCTTTTTAAAACATTTTGACACATTAACTGTCAATACTATATGACATACAGTTATTTTTGCATGTGTTTTATCACTGTCTATGTGCATATTTATCTTGATGAAGCAATTATAACTGAAGGAAGCTTAGGATACTATGAAGGACATTTCACTGCTGATGTTTGGTAAAAAATTTTTTTTTTATTGATTTAGGATACGATTATGTATAATTAAAGGTAATATAATAGATTATGAGCGAAACACTTCTTAATAAGCAAACACTCATTACAGATAAGATCTGTATTATAGCCCTCAGGTTGTACAATTTTTTTAAACTTTTTTTTTTTTTATTTCTGTGGTGAAGTTCATGAAATTCTAAAATTAATATTAGCAGCAGTAAAGTGTTAACTTGGACTGTTAGGTATGTATATTTAAGGTTATCTCGATATGTATGTGAGATATATGTGTTAACTTTAACTTTGAAAACATAAAGATAATTAACCGTCAGTCTGGCACTAAACACATAACCTTAAATGTAGTAAATGTAAAGGCAGTTAAAATAAACATAAAAGACAAAGGCTAATATTTACTATGTAATACTGCATAGTGGACAACATACTGGAGTTTCGAACTCTCGGGTGTACGTGAACTGTGACTGCATGGCAACGAGATCAGTCAGTGTTGTAACTCGATCTGGTCTGAGGAAACCCATTTTGTAGTAAACTGTATCCGATTTTACAGATGTTCCTAGTTTTCAGATTGTACTTAACTCTTCAACGTTGTCTTGGGAGTATTTCAATGTTCCACAGAGTGTAACATTGAAAAATAAAGGTCTTTTGTGTTCTCAGTGTTCACTACAGTCACTTTACTGGGGTAACTGAATGATTAAATATTTGCCCACACTGCAATTATGCTGTATGTACGTTGGGTTATATATGTAAGCACAGTATTGTGAACAGTTTCTCTTCGCTTCATGTTACATAAAATGATGATGATACATATACATTTGAAATGCTTTTTTAAATTTACATTATAGAAAAGTGGTTAGAAGCCAAAAATGTCTGCTGTAAATATTTAGCCATAAAAACTATTAGATAATCATATACAAATCACAGATGAATAGAGACTAATTCAAATACAGAGAGCAATATGGCACAAAGAAAAAGGCACTTATACTTAAAAGTGGAGATAAATACAGCAAAAATATAATATATATGATCCTAATTAAGAGTTTGTTTCAGATATAATATATGTAGATGTTGGAGTTAAACTGTAAATTTTGCAACAAACATTTGCAATATTAATTTTATAAAATTGTATACCACTTTAAACACTTTTTGGTGAATTTCAGATCACTTAAAAGTGCAATACGCAATTCCAGAAGCACTGGTAGCAACAGCCAAACAAACCTTGTCCTTCACCCAACAAATCAAACTCATGCACATGTATTGCAGTTGCACCTCATTGCAGATGTCATTGTATGAGCATGAATGCCCTAGTTAAACACTCCCTGTGGATCAGTTTGAACCATTTTTTCCCCCTCATTTTCAGAGCAAGGACTCACTACAAACACCAAATTTTACTTCAATGACCACACAGAACAGACAACAGCAATTTAATCTGGCCAAATAAAAAAGAGTCGTTTTCTGTATCTGTACTTCACATACAAAACAGGGTAGAAGTGTTTAAAAGTGAATTTAAAATATGGAGGTGCAACATAAATAATAATTACTATGAATTCCAACTTGATTTTACAAATTGCCATAATATTCTAAAGTAGGGCAATAGAGTGGCTATGAAAAATATAATTCACATTGTTTATTTAAGTCACAGCACATCTTTAGACACAAACATTATGTTATAAAACTAATGAGATGCCTGCATTTCATTATTAAGGTCCCCTGTGTATGTATGTCACATGCTCCTTGAATTTATTGAGAAGAAAGGGGCAAAGGCTATGTGGCCTCACTCCAGAGAGTCAAACCAATTTACACTTCCATAATTACATTTGTATTTACATTAGGACACTGAAAGTTTGATTTGTCATTTCTGATCTATTTTTTTTTTTTTTTTTTTTTTCACTTCCATTCTCTTCATCACTGGCTGGAAAATCATTATCCCTCTTTGTCATAGCATGTACTAGCAAGCCACAATAAAGCAGGAGTCTTGTAATGAATGTCAAAACTATTTCCATCAGATATTGTGAAATATGGCTTCAGAAGACCCATTCAAAGAGATAATATGATAATTTGATTTCTCAGATAGGCTGAACGGAAATGCCTTGTCTGGACATTTTGAAAAGCAGAATCCATTACTTATTCTTAATTCACCCTGGCATAAATTAAAGGATTTCTGCAGGCCATTAACTCATCCATTAATACCCAGGGTCAAGATTATTGAAGCTCAGGGTAAGGCAATATGAAGGGCTATTTCTTCAAGATGTGTCATCTAATGATTACAGTAGGGTTCTGAATTTGCTGCCGTTAATTGTAAAATTATCTTCTCCTTTTGCTTCAGATAAACAGCAGGGAAAGATAATAGTCACACGGGTAGGTAATCCTGTTGCAAAAAATTAATTTCCATTTCATTTGTTTTGTTATGTTTCAGGCAATTTCAGAGCTGCGGTTGATTGTTTCAGAGGATATGAAGTGTAAGAGCAGGGGAAACTACTGAAAGGAGGTGTAAAATTAGGTTTGTGTCAGCACAAAATTGAAACCCGCTGAGCTATTTTTAATTTAGAGTGTTGGAGTGTATGATGAAGGTGGCTCCAAATGCAGAGGAGTATGAAGAGATAAAAACAGGGTGCAGACGCTCCGCATGTGCACAAATTGCTGTCCTGCTTGCCACAATAGACATAATATATACTTGTCCTAATTTGTTTCATGTGTCCCCGCAGTGAAACACAATTGTCACACAATGTGCTTTTCTCTTGTGTTTACTGAAAGCTGTATTTTTTTTTGCTCAGAATAAATCATCATGGAGACTTAACCTCCTATAAAAGCCATTTGTGTATGTTTATGTATTCAACATCTCTCTACCGATTTGGGACCTGTGTAAAAGAAGATGAAATTAAGGCAAATAAAAATCATATTAAAGAATATTACAGCCTAACAGCCATTAGTCTACACCTTCCTGTCAGCTTTTGATGGATTCCTCACTTAGTTCAATGAATGGTCTAATGACATTGATAAAATCACATGCAACTAAATAGAAAGCCTGCGTGTGCCACTGATGCACATATGATACATATGCAGAGGGGAAATTCACTTAAAATGTTTACAGTTATTCATCCTATCTGAATTTTTACATCAGGAGAGAAAATATAATGCAAACATCCTCCCAGCAGAAATAAGAAATCCTAGGCATTAAAGCAGCTTATATTCCCTCTCTAGCTTCCTGGATCTTCAGCCACACTCTGACATACTAAAAAGAATTAATTTTACAAGCAGGGAGTTCCTCCTTATTGCTTCCTAGTAGTGCAGTGGCGTCTAGCTTCAAAAATGATTCTGACATACACATGCACAATAGATGAGCTGTACCGATGCTCACAGCCCATGAATACAAAGCTAGACCTGCAGCCAGTAGAGTTGAGTGGACTGGAAATCCTTCAGTATTCACTGACCTCTTTGCTATTTCATCCTCTCTCAACTATTTTTCTAGTTTGGGGAAAACACTTTCTATCACTGTCAGGATGGGCAAGGATAAAAACTCTCTACTAGTGGATTAGTTGTCTGCCTGCTCCGCTGCTGTACTGCAGCAATAAAACACAACTCCCTTACCTTTAGTTTGAAAGCTGGATTGGGAATTGAATTTATTCTGTTTCATAATTTTCCTAGACAATGACTCCCACTGTGATAGATTATCAAATTGTGAGTGAGCGAGTTACATAGACACGCAGAAAATTTACGATGATAGTTTAGAATTACGATCCAAATGCAGAAGTTTTCTTTGTAGGTTGAGGCTTGATAGAGAAAGTGTTCCTTCCCTTGTTTTACACATATCACATGTGCTGAGCTCTCTCTGTTTGACTTAAAAAAAGTCTTATTGAAATGTGCAAATGACACATAATGGCATATTTCTCTGCACCCAACAACGTGACAGTGCAAAAAGATATGAAACCATTCAATCTATTTAATTAAGACAGCTTAGTAGTGGCACCCGGTTGCAGGGTGTTTAAGCTAATTACAGTATTAATTACAACATTAATTAAATGACATAATTGCCTTTCAAAACAATGACTCCTGTATCCCTGGTAAGGTAAAGGGTTAATTTACTGTGGAACCAGGCATGCATTATTTACATGCTTGAATGAATAATACATTTAAGAAGTGGGCTTATAAATTTACTGGCACAAAGAAAAGCAAAGCTTAGTAGCAAAGCAAGGCTGATTTAAATATCTGTCTTAAATGAATATTTCTTTGAGTTATGGTCACACCACCAAGGGGTAAATCTGTTTCTTTGGTATCTGTGGGGACTCAAGGGGATACATTTCCCTGTGTAAAGAAATCACATGTGTAATTTCATTATTCTCAACTCTACATACATAGACGGAAGTTATGTATGATAAATTAAAATATTAGGTGCCAATGTAATCATGGATATAATTTCTATGTTTGGAAAGAATCTTATAGTGTCTGGTGAGCCATCGTTTACCCCGTCTATTCTCTGGCAAAATAAGTCTTAAGTGAAAAATGTAGATAATGCCATTCAGGAGGTCACTCAGTGCACATTATAATATTAATACCTTCTTCTGCATTTGTATAAACTAGATCTCAACATTAAATATTTCTGTAGTATTCTCAATCGAACGGGAATGTGTACATGGATGAAAGAAAAAGGAATTTATTTTTTTTTAAACCCAGAGCCTGAAGAGGTAAATACATGCACACAAGTAAAAGGAAAACAGCGGTAAAGGTAAAGCAAAGAAGGAGCCATGCTGTGGCACAACACTTTCAATTTTCATGGACCAGACATATGAAGAAAAAAAATTACATCTCAGTCTGACGAGTGACTAATCAAGGCGAGCGAAATGGTGCTGCAATAAATTACTCCACTGTGAAATAAACCACACAAACAGACTGATGATAATAAATGTAAATTATTTCTGGGGAGAAATTTTCCTGGTACATGAGTAATATGAACCATCAGGAAGGAGTCTTCCTTAACATTAATTACAGAAAATGACAAGTGAGCTGACAAGTAGGAAGGCTCATTATCTGAAAACATATTCACAACTTCGCAATTTGCGCAAGATGGACTCCAGCTAAATTAATCTCCTTTCTTTGCATGAGCCCCTTCTAATTTTCATGTTATTAACAGGTTTGCAGTATCACTCAGTGCTTGTCACCCTAATCAGGTTTTTCGGCGTGTTCGGGAAACCGTGGTGTCATTTGAAAAGGATCAGGCCTCATAATGTGCTCTCCATCACGCGTCTGAATCTACAAGGTTGCTTTTAATAAGGTTCCTTAATCATTTCTCCTTTTTGCTCAACTTTTGGCCTGGATGGCTTCTATTATCATCCTTTCCATGGAGAGGGACCATTAAAAGAAGAGCAAGCTTATCTAAGAACAAAGTACATGGAACAAAAAATTCATTGGGTCATTACACAATAGAAATTCCACAAATCCTACTATAATGCAAACGTGATTATGGATCATTTTCATGCATTTAATCCTATGTATATATACTGTGTAAAGCAGAGAGGGAAATCTCTAAATACTCCAATTTGATATTTTACTGCAAAATTAAATGATGCAAAGAATAAAAGGTGCTTTTTGTCCAGACAAAAAAGCACCAGACATTTGTGTATATATATATATATATATATATATATATATATATATATATATATATATATATATATATATATACACACACACACACACCACTGCAAAGTATGCACATATTCAATCACAATTAATGTATTTAATGCAATTAAAAAGACAAATATAACAAAATCTTTGTCAACTCTAAAAAGATTCAGCAATCACTATATCTTACACATTGTGCCCCTGTGAGTATACTCCCTCCTCTATGCTTAATTATTTATTTAACTGTGTACAGAAGAGATTAATGCAGTTCATGTAGGTGTATTTCACAGAGCATGAGTAACCCTAAAAATAAATACAATTATTCATTTTTCTCTTCATTATTTCAGAACTCCCTTATAGAACAAACTATGTGTATATCTTCCGAACATTGCATTCTCCTCTCAATCCATCAGATTTTTTTTTTTTTTTTTTTTTTACATATCAATGTACACAGGGCACCAGCAATAACAATTGAAAGTAATGTTGTGAGTTTTGTCTGGCTTGAATTAATAAATCATTGCAAATATGAGATATCTGCATGTCCAGAATGTAATCTGGAAATTTGCTGTATTGCAAACCTAGTTTAATTCACAGGTAGCCTCATGATAGCTGAAGCAGAAATGCAATATGTCATGCAAAATTAGTTCAGAGAGAATAAGTTTCAGGAGGAAGCAAAATGTTATGAGGGAGTCCATAATGGCAGAGGCAGCTTTATCTGTGCAGCTCTCTCTCACACACTCTAATTACATTTCACAGATTGTACTACAATAGCTGCTGGTAACCTTTAGTGGATGGGCTTTTCAATAATGCAAAGTACACATTTTCATATCTATTTTTCCCACTGTGCTCCCCATTTATTAATTTGCTGAACACAATAAAACAAAGACTCGACTTAATGTGCTCCTTTGCTCAAAAAGGCACCCAACAAGATAAAAATACAAAAGCATCTTTCTGTAATGAGGAATGGGCTTGCATGCAAACCAACTGGATAATGTCTGACGTTTCCAATTTGAAAGGCCATTTGGTTAGTAACAGTAAAATGGGTGCAACATTCTTTTGTTTTGGAAACTTCTTTTTCATATTTATCCCCCCACTCTAAATAATTCATGTCCTTTTCTACAATTTACCCCTGTAAACCCATATAAAACACTGCACCATGCAGAGATAATACTCTGGCATACATCAAGTAGAGATTTAAAAACAAATATGTTTCACTTACAGTACAACTGTATATTGTTTGCTATTTGTTTGTATGGACACACTGCTAGAAGGAACCCAGCTGTCACATATTCTGGAGAGTTAGTGAGCTGACAGTATTGTCTTGAGGCAAATGGACACATCTGGCTACTGCATTACAAATCCACAGAAGGGTGAGGAGTTAGCAGTTGTCTACAAGTTGTTACTACATTTGACTTGCAGCAGCCTTCAGAAACTGAAACCACTTCCCATGTCACGTTTGACTTTCGCATGCATATTCATAAGCTCTGGATGCAGAGGTTAAACTTCATAGAACAAAATTTACATTTACCAACATAGTGAAGGTAAAAAAGCATATGACCGTGGGCAGTAGTGTAGTTTTAGTCAAAGTTTAACAGCGGTATAAAATGCTCTATTGTTGTAGTATAAGGTAGAACAATACAGCATTTTATACTAATAAATATAACACCACACCAGATAAATGAGGCTGTATTAGTACTAACACATTAAACGTAAGGAATGTTACTGAAAATACTGATGGTCACATATGTATATGATATATAGTTTCTGATTAAATTCCCATTTCAATTATGATGTATGAAATGTGACATTAATAATATACAACTTTATTCTTTCAGTGTTGCAAATACTGGCATTTTCTATATATGTCAATTTGAAGGGAAAAAATAATTATACAGTTATAAATATCCATGTACATATACATACATATACAGTATATACACATTTACTTTATGCATATACATAAGATAAAGACCTGGTTAGTTATACATAATAAAATGCACAGTGAAATGTGTGATCATCTGCAGCCAATAGAAAATATTTTTTATATAATTAACCATACAAAAGTATAACCTTTGTAATTGTTAAAGATGATAATAATGACATATTGACAAACATTTTATGCAGCTTATCTTATATAATAACATTCTTCTGAAGTTGAACTATCCCTGAACTATTTTAATATTAGGACTGACAAGAGCTCAAATGTACCATTACTTGTTAATAACTATAATAGATTAAAGCCTCACCCTGACGGTCTTTTTTACTTTTTCCTAAGATTGTGCTGTGTTGGTTAAATATAGTCCAGATTCAAAATATGGGTATTTTTTATGCTGTCCATGTATCCCCCAGCACAAAAAGATGTGCCCCTATAGAAAAAACATGAACTTGGCTTAATTTATGTTTAATTGTTCATTGATTGTAAGCAACAACATTTTTTATTTGTGCATTTGTGAGTGATATGAAGGACATGTTATTGATGTCCTACAGATGGATAAAACATATATTTATGAACCATAACAAATAAACAAATTTAGAGTATAAAGCCAGATGGTCATACATGAATAAATGTTATGACCTGAGAAATTCATTGATAGAAAATAATTTACTGATACCATGACAGAGAGTATTTTTGTGGATACAAAATGGTGCACGGTTACACTTGATCTTGTTGAGTTTTCTACATATGCATTGAATCTTAATATTCTTTTTTAAAATTCTAATAAAAGCCTGCTTAAATCTTCACACTACAAGATCTGTAGAGAAACTGTAGGATCTAGATTTAAAGAGTTAAAATATACATACTACAGGTATAATCATAATAATAATCTTAATAAAGTCACTATGTTTTATAGAGCCATCCAGACTTGATTGTTATTGCCCATATATTCTACTGTACATCATCTCACTGCTTCATGCCGATTCTACACTAATGAAACTTGCCCCAAACCATTATGTGAACTGTGTGTTCTGCATTTTATATTTATTTTCCCAAAGATATTAAGCACGGAATTATCATGGTATATTTTTGACAGTTGACAATGCAGGTAAAATTGAGCATTACCCTGTGCATAAAACTGGGTTGTGGCTCTTGGTTAAACAGTTTGCCTTATACTACAAATAACTTGATCCAAATCAGCTATGGCAGCTGCTACAAGGGATTTTTAATTGAATGATTATTGTATTAAATAGTTGCTTTTAATGGAGCGTGCACCTCTGCAATTATTTCCGCTTTAAGAACCTGAACTCTGGGCAGGTCTTTGCAGCCACAGGCATTTGGTTTGCTTCCAAATGAGTGGTCACTGTTGGTGTGAAATCAGCCTTTCACCTGCACGAATAATAAGACCAAATAAGAAATATACAAAGCACTATATATTTAGAAAAATGTATAATTATTTTTTTTTATTCCTTGACAGTGTATACCATGTAGAAACAGAATTACCCTTCGGTGATAAATACAGTTTTCTCTATTCTATTCTATTCTA
Source organism: Siphamia tubifer (assembly GCA_020466265.1). Classification (NCBI taxonomy): domain Eukaryota; kingdom Metazoa; phylum Chordata; class Actinopteri; order Kurtiformes; family Apogonidae; genus Siphamia; species Siphamia tubifer. The sequence goes on along the minus strand of CM035791.1, from coordinate 29,610,510 downwards.
AATATTTATTAATTGTTCTGAATGTCTAAACAGTTATACAAAAGCTTGGCAGTGTCTTGGACTTGGCTCTAACAGCACTGAACAGATTCACAGCACAGAAGGCTCTTTCTCTCTCATTCTTTTACACATACAAAAAAAAAAAGAAGTCTAATAAGTAGTAATAGAACAAATCTGTGTAACTTCCTTAATCCTGTGATATTTTTCTGTGATAGGATCAATATTTGCCAGAGCGGTTCTCTTATCCAAACATTGTGATGAAATATTGAATGTATGAAAGAGGTGATAATGTTATCCACAGTCTTTTCTGAAGCCAAGCACGAGCCCAGATTAGTGAATCGCTTATGAAAGATTCTGTTGTCTGAGATTACATTTAACCTGACATCAGAAAGATGCAAATCCTGCATGATCAAAAACTACTGTAGAGGAACAATCCCTATTGAAAGTGCCAGTGAGGCTCTTGTTTTAATAATACAAATATATTAATGCATATACAAATCAATTGTAATAGTCACATGTTTTGAAACACATGCCATGACACATCATATTATATGAAAAAAAAAAAAAAAGCTTCAGTACAGGAAAGTCCAAAGCTACTGTAATGAAACTATAAGTGACATGATGTAAATAAAAAAGGTCACATATGGCAGTTAACTGGCACAGTTGGGTGAAATATGGCATTTCACATATTTTCACAATGGGAGAGAATTATTCACTTGGCCTGGAAGTGATATGGGCAGTGACTCAGATAAGGAGACCTGAGAGCCATACATGGTCATGGCACATCATTAAAAAATTCATTTAAAACAACAATGTTTATATAAAGACAATTGTGCCAACACAAAAAAAAGGATTTCTGTCATTTACCAAATATTAGCTTAAAACCTAGATTTGCTATGTTTTTAAGGTAGTTTCCACTTGCAATAGCCACACCTTGTTTTTCTTAATCTACTTTGTACATAACCTATAACAACTGTGTATATCCTTATTTGATGTACAAATCTCTCATCACAGTTGGCTTTGTATATTTCAATAGTTCTAGTATTTTAGCAGCTGTATTTAATATTTTATTCTGGAGGGTTCAGCCATGCCTATATTTATTTTAAGTAATGTGTTATTTTCACACAGTCCTATTCTGCTGCAAAATAAAAAAACACAGCTCAGAAACTGATGCTCATTGTTCTTGTGACAGTGACAATAAACATCTATTCTATTCTATTCTATTCTATTCTATTCTATTCTATTCTTTTCTATTCTATTCTATTCTATTCTATTCTATTCTATTTAGTCTTGTCAAGTCTAGTCTATTCAAAACCCCATATGCAAACTAAATAGCTATAGCCTGCTGTCATTTCAGGTCTATTTGATGTGGATGTAAAATATTTACATTACAAAGATCTATTTATCAAACACGTCACACATGGAAGCAAATTTACCAATATTTGCCAAAGTTCTTGAAATGTGCACATACACACTAACATTTTTCAATTCTGGTCTTGTATATAAAAGTCCAACTGATGTAAATAATAAACTCAGTCACTGGAAGGGCAAAGCTGATATTCAATCTTTGTTAAGAAATCACCAGTGTATTCACATGGCTGCAAGGCTACTGTGATGTACATAGCTTGCATATATGCAAGAATGTATATAATGTACATAGGGCACACCCTGTGGCAGCATTAGAGGATAGACATCTGCAGGTGCTGGGAGGAATGAGGGCATCAGTTGTCAGCTTGTTCAGCAACACAGGATCATGTGACCACAAATGTCAGAAGGAGGCCAAGGATTTGGACAGAAATATGATGTTCATGATAAAGGAAAAAATAAACCCTACATGTAATCTGTTTACTCACAGTACAGTGAACTGGTCAAATCAAATGGCTTTTGAAAAGATACAAATACTAGGAATTATGTTTTTTTTTTGTTTGTTTTTTTTTTTACAGATTCACTATTGCAACAATCACTTTTAATTATATTTAATTCATATTTAAGGCTAAGTGACCAAGTGGCCATGTCAAAAGGTGTGGTAGTTGGTTGCGTAGGGGTACCATTAAAAGCACAGACAATATTATTTCCTTCCTACATATCATTGGGTTAGACAGGAGCCATTTTTCATTTCACTGTCTTTGATTTAATAATGCACCCATACCCTGGAAAATGAGGAACACCAGGGATCACTTTCTTACTTTTCTCTGAAGTTGGCTTGTCATCGCTCTCTCACCTCTTTAACAGAACTACCCAAACTTAAGTCCACCCTCTTCTGAACCTCTCCAAAATCCATCACCACACATCTGTGTCAGTGCTGCAGTGACTCAAGAGTCGGGTGCACTGAGTTGTCCACGCTCACCCAAGCACCAGTGGACCTCCGATGGGGAAATGCTTGGCTGCAGAGAAACCTGCACGAAATTAAATTCTCCACTTGGCTGACTAGGGTGACTCGTCCTGGTCTGCTGGCCTGTTCCTTCATTATTCCTGGGCTGATAACTGACTGAACGGGATGTCTTGTCTGTTTAATGCCAGCTCAGCTGCTTCATGGGAGGAACGGGCTTGTCACTCTTCGCTATAACACACTGTATTACCATCTCCACTTCATTTATTTGGCTCAGATTTTGTACGCCCGTCAAGCCACCCGTCCCCCCAAAGACACTTCCAATTCACCACTGCTCAACCTTCTGCATCTTTTAGGAAACAATTCAAAATAACCTGTCTAAAATTTTCATTAAAATGTCATTTAGATGTCACACAGATGATTTAAATTGGAAACAATAAAGGTGACCTTAATTGTAGTTTTTCATACACCACCTACTTCTCCATAGATGGCACTGGATGGCTGATTTTCCTTAATGTGAGTTTTTATTAGCAGATTTTTTTTTTCTTTAAGCCGACTGTACAGTATACACACAAACACTGTACCCACTGTCCACAACAAATACGTCCTCAGAGGTTGCTGGTAGTGAAGCAGGCAGTACGCTTAGCTCCTCTGCATTTAAGAGCATTGTGTTTAAAGGTTTCTGCATGAGGGCACTGCATGATTGAACGGTGTGATATGGAAACACAGGCAGGCAGCCACTGTCAAAGACACGACTTGCACTTGACCCCGCATGCACTCAGCATCTTAGTCCTATGCTTTGTGGCATTTGCAGAATTAAAATGAATATATCCTTTGCTAATGCACTGGTATGTTGTATATTAATCATAATTCATTGCCTTAATGTAGGCTTTTAAGTGCACATGATGGTGTTGAGCCTTCATTGCTCATAAAGGCCAATCAATGGTAAATGCTATTGTCTTATTGGCACGCACTCCCTCAAAATACAGCATCAGAGATAATCGAAGGTTTGCTTCAGAGCAAAACCATCTCCCAGTGAATAGTAATAAGTGTTTTTTTTTTTTTAAAGAGAGAAATCAGTGTTTGGAAGTCATTAAACATCCAACGCCCCCTCCTTCTGTGTAACCACAAAACCAATAGCATTGTGGGACAAAATGCTTTCCAATGTGACAATTGATTGTTTTTGAGGTATTTGTTGGTTGATATTATAATTGGTATAATTTTTCACAAGTACATGAGTGTCATGCCATGATGGGCTTTAGAATCCTGGTAATGCAATGGCCTGTAGTTCAACCTTAAGATCAATAATGTATTAAAACCAAGAGCTTATTGAAATAATAGAAGGGTTTTCACCATGAAAGAAAGGCACGGAAAGAAAAATGCACCAAAGAAAAGTACTGGATTCTATGCCAGGCCTTCACTGTGAAATGCATTGTTTTCTTGCCAGTGCGTTTTACTCCAAAAAACAGAAGGACATAGAAAGTCTTAGTGATGTGAAAACTCTGGATGCTGTGTTATTGACGTAATGTGTGAACTGCATAAAGTCGCACTTTATAATTTCCAGCCTTAAAGAACTGCAAAAGCAAAACTGTGAACGTGAACTGTTCATTTTTTCTTATTTGGATAGCAGTCAGAATGTTGATGAAGTAAACCATCCCAGACCGTTTTGCCTACACAGGTCATTATTTGCAGTGTCTGATCAGTGTATAACATTTGGCAATCTGTGGTTCCCTGCTGCTATCTCTTCCTGTTGGATCTTTCTGTTTTGACAGTGTTTCAGAGAGGAACACTCTGTGAGGTGTCAGGTGAAGACTATATGTGACAGATTTGGAGGGGAAATCAAGAGAAGACAAACAGGCAGCTAAATGCCTGGGAAATGTCTCAGCGCTCAGACAGAAGGCGATAAGTGCTGTTGACGTGGACATGACAAGCTAGCAACAGTAAACCTCAGGACACGCAGTCCCACCGGAGGCCGGGGAGTGGACACAATTCTCAATGACTGCTGAATGTGCTTAACAGCTCTTATGAAGAGAATTAACAAGAAGTAGGAAAGCCCCCCCCCCCCCCCTCCTCCTCCTCACCACACACACACACACACACACACACACACACCACCCTCTGCCTTTCTACTGTACGCTCTTTGATGTTTCCCTGTTTCTCCTCGACAGTCAGCTTTGGTTTTGATCTAGGTTTGATTTCCTATGACATATCTGATACATATTATGAAAGCAATACAAGCCCTCGTAGAGAGACAGGGTGTCTAAACTTTAACTTTAACTGTTGCAGAGCAGTGTATACCTGAGAAATGGAATGACAGAAGTACATCTCCTTTTTTACCCTGCATGCAAAAAAGTAAATCCATGCCTAAAAATTCACACAAGTAAACTGAATATGGAAAGTTTTCGTAGACTGGTGTTGATTTCTCTTCAAAGTGGTTATGGCTGTACACTGTCATGAGATTTTGACAGAGGAAAAAGAATACTGCGCTTTCATTTTGAGAACATCACAAGACCGTGCTCCTCACTGAAGAGCACAATACAGAATCATATCAGTGTGGAAAAAAACAGACAGTAAAAATCCTACAGCTAAATTATTAATGAAGCCTATATGAACTTAAAATTAAGATACAACAAAATTTAAATGATCCTTTTTTAATAAGTTATAGACCAGGGGTTTCAAACATGCGGCCCAGGGGCCAAATCCGGCCTCCAAAAGGGTCCAGTCCGGCCCCTGGGATAACTTTGTGAAATTAATTTAATTTAATTTAATAATTGAATTTCAGGTTCCACATACAGATCAGTAAAATACTATCGGAATAATAACTTATAATAAATACTCACAACTCCACTTTTTGCTCTTTGTTAATTTAAACATTTTCGTGTCCATTTTACTGTATTTACAATAAAACAAACTATCATTTCACAAATAACATGAATAACCCTAACAAATGTGAAGATTTTGAAATGACAGGAAGTGTAAGTTTAACAATGTTCTGCCTATTATTAAATGTTTTGTGTATTTGTAGATCCACTAATAAATAATCTGTACATTGTAATTGACATGTAAATGATAAACTGAGACATCATCTTGTTAAAACTGCATTTAGTCTTCTGAAGAATTGTTGGTTTATTCATGTTATTCACATTGTTTTAAAGGATAGTTGGTAGATGTCAACATTTTCATCACATAATTTAACTTGTCTTTGCCCTAAAACATAGAGGAAAATTTGGAGTCGACATTATTTGTATATTATGTTAGTGGTTTGGCCCAATTCAGATCAAATTTGGTTTAATGTGGCCCCTGAACTAAAACGAGTTTGACACCCCTGTTATAGACTGTATGACTAAAACACATTGCATAGCATCCACCTCGGATGCCACTGATCCCGTACCATACCTAAAAAAACAAAACAAAAACAGATGCACATCCTGGTTTAAAATGTCTACCCAGAATTGTAGGTTGAATCAAAATTGGGATAAAACATTTGAATTACAGAGCGCAACTGTGATGTCTGCCCTCCTGGACTGCCAGATCATGAATATATATTGCATTATGAAGATGTGATGACATTTAGAGCAATCACATTTAACCCTCTCCTCTTGTGCCTCTGTTTCTTCTCTCTCCACTAATGCATTTTGCAGCAAGGGATGCATCTTAAAAGATTCAGGGAGAAATGTCAGCCACAGCAGACACTGCCTGAGAGCTGGGGTCATTTCAGACCGGTTTCTGAATTCTAGGGAAAGCACATATACACACACACACACACACACACACACACACACAAGGGTGATCTATCCTTTGCTTTCCCCACCCCCCTTTTTTCCTATTCCGTTCAGTCTCAGCTGCCTTTCACTCTAAATATTTCTGTTGGTTTACCCTTGCCCATGTGACTGTGTTGAAGGTAGCACAGACACACAACCATGAGAGAGAGGCTTGACCAGTTGGGTGCTGTCTCCCACCTCATTACCAGATGCAAATGAAACGGGTACACATGTTTAATATTTAGTGGCAGCAGAAATGTCAGGCTGGCACAAGATGGAATTAAACAGCACTGTCAGCGCAAGTGAACTCAAGGCTTTCTCAGCTATTTCACTTCATATTGAGTTACTGTCACAATTTATTTCACAGCTGTGGGACGACTAGTGTGAAAATGTTCTGTGATGCCTTTAAGGATGGAAGGGGAATCAAGGAAGAATTGTGAAGGGTATTGTTCTGATGAGTCTTTGTATTTACTTCTACACTTTATTGTCTTAACAAAGCCCTACTATTCATTAGGATTTTTTACATTGTTGTGACAGCATCTTTTTTTTTTTTTTTTTTTTTATTGGACGGTATAACTGAGTAAGCACAGAAGTGAGTGCTGGTATGATATGGGAGAGCCAAGCCTAAACTCTCCGTGTTGTTAAGTACAGTGCTTCATATTATGCACATTTTGCTGCTGAGCTATAAAACCTCCCAAGAGAAATGCTTGGTTTAACTAATCCAGATGATCCATACCCATAACAAATGCGTCATCCAGGCCACCCCAATAAGGTGTCAAGCATCTTAAGCCACGTGACTTTGCCTTCAGCAAACATGAAAGTAATAAATGTTTTAATAGCTCAAAGGAATATCCTATTCTCCAAAACAGCAGAATATGTTGTCTAAAAAAAGACTTTGCACTCTTGTCACTGCACTCCAATCCATATTATCACACTCAGGGCTATAGGAAGTTAATGTTCATTCTAATCAGCATGGCAGATAACACTGGGACCCACAGGGACCCAATTAAACATACTGTACATGAGGGGTTTATCTTCACTGCTCTAGTCCCCACATTGGTTTATCTTAGCATTGAGGAGGAATCGGAGTTTTAGCATATACTAGCTTTTTCAATGTATAACAGCCCATTTTAATTGATGCAATTTTTATTTTACGCCTAAGCCATTCCTCTTTCAGCTGATGCCGATCAGATTTAAAGAACAAGGTGAGCAGTGAGACGATATGATGCTAGGCACAGTAAGATGAAAGTCAAAGAGAACCTTGGAAAAAGTGAAAAAAAAAAGTTGTATTTTTAATTAACTGAAAGCATTATAGTGGTATATTGTATGAGTGAATAGAAAATGAAAAAGTTTTGCTGTGGACAGGCAGTCAATGAACTCCCACAGCCTTCTAAAAAAAAGAGAAGCATTTCATTATTCCAAGGTGAGGACTTTAAAACAGCATTTTAAATGTTACCCCGCTGTTCAAGATCATGAAAACCTTTAATTTCATGCAAATGAACAGCAAGGAGCATGGAGCTTAATGTAAACGAATGCTTCTTTTGTACTGCTGTAGAAGTGAGCTGGAGAGAGAGGCCAGGAAGAAAATTCCCAAGGATTCTTTAATTGCTATCTGAAATTATGTAAATCCCTCTGCTAGGCTGAGTGCAATTATCCAGCGCCTCTTGCTGCCAGCTTTACTAATGTCTAACAAAATATCGGTGGCTGACATTTAGACGTCGTAATGCAAATGAGAATTAATTTTTCTTCCAAGACAAAGGGCAATCGAAAGATCACACCATTTTATACAATAAAGGCTGAAAAAAGTAGAGTTTGCAAGATGACAAAAAAATGTTGATCGAGAAATGAGCCCAGAATTTAAGCTTATTTTATATCAGTGCAGCATGGTACTGAATAAGATTATTTTCTGCATTCTGCACTATTAATCTATTTATTTTACTATGGAGAGGTATGTTGCAAGCGGCAGACATTCATTTAGGGTTAGAATTAATTGCAGAGTGTGTCTCATTTTTAGTAATTATATGGGGAACCCTCGCCGCTCCCCATTGTTAGAACACGTTCCTGCCATGGCTATGATGTTGGACTGTTTGGGTCACATTTTTCCATTTATCTCCCCAGGTACAGAGATGGATGTAGGCCAGCCACTGCAGCCTGGTGAGACTCCCCTGCGTGCAGCTCAGAACACCTGTCCTGCTGTGCGTCGGCACCCCCAATCTTTACCAGGCCAAGGAGGAGCAGCATCTCTCTGCATAACACTTTCCACAACCTATCGTCTCCTGGGAACCAAAAGTGCAAGATGAGTGGGAACCTGGGGACTCATGTTCACTGGGAGATCTGCCGCCCAAAACTGCATTTCTAAACCAGAAATCAAATTACAACCTGCTGACATGGGGAAACAACTGGCTATTAATATTTTAGTATGGATACTGTGTGCAAGACACTCCCAGCTGTGAGCATCCTCCAATGAAAAACACATTGTGCTATACCAACAAGTGCCTATCCACAGGCTGCAATTGCATTATAAAATAAGAAAATTATTCTTACATAATCCGCACTCCGATGCATTCGGTAGCCAGATTAACAGGTAAAAAAAACCATGTTCAAAACTGAGAAACAAAGGCTAGGAAATCAATCCGTCATTTAACACACGATTCTCACAGCAACATATGACATAATGAATTCTCCACATTTCTTTCTCATAATAGTCATCTCAATCTATATATCAAAAATATGCATAGCCATAGCACAGCACTTGCATTAAACTTTAGTATAAAGATATTTTGTTTTTCTAAATTACTTTGTAATGGGCTGTTATCACCAGCCTATTTCATATACAGAACAAATCATCACAGGTCAAAGGAAATAGGCTTTGAAAATTCACCACACAGGACCTTTATTTTGTTTCAGAGATGGCCTGTCCAATAGAAAGCTTTATCGTGCATGCTAATATTATCTTGGACTCTGCACCTACTGCTAATGTGCAGCATTTGTAGCTATTTACTATTGTATAACCCCCACTGCACCTCATATCACCCTCCTTCTACTCCTCATCACCAGTCTTCTAACCTCCATCTTCCCTGCCCCTCCAACACCCGTACATCCATCAGAGCGCTGTCATGGTAGAGGGGCTTCGATGCTCCTTCCTGATGCGGCCATCAAGGCCCTCCATCTAACACAAGCCGACACATCATAATAACAGTAAGAGGCCTTTCCTGTCCAGTGTCATGCTTGGAGAGATTAGTTCCCCTCCACAAAACCTAGGTAATTTGCTTTTGCTGAAACACATTTGTAGATCGTATTCTTTCAGGTTAACTAGTTCATGAGAGGAGATGAGACACTTGCTGCACAGTGTTTGCTCCTTTATGCCATTATTCCTCCCAGTTGTATTAACTATAACTCAAGCTGCTTCTCTTTATGTATTTGGAGTGTGTTGCTCTGTAGGTGAATGTATATGAATTAATTTAGTTGCAGAAATTGCAGGCATTTTTTTATACTGTTTATAAATACACATATACCTCGGTTTATTATAATGTCAACAAATAGAGGACTGTCTTATTGGTACCCTTGGAATTACAAGCAAAATATCCACATATTATACATGTTTTCCATTAAACATATCATTCTGACTTTAGAGCAACATTATTTTTTACTTATGCAACTCTACATGTTAAATCACCAGAATGGAGGAGATGACCACTGAGGGACAAGTCAGTAAAGCATAGTTGCTTTATGGCTGTCATTATTTTCTACTGAATTATTGGGTGGGTGTGTTACAGATAGGTAAGAGTTTGAATATGTCACTGATTTAATGGGACATTAATCCATCTGTCACCCTGACGTCAGATCTGACAAGTCACAAATTTGGTCAGAGCTTTAAAAACATATTTTTAAAAACAAGAAGCATATGCTGTCGTTTGGCTTAAGCGTATGCATAATGTAAGTAAATAACAAAAGACAGACCGACATGTTTGAGAAGGAGTTAATTTCTGTAGGTCTAATGTCTATTTTATTTATTTCTTTATTAATCACAGAGGGATGCTCTACAGTAAATCCCCTCCATGTATGAATGGGCTGTGCTCTGTGTCTTTTCACATTTGCTGCATGATCATATTTCATAAACACTGCATTTGAATTTTTATGTACAGAGTATGCAATATTCATGATAAACTGAATATGTAAATGGGTAACCTTTATTTATGAGTCCTTGCCAGACTCATACTCTTAAGTATTACTTTGGATGATAAGATGGATAGACAAAAAATGTTTGTTAGAGGAAAACCTGTGTGTCTGTGAAATGATTGATAATTAAGAGCTTAATCTACACATGTTGGAGGTCATAATTCTCCTGCTTTCATATGACAGCTTTTTCCAAGACTGAAAAATAAATTTATATTTGTAATTCTAAACAATGACAAAAAAAAAAAAAAAATTTAATCATTTCCCTTTCCCCCAAAAAGAAGGAACTGAAAGATGTCTTTTCACACTGTTTCCTTACTTGCATTGGGATGTATAGCAGTGCTGTACAGAGCTGCTAATATCTACAATTTTATTTGAATGAATTACCCAAGAAAGAGCCCAAGACTAGTCAAGTCTGTATCTTTTACTCACACATTTAATCCTAATGCTACATTCCATTACATTTCCAGGCTGTAAGTGCTTGGGAATTACCCGTCCCATCCTGAAGGAGTCCTTTTTTCTTATTGTTTAGAAAGCGGTTAGCATGCCGGAGATGCTCCAAATACGATTTTACATCCACTTATGGAAATCCATTGTTCCTTGAACATTTCCACATACAAACCAATATATGCTTTTCTAAGAGGTCTAAGACCTCAATTACATCAAAGGCAGTTTGTCCTGCTGCTGGGCTGCCTGCTAAAGGGCTTAAACAACTGTGTCAATGCTACCCCCTTGTGACCACAATGTAGCAGAAGCATGTCCTAACAACAGCCTCTCACTGCAAGAAATACTGAACAAACTGATCATTTTTACCCACGAAAAAAATAACCAAGCTCTAAAATGTTAGCTTGGATTCAATATCTGAAGTAATTTGCACTTTATAAACATTTTAAACATAGTGGATTTTACATTAATGTGTATTATCCTGCCAAGTATTTCTCTATAACACAGCTTTATCACAATAAAGCTCATGTGTGCATGCTACACTTTTTTTAAGGGGAAATTTTCTGACATCTTCACTGCAGTTTGAACTATGAAGCAATGAATAATAAAGATTAAAGGAAAGTCTGAAAGATTCTATTTGCACATCGGAATTGAAATGTGTCATCACAGCACCTATTGCATTTGTAGCTCCAAGATCTCTTTCATTAAGACCAAAAGATGTCTAGAAAGTTGCTATGCTGACATGCAGACAGATGTGCATGTCAGAGGCATGAGAGAGAATATTTTGGAGGGCACTCCTCCTGCTGTCCTAGCCCTGGCAAGAGAAAAGCATGCAGGCTTTTATTGTATAGACTTGAAAAGAAATAATTAGACACACAGATTTATAAATCTGCAAAGCTGCATGGCTCACTTGTCATATGTGGCAGAAAGAATACGGGGCTGGATGCTCTGAAGTGCAGTTTGCCATGGGCCGACATTTTTATTTTCCAAGTTTGCTCAACCTTCAAAGACACAGTGAAGGATTTGGAAGTTGGAGCATAGATTTTCTGAGTTCTTTGTTATTCCAGTAGAGGATTAAGAATCAATAAAAAAGGGCAAATATTAGTTTTCAATTGAAGAATGAAGTACATTAAATAGCATAGCCTAAATATAACATATTACAACTGTCAGTAATTTCACCATTTCAATTCACTGGAATTTATTAATCTACAATATATAGTGTTTTATGGTAGATGAACTATATAAAATACCGTTTTTAACTACAATGACTTATTTTCAGTATTTTGTCATGGACATTAATATTTGCTAAACGTCTCAAAAAAATTGAGAGGAAGTAGATTGTAATTTAGAATGAATAAGGTAACACTATGTACCACTGATATGAATTTGTCAAAATGTTTAATTATTATGTAGTGATGCCAGCAAGGACTAAAAGGAGCCATATTTTAAATTATTTTAATTTTGATAAAACAAAATAATAATAAAAATTTAAAAAACAAACAAAACATTTTTATATTGTGTAAAAAAAAAACAACAACTGTCAGGAAAAAGATGCATGCTGGGTCATGTAACCTACAGTATTTGTCCATTATTCACTTTAGCCATGTGAGGCCATATTATAGAAGGGGGGGGGGGGGGGGTGCACTATGTTGACATCTCATACAGCCCCCCAGGTTAGACCATGTCAATCACACGACATGTGATTTCATGAGTCCCCGCCTGCTCGGTCATTGACACCTCCCATTGACTTTCCTTCACGCAGATCAGTGAGTCTAAACCATTTCATTCAGGGTGACCCATCATGCCCCCCCCACACCCCCCACACCCCCACCCACCCACGTTAGGACAGGTTGATTTGTGCTTCTCTGGCAGGCTTCAATACAACTATGACTTTTATCCATTTAAGTATGTATATTTTTCCAGACTGTACGGTTTCATCCCTCATTAACAGTCTGTGCATGGAAAGGTAACACACTGTATTCAACCAAAACAATGTTCACTTCAAAAGAAAAGAAATAGTGTTTGAATTATTTTTTCCCTGACCTCAGGTCCATGTATGTAAACATGTGACCTAATATCATGCTACAGTACTGTTATTTATGTCATATAATCATTCCAACTCCCTCAGGATGCAGTCGGCACACAAACATGACCAAAATACATATTTAGATTTATTTGTCTGCAACTGTCCAATAAAACATATCCTTTGCATTTCCATCTCTGGGCTCTAGTCCCAGTGGGAGTTGCTGGCTGAGAAATGTTGTGCTTTCAAGCTTCAGGGAACAGCGATGTGAGCAATGTTCAGGGTGGAAAAAAAAGTGGTACGCTGCCTAAGTGTTGTACTATAAAGAGAAAAGAAGTAGGTTTTCACATTCCAAAAGCCTCCAAGGGTTTTAGCTCGGCAACGGAATGTGGGTGCAATCATCATACTCATCTCAGGAGAGACTATAGAGAGCTCTCGACCACTCACTCAATCTCTTTGTCTCATTTTCCTTTTTATTCCTCTGTCTGTAGGATCATTTTCTTGTTCCTTTCAGTTTGTCCATCTTCTAATGTTTTTTCTCACTAAAACGAGGCATTTGAACGGCATGTTTTCTATCAGGGAGAAGGATTTTGAAATACCCAAATGAGCCTTGGTTATGTCATTCCTACTCGTGGAAATAAAATGCTCAACTTCATAATGAAACGAGTTGGTTGTAAAAGAGGGATGAAATATTTTATTATGTGCTTATGGAGGAAAAAAAAAAAAGGATTTTGTGATGAAAGCTGTACCCTTCGGTACATTGTGGATTTCATCCTCATGCCATCCACAGATGTTTTAGGGTGTTTGTGGCAAGAGAGGCATCCCCTCTGTGACCAGACCCATAAATGAATTACTATAAATAGGGTTATTCAAGGGCTAGATGGCTTTTACGTAATTGTGTGGTGGTGAAAGGGGGTAAGGGTCTTTCCATAAAATTTCAATAAATTGTGCATTTTCTCAATGACTTGTTGCCCCGATTTAAAAAAAAAAAGTACTGTAAGAGTGCTAGACTGGAAAAAAAAAAAAGGTGCCGTAATTGTTGGCACGGCAATATAATATCTAAATGACAAATGTGTAAGGTATTTAAGTATTTGACCTTATTAAAATAAATTGTCCTACATTATCGACATACTATATGACAACTTTATGAATATTGACAGCGAAGTGTGTCTCATAGGCACAGAGTCACATAGTCCTGTATGAAATTCATGACCACTCAGCATTTTTCCCTTGAGTAATACTTGCTGTTAACACGCTTTTAAGTAAAACACCACTTTAACTATGCTGGAATAGAATTAATTTGTTGCATAATTTGTATCAATTAATTCTTTGCCGGTGTTAGTTCAGCAGACAGGTGAGCTTTAGAAATGTAACGCTCCTCAGATTTGACTTAGATTACAATGCCTGTTATTTTTCAGACTGACTGATATTAAAGTAACCTGTGCTATCTTTCTGAAATGGTTGACAGCTTCCCTCTTGGTAACTGGAATATTGGTTTCTCCCACTTTCTGTAATTAGCAATGATCAAGAGGAATTATAATCCATGGTTAACAACATTGGACTCCTCAACGACCCTGATAGATGGTCAATTATAGTGATCAGGTCGTGGCGTTTATTGGATTTAAAGTGGCAGTGATGGGCCCTTTTGGCCTAGTGTGGGTAATTATCACATTTATGCATGATTTAAGGCGACAGTGTATAACGAGAAAGACTTGACTTAAATTTAATCATTTTCTTATCTATGTATTTATGCAAGAGTTAACAATGGATGGCCATGAGTGGAATAATGCAATGAGGCCGGGATTAGTGTGATATCCACGTATAGCTGCTGTGCAGGACATGTCATATCTGAGACTGGAGGGAAATTTACTGCCTCAGACAACTTGTGCTAGGAATGAGTTCATCTCGAGAATGGCTTATTTGAATCATCTACTAGAAGCCCATAATAAAAGTATTTACTTTATTATACTAAAGTTGTGTTTTTTCTTTAGATTTTTTTTTTTTTACCTTCCCTAAAATTCTCCATGTGTTTTAGTGTGAGCTACATTTTTTCAAATGTTCAGACTCAAACATCTCATGGTCAACAGCCTCCAGTTTTGCTTGCAGAGGGAAATATGCCAATAGGGAGCAGATGCTATACACTGATCACAGTTGTCAATATATTTTTCTCTTCCTCCCCATCATCCATTATTCTATGCCTGTTCCAGAGAAAAAGCATCTCTCCATTCTTGCTTAGGAACCCGCAGACAGCTTTCTAAATCCAGACACCTGAATATGATCCACTCAAAAGCTGCTGCTCAGCTTCTCTGGTAAAGGGGGAAATACATCAGTGCCTTGTTTATTTACTTTTTCCACATGCCAGAAAAGGTCAGACTCAGATGATTATACTGCACGGCCCAAGTAGAACTCAATAAAAGCCCAGCAATGAAAACAATATCATCCATATTTTAAACAGCTGGCACCAAACAGAGGGAGTCTTACACTAGGGTGCCAATTATTCTACTTCTCAGGGTTCTGCAGCAATCCACAGCAGCTCAGGTGTACTTCCCAAATAAAAAAGTGATCCCATACAATTTGTTAAACATCTCAGATAAATAAGCAGATATGGTGGCCATAATTTAATTAAAGGTGTATTTGATCACACATCACTAACTAATGATAGAATGGTTGAAATGCAGATTTATTAGAGTTTAAATGCAGATGTTTGTCAGCAGTGAGTATGGCTGTTTTCACAGTCTGGGTT
The DNA here is from genome assembly GCA_020466265.1 of Siphamia tubifer. Lineage (NCBI taxonomy): Eukaryota > Metazoa > Chordata > Actinopteri > Kurtiformes > Apogonidae > Siphamia > Siphamia tubifer. The sequence goes on along the minus strand of CM035791.1, from coordinate 29,595,037 downwards.
TGTTTTCCCTCCATGGACTTATTAAAGTCAGTGCAGCACAGTCTGTGCTCCATAATCCTGATGTATTATTAATCATGTCTTTCTGTGCAACTCCAAAAAACTTCCCCTTTTGATTTTTTTAACGTGAAAGTGCACTGAATTTGAAACTGAACAGGTCCAGGGTGACAGGATGCTTTATTTTCTTCCTGTTACAGCATCCAAAGCAAGTAAATACAATGGTGGTATTGTTTGCTGTTTGAAATAGTTTTGGCCCAATGTACGTCTTGTCCATGTACAGTATAATATGTGCATGGACTACAATGTTTCAAGCATCTACAATTGTCAGTTTGCGAGGTTCTGTCACGCTATAGACATGGAATTTGACAGGTCAGAAAATATCATGCATAAACAAGGATGCTCATCCCTGTGGTTGTGTCAAGACTGCCCAGTGCTGCATGAAATTGTCATGTAAACAAAAGTATAGTTTTAATAATGCTTTTGCTCATCATCGATTCAGGATCTAATCATTTATTGCATTCATATCATGTCCAATTTTTTCCATGGGAACATTTTGAAATGCTGGCTATGATGCAAAACACCAGCCTCTAGGTTGCTTTTAATATATATATTTAACACAGATGTGGAAGCACATCTGGTCTGTTTACAACTTTTAAGTCACACACACACACACACACATAAATATACATATGTTCAAATTATCATTTCAGCTTTGGGCCATTTTAGGACTGATGGTGATGACGTTACATGTCAGATTTGTGTCTTGCCCACGTGGTGTCTAACAGTAACAGTCTAGGTAAATTAGGCTATACTTTACGCCTGTATATGTAACTAAAAAGAAAACTCATTGTTAACACACTTATATGAATCAACAAACCAACAAAGTACGTTGCCTCTGTATTCATGACACAACACTTGCATAGCCACCAAACCAAATTGTGCAGCACATACCACTGACCGTAGCATGCACACTGGGAGCCAAACATGGCTAAATACAGACTTAAACACTTCTTGTATTTAGTGTAGACCTTGCACACCACACACCAAATGCATGTGCGCTTATATGCACAAGGAGGACACTCAAATGCTGGCGCGTACACATCGACCAACACATCCGTGTGTGCATCATGCACATCCATGTATGACACACAGCTGAACTGTGCTGTCTGCCAACCAGTTCAACTAAACACAATTAGGTGATGCTTGATAACAAATGTCATAGTAGGCTGTGAGTTAAATACATTTAAAACCAGCCCTGGCTTTTACAACCAAATGTGCCCCAACTTGGATAGACTAGCTTATGACACATCAAGAAAAACATTTGGATTGGTCCAATAAAGATGTATTTGAACTCCCATTATTTCATCAGCATAAATACAAGGACGTATTGCCAGGGGTGGATGAGAGGGGTGGATTCTTGTACTCCTTTTCGAGTACAAGAAAAAAAAAATGGTTGACCATTTTCATTGTTGTTTTGATGATTATTGTGTGCTCGAAATAAAACTGAACTGAACTGAACTGAACTGAAGAAGTGTGCAAACCTTACTGGTTACTGTCTATTGCTAATAAAGTCAAGATAGCTAGGATAAATGGAATATTAGCAAACCAAAATGCATGGTGCAATATAGACAGAACGGAGCTGTGTTGTGACAGGATTTTTACATTTTTACCCACCTGTTATTTGGTCATTCTTTCATTCTCACCAGTACCACATATGTGACCCGCCACCATGAAAGCAGGCATAAGTCGCGCTGAGCCGTTCAGAGCTACAGCCAAATTTAGGCTGGAAGGTGATTTCTTATTTGTGTTTACACCTTATCAAAAAACGGTACCTTAACACCTCTATGTTCAGTTCCTGTGGTCATAACATTGAAATCGAGTCAATAAAGGTGTTTATTGAGTCAATTATTTAAGCGCCGACAAAAGTTTAAGGATTGCTGAGCAAAGACAAAGTCGACTTCCACCTCTTTTCGCCGAACAAACCGATCTCCGTTCCGTGAGTAAACATCCAAGTGTTCGGTACGAGGTAAAAGCCTATATTGAATGCTCTTGTCCAATGGTGTAAGTCAAATGATTATAATACGTCGCAATTCTGTCCTATTATTATAATATATAAAACTTCTGTGACATGTCCATCAGAGTGTCCTTTAACATCTGTGAAAAATTTGTGTCAATCAGATACGAATTATTATGCGTTGCTAAGGACTTCCTACCCCAAAACAGTCCAAAACTTTAACGGACAATATCTAAAAATATGCAAATTGAAAAATAGGTCCAAATGTGGATATTAAAATTACCATAATTTTGGTTCTACTTATGATAGAAACATAATTTTTTCACCATCTTAAACCTTAGTTTCCATTCTACCAAGCTACACAGATAACTCAGTTTTGATTTCCAGACACTTATGCCTGGTTTCGTGGTGGTGGGTCACATATGAGAAGAATGTGTGAGTAACTTCAGCAGGGAATGCGCAAATTTCTCTTGGGCAGGGTGAAACCATTTTGGAATTCCAAAGGGGGTTGGAATTTTTCAAAATATGCGATGATGAATTATAAATATTTACTCTTAGTACACAGAGAGGAATAGTAGATAAGGACCCATTTTTCAAGTATGTACATTTTTTAAAAAAAAAGTAGTATTCTTCAACCCCCCCAAAGTATAATTTTTGTCCCATTTGGGAGGTGCTAAGTCACATTTGGGGGGTCTGTACCCCCGGTACCCCCCGTAATTCGACCTCTGTATGTATGTATGTATGTATGTATGTATGTATGTATATATATATATAATTATTATTATTATCATATTGTTACCAGTTCTGTAATTTACTTTAAGATGTTTAGATTTGTTTTTCATACAATGACCAATACCTTAAAGATAGTTATGCCAAACATATTAAAACACATTGTAATATTTTTTTTTATAGTTTGGTCAAGAATTTAAGAGAAATGTTTAAGTATGATGGATATTTAATAATGTCTCTTTTCCTGTTTGTACATCACTTTGAATATTCATTTATATGTACAGATTTCAAAGCGATTGATTTTCTTAAGAAACAGCATTGCCACAACATGGGGGGGGGGCATATTCCCATACTGTATAGCACTGTGCCATCATAGCAGGTGCTTGTGGCATTTTTCCTCCTTTTTTTGCCTTGCTTGTGTAAGATGATAATCCAAGCCTAGTCCACTGACAGACTGCAACATGATTCACTTGGACAGTGACTGACTGCAGATCCAATTTGTTTCAACTCCAGAGCAGCAGCTTATTATCTGAAATGCATGAGATGTCTGTGCATGAGAGGCGTGATCAGCTGGGGCATGCGCCGGGGCTGCTGGGAAAGTAATCAATAAGGGATTGTCTCTTGTAGTTTAGGCCGACACATTATGACAGAGCTGAAAATTAAACAGGCAGATATTAATAATAATGGAAATAAGAGGCTCATGGATGAGACTGGGGGAAGGGGTGAAACTCCAAATATGTATCATGTTTGTCTCTGGGTGTATGCATGTAGGAGAGGGTGGAGGGTGACAAGGCTTTGGATTTAGTTTTTTTGTGATTTCTACTTGCATGTATTAGTTGAGATGTGAATGATAGAGGGGGAAAAAGTCATTTGACAATTGCAGCACTGTTGGGTTTTAAAGATATTTACTGTATGTGGTTCTTTTTTCATTTCTTAACCTCAGCTATTTAAGAGAATTCATTACATTTTTACCAGTGTTTATTGTTTCAAATCACAAATGAAAACTTTTTGGCAAATGTTTTAACAAGTGCACTGTGGGTTCAGCATGTCACTGATCCACAAATGTTCATTTGGGATTTTAATAAGCAACAGCTGAATATTCATGAAAAGGAAAAGGAAATGCAATCTGACCAAAATGCATTTTAAATGATTAATTAAGGATTTTATTGCCTAATATATTTTCTGTCTGTTTATTTTGTTGGGGGAAAAAATTTAGTATATTCAGCTTTCAACAAGCTCGCAACCACTGCATGTTATGGTTCAAAGCTTAAGAAGAATAAAAGGGGGGGAAAAACAGATTGTGTAATGTAGGCAATAAGAGAAACACAGCAAGAATAGGAGACAGTAAAAGAGAGATTCCCCTGCCTTGCCAATTAGCTGTGGCAATCCATTTCTATTGTTTGAGCAACAAACATGCCATTCTGGATGGGGGTGGGGTGAAGTGGGGGAGTTAACAAACTGCATTACAGGCCATTACAGATGCAGTGTCATTGATTATTTATACCCTTATAAAATGCCTGGCTCCCTGGTGGACTAGGCTTGCTTGGCTAGCTCTGATAAAATGTTCCCTCTAAATCACCACACCAGGGCTAACAACACATTCAAATACATAAGAGAGTTGAGTGACAAAGTCCTGCGTGTGTAATAGATATGGTGATCACTGTATCAAAAACAAGAAAAAGCTCCAACTGTTGCCATAAATTAAGGCCATCACTATATCTTATTAAACCGATAACTCTCTCTATCTGTCTTATATATATATATATATATATATATATATATATATATATATATATATATATATATATATATATATATATATATATATATACAGTACATGTGATTTGATTAATTTTAGATGGCTTTGTGTAAGAAAAATTGGGCAGTAGATCACATCCCTCCTGGATACTTCTTTACAGTGGTTATTTTGCATTAGTTAGCAGGGGAACAGATGGCTGCTACTACCTGGGCTCACAAAGAAGTCAGCACTTTTTTGAACTTTCCTGTTGTAGGTGTCTGCGCTAGAGCAGGACCTTCTACAACCAGTCACCTCACCATGGGAATATTCCCTCTCAGATATTAATGGTCGCCCTTGCCGAGACGACCACCTCAGCATAATGTCCACTGGGACGTAGTGCAGCAAATGCCACACCTTTCAAAGTGTTGCTTCTTAATGACATAATGACATTGTGGTACCTTCAGAAACTCCCTGAATAACATATATCAACCACTTAGTCAACTAAAACACCCATGTAGTATTTTGACATGCTGCCCTCTAAATATTTATTAGTACGATATATTACTGAATGTGAAATGCATCCTTTATCATATGGGTTAAAGGTCCAAATGCCAGATGTCTCACAGCACAGTAGGTTAAATAAAAGAATAAAATAAAAACATGGCGTGACTAGATAGTGACAAACATGTTCCTGCAGAAATGCAAAGAGGTAAGGTAAGTCCATATTGGACACACTTCCCAGAGCACGGAAAGTATGAAAGAGAAGACAACATCTTGTATCATCTATCTTCCTTAAATGCTGAAGCCGTGACAAAGTGGATGGAGAAATTATGATAAATGATAAGACGCATTTAGTCAATATCTGTAATTCTCTTGCTTCACTCTGCTGTGTTTTTATCCTCGCATTGTTTAGTTGAAAAGACAACTGTTCATTTAAACAGCACTTTGAAGGCCAGATTGTGATCAAATTGAAATGGGCATTGTACATGTTAATATCAATAGCTCTATCTAGAAGATAGATTGTCATGGTGCCTTTTGGTGAATTTATATCTTACTTACATTTTAAAGAATGTATGTCTACATCCCACACACTTGCTTAAAGCTCTTTCTTTGTACTCTATCCTTTCACAAAACCTGTATTATAAGCATGCAATAATGATATAGCATTCTAATGTTAATACTTGCCCAAATATCTTCAATAAAATTAAATGATCATTGTCTATAATTTCAATAACATTACTTTTAAAAGTTATGCATGATAACATTTCTGTACTCACATTAGGACTGTAGCACTTTTCAAAATGTACTGTAGTGGAATTTCTGCAAACTCTTAGCAGGGATTCCAAAAATACTTAGCTTTTTCCTCACCATACACAAATTGTCAGCTCAGAATCACATTAGATCACTGTTAAATCTTTCATATAATTTTTAGAATGGACATTTTTCACAGCATATATTTTGGCATGTCACCGCAGAAAAAGCACAGGCATAATTAATAACATTAATGATGGCTCCTACCATTTAGTTTTTGTCAGCTCTATGGCCCTTATTTTGTGCTCGCTGGCTCACTGGCATCATTAATGTGACAATATACACCTGTGCATCTCCTGCTATGACATGTCATAATGTTGTGAAAAGGCTCTGTTAATGTCTACTTCTCATAATATTATTGGGGTTATTTTAAACTTTGGTGTCCAGTGGCAATGCATATGGAAAATGGCCGCATCCAGCGAGTGAGTAAGTGTGTAAGCTCAGTGAGATCAGTAAGACACATGTCAGTATGAGCAGCTCTGGGAACTGAAAACATGACAGGAAGATGAGTGACACGTACCACGCAACACAACGCAACATCCCCTCCAAGGAGAAAGCAATACTACTGCGTAATGTGCTCTGTCTCCCAGCACTGCACACACACTCGCACGTAATACAAATATTCACAATCCATAAAGAATTTCAGTGTCCCACACTAGATACCTGAGCAACATCTAATTATATGCCTGAGGAATGACTGAAGGATATACTAATGGACTCAATGGTGATGCTGTGAACCACCTTGTTACAAACACTTTCCTGAATGCTATCAGTCATATTGCAAGGGGGATACTGTATACTGCAGCAACAGGTAGCTGACAGTCAACGAATGCCATCTACTCTGTGTGTGTTAACACACAAAACGAGTGAATCTGAAGGCGAAGGACAGGGACATGGGCGAGAGCAAGGGACATAGGGATCATACTGCCCAAAAAATGTTTGCAGAGTCGATATTGAACACCGTTGTTGAGGTTACTATTTATCTCATGCCAGCCAAGTTGGCACGCACATCTGGCGCTGGGTACTTAGTGCAATTATTTATGATTTCCTCCAAGATTTAAAAGCTCTTCGCCCGGCCTTGTAATGCAGTAACTGATTGCACTGCTAATGTAATTAAGGGGAGATTATGATGTCCACGTGGCACACCAGATGGTGGCATTCACAGCGATGGGGGAAGGCACAACTGGCACACCACTGCACAAGGGCAGTGAGGCGCAGTCAGTCGGAGCAGTCCAGACTCCCCACCAGACGGAGGAAAGTATATGTGTGTATACATGTATGTGTGTGTGGTGTGCGTGTAAGTGTATGGGTGCGTATTAAGTTGAACAATAAAGGGTAAGACAGTAACAGAGAATATAATGTAAAAGAAACTTAATGTTTGCATGAGAACATTATCTTTGCAGCTCTAAAGGTCAGAAAACGTCCTCTGCTTCATAGTTACTGCAAAAAAGAATTGAAGTTAAGATAGATTTTTGGTGTGATTAATTTTTGGAAAGAAATTGCAAAATTATCCAGACAGTTACTTCATTTTCAACTTGCGCAAATCAGTGCTCAGCCAAGAAAACAGATGGCATAAATGGAAAATTAAATCACATTTGGCAAAGGCATCAAGTTTCAGGAGATTTTTCAGCCACGGCAACAATGAGACAAGACCAAACTGACCTTTAATTAGAAAAGAAGCATGATATTATAAAGCCTTGCAAGACTGTTTCCTTTGGGGGCACTAAGAGTAGGCTTCTTAAAGCATGTTATTATAAGCTATTCAGGAGACACAGGGTTTTTTTATGTGTAGACAGAAAAGAGAGGAGGAGGGAGTGAGGGTCATATATGAAATGAGACCTGCAGATTTCTACACAGCCTATAATGGGTTCATGCGGGTGACGGGGACATTGGGGCGCAGTAGATTTCCCAAGTTGAGATAGGGATATTATTACTCTCAGGGTGGCTACACAGAAATCTCCATCTTCAGTCCCTAGACTAGTGTCAGCAAATTACAAAACACAGTGAATGACCTTTACACAAGAAAAGAAAACCTTTGCTGTTTTTTTTTTTTTTTGTCACTTTCACTGAGGAATAATTTGAGTCCAGGGGCTCCTCTATCATCTACTGATTAACACTCATGACTAAAACATTAAGACTTGCCAGACTATATATTACAGGATCATCCACTGTGTATGGAGCTGAGTTTAGCTGATATGTCATAAAGTACACGTAAAACAAAAGCATGAGCAAAGAAATTAGACTTTTAACGAACCTTTTCCAAATGCCAGCTGGAATGCTATGCATCCTACACTGACTGCTCCCCCACAGAAATCTGCCACAGCCATCATTCATCCTACCCCACAATCCTCAGCATGTGATGTGCCGCACATTAAAACACTGTAATAGTTGATGGCTTTCACAGTTAGCATGTGTTGCTGATACCTCCAGACTCTCAATGAATGTTTCATCACCTATTCCATAATTAGACCATTACTTTAGCAGGTGTACCTCTTCTCAGCCAGAACAGAGGTTTTTTTTTTTTCCACTGACACCTGAGATTTTATCGTATCGACTTCAACACTGCTGCAAATATACATAAAATGAGCATGCCTGTTTCAGTGGGTTGTCAACACCTTGATGTGAAAGCATGTGTTTGTAGTATTGTGTGTGAAGTAGCGATAGTGAGGCATCAAGGGGATGTTACAGCAGCTGACGGAGTAGAATACTGTTAAAAAAAAATCACTAGGTAAATGTCTGGGGTTTTTTTTATAATTGTGACCAAAATGAGCTACAATATGCACACTGTGATTCATTTCAGCACTTCTAGTTAACATCAACACCACAGCCGCTCTGTGACTATATACTAATTACTTTTTTACTTTGTATTTTTGGTCTTAAATTAATTAATAGGAAAGGTTTCTACAAAAAAAAAACATATCCCTATCATGACATACATCTGTGTTTGTGGGAAAAGAAAAAAATATAGCTAAACTTCTATCTTACAGTAAAATTATTGTATAATTGTATCTAAAAACAAGTCTTCAAATTGAATTAGAATAATACTTGTAAAAAAAAATGCATTGGTTTGATGGGAGCAGGAATAATAAACTTGGTGATGGGTTAGCATTTGTCTGTTCGTGGTGTTTTAGACTGTGTATAAAGATGCTTTCAACTTTACTGGTGGGAGATGTACAACCTAATGTTATAGCTAAGCTATTACATTGCTCTTTATCTTACTTTTATTTGATTACAGTAATGACATGTGATTATTAGAGACCAACAACTGTCAGAAGGCGTGACCCATGGATATATCCATGTAATGATAGTCATTTAGTGAAGCACAAGCCTAATGTAGTTACCATAGCCAAATCAGATCTCTGAAGTTATTGCAGTACAATACACCCATGAGTCAGTCAGTGTGGCTTTGTAAGAATGGGCCTTCACTCTCCATGTAAATGGTGTGTTTTCCATTTAAAGCACATCACAGTCTAATGTTTCTTTCATAGGATGCTTTCATTTGTTGAGTTATATATCACGAGTTCCTCTGATATTGACTTTGCAGCATCCAATGAAACTGATCAACAGCTTTAAGCACAAGTAAATTATATTAAATTCTATGTTATTTCTTATAAAATGATCAACGATGAACACGATGTTGTTGAGGCTGCTTGGCAGTGCACATGGGGACAATACTGTGGGCCAAATGTCTTCAACAGTGGTCCTCAGGGTCCACTGTCCTGCATGTTTCAGACCTCACCTTGCTCCAACACACCTGATTCACAGCAGTGGGTTGTTATCAGTCTTCAGCAGAGCTTGATGATGAGCAGATCATTTTAATCAGGTGTGTTGGAGCAGGGTGACATGTACAGTAGGACAGTGATGACCAGGGTTGAAGACCTCTGGTGTAGGCTATAGGCAAAACAAGACAAGAAGTATATAGCAGATATGTTCAGGGGGACTTTGCCATGAAAATCACTGTGGTCTGGACCCTGTTAATAATTGATCTGAAGGTAAACTGAAAAACCCGGAAGCATTTACCTCCTGCAGGTTCAGGGTGAAGTCCGAAGTTGAAAAGCTGGAGAAAAAGACTTCTAACTCAGGTAAAAAAAAAACTAATTAAATACATAAATAATAATAATATCAATATGAAACTTCACTGTGTCCTACAAAAAATGAACACAGCACTCTACTTACCGAGTACATGTTTCACAGCCAGTCTGATCGTAGTTCACATTAGCATTCAATGAACAACTTCTAGTTAGCTTATATTTGTAAGCACTTAAAAATAACTATTAATTATTACTTGACGGTGTTGAAGATGCTCTGTTTAGTCTAATGTAATTGGACAAATATCGATTGGAAGCTGAAGACGACAACTGCTGAAGAAAGTTAGAAATATGAAATGAGTTTGCTATATGCTAACGCAAAGTAACCTACAGTAGCTGTTAGTGTTCTAACACAACACAGCCTGTACTGGATTTTACGAATGAAATAATTGTCATTTTACACACCACACTGGTTTTATTTGGCTGAAAACCAGTTCCATCAGCTGAATTATAGCATTAATAGTAGCATCATACAGCATAGCATACTTTAGTAACCATAGTAACCATAGTAACCATCCTCCCCATCAATGCTTTTTATTCTGGTAATAAAAAGAAAAGAAAAGCTCTTGAATATGTTTAAGAGTTTCCGTAGTAGGTTTTGCATAGGACATGGGAATTGCTACTACTACTACTACTACTACTACTACTAATAATAATAATAATAATTATAATAGGGTTATGTATGTAATACACAGAGCTATGACTACAAACAACAAATCTTATGGTGCCCATTACAGCAGCTCTTGATGTCTTGACAAATGATGTCTTATAAATTGTATATTTATATATACAGTGCAAAAAATTGTGTTAATATTAAAATAATCATCATTCACTAACTATAGCCTACTAATTTGCAGTTCTGTATGGAGAACAATTTTGATGATAGTTATTTAAAAGTTACTCCAAAATCCACCAGTCATTGGTTTAGTTGGTATACCCCTGCATAGAATACATTGTAGTGATTTATTTTTCGATGGAAATAAGTTTGGACAGATATTTCTTTGGTCTGTCTGTTTCAGTCTCTAAGCCATGGTGTTGTTTAGGAAAACAAAGAACATTTTGAGCAAATTAATGTTCCAAACAAATCCTTCTTTCTATTAGCTAATTTGCTATCCTGTTTCATTTGAATAAGTAGAGCAATCTAACATTTGTTAAACAGACAGCTGTTTGTGGAGTAAATCCCTTAATTTGATCAACTTAATTGCAATAGATTTCGTAAACATCAAGATTGAATGCAGCAACTTTGTCAGTTAGTACAAGAATGCTTTAAACCTAATCTAATAACACTGCGTAGGGAACCTTTACAAAGCCACTTACCCTGTAAAAGGCTTGCATACCCATTAGGCAAAAATTCCCTTAGACAGAAATAGATAGCAATTGATTGGGACTTCCTTGAAAATATGTGAGCACTCCCTCTAATTTGTGATTTGGTGAAGTCATTGGGTGGTCTCCAAATGCTTTTTTGTCGTTGGTCTCACTTGTCATTTGATCCCGGATTAGGCAGCCACTTTTTCTTCTAGATCCTAATAAGCCTCATCAAGAAGTCAATACTGGGGTGTTCTCTTCATTTTAACCATTCCACTCTCCATGTGAGGGCCGTAAAGACACACAGTGCACCTTTAGTTTAATTTATCTGTATTCTGTACAATTAATCAAAATTGTATTTAATTGTTTTTAATTGTAATTTATGTACCAAAATATCAACAAAAAAAAAATTGTTAAACTAACATTTGAAAACGCATATTTTTTAGGAGAAATCATGACACATGGGGATAATATCAGTTGATTCACAGATTTTTTTTTATTGATTAACATCAAATTGTTAGTGTTTAATACTATAAAGTAGGGGTGGATGATATGATAAAAACATCATATTATGAGTAAAAAAAATATCATCTCAATTTCATCATGATTCATTACATTGATTTTTAAGACTAATTTGCTAGTTTCAGAACATTGTGACAAAAGAATTTCCCTTTGTAAAAGACAGATCTATAACAACAAAATACAAATAAATTGTTTGTCCAGTTTGTTTGTGCAATACCAAAATGTAAACAGCAGCACGTGGATTAAGTGCACACTTGCAACATGAAAAAAAAAAAAAAAAAAAATGCATTTGGTTCTTGAGGTAGGTTAGTGTTCAGTGAATATGGGAAAAAAAAACCAGAACAAAATTCCAATGAAGAAATGGCAGTTTTAAATGAGAGAAGTTCTCAGAAAGTGCAGACTCCACCAAAGCAGATCAGCCCCCCCCCCTCCACTGGTCACCATTGGTGCAGCTTAATCTAAATATTTGGAAGAATCATTACAGAAATGATTAAAGCACCAACATTGGTAAAGATGATCTTTAGGACATACTGCATCATTTCAGAAGGGGTGCCAAAAGTCCAGTCATGTGGTTTTAACTCAAAATATGTTTTTTGGGTGGGTAAAATCAGTTTTTTTTTAGAATTTTCTTTTTAGAAAATGCATCAGCCACTGGAGAAAAAAATGTTTACACTTGGAAATGATACCTATGGATCCTATGGACGTTTTTAGATATGGCAATTGAGCTAACTAACAAATTACCATGGTAACGGCCATTTTGGTGTGAAAAATGCCTTTTCTGTTTGTAAAACTTGAAAAAAAACATATCTTTCCAACTGATACCGATATTTAAACAATTTTTCCATCATCAATATCTTTTAATTAAGCAAAACATTCATTTCAGCAGAAAATCTGCAATTTCAAGTCCAAGAACGGCTATTTTACCCAAAATGCCCATATTATGAAACTATATATGCCACTTCACAATAACTACAAACTTCCTGATGGTTTTAGGACAAGAATGACGCAAAACATAACGATGCCAATCCTTGGCGGAGTAATAATCCTCCAGGTTTACAGATCCTTGTGACGAGCAGCTCTGGTTTTGGAATTATTAATCTCTGGTCTTGGATGGAGGATGTCCAAAAGGAGAATAATAATAATAATCCAGGTGCTCCAAAAAAGGATAAATATGGAACATACTACTACTACTCTACTGCTACTCTTCTCATACAGAGAACCTTTATTAAATACTTGCATAAAAATGGGTTGCTTTTCTTTAATTCTACCTGTTGCCTCTGTCCATGGTGTGGCTCGTCTTTCATACTGTTAGCGATGCTGTGTCTTCAGCTGATTGAAACGGTTCATAGCGTTATCGTACTTTATTCTAAGAATGACACAACAGACCTTTTATGTGGAGAACAAGGAGGCCTCATATCCTGCCCGATCAAATTAAAGGAAATGGAAAATGAGCTGCACAACAATGGGAGACAGAAGTCTGAAGTTTAATTTTCACTTTTTACAGTGGCGACACAGTGGTGCAGTGGTTAGCACTCGTGCCTCACAGCAAGAAGGACCCTGGTTTGAATCCCACACCAGACCTTTCTGTGTGGAGTTTGCATGTTCTCCTCATGTCTCCGTGGGTTTTCTCCAGGTACTCTGGTTTCATGCACTGATAGGTTAATTGGTTAATCTAAAACTGTCCATAGATGTGAATTGTGAGAGTGATTGTTTATCTATATATGTTCAGCCCTGAGATGAACTTGAAACTCATACAGGGTGTACCCCACCTTCGCCCATTGTAGCTGGATTAGGCCCCCAGTGACCCTTGCAACCCTAGTGAGGATAAATCAGGTTCAGATGATGAGGCAAGAGATGAGACAGTCACATGGTATGCACATACTCATTGTACATAGTGTGGGTCACAAAACACACTCCCCTGTATATACCTCCTAACTTCACAATATCTCTGCTTTGTCGGGTCATTGATTCTTTCTAATCCTTCACAATGTAATATCATCATCCCTATTTTAAAGATTGATTTTTTATTTTTATTTTTATTTTTTTTTGGGGGGGGGGGTCCTGAAATAAAAGTTTACTTGTGGTTTCAAGATTTTCTTTATGGTTTGCACATGTACATCAAAATATTTGACAAAAACAAACATTCAGACCACTATGGTGATGTGATCAAATTCAACAGTGGAAAGTTCATGAGCAAAGTTAATCAAAAAACATTTAAGCATTTTATGTTTCACTTGAAAATGTAAACAAAAAAACCCCGCGGCAAAAACATAACACTGTGATACAGATAAACGTATGATATAAAATGACATTGTGATTATCATAGCTACTGAAAATAAATAAAAAAAATATGCTGTGGTAGAGTATGAAGTTGCTGATAGAATTGCTGAATGCCCTGTGCTGTTCTGACTTTCAGTATGACTGAAACAAACCAGCAGCTGCCTACAGACCCCATCACTGCAGTTGGAATAGTCACATCACTCAACAAGGGCCCTGATGGCTACTATGTTGTGAGTATTCATCTTGACATGTTGACATTTGAACATTTCTCCTGAAAAATCAGGTAAATGTTAACTTGCGTTTAGTTGGGAGATTCTTTCAGACAGAAAATTCACATGTCAATCAGTTATCAAAAAGAAATGAAATTACTTGAGTTGTGTGTTTTTGCGTTTTTATTACAATGAAAACTAGAGACTCAGCTGGGAATGAAATATTTATAACTGGTTTTGTAGCATAACAGTCATGATGTTGGCAGTCTTCTAGGGTGTATGTTGTATTTTAATTTTTTTTTTGATAGAGCTGTTAGATGACTTATTCATAAAGTTTACTTTGATGATTAACAGGATTCCCTTCCTGCTCTTGTTATTGGTCACACAGACACACCAGAGGCAATGGTTTAATGATGTTTGGTTGATGCCAGAGTCATTTAACTTTCCCCCCTTTATATTCATGCTCAGCTGCACATTTAGCTGACTTGGCCTGTGTAAGGATGAAGTATTTTGTAGAGTCGTAGAGGGTTAAAATGAGAAGAAAGTGTGAGTTTACCAGAGTACAAACCAAGCTGAAGGGAAGATCTCGCCTCCTGTCTCCATCTTCCTACCCAGTCTTCTTCTTGCTATTTACCCTATGCCCCTAACGCTGCCTCTCACCTCAGTTTTTATCTCTTCCTGCTCCACCCTACACACCCAGCTTCTTCTAATCTCTGGCAGATGATGGTGGGTTGGCATTGAAACAGCCACTGGCAGGGAATCTGCGTACACACCACACGGTAGTGACAAACAGAGAAGAAACCCCATCAGACTTCCTCCTCTGCTGCTCCAGTGCGCCAGTACATTTCAGTTGATGTGCAAATACTGTGCATGTTCTGCAGGGCCAAATGGTATTCAGCAACTGCTAAAGGTGCTGTTTTTCTGCCGTTGTAGTACAGGATTACACCAGGGGTTGAATCAGGATTTGCATACCACTTCCTTCACAACATATGGTGCTGTATAAAAAGCAGATTAAACAATTAAACAGTTAGAAATGCTTTTTTTTTTTTTTTTTAGTTCTCATTACATGTCGGTTGCAAATCATTTTCTTATTATTTGTTTAACCCATAAAGACATGGTGCTGCTTTTGTCTCAGTTCTCAAATAATTTTTTTCCTCTCTTAACCTTTCTGAAGTGACTTATCACCTTTTATAATAATATTATCCTCCATATTTTGGCTTTTTTTCAGTATAAACCAGGTATTTTCCTATATTTAATTTACTGGTCATGTAGATGTTCATTAAAGCTTGGACTAAACTGAAAGGAGGAGTTCAGTTTTTAAGATTTGGACCTTATTTCAGTGATAAAACAACGTCATACAGTATACTCACCCATTTCTGTTTGATATAATTTGGAGTTATGCCAATATCCATATACTGGGAGTAGTTGGAGCACCAATATGCAGCCAATACATGCATTTGTTTCTCAGATGTCTGTTGTCATAGGGTTGTGCTATTTCCATTTCAGTCAGAAGTACTCTGTTATAGGCATTTAGAGTGTACAGTATATATTGATAAAATTGGCTCTTACCTACCCTTTACCTCCACTTTGAATATGATTGTCATGCCTATTGTTTTGAGCCTGAGTATACAGATTAGGAAGTATTAGAAAGTGGGATGTGGAAGTGCCCTGTCTACTCCCATTATATGGATATTAGCAAATGCAGTATCTTTGGGTGTACTCCAAATTACATCAAACTTTAACAAGTGAGTAATTGACATTTTATCACAGAAAAAGCATCCAAAACTTCAAAAGGATTATTGTTATCACAAATAGAAAAAACTGGAGAAAAACAGGAACCTTTTCAGCAAAGTATGTAATTAACTGAAAATAAACCAAGTGTCTCCATCCACTGTCATTGATCAAACTTCATGGCTTTTACTGGTGAATCAATGTTGTAGGAGATGCCTCTGAACATTAAAATGGGTCATATCTGATGACCATGAAAAGATAAACTGTATTTTACATTATTTACATGCATTGATAATATTAGTGGATCAACAGGTATTAAACTACTTGTTCTTAACCTTGTTGGAGGTACTGAACCCCACCAGTTTCATATGCACATTTACCAAACCCTTCTTTATTGATTTTTTTTTTTTTTTTTTAAACTCAAGACATAGGTATACGTTTTATTGGTGCACAAAATGAACCATGCATTAACATCACTGTGTTCAAAGAACAAAACCAACGCAATGTATGAACGTATGTCACAAAAGTGTGGGTTCACCGTTCCATTCAGAGTTTAAAAAGGATGGCTAGCGTCACAAATACTGAATAACTTGCTTTTATTTTCTGTTAAAGTAGGCAAACATATTGTCTAAGCGTAGTCACACTACATGGCATCCCAAAAAGACTGACCCCCCCTGGCCAGAGTATTTTAAAGGCTAAGCTCTGGCCCAACCATTATTCATTTAACCAAACAAAAATGCATTTGTGACCTTTCTAAGTCATCCCATAGGTTCCACATTAAACCCATTCCCACAGTGACATACATAACTCATCAACAGTGATAAAGCATTTATTTTAGACTTCATCTTCACCTTAATTACTCCACACAGGTGAAAACCCCCCTTCACCCAGAGTACATATGGTATGGCTGGGATTTTTCTTTACCATAAAAGGGCAGCTGCTTCACCTGCTCTGGTTCAACCCCCAAGCTCAGAGGAGGCGGGGCCAAGCTGGTAGCAGCACAGGTAGACCAAGCATGAGCAGAACTATTAATATGTGTATTGCAATGACTGTTTAATGTTGTCTGTAGGGGATGTGTGTATGTTGATAAATATACCAATGTGGTGCGTGCACTCACCACAGAACCAGTGGGGAATTAGATGTAATATTATTCAGAGATGTCTAAGAGTATATGAGTGACGTCTACCATGTGCTACCATTAAGCAGTGACGAGCCCTTCGTCACAATGTATCATATGAGTCAGGTGTGTGTCTTGTTCTCCGCTGAACCCCTGAGACTGACTTACCGAACCCAGGTTAAGAACCACCATATTAAACATTTTCTTCATAGATGGTTTTGGTCAACAGTGGGTGTTTGGTTCTTTATGGGTTAATATTTTTATTCTCTTTGTAGGACTTTTCAAAAGTAAATGAAACATGTCAGCACTAAAGTTAAAGAAAATAAAATCATTACGGTATAAGTGTTTGGGGTTAGCAAGGTTACATTCATCTTTACTTACCAAATCAGCATCTTTCATCTGTTTTACTTCTTGAAGAAAAAAAAATCATTGAAAGTAATAAAATGTACAATATCAAAAACTCTAGATGTGAATAAAAAGTCAAGGAGGAATCATTCTCCGAGATAAAATTCAAGGCTGTTTAGACTGAAGTATGATTTCACATGCATTTGTCCCATCTTGAAGAACATCTTTTGAACATCAGTATGGGGTCTTTCATCTGAAGACTTGAAATACAAACAAAAATATCAGCACTTGGCATCGGTGTGCTAATGTAACGCTGAGGAGGGAAGTCTCAAGATATTACACTGTATTGATTTTTTTTTCTTTCATACAAGACTTCTTTTAGAATTCCTCCTTAATGCCGACTGCTTACCATACTTGCCATTCTTTTTATACAGCAGATCAAAGGACTGATTAACTCTTTTGCTCTATGATACGATGCTCTCACATCTCTGAACTTGAGCAGGTTGTTCCAACACAAGAGAGCACAGGCCCAGATCAAACACCATTCCACTGGGATCAGGAGCTTTGCTGAAGCACCAGCAGCCACCCTACATCAAACGCCAAAAGCACACTCGCTCCCACTCACACTGTGTGCACAGGTTGCAAAGGGGTTATATTTGTATTTCAGATTTACCTGATAATTTGAAATGTTAACCTCATAAACTCATCACTGAAATCTAAGTTTATTTGAAGCAGCATCACACTACAGGATCTTTTTATTTGCTATGACATCTTAGGGTACAAACCTACTGTCTGCTTGTCCATTTGAGAGGGAAAGTCTCTACTTTTAAATGGAGTAGTGTTAGGCATAAATAAGAAGCGTAAGGTGAAGCTGCAGAACCAAACTCAGCCTTTTATAATATGTCAGCAATAATAATATTCACTAAATAACTTTTCGTTCAGGTGAGTAATATAAAATCAAAGCAAATATGGTCAGTGTTTCATGTCTTGTTGCCAAAAATTGTTGCTATTTTTACACGTTGTTTCCAACAATGACCAAAAAAAATTAGATGCCTAGATGAGGACAATAGGTCATTATTTTTGCATTTGGCAAGTTAAAGTTTTGAGTAAAATTGCTTCTACAGCTGCCCCCCCCCCCAATAAGTGCTTTAGGTGAAAAAATTCTAAACATCTTTTAAGTGCTTTTTTTTTTTTTTTTTAACCAATTCACATCTACATTTCAACTGCTCAATTAAAAAGTTAAATTGATCAATTGCTGCTGTTCTAGTCCTCTTACCTTTTTCAGTGGAGAGACCAGATTCATTAAATCTTTTGTATTCATTGTTTTATCCCTCAGTGAAAGGACTAACTCTGTCATGTTGTCTCCTGCTGGTTTCCCCAGAGATTGATGATTACACCTTTATATTTTTTTATTTACAACTCAGCTAGTGATGACTGTCTCTAGAGATCCTTCATAGGAATTCAGCACCCCTTGAGATCTTATGTCATAAGCCGTCTTTTAGATCATGATTTTGGGAAATGGCAGTTAAACCTGTCACTGCGTTTTAAATCAAATACTAGAAACGTATTTCAATGACAGACCTACAATATGTTGCGTCTTATTAGAGATGTTGTGTTTTCTTTACTAAGTTCTGTGTACAAGCTAAGCCATACAATGGGAGACATTTGAAGTATTAGATAATAGCAACCATAACTTTACACGCGCCTCTCCTGCCGTGGCTCAGCAGTTGGCGTTTCACATTCAGGTTGCGTCGCATCCTTGCTGCCGGCGGCCGTGGCAGGATGATGCCTGAGGTGCCTCCTAGGAGGACCGTGCCCTCGTTACTCCTCAACTTGACTTTGGGTTTCACAAAGCGAGCCCTTTGTTTACGCTGACAGGATGCGCTGGCTACTGACCTGGAAAAAGTGGCCAAGACGGGTTGTCTTGTAAAGAAGAGGGAGGCTGGTGATGTATAGGCTCCTTCTGGGACCTTTCATGGTACTGCTGTTGGAGACGCCCTGCAATCCCTCTCTCTGCTCATCTCGCGCTCCTCTCCCTCTCTCTCATCCCACTATCTATCTCTGCTCCCCACTCTAGTCTCTACTCTCATCCCATCTAGTCAGTGGTGGTTTTGCATGAATCTCCCCATGCCATGTTTCCCCCACCCAGTCACCAGGGTCATTCATCATTATTGTCAAGGGGGTAATGTGTGTGGGTGGGTGCAGAGATCTATGACTTCTTCATTTGAATGAACCTCATTAGATTGACTCTTCTTTGTAAAGGATCCTTTTAGAAAATAACTCTGGCAGTTATTTAGGTGATTCTCACATGATAGCCAATGGAACATGACGTTTCAGCCAAGCATATTTGCTCGAACGATGGAAGAGTCTCTGTGATGCAGTCTGCAGGTTATATTTTGCTCTATCACTCTAGCCTGCACACCTACATTTACATAGCAATGTAGTGTAGGACCTTGAGCTTTGCTTGTGATACCCAAATGGTGTCAATATGATGTAATCAATTTTTTTACTGCTCTCCACTGATCATTTACCATACCAATGAGTTCTTTGTACAAGGACGAGTTGCTCAGGCCCCTGGATTTAGACTTTTTTTTTTTTTTTTTTTGGCAAACACATAAATCCTTGGTGATTTTTTTTTTTCTTGGCCATAACTGTAAAATATTACATTGAATTGCACAGTTGAGCGCTCTCAGTTTACATGTGTCTTGCTCAAAGGATATGACAGCAGGTTATTAAAAAAAAACACATTTACTCCAAATATAATCCCTGCTTTCTCACAGAAGCACATTGAAGTTCGGTTTCCTTATTAGAGCAGATCCTTGTCAGGGCATCTTTAATCAGCCTGGTCTCAAGGGATGATATTTTTAGCCACCTTTTTTGGAGGCTAAGACTCCTTTACCCACGCAGAGCACTAATGAGATGGAGCGCTAGTGTAGGCAAGCGTTAATTAAGGCTAGTATGCAAGGGAAGAGGCAAAAGCAACACGCTCATGGCATACATACATTAACTTTATCCCACCTCCTGCATGTTTTTTTTTTCATCTCCTTGTTTTTTTTTTCTCTCTTTTTTTCACGTAGGTTGCACAAACAACAGATGGCTCTGACGCCGACCTGTGGAAGGACGGCTTATTCAAATCCAAGGTCACTCGCTACCTCTGTTTCACCAGAAAAACTGTAAGTGTGAATGTAAACTTCTCCCATTCCCCATGCATTCAGCACTAACATCTCAGCTGCAGCACCTTTTTGTTTGCCAGGGGTTATTAGCTCACTTTTCTTCTGCCAGAATATCTTTCTGCACTTTGCACTTTGATCAGTGAAAGTCCCATTTAAATATCCAGCGTTGCCAGTTTTTAAATTTTAGATATAATGGATTTGCATGCATATTTCAGATGAATTATACCTCAGTAAAACATTTTTCATGTTGTAGGTCCTCTTGAGGATATTATTTATGTTTATTCATGAAATAACAATGAGCTGTATTTTAACTCCTCCAATTTATTCAATCAACAGTGTCCCTGAAGAGAAAATCGTTACCATCCAGTGATTCTTAAGAAGTTGATACACATATAATTGTGAATATGAAAATGTTATATGTTATTGTAAGAAATGACTGTAAAAAATGCACTTTAAGTATGTTTGCATTATTATATAGAACTTACATCTTTCAGAAGCAGCAACAGAATGAAATAATTGTCTTACTATTGCTGTTGGGCCATTTTTGGACTCCTGCTTCTTGCAGCCTACAGCTGATGTGTTGCTGCATGGTTGTCAGCCGCTCTGTAGCCATAAATACACCTGCTTACATCTCTGGCTTATCAACCTGTCTAACTACTATTATTACTGCCTGACTTGTTGTTTGCAGGTAGAGGCTGAAAATAGTACTGTAAACAAAGCCTGTGTTTTTTGTTTATTTTTATTATTTTTTTTTGCAGCAGATCAATTTCTGAGTTTAATCAAGGCTTTTTTTTCCTTTTTTTTTTTTTTTTTTTTTTTTTTTTTTTTTACAGTATGTCCTTTAAATGTAGGTAACTTGGCAGTGGCTGTTCCATGACTGAGCTCAATCTGGTCCTCAGATTAGTATATAGCATACAAATAGCCTTCCCCTTGCTCCTGTATATGATCTTAAAATGTGTGTCCACATTGTTTTAAAGGCTTTGACACAAATAAAACATGACAGAGCCATCAACAAAGGCTATTTTGTCTGCCACTCAATGGAGCTCCCACTGTAATTGTCTATGACAAAAACAGATTCTGTAAAATTAGCCCCTGAATTATGTGAGGGGAAGTAAATAGTTTGTGATTTATCATACTCTAGGTTGGTGCTAGATAGCCCCTTTTGTCAGGTCCTGATGGAAAGAATCTTTCTAGCAAAAGGGGAAAACACTAAAAAAGGTTCCATGCATAGTAATAACATTCATCCATATTCCTCCTTAAGTCAGTATAAAAACTATGAATAAAAAATGTCTCTAATGGTAATGACAACAGTAGCCGTGGAATCCAGCCTTTCGGACGCATCAAGTCACGCCTGGCTCGCCCCACTCTCTACTGCCGCTGTGTATTATTGCAATTTATTATGGCAAAAAATGAAAATGTAATGGGAGGCAGGGAAGAGTCATGCTTGAAAATGTCAACTACACAGTCCCTGATTGTTTTTAACCAGTCCCATTCTGTTGATCAGACTGCCTGTTCTGTCTCCCATCATCCCACAGCTTCTCACCAAAAGGTTGCGAATGATTACAAGTTCACAGATGCATTCTCTCATTGAAAAAAAAAAGCTATTAGAGAGTAATTACTTCAGCTATTTTGTCAACCCTTCTCTTTAAAGACTTCCTGCGCTTTTAGTAAATCATCGACTCTATTATCTCTACGTTCTCAAAAATGAGAAACCTTTTTCCTGCTCTCTGTCCTTTAAAAAAGTAGAATTTACATATTTGACATTAAATGTTAGTCTATGTTTTAGGGGCCTGATGTTGTGGTGGATATGAAGCTGACTGACATTAAGGACACGTTGCCAGAGGGCTTCACACCTGTACAAGAAACAATGGACAGTAGTAAGTAAACAGTCAATACAGACCAATGGCTGTCTGGCTGTCTCCCCCCTCTTCTTGTTTTCACTTTCAGACCAGCTTATGCAGAGGTCCTCAGGGGCAGCTTTGCTTGAGATAGTGAATGTTTTATGGGTGCAGGTTAGCTTAATTTATGGTAGACTGTGGGAATAAAATAAACATTTTGCCCTGGAGGTACAAGAGAAGAGAATCATGAGTCATTGTTTATCTCAGCTGGAGCTGTGCTTTTCTTTATGAGGGGCTTATTTATTTATGTATTTATTTGGGGAGAGGACGAGTGGATGGGGGTTATCTAATATTAATGAAATGCATTCCCCAATGCTTTAGTGCTTTTTGAGTGCTATGTATTTCCCCCTCACTATCCATGCCTTGGAAATGTAATAATATTTTGGTGTGGGGAGTAAGGACAGCTTGTTTATTATTTTTATTATCATTGCATTTACACTGCACTTTCTTGTGTTGCTGGGGAAATAAATGAGGGAGGCACAGATGCAATATAGGAAAGCATGGCAAGTTTTTTTTTTTTTTTTTGCCAGAATGAAGAAAAGAGATTATGTTTTGTTTGGCTGCGGTATAATTTAATGTTTTATTACTTTATGTGAATCCATGTTTAATGTATACATGTGACATTATGTATGAGCTCCTCTCTCGAATATCCAGTTTAAATCCCTGTTGTGCACTATAGCTGATGGAGGATTCACTTGCTTCTGTCATTTTATCTACTAAAATGATAAAAATGATAATAACGCATGTGGATTTTTGTGGCTTTCCATTGTCCAGTTGTTTCCCTTTGAGCACAGCTAGTCATCCAGAAACAGATATTAGCTCATCTCTTATTCTGAGGGTGGTAATGACTGAATAGAGAAGTGAACAAATTAGCAGTGGGATTTACACTTATACTTCTCCTCGAGGTACAAATTGTCTATAGATATTTTTTTAGCTGCAATCTCAGAGCAGACACAACTGAATACCCAACGACCAATTCCTGTCTGACATACTCATGTCTACCTGACTCTTCAGAGGAAACTGCCACAAGGAAGAAGAGGCTCTGTGTGAAAATCAGTCCTCGTGCTGCTGCCGAGACAGCTGTATATGACATCCAGATCGTTGCAAAGTCCAAGTACCATCTTGTTAACTACACATGTCTAGGGTGAGCTACGTGCCACTAAAAATAAACACATTCATTATGCCTCTTCTAATCAGTCAGTGTTATCTATTGAATACTTGGTGCTTTTTTTATGATAGATCTTTTTTTTTTTTTTATTATTATTGTAATTCATGTGGAGTTTTTCTTAGCTTTATTTCTCTTCTCTTTATACAGCGAGATGAACAATATGGTGATATGGTATCGAGCAGGAGACATTGTTCAGCTTCAGTCATCCATGGGAAAGTCCAGTACAGCCAGTGGTGATGCCCCAGCCAATGCTGCAAGGTAATGTCATGCCAGAATATTTAGCAGTGCCTCGTGAAGTTCAACTTTTGTGCTACCCCCTTTGTTATTTCACGCTCAGTGTACTCTTGAGCTGTTGTTACGCTTGCTGTAGCATATGTACGACAATGAAGACACAAGCAATTGATCACTCCCGGGCAAGCTGCTGTAAAGGTTGCGGCTGGACAACGAGGTAGAGAGGGTGAACCGGAGAGACAGGCTAACTAGACAGGATCCCCTGAACAAGAACATGAGTTCAATGAGGGCTAAACTCCTGCTATTTGTGCTGTGTCCCAGGAGGCAGAGGCAGGTCGCTCTCTGACTGTGGTGACAGGAGTGTTGTACTGTGCAGACAAAGAGGAGGAGATGTAGCCCGGAGAGGGAGCGACAGCTGCAGAGGAAGGGAGGAGAGCTCCAAGATCTCCGCCATGCTGGAGTGTGTGTGTCCCCCCTCTCCTCACGCTGCTCAGGCTTCCTCTGCCTTAGGCCTCGGAGAGAAATGAGCAAGCCTTTGTACTGTGTCCATATCAAACAGCTCAATTATTTATTGCCATGAAGAACTGGGGATTTCCACAGCAAATTGTAAATAAACAATCGGGACTCCTTCGGTGTGGCAGTGCTGTGAAGAGAGAAGCTTGGCACAAGTCACTGATGACTTTGCCAGCTTCAAGTCCTCTGCTGTGCCATCCTGTGCTGGGCTGAGTAAAAGCCACTTAAAAGCCACAACAGGCCTGAGCAGTGCATGCCAGTAGACTTACTTAAAGTGAAGCGTCTGTTGTCACAGCCACATCATCAGAAGAGAACAAAAAAAAAAAAAAAAAACTGGACTGCAGCGAGTTGAAAATTCAAACTTCAAGTTTTGTGAATTGTGCGTATGTTGCGAGTCAGCGGTCAATAATATTTGATATGTTTGAGTGATGGCGAGAGCTCAGGCCTGTCTTCGTCTTCCCAACTCTTACCGGTAATCCTCCCCTCTTTTGAAGCCCACTTTCAAGTTGGTGAGGCTTGGAGGTTAGAATAAATTGCACCTCGAAGCGACTCACATCCCCTCCTGATGCCTGCTGAGATCACAGGCTGCTGTTTTTGTATTAACATTAAAATTCATTCCACAGTTAGAGAGTCTTCTTTTGAGAGAATTTCCATCTATAATGCACTGACACATAAGGACGAGACTGTGGGCAATTTAGACTGTGGCAGTTCTATGACTATTTATCTAGCATCTTTCTGTGTACTTACATAGACTTCAGACAAATATACATAGAGCTATAAATATTTTTTTTTAATGTCACAAATTAAATGGTTTGACAAACTGATTTATGCATATCTTTTGAAGACTCACTGATTGCTTAAATAAGTGCAGTGTTACAGTGCCTCTATAGTATCACCTCCCTATACTTTTTCATATTCACCAAGAGAAAATTCTCTCCTCCATGCCTCCTTCAGGCTATCTATAACAACTTTATGGCCTTTGGAGAATAGCACCTCTTAAATTTAAGTGCTCTTTACAGTCAGTGGAAAAGATGTTTTAAATACAGTCAATAATGTGTAAATTTTTAATGACCCTTATAATTTTGAAAGCTGCAGTGATCCCTCTCAAATGTAACGTTGCCTCAGGCAGTGAGAGCTTGTTAGAGTTGTGTACCAAAGTAAACTGCAAATCAGGGTTTTCAGCGGTACAAAGCTGCAGTACACAGTAACTGCAGGGTGTTGCATCATTATGTGCTGCACATAAACATTGCTTCAAGGCTAAGGTGTTGAATGTAAATTGTTCATGTATTGTTTTGTTAACTATAAACCCAATATGTGATTGGGTTTTTTAATTCTTTAAGATCAAGGTTAACCACCAAAAACAAAAGAAAATTAGAGGATGAGGCTGTTCCACCATAGTAAGCTGCAGAAACTGTTCTAATACAGGCCCGAGCAGTTTGCTGTGTTAATGCTTTCGAACCGTGACTATTATACGTGTCTTTATCAAGTTCTTCTAAAGCATTTCAACTGCTCCAAGTGCTCAGTTTTGATTCATAGCTGCAGCTTGATGTCAACCATTTTGGCTTGTTCTCTGTCAAGACAGACCGTATCTCCACTCCCTTTATAATGTGAAAAACCTGCACCATCCGGTCAGCCTTTTAATGTGTCCAGTAAAGTATCCCCCTCCTTCCTTCTCCAGGCCAACGCTGCCATTTGTTCTCCTGATAAAACTGTCATTGCTGAGGCTGATATCTGACCTCTACAGTGACTGCTAGCATAAATTAGCCTTGTCCTAATATTGCAATTACTTTAGCTTGACTCAGAATCAAGGTTTTTGACATTTCTCTTAGAATAATAGGCTATTGTACACACAGACACTTTTTAAATCAATCTGTACAGTGATAAAAATGTCAAGGCCAAGTGTCTTTTTTTCAGGGTGTAACTGCTTTTTTTTCTTTAACATATGAAGCTTAGAGAGTCATCAGTGTCAGAACTGGCATGCATATCAATACATTTTGAATTGCACTGTTGTCTGCCTGTGACACTCCACACATTGCTGCAACTCTGCAGGAGTATTGTATCAGCTTTCATTGCTTGCTGGTTAACCAAGACTTCCTACTGCACACGACTCTTAAGGGAAAGAGACACCATGACTGTCAGTGTCGGCTGACAGATCTCACATCTAAAGTGTTAAAGAACAATCATTTCCAGCTCAATCTCACTCATTACTTTGTTGTGTTCAGAAAAGTTGTGAAAAGTAGTTGGGATCAAGCAAAGCTATCCGGAACAATGTCAGAAATGATCGAGTGATCAGCTAAGATCTGATGGCCGATGGACACGGACTGTTCAGTGATTTGCCACCAAATTCAGAGAGATCTTCTTTTCAACACCTGACACCAAGCTTAAAGGAGGATAATGATGGGTGAGAAAGCAGCTCCCACAAAGCAGCACTGTCGGCACATAGAGGAAGGTGTGGAGATGTTGTCACAGGAAAGGCTGGATGTGTGTCAAAACAAGAGCTTCCAGCTCTCTGTATCGCAGCTCTGGCTCTTCAGTGATATTACTCTCATCCTCATCTTACCTCTGCACTGACTACCGCTTGTCTGTCCCCACTGTCTCTCCCAGTTTCTCTTCTGCTTCTCTCTTTTTTTTTTTCGCACACAGACAACTCTTTTCCTTATTCCATGTGGAACAATATAAAGAACACCATACAAAAAAAGGTTGAAGCATAATTCATATTGTCAAATAATCTTCACTGTCATGGTTTGCTTTGCCCCACTAATATGATTTTAACTTCGGCACATTTCATGGGAACATAAGACTCTTTATCTGCAATGTAATTGTGTAAATCTGTTATGCTCCCGGTTTTGCTATAATTTGATGAGGACCTACACTATAATTGAATATTCAAATTAGGGATAAGTGTCAATATGGCTCTCCTTTCCTGAAATGAGGATTAATTGTTGTCAAAACTCCAGTGGCCAACATAATATGAGCCCCAACACTGCTGTTGATTAGCAATGCACTTGCCATGTTGTTGTTTTAAGAATTAGTTGTTTAATTGATTTGCCATATGCTAGCCTCTCTATTGCACCTAAAATTGTATTTAGAAATCACCAATTTGGAGTGAGACAGTTTTGTGTTTGAAACAGATGGGAAAAGCAACCCTGGAGGTTGCCAGTAGAAAAGCCTTTCATGAACATGTATTAATAGTTTGTTGTAGAGTTTTCAGGATCTATGGTATGTGTCCATGTCATTGTTACAGATAAAGAAAATTAATAAAAAAAAGTACTAATTTAACAGAAAAAAAAGGCCTCAAACTATAGTGAATGCTTCTCCATCCACTTCGTCAGTCCTCTGGATGTCTGAGCGTCTTGAAAGATGTATACCTTTCTCTCTCAGCAGTGGAATCAACCTTTGCAAGGTAAAAGAACTCTGCACTGAATATGGCAATCGTCCCTACAAGATTGATGCCAACCTTTTAAAAATTCACCATTGGCCTGGATTTAACATGGCCAAATGCTGATGTAAATGAGGAGGAGAAAAGTCGACCCTTTCATTGCAAATAAATCTGAGTTGCAGGCTTCAGCTCATAAATACCACAGCCTGTCAGAAGTCTTGTTTTATTGCTCTTGATGGAAATTATTGCATTTATTTATCTCATCCGAAGAGATAAGACTTAGAAAGCCACAACTCACATACAGTACCCCTCAGAATATGTAGATGTGATATTAGTCTTAAATTGTAGGAATTCAGATTTTTACACTTCCTCAGACTAAAATTATGTTGCCCATAGACAGACCAAGTACAGAACATGAAAACACAAAACACTTCATTATCTGCAATGTCACACCAGCTCCACTCTTACAGCAGCGTCTTATTCTGTAATACCTTGTTCTTTGTTTTGAACAACAAACTCTTATGCCCGTGTGTCCTCTAATCAAAGTAGTTCCTCTTTTAATGACATCACCAACTACTTTGCATTATCATTATAAGATCATTTGTTTTATAATGCAATCCTGGAGCTCATTTTACCTTCAAAGCATATATCATGCTATGCAGCTCTCGTGAAGCTGTGATATTTTTTTTTTCCCCCTGCTTGCTGTGGATTTATCGATCCGTAGGGGTGAGTCACAGGGTGTAATTCATGATAGCTTGATTGATGAGGATTTCAATCTTATATGGTTTGTTAACTTCAACTGCCCACAAAGTGCATTCTGTGCTGTTTTCTGTAATACAAGGCCATGAAACGGTAAAACAGACTTCCCTTGAATAATGGAATCTTGCAGTTCCTCCTGAATTAACAAGATCCTTGCTCCAAACTTCCTTTAAAGGTCTGTTCAAGCCCCTGGGCAGCTAGTGCACAATTTAACTTTTGCCGTATTTCTCCTCTTCATATTCAGTTATTTCAGTGCTTCTTTTTTGCCTTTAGAAACATCATTGCACCTTTATGTGGGATGGGAGTATGGGTTATGTGTTCATGCGAAATAAATGCTCTTGCAAAATGTATCTATAAAGTTTTTAATTGATTATTTGACAGAGCTTTGTTTCTCACAGCAGGAAGACCATGAGCAGGCCAGATTACGAGCACCAGATCAGCGGAACCCACACTAAGACAGGTATGTGGTGTCACACACATATATTAAGATGAACAACGTTTACAACCACATCAAAGCACACAATAAGAGACATTTGACAGTTACCCAAGATGCAGCCAGTTGGTTTACATTTTGTAACTTCCTTGATGGAAAAGCTGCGTTTGGGGAGAAAAAATTAAATTGTTGGATTTACACTTTCATTGGTGCAGCGCATGCCTTTACAAAATACTTTTGTCTGTACCTGAGCATAAAGACATACTTGATCTACAAATGCTCTATGTCTAGATCTCCACTCTGATGGATACTGAACTGAGCTTTGCTTATCTGAGTGAACGTGACTTCCCAGAGGAGCTCCGCATTACACTCAAGAGAACATTTAACAGCTGTCAAAGATGATCCATCACATGCCATACTTACATATGTACTGTGCATGCACTGGACGAATTCCTTTCGCTTTGTAAAAGAGAAATTCAACTACAGCACAATGCTCCATGACTATAACAGAGAAAAGGCTAATTCTTTGGGAAGCAGAGCTTAGCTGTGACAGCCTGAGCCACATAGTCAGAGCCGGCTGAGACACTCTAGTCTTAAAGAGTGTGTGATCCAAGTGTGTGATCCACACGAGGTGAATGAGGCAGGCAGGTTTTTTTATCCAGCTGGAGAGAGACACCATGTGGTGAGGATTCCTCCTGCTGCTGGAGCGCATGCACACCCAAGCTATAGCCACAGTGAAGACTGCCTTCTTCAATATGAACTGTTAAGTATGTTACGCTTGCAGACTTTACAAAACATAGATCTTCATAAGAAAATGTTGATCTCCATTCAATTTCTCTTTATATGCTCCTTGATTCTGTTTTCTTTCTTTCTTTCTTTCTTTCTTTCTTTCTTTCTTTCTTTCTTTCTTTCTTTCTTTCTTTCTTTCTTTCTTTCTTTCTTTCTTTCTTTCTTTCTTTCTTTCTTTCTTTCTTTCTTTCTTTCTTTCTTTCTTTCTTTCTTTCTTTCTTTCTTTCTTTCTTTCTTTCTTTCTTTCTTTCTTTCTTTCTTTCTTTCTTTCTTTCTTTCTTTCTTTCTTTCTTTCTTTCTTTCTTTCTTTCTTTCTTTCTTTCTTTCTTTCTTTCTTTCTTTCTTTCTTTCTTTCTTTCTTTCTTTCTTTCTTTCTTTCTTTCTTTCTTTCTGTCTTTCTTTCAATAAGGATGCAATTGACAAAAAAAAAAAAAAGATTAAAACATCACTTTATTGGTTTGACAGTCATATTATAAGTTAGTCAAGACAAGTGTGCAAAGTGTGGCCCTGAAGGAACAGACATTAACACACAGCTGAATGGTTTGTGGCATTTGGTGTGCGATCTCTCCACTGGGACAGGTTTGAGTGACAGTGAAGAACATGCACATACTGTACAGTGCACTGCCAGCAGTCATCATTTATCTCCAAAACCTGTCCTCTCTGTTCTACCTTTGTGCGTCCTTTTATGAGTCAGTGAGGTTTTAGAAAAAGCAGGATAATAGAGTTACAGTAGCCTGAGATGGTTCTTGCTTTATTGCTTAAGACTGTGTACTCGTCAGCCTTTACAGCATCACACTGGGAACGTGAGAGAAAGCAACTTCCCTTCATTAACAATGTGATAGCCTGCAGACCAAGTGTGAGGTCGTAGCTGACAGCCTATTTGTGTTAATTGTTAGCGTGGTGGTGGTGTGTGTGTGGGTGGGTGCCTGCGTGCGTGCGTGTGTGTGTGTGAGTGAGTGTGTGTGTGTGTGTGTGTGTGTGTGTGTGTGTGTGTGTGTGGGCTGACAGCTGGCCAGGTTCGAGTTGGTCTAAAACCATGTGCGCTCTGTCAGAGTTGTACAGGCGCCTTCTTTAGGATTGATGAATTGCCTGCTTTCTTGATTAAACCCTCCGTCACTTCCCAACAAAACAAAAACCCCAACACAAAAAAAAAGAGCGAGTTGAGGGGAGGAGAGGTAACATGTCTGGGAAATCTGTCATCTACAGTCACATCATGTACAGATGTGATGTGCAGGCGCTTTGACATTTATTACCAGAATATTAAAAACTAATTCACATTTATTTTGCAGCCCTCTTTCACTTGACAGTTCAAGCTCATTTGAAAAGTTATCAAGTTTTCCTCCCCAGCATTGCTTTGATCCATGCCAAGCCCTTTTGCCAATTAGGTCTATTTTATACACACACACACACTGGAAGAAAACCAGGTTATTTTAAAGGTAATTAAACCCACTTTCATGAAATGGTTCTTAGAGGTACCTGTTTTACACACACACAAAAAAAATACAATACTTTGTGACATTTGGTTACAGCTTAACAGTCGGTGCAGTTGCATCTTTCTTCATTACCTACAGAACAACATATAGTATTCAGCAGACATCCACCTGATAAAAAGGTAAAGTAATAAAAAGTAATACATTTACATATCTATCGCATTAATCAAAAATAAATCCTGACACTAGCCCTGATCTAACGTAATATGGAGAGCAATTATTTCCCTATCCATTAGACGAACTTCAATTAACAGAGACACACGACAGTTCATCCTTCAGAGGAGGAGGAGGAGGGAGAAAAAAAAATAGGAGGCTCAAAATTAACTTGGGTTTGCAAAATATCTTGGCAGGATGACAGTGATTTTTGATTTTCAGGAAACAATATTAGAATTCTTATTAAACTATGTGCATCTGCTTTTAATTTGCTGCAAATAATTGGAAAATGCAATGGAGCTTTCCAATTAAAGCTCCACTTTATGCTGTTTAATAATACCCTCATAATATTATAGCTTATGAAATGACAGGTGAGTTGGTGTATGAATAAAACATAAAGCCCTGTAATAAGAGACAGAAAAAAAAGAAAAAAAAAAAAAAAACGAGACAGTTGTTGGGGGGCTTTTAAATGCTCGACATAATTTGCATATATTAATCTCCTCTTTTCAGCCTTATCAAGTATTCCACTGTATTTGAAGTTAAAATAGTCGTGACAGGCAGGGGTACGCTTCGTTTTTCCAAGGATTTATTACTTGTATAATTCTGGATCTTTAATAAGCCAATATGACTGATCCTCTGAGTTCTGTGGAATTTGGTTAATTGTTCCAGATGGTGCTCACTGATTATGCAAAATTACTTTCTTTCTCCTCTTTTTTTCCCCCAACTACACCATTTCTTGATTGACTAACATGGAGAAAAAAGATTATTTTTGGCGCAGCACTTTCATTAAGAGGGTTCTCATCAGGTTTCAAACAAAAGTTCCATCTTATCTCCTTGTGTAGTTCTGGGCGAGGCTGTGCGGAGGGAGGAGATCAGCCGCTCTTATCTTAAACCATGATGGATCTCAACTGCTTCTGCACCGCTGGGGTTATATTTTAGAATAACACAATTCTTTAGGCTGAGGGATTAAAAAACATGACCTCTGGATAGTGACACAAAAGTTATTATTAGTGTATGCTCTTCTCCCTTTTCTCTTTTCTCTTCTCTTTCTCTCACAGAGATTGATGAAATTACTAAGCGGCAGGGTTGGTCCTCCACTTGCAGCTCCGGCTCCATCCACAGCTCACTAACATTCTGTTTTGCATCAGCTAAACTGAGCTGAATGAATCATTTATGGAAGTGTTATGGGGGAGGTATGGGCAGATTTACTGCCGAGCTTTTACTTTAGATGGAATGGGATCTCTATGAAACCGATCTTGATGTCTGAAGTAATGCCAAAGCTTACATCAAGACATGAAAGGAACGCTCTTAAAAACCCACATTTTGCTTCTTAATTCCCCTGGTCAGCAAAAGGCAAAACAGACAGAGAGGGGTTCAACAGGAGTGTAGTATTTACACACATCTGTGCTCACACATATTCCCACTGTTAAATAGTCATAGCAAGTAATGATAAAAAGGAAGGATACATTTAATTCATTTAATTTAATTACTCTTGGGCTGATTTGAGTTCTTTATTACATTATGCTTAAATGGGCATTCATTTAGATTTTTTTTTTTTAATCGGTCTTTGCCAAAGTGGATATACAATCAGTGTTCACTAAAACACACACCAACATATTACAGTAAATATTATATATATATAATTCTTTAAAAAAAAATTTGCACTGTTTTCACCACAAACTATTTTTCTGCAGGAATTGTATTATCATGCCTGTGCTGTAGAAAGCATATTTTGTGTTATTTGAAAGCAAATGTTTTTATTAATCCTGTAAAATTTAAATAATAATAATAATAATAATAATAATAATAATAATGATTGTGGCTCAAAGCAAGCACAATGTAGATATGCTAATTTTTATTTTATATACCATACATTGTGCACATGCGTATATATGTACAAAGTGTGTATTATCAGAAAGCACATTTAATTTCTGGGAAAATGTTTTTTCAGGAAATCTTGTTGTGCATGTGTCATGAATTCTACTGGATCCCTCACGTCTGGTGGCAAGATATGATCGATCCCAGTGTAATAGTACCATTAAAGTATTTCAGGATCAATCCTGTAAGAATCCTAATGGAATTCTTGACTGTAGCCTTGAGGGCCTTAGGCATTTTTGGACCTTTATTACAGTCAAATAAGCGACTTTAAATGGCTTTGCATTCACAGGCCAGACTGGACTCTGGAGTCTCATCCCTCATTGCGTTCTATCCATCCCTGAGATAGAAGCAGTGCTCCATTAGTTTCAGTGTCCAGACATGGACAGCCTCAATGGATGGGCCTGTCACGGCTCCCTCATTTGCCCCATGTACAGCAGGGTTTGTTATCACACATCTAATTAGAACTTGATAAAAAATATTTCACAAAAATCCAGTCATTAAATATAGTTTAAGGAGATTTATGGTCAAATATGCCCAAAAGATCTTTTAATGGCTCTGCTGACTTGTTAAGTTTGTAATTAATGATCTTCTAATACATACTGTAGTGTGATTTAGAAAGCACAATGAGATTCTGGGAATGAAGTCGTTTTGGAAAAGGGCATCTGGGGCTCCCACAAGCTATATTAAATAGTTCTGCTTTGCTTAGAGCTATGAAGTCTGCTGTGAAAAAGTTCAAACACATCAGCTTCTTTACATACAAGGAGCCATTACTGTATTAGGGTATAAGAGATTGCGTATGATTAAGGAACACTCCCTTTGTCACTTCTCAAGAGACAATTAGTGTTTACCGAAAAGTTCTGGGCATCAAAGGGCATTTGCAAGAACATTGCACAACTGTTTAATTTAGGCAATGGAAAATAGCTGTATTTATTTTCAAATCTCCACAGTAAAACTAATAAGTAAATGCATATGGATCAACCGATAAATGCTTTATACTAATAACAGTCACCTGTTTCATCAGGAGAGTAATGGTGTCCTTATTACCATAATTAATGACAAATGGCAGTGCAGCATTGGTGGATTGGTTCTCAGGGATGATAAATTGGTGGATGCCCAGGTTAGTGGCTGCCAAGGAGGCCTCTTTGGCTGTC
The DNA here is from genome assembly GCA_020466265.1 of Siphamia tubifer. Lineage (NCBI taxonomy): Eukaryota > Metazoa > Chordata > Actinopteri > Kurtiformes > Apogonidae > Siphamia > Siphamia tubifer. Next base: position 29,560,636 of record CM035791.1, on the reverse strand, counting down.
ATCCCTCCTGCTTCCGTTTTGGCACAGTTCATTACTCACCGTGTGAGATGCCACTTTACATTGCCTGGTACTGTGAGCATGGAGAACTTAATAATGCCACCCACAACCACACGGGGCCTGCTGCTTTACCCACAGTCCAGAGGGCAAGTAGCTCAGTAAGGCCGAGAGGTTATGGGGAGCAGGGCAACATGGGAATCACCTCCTGCAGCTGCACTGATCAAAACAGATCACGCGTCAGTCACTACTTCAGGGGAACCAGAGCCATATGACCCAGGCTCCAGTGCTGGTGAGTGTTTCTTGTTAGGATTTCTGGGGCTCGCCACTTCCCTCGCATCATTACGGGTTAGTTTGCCCACAGAACCGCTAATTAAGAGGGGATTTGTGTAATTGTGCCTTCTGCTGTGTCCCATCCGGCACATGCAATTTACTGTCAGCCCTCTGCCAGCTTTTACACTTGTCCAGAGAGGCGTACCCCATTTATACACACATTCTGCTGCACATTTACCAGCAGCCACAGCTGGGGATCAATGCCAGTGCCATGGCAATGTCTTAAAAGACACTGTGCTGCTGATTAAACTCTGATTGTCCATTTAATTTCACAAGAGTTCATAATAGCTTAGCTAACAAAAAGGCTCTCCTAGGAAAAAAAACCCAAAAAAAACTAAAGACAGGTTTTGAATTACCATAAACCATGCATTTTAAAGTTTGATTTGTAATATATATTATAATAATAATGTTTTGTAAGTGAACACAATACAGTTGCATATACAAATATAGCAGGCAGTCATATTCACTACATAAATTGGAAAAGTTATCACTCGTGTCCGTGCTTCCTCAGAGTATTTTGTGTTATGCAGCGGTGTTTGTAGCCAACTCACCGTAGGTCTTGCTGGCTCTGCCCACTTTCTGGAAGACTGATGGACCAGCGCCTGACTGGGACTGCCTCCTGGCTCCCTACCCACAACCAGATTTCAAGGACTGCTTGTCACAGATGGAAAAGTAAGTGGGTCATTCTCCATAAGCTTGCAATTTTGCATCCCTCTGGTAACAAACAAACAAAAAAAAAAAGTTCAATTTTATTATTCATTCATTTGTAAATAATACTATTAAGATAAACCTTTATTCGTCTCACAGTGGAGAAATGTACATTATTATTATTACAATATTAGGTGCCTATTGTATTTTTAATTAGTTATTGAATTAGTAAAAGTCTATAGTAATATAATACATTTCTAAAAATAATTTAGTGAAGCGGTTAATACATTTCAGAAATATACTTACAGAAAAGCAAGAAGGGGCAAAATGATTTAAATGCAATTATTCTTTAAAGTGAACATCACACTTATGCAGAATGACCTACCTCCTTTCTCTTCTGTTTTACTTTCCTGTGTATGAATTAGACTGTCAGTAAACACTGGATGAGAGCTTTCATTTATTACTCTTCGTAAAAGTGTTCAAATTTGTTTACATTTTTGAAAACTCAGATAAAGAGGGGATGAATATTTTAGCGCTGTCAACAGAGTTACAACAGACACTCATGTTTGGTACAGTGAGACTGGAGGAACAAACTGCAAACATCCAGCCGAAACAAATAAAAATAATTTATTAGAAACCCTCAACATCACTTCAGTGTGTCATCTATTTTTGTATCAATTTTATACGCTGTTTAACTTGTTAATTGACTCCCCAGTAAACATTTAAATAATTCAAAAGTTACACTGCCAGTTTTCCAGCTGCGATTTAAAAAAAACAAAAATTATATATATATATATATATATATATATATATATATATATATATATATATATATATATATATATATATATATATATATTGAAAACTTTTTTTTCCCATTCTACTGTCTAGAGGGCTTGAAAAAGCCGGGGAAAGATAAAAGAAAAAGAATGGGTTTCATAGAGCCATAGTCATTAAAAGAATCTGAAAATAGCTACTCGCTATCATCTGTTCTCATAGCACGGGTCAGGAGCTCTGACACCTCCAAAATTCCTCCTGTCAGGGTAGGGGGCCATTTGTATTCTCTCTCATTAGGCAATTTGACTAATGACCTGCCGCGGCTGCAGATCTACTGAGGGACCCGGAGCCTCGCACCCTCTCTTGCAGCAGCAGTCTGAACACACACCCTCTATTGGAATGGCACAGATGGCATGCCCGGGCGACAAAATAAACTACAATATGTCTCTGAGATGCTGTCAGGCCTGGGCACTATTTCTCATGTCAGAGTGGGGCTAAGGGCTGTGAGTGGGCATAGGGGGTCCTCCTCCAGCTCTCTGTTCATCTACTCACCATTATCTGCAGAGGTGACAGAGAGCGGGGTCTGCAACTAGAATAGCATTTCCATGGTCTGCATAAAGAATCCGTCTCAAATTGAGAGTCACACCGACAGGAAAGGGATTGCAATGTCTAGCCTGCATACACCTAGAGAAAGGCAACATCCTGTTGTTTGGAATGTGAAATATAGCAGCTTCTCTGCTCTATTTTTACAGCTTTACTTAAAATCTCTTATTATTTTATGACATTAAACAATAGATACCACTTCCATAGTATGCAAAAAGTTGTAGAAATCTTCATTCGTACTCGAAGATTATTGGTCTGCCTGTGACTTTCTCATTTAATTCAGGTGTGAGAGAGATTCACCCAGGTAATCATACCAGACAGAGATCAATGTAATTCTGGTGAATTAGTGAAGTGTAAAATAAAAGTTCATCAACATTCCTAAAGTGTTACACTTGAGTTGTGGTTCAGGTAATATGGTGTATGCTCGATCACCCACGCATATTTTTCCATCAGTCAGTGTCTGAGCACAACTCGGTGCAGTTTATGTGTGTGTGTGTGTGTGTGTGTGTGTGTTTGTATGTCGGCACATACACTGTGCACATGGCCATGTCTGTTGGAGCAGTGGAAATGCAATGTATGGGGCTGCTGAAGTCCTGGGTGACAGTGCATCCAACAATGGAAGAGTGAGGGATTAGTGCTCAGCCCAGCGTACGAGGGAGCCCTTCCCGCCCTGAAACAGCCATTCATCTGTGCCCAGGGGCTGGAGATGACAATGCAGCCATTGCTCATCGCACCTGACGGAGCCATTAATAAGGCAATGATCCACACGGGGCCTGTGCTGACTCCGTTCTTTACACTACAATCACTCAAGCCACAGGGTCCTCCTTACTTAACGCCACCTTTGCGCTCACCACCACCATCATCATCATCATCATCATCATCATCATCATCATCATCATCATCGTACCCAAATTCCTGCCAGATGTTTTCATATTGACTGCACTCACACACTCAGAAGTCCAAATAGCTACTCGATTCCCTACACTGCAATACACTTGTGAGTTAATGGACTGTAGCCTAGCCATTTGAACAACTAGAACATGCTTCATAGAGGAATTCCTGGTCAGAAGATTGGATTTACATTATTTCTGCCCTTTGGACCTTCTGATTCCTTCATGCTGCAGCATCCATTTCTTACCACAAAGTGCACCAAGTCATCTCCTGTGCCTCACCATTTATCTGGATGTAAGATAGCCTCTGTAGTATAGATGGTGGAGGAATACAAAGTGAGATCTGGTTTTAAATGTAATCCTTGAGCAATAAAGAAACTCTCTGGCCTTCAGCTCTGTGCGTTCATCTGTCTGTGCCACACAGATCCATCAGCAGCTACAATCTCTACTTCCCTCTGCTCGCTGTTGAGTCAAATGTATTTTCACCGCCTAACTCTGTCTGGTGTTGGTGCTCCTAGCGACACAGGAGTGCATGTTTATTTGCTTGTTTTTATTGGCATAAACAAGCCATTGTGCTTTGCCACTTGGCCTGTCTTACAGCTATAGGTAACCACACATCCCACGCTGCTTCTTCTGAGGTGTGTGTGAAGGTTGCTGTGTCGGAATAGTGGAAAAGAAGTTGAACCTCTACCTCCTTTAACTTTTTTTCTTTTTTTACCACTACACATCTGCTCTGAGAGATGATGAGAGTTCAGGAAGCCAAGAAACTAAATAAGCTTTCCTGTGGTCATGAAGGTGAGGGTCATGCTTTGATTACAAAGATCACATTGTACTACACATGAATGGAAAGTGCCAAAGTGAGGATCTATGTAGTAGCCAAAAAAAAAAAAGAAAAGTAAGTGACATTAAGTGTCAAAGTGAGGGATATTTTAGAGTTTCATACTTTTGAATATTGCTGTGAACAGGAAACACCAAAAGAGTGTCAGCTCCAGAGTGATGACTCATGAACTGCTTTGGATTACATTTATGAGTTCCTTTTCCTGTGCCAGCGGCCTGATGGACTGTAGGGTAAAAGAACACCAGTTGGAAGCCTGGCCTCTTGATATTTGGGGCTCCTTTCGTTGCCAGCAGCAGCAAGTTTTGCGCCTCCAGATTCGTAGTTTTATAATGAAGCTGAGCAGCTGCAGTTTTCCCTTCAGTTAGGAAACGAGAGGCTTTGTGTCCCTTGTCACCCTGTGTTAATTTGGGCCCTAATGTATTTTATAAACAAAGGGCTGCTCTCTAGCCTGACAGTCGTGACACCTTGATTCCAGTGCAGGATGCATGCAGTACAGGGTTACACCATTAATAATCAACTGGCAGCCATCACACCATTTTAACCACGATCATTATGATAAAGGGCATACACTTAATTACAGGCCTGCTTAATTATAGCTCTGTTGAAGCTCGTTTGTTTGGTCAAATGCTAATTATACCACCACGCTCTTGGCAAGTCCTCATTTCAATCCACTTTTTGCCGCCTGAACAGTGTGGCTTATTTTCATGCAAATTTGATATCTGGTGAATGTTTTGTCTCTCTTCTTTCCGCTTTTCTGTGCTAGTGTGAGTGTGCTTTTGTTTCAGAGGTGAACATCTCTCAGACAAGACGGAATCGGGAATAATCAAGAGTAATTAAACTGGAAGAGGGTTGGGAAGGGCTGGGTTGGAGGAGAGAGTGGAGGTGCTCAAATACAGCAGAGAATAAAAAAGCCTTTCATCTTCTCTCCATAGACGGAAGGAAGGGAGGGGAGGCATCGGGGGGTGGCTGAGGATGTTGATAGCTTTGCTGGTTTATAATCCTACATTTAGTCTTTTTGAAAAACTGTGGAACAAGAATAGGTAGTTATATTTTTTTTGTGTGAAAGTCAACATTGTTTGTTTTTGTTTTGTTTTTTTTTGTTCCTCTACTTTTTCTACAGCTCTGGACGACATACCCTTTCTGATTTCTGAGAAGTTTCACTACAAGCCAAAAGAGGTAATTTAAAAAATAAAAAAAAAATAAAAAAACTTGATGGAGGTGTTTTTGAGAATTCAAGCTCCAGGATATCAAATATGACTTGTGACACAATAATGCTTGCTGTTTTGTTTTTGATTTTTTTAATTCCTTCTATATGTAATGAATTGTATTATTCGGGCCTCCTTCTTTTTCCAAGAGATTCAAGAGTCGGCTGTTTAGGTCATGAACCACAATTAATGCACCTTTCCTTTCCTTGCCTTCCCTCACTTTTTCTCCAGTACAGACTGAGTGATGAATGCGTGCAGTCAGGCAGAGCTGGCTCAATGCAGTCCATTTGGCTGGCTGGTGGCGGTTGTCACTATAGCCCCGTTCATATTGACACAGAGAGGGAGAGGATTAAAGATTTTAAGCATGCTTACTTAGCCATGAGCCTAACCGCCATGTTTCTTGTGTGTTTTTTTTTTTTTTTCTCTTCTCCCTCCTCTCCCTGCTTTTGATTTCAGATGCAGCAAGTCAATTTAATGGGCATTACGATCAAATCCCTGGCAGAGATCGAGGAGGAAGTGAGTAGAGGCTGCAACGCTCGGCTGCCACTGACGCCGCTGGCCCAGAATGCAAAGCAAACGGTCTTGGGGTTGTAATTAAGTGTCTCAGACAGCGAGGCCCTGTTGGCTCCACTAAGCCCCAATTGAATAAAAGCATGGCCAGGCTAGGCAGCCATTCTCTCTTAAAAGCTTCGTCTCCTGTTCCAAAACACTTGACTTTTATTCCCCAATTCTTCTTTCGGAACAGCTCAATCTAGCATCTCTCAGTGAGCTGTAGACTGAGTCTACTTTTTATTTTTTTTAAATTCAGAATGATAACCAGAATCTGTGTGTTTAACTTTTTAAGGTTCCAATCAGCTTCATCTTAGTTACTTTGCTGCTGCAGTAAGAAAGTTAGAGATCACGCAGAGCAAATAAAAGCAGTACAAATTCCTCTTCATTTCTGATGAAACACTGTAGCCTGCAGGCATTCGTAGGAAGAAAATCATCTGTGTGCCGCTCCTCCTTTAAAGCCCGTGTGTTTGCAAGAGCAAGAGAAATAAAGAGACTCAGTGTGTGTGTGTGTGTGTGTGTGTGTGTATGTGTGTGCGCTTTAAAGAGAGTGACAACCCCCCTTCTCTCTCATTAGCACGGTATCTTGGTATCAGAACTGCCAGTAAGTGACAGACCACTGTAAAAGAACAGGTGCTGTTGGGTTTGAGATGTGTTACAGAGCAAACACTCCCTCATCAAACTGGGTGTCTGTTCTGCACTCTGCCTCTGTCTTCTGTCACATACTATCCAAATCACACAGAGTCGCCATCTTGTCATATGGTCATCTGAATGAAGCTCATTGTCAGCACAGGTATTAATGGTATCTGTGCGCATATGTGTGTATGTGTGTGTCCAGGGAGGAGACAGGCTGGCTGCTCATCCTGTAGACTCCTGTCTTCTCTCCTTATTTCCCTCCTCTCCTCTCCTCTTCTCTCCTTTCCCTTTCCTCCTTCCTTTCTTTTCAGAGAGTGTGATTAGCAGAAGGACACATGGTGAGCTGAGCTGGGGAAGGGAAGGGCATGAGAAATCATTAATTACAGCCGCGCTGGAGCTGATGAAGTAAATGTGAGATAGTGTAACACACAGGATTTAGTGAAGTGGACGACAGCACAAGATTAATGGTGGGGCCAGGCTGATGAGAATGAAGTCACAGCTTAGCTTGATAATTAGTTTCCAAGTGGAAACATCCCTCACCATTGTGTTATTTTTACTTCTCTCCTCTTGTTATTATCCCCCGACGATATCTGCGAAATGAGAGGGGAAATATTGTCAATGATATTCTTACAAACATGTTTTATCTTTTATTTGTCTACTTTCAATAGGTTTATCGATTAATATTAATATTATCCCATAATCCTATTGTTTTCTGTCAGTTCTTTTGCTATTTCTGTGTGTGACTTAAACATAAAAAGTTACAACACTGAGGATCAGCAACTCTATTTAATGAGTACCTCTACCTTAATTTTTAGGGTTCATTGAGTACATTTCTCCTTGTGTTGTCCAGAAGAGGTCACTATCCATACTCAACAGTGGGGACTCTTTTTCCTCCTTTGAACCTATATACACTTTTTGCACAGGATCTAATTGCTTTATTTCCAAACTCATTAAAATATAGATTCATAAAAGAGATGTACTTTCTAGAATTCTACATATGCACATGTAATTGAGGAAAACTGTTGTAATCACAGCTCCAGTTGTAGATAAGACCATTTCCTAACAGGCATCACTTAAGCCATGTCTCGGATGATGTTGGTTCCAGCAATTAGGCATTCTTTTCATTTCCCAAATGACTCGCAAAACTTGCGGATATTATAATTGCTTTTAGCCACGCATATCTAATTTGTGTCTTTTTAAGTGTTAATTAGTAAGCGATTTAAAGTGACATCTTTATGTAGTTTGCTCTGCTGAAAAATGTTGTTGGCGGCTGGCTAATGATTTTCAGAGGAAGCATGCTAGGGTGGAAAAAAGTGTGTATGCACACATGACAAGATTTTCATTAGCACCTATGTATGATGGGTTTTCAGTTTTCAGTGTTTGTAGGGAGTTATCTTTGTGCATGTCTTTCTGTACGCATATGTGTTTTCACGTGAATGTATGGAGGGACAGTGGTGTACAGGGGTATGTGAAAGGTGTGAGAGGGAGAGCTCCAAATAGAGGTGGAATTAATGAAGACAACATGTCACATATTTTTGGCAGTAGAGCAGGGACAGGAAATGAAGCTCGGCTCGTCTGGGTGACTGCCGCCCATGTTCTAGTGTGTCACTGTCCTGTCAGCCTGTGTGTAAAACTGGCAGACATTGATACATGCTCTCCCTGATAACACCCCATTCCCCCATCCATCATCCACACATACACATGCACACGTACACACAGGATTATTTATTTACCATGCCAGATGTTGAGACTGGATTTTTGTGTGGTGGGGGGCTGAATTTCTTCACAACTAACAGGCTTGTGATAAGTGACAGGTTTGGGGTAACTTGCAGCTTCCCTCAAGTAGATGAAAATCAGGCTAGGTGGTATTTTGATAGAGAGAACCCGGTTTCAACCATTGTGTCTCATTGACTTCTGTTGGAGATTTGGAAACTTATTTCAGTGATCATATAGCATCACCTAGTGCTGTGTTGTAGTAATACAACTGTGGAACTTGGACCTCGCTCATGTCTTCACAGTGAGTGTTAAGACACGAATGAAATGAAAATACATTTATATCATCCTTTTATGACATCTTTATTATTATTATTATTATTGTACTTTGTTGTTTTTGTTTGTATAGTTTGTTTTAGTATGTTTTCTATTTACTCAGTTTGAAACTAATAATGATGATCTTTTTTTAATAATTTTGTTAAATGAATAGGCTTTAGAAATACTACACATTGCATGCATTAAAGTAGCCACCAGAAATACTGTTACCCTTTTTTTTTACTTCACTTTTCTGTTTTCTTTCATCGCTCACTTCATTCCAAAACAAGTAACAGCTTTTTCAAAAGAAAATCTGCCTGATAGTTAAAAGGTTAACTTTTTAAAATGTATTTAATATTGTTAATATTAGTTAATAGACGATAGAAAAAGTTCAAAAGCTCCTCCTGTTTATAAAGTAGTTATGTCCATGCTGTACCACAAGAGGGCAGTATGTATTTATAATCTGTTAGTACATCTCACCGACCTCTTAGACTTCTAGGCCTGTGGTTTAGTAACATTAGTATTGGTATTCCTCTTTAATATTTGTTTACGATCTTAGAGGTTTTTTTTTAACGATTCACGCAAAAACTGTACAGTTGGAAGAATTTTTATGACTCCCACCCCCACAAAAAGTCTGTCAATCATCATGTTTTCTGTCCTGTTTTGAAAGTATGCAGTTTTATTCACCGTTTTGCTTCTTCTTCATTTTCTTCTCACGCAGTTCAACTACAACTTCCGCACCGAGCTCAACATCGCTCCATAATTTGCAGCCCTGCTTTTACAAACAAATCTACAAAGGACTGGAACACAACTAATGGAGCTTAAAATAATTCAGAAAATATTGAACTGAAATAAGCAACATATTTACCATAGACACTCATGTATTGTGTATTCATCACAGTCACAGGGAGTATTCTATGTTCTTTTATAAAACATGATGCAATTATTCCAAATAAATCTTTATCAATTATTTATATTGTATTGTGACTTTTCTTGTCAGGCTCATTAATTCATTATATTTACTCTTGAAGAATTGTAATGCTAAATATATAACAAGATATGAACTGATAAAAGTCTGTTAGCTGTGACTCACATTTTGCTCATCAGAATGACACGACCATGTTGACAGTGAGCGGCAGACGGAGACAACTGGGAACAGTGGCATCGTCATCGCCCACAACAGGCCTCTCTGATGTTCATTTTCCAGCACAATCACCTTTCCATCACAAAGTTCATCATGAGCAGCATGCAGCAAGAATGAGCAGAGCTTTGAGACACCGCAGCCTTTTACCCAAGACACCCACCCACGTCAGCAGTGACACTTCAACTGAGTCAGGTCTTAAAAACTTAAAACCTCCACATTCTGAATGACTGCATATGTTAATGCCAACTACGCACATACAGTCACTTATTATTCTCAGAAAAGTTTCCTATAGCAGCACATGAATTGTTTTACTTACATATGTATTTAAAAAAAAACAAAAAAACATAATCCCTAAACATCTAAAACACAAATTGTCCAAATGTGTTATTTCTTTTTACAAAACTAAACATGCTACCACGTCACTGCGATGTTTCACTTGGATTCCAAAACATCACAATCTTTACACTTCTGCTCAGATGTGTCATTTACAACTAATTAAATTGTCAGAATGCATTTGCACATTTTTGCAGGTGTAATTAGTATTAGAAACTCATTACTGGATTAATGTCCTTGTTGTTAATTAGTCTCTCTTCCTGCTAAGTTTGTGAACTTCTGATTTCTGCTAACAGTGCAGATTTTATCAACCAAAATTCCTAATGGCTTTTGGTATTCACAGGTGTTTAATGAAGCATACAGCAGATGACACCCCCCCTCTATGTGTGTTTGCGGTAACTCCTCTGTTCTGCTGCTGGAATCAGAGCGACGGTCTGAAGAATCCTCTGCAGAGGGAACAGCTTTCACGCTCTTCATGAAGGTGACACTCATGTCAGTGATGCCCTAGAGCACAATGACAGGCTCCGACAGCACTCTTCCCTGCTGTGCATAAACTACATATACTGTACGCCATATGTACTGTATCCATACCGCCACCTGAGACTGTCCAAGCCAACGATGACAAAGTCAAAACTCATTTAAAGACTTAACTTTATCTGAGAAATGTATAATGTTGCTAATGTTTTGCAGCATTTCCATTTTTACTCTTCAGTTTTGATGTTTTAATTACAAGTGGACCACAGGCAGAATTGGATGCTTGTCAAATGTTTAGGGTCTTTAGTGAACCTGATCACCTTTTGTATCTGAAGTGTCGATGGTGGGATAAGCAGTGTAGCCAAACTCTCCAGATGGGCACAGACCACTTTTGCTGTCAGAACCACAACTTCACTGTGAACCCTGCCCAGCGTCACCCATCAAAAAGCTTTCTCACATGGTTTCACTTTTCTACTCCACTTTATGATATGGAGTATAATGATGATTTTCAAACACCACATTCTAAAATTAAAATGGAAACAACCTTTTCTCAGTATGTGCAAGCTGTATAAGCAGTTTAAGTGTTGAAGGACAAGTTAGGAGCAGTTGCGTGTGTTTAAACATTTCACATATGGCGGACGTGTTTTAAGGCATCTTTTAAACTCCCTTGCTATCTCCGCAAACCTTCCAGGCCCACTTACTGCTCCTCGCAGCTATGTTGCTCAGAGGATTTGGCTCGCTGAAGTTGAACTAAACTGCAGAGCAGCACATCAAAGCCCCACCCTCTGAGAGTCCACCAGATGTCCCATGGTCATTTTTAAACTCACACCCTGGTGCATGACATGGAGCGGTGTGGAAGCATGTAGACAGAGGTGGATGGACTGCTTGGAAATTGGAAAAGGAAGCCTGTATTTATGAGGTGGTTTGAGGTGCTGTGTTAAGACGGGCTTAGCCTGCCACTCTCCCTCTGACAGCCCTGTTTCCCCTGAGCTGGGGTGACCAGAGATGGAGGGAGGTGAGGCCTGTCAAAGCAGGTCCAAACCAGAACTGAACCCACCATGAACAGACCCCCAGACAGGTGATCGGCAAATCACATGGACAGAGGTGTTATTAAGGAACATTTAAATAGACTTAATTGTCACTAGACTGGTCGGTTGTTAGTAAACAGGAACAGGAAAGATGGACAGATTGGCCACTAACATGATGCCTGTTACTTGTAACTTATATTAAAGTAAAAAAAAAAAAAGAAACATTTAGGAAAATTAACAAATAAAACTAATAAAATGTTAAAGACATAACCACACAGATTGGAAGCCACCACCCTCCTGTTGACGTAAATGTCCTAAAGTGTCTTAAAGGAAGAAGTTGAACGTGTGGTCTTCCTCTGTAAAGCCACCTTAACAAGCCCCCAGGCTGCACTCTGAGAGAAACAGCACATCAAATCTATCTTTCCGTACCTCAGCTAGAGGTAAGATGAGTGATCTCCCAGAGCAGGGATCCCCTCCACCCCCACCCACAGCTCTCCTCCCCTCACTCTGCCACGGCGGCCAGCGCATGTGAGTTAAATTATTGTAATTGAGCAGGGATGGAGTCGGGTGTGAGGTGATCTCTCTCTTCATCCCCTCCCTCTTGCTCTCTCAGATATTTTGGCGTATGTTGTGAAATGACCAGCAAGCATCTTTTCCTTCCACCCCCCACCCCCCCCCCCACCCGTAACACTGCCCCTTACACAGAAATCAATTAACTTCTTTCATGTCAGATCAAAGGCCCAATGCACCGTCCAGATCTCTCCACAACCTGTGGGACAATTAACTCTCCCTTTGGACACGGACCAGGCTGAGCAGATGAAGGTAAACTGCTGCCACTGTTCACAGACGTGTGAACTAGTCATAAACAAACATGACCTGATTGGATGGAATGTCAGCTCGCCTAAATGTACAACTACAGCGCTAAAGTTTCAATCTAATAGTTAGATAGATGAAAGATATCTGTTACACAAATGTAGTTGTTCACTATCTTAACCCTTTAACCCCTGATGCGTCAGCGATGACACGTTCTGAAAGGATGGTTTAGTTTCAACAATAAAATACTTTTTTTTTTTTTTTTTTTTACTGTGATTTTACTGACTTTAGTTCATGGATCTGATATATGAAGATAAACAGGTGTCAACAAGCAACTGATTTAGAAAAAAGAAAAAGGTAAAACTAAAACTATTGGACCCAAATTATAATATTATTTATTTATTTGTTTGTTTGTTTATTTATTTCTATTGCATTTTAGTTTATTTTAACTAAGTTGTATTATTATTTTGTAAATATTTATTAGATATTGTTAATTGTGTTCCTTATTTTGTTTCATATTTCTACATTTAATATTGTATTTTATTATTTTTCTTCACTTTTGTGCCATTCGTGTCTTATTTTGCACATGATACGTATTATTTTGTTGGTTTATTATACATTTTTGGCTGTTATTGTCTATTTTGTTGCTTATTTTATTCATTTTTGACTGGAAGTGTTAAACTCTCAGGAGTTAAAGGGTTAACCTCCTGAGACCCACAGTCCTCTTTCAGGGACAATACTTTCACAGCTTTATTGAAGAAATAAATGTTTGCCACTGCAAAGGACATTCCATACAAATTTTAAAAATGCATCTGAAAAAACTGTTGCATTATACTGTTTCCAAAAAAAAGGCAATTCTTTAATGTAAAAAAACGGTCAAAACTCAAGAGATTAAAGGTCCAGTGTGTGATACTTAATGATGTGTAATTATAGAAATAATATAATCATAGTAGGGCCTGGCATTTTAATAAACTTTTATAGTTGAATAATGAAATAATAATTTAATTATTATGATCTGGATGTTAACATATGCACTCTACTCAAACCTAAATAAACCAAGGTTTAGTGAAGCACTAGTGTACTTTTTGATGTCAAAAAAGTTAGTTTTTTTGTTGGGAGGGAGCATTTTACTGAATATACAATTGTGGAAAAATATATTAAAGCAACAAAAGTCATCTAAACCAATGGTTAAGCAGTCAAGTTCTAACTCCTGTGTGTATCATTTGACTAAAACACACAGAAAAGAAAACAGAATGCCTAAAAGCACTGTTTGTATCAGTACAATAGTCATTCATGTAAGAACTGAAGGGGTTTTGGTTATTATCATGAAAACATGGAAAATTGATAGACATCACCTCTGAAATTAAACTCTTATGACCTATTTTTGTTGAAATCATTATATTGATCCAAACAAATGTACCTTTATTATCATCATCATCAACTTTATTGCAGACTCAAGGTCCAGATACAAAAAAGACAGATATATGCACCCACATACTAAAAAACAAAGAGGATAGGGATAAATAATAAAAACATTAAAAATAATAAATACAACATTAAAACACACTCATAAAAGACACTTGTACCAGTGTCTCCACATAAACGACTGGTATCGCACAGCACTAAGAGCAGGGTTAATTAGCAGCAAAATAATTTGGTTGTAAGAGCTATCCAATCTGCAGATAAATGTATACATTAAATATATCTGGTGAATTTATCTGGTACAACCTTTAGTTGTACCAGGCACTAAAATGAATAAGAAATTGAAACAAAGAAGTGTGGTCTAATTTTTTTTTTTCCATGACTGAATAAAATATTCAGCAATGTCATAAACATAAGCTCTACATTTCTTCTAAGTTAAAAAAAAAACCTCTCACTCCAAGCCTAAATAAAAGTAAATTGTTTTTAAAAAAAAAAAAGATGTCAACAATGCTTTCTGTTTAAGCAAATAGACAAATACATTTTTCATGCACATTCATAATTCCTAGTTATTTTTATTATCATATAATCACATGAAAATAATGACAAGAATTGTGTTTGTTTCCTTAGAACATGCCATTTGTATCTATAACCAACTGAAAATGAATTTTGACTGAACTGGCTTCAAATTCCTGGTAAGGCTTTTTTCAATTTTATAAAAAATATATATATATATATATATATATATATATATATATATATATATATATATATATATATATATATATATATATACTGATCACCCCCCTCCCATTGCCAAACCATTCAGTTTGACAAACAGTTCACATCATCAGAAGAAAACTTCTACTTTCAGAAGGAGTTTTTCAAGATGCTTTCCTAGAAAAAATTGTCATGCTGCTGTGTTTGAAGAGAAACACTTGAATAAAATAATGACAGTGTCTCGGGGCGTAGCATTTAAGATAACTCTTCAGTCACTAAATAATTTACAGTCTCCTCATCACCTTGTAATTCCTGCATTTATTGCACTTTTAAACAACGATTTCTTACTCTTATTATTATTAAACCGCAGACAAACCACAAATTATGACCTATATGATGCTTCTTGTTGTCACTTGCTGTGACTGTTGCCAAGGTAACGTATGTCCTCAAACACTGCTCAGTTTGTAGCTACTACCTTTTTAAGCTTAATACAAAGCAGACATGTTTTTTTTTTTTTTTCTTAAACTATCTCTCATATATTAGACTAATTTAAAAGAAGGACTGACACTAAGGACCAACATCTTAATGCACCCAGACCCTGATTTACCAATTACTTGTACAACAGGGGGTTTAACTCATCAACAGAGGAAATTATGAAAAAAAAAAAAAAAAAGAAACGTGCAACTGAGGGAAAATTGGCTTTTACTTGGGCTGGCATTGCAGTGGCACTAAAAAAAAAAAAAAAAGGAGAGGGACATCAAACTGGTCAGACTTGGGGAGAGTGGGAGGAGAGCTTTCGTCCACAGACAGGTGCACTGACCCTGTCCACCCCTGAAGGTGCCACTTGCATTTTATTGGACATTTATGGCTGGCCAGCATTTTTTAACAGCCACCTGGATGCAATAAAGGGCTAGCTCCTGAGCTCTGGCTGCCCAGAGGATTTCCCAGCAGCTCCCACGGGACCTTTGGCTAGTTAAGATGTTTATTAAGCTGAAAGTGGTCCAGTGGGAAAACACAGCACTTCTGAGAGATTCGGGCCAGCAGTTTTCTTGTTAGTTGGAGCGCTCCCCGGAGGATTGGGTTTCTTTTCCTTTCAAACCTCATTGGGAGGACGGGGTCAGTTCATGGGGCATGAGGTTGACCAACTGGTAACTAGGCACATGAATGTAGAGAGGGAAATATCTGGAGACTAGCAAAGTCAGTTTGGAGCAAATCCCATAAAGTGGGCATGTTAGTTGAACATACAGCTCCATTGTACCGTCACTTTTTAACTTCTTAGGAAGTATTAACAGCGCAAAATGTGGGTTTCAAACCTTTATATCTGAGACATTTTTTTTTTGTGTGTGTCATTAAGCTATCCTAATTTACCCGGAAGTTAATTTAGTAATGAAATGATTTTATAAAAAGGTAGAAGTACAAATAAGTACTGTTCTAGTTTTTTCGGGACACATGGGAATCTGACAGAAATCTGTTGATGTTAGTTTTGCGTGGTGTGTGACAGAGTTTGACCTCACTAAGCTTTTCTGGACCTTTTAGTTCAAAGCTATGGCCTCAGGCGCCGTCCCCTTCAAACCTCACTTAGCATGCTAGCCCTTGTTTTACTTTTGGAAAGTTTACAGCCACATTCTGCCCAAAAGAGTGGATTTTAGAACAAAAAAATGCATTGAGGATTAGCATGGTTAAAATTACATCTTTGCTGCACAATTGTTATGAATATGACTTTTTTTTTGTTTGTTTTTGTTTTTTTTGTTCTAGTTTAATTTAGTTCTTTCTCCGAGCCAAACGACCAAGCCTGTGGTGAGAACTGAGCAGCACATGCGGCCAGTGATGGGTTTTTTAGTGCTCTCTGCCTAATGTTCAGGACAGATTAGAAATGTTCGCCTGTGACAGATGCTGTCTAGATCTTCACTACCAGATCCACCCAGCTGCAAAACATCTGGTGGATTTCTACCTTTTCTCTGAAGTGCAGCCTATTAATGACACACTCACAATCATACATGTGCGGCACACACACAAACACACTTACACTTAGTACACACAAATCACTCTCAGCTTGTTGAAATGAGACAGAGGAAAAAGAACCACACTTGTACAGTATTTATTTATGGCCACGCTAAAATAAGAGATGCCTGATTGTAATGATAATTTAATGCCTCTGGAGCCAGATTTTATGTATATTTTGTCTCTATTGCAATCAAACACTTATGATTTTTCATTTCTTGCCCCAATCATTTATCATAATGTACTTATTTTAATGGCTGTTATGAACTTTAACGCCTACATCAAAGACTAATTACCCAATAATATCTATTATAATAGAGCCATTTAGTTCCAACTCATTTTTCGAGCCAATATTATGTAAATGTATTTAGAATTTCTTTCACTACTTAAGCTACAAAGTCGACGGTTTGTTCAATAGACACACAATTTATGCTTTCCACATGAGGGGTGGGTAGAGAAGTTCTACATTTGTTGTTAATGGCACACATCCTAAAATCATGCTCCCGGCCTCCTGTAGCCTCACTTTTTCTTTCTTTCTTTTTTTTTTTTTTTTTTTTGCCAGAGGAAACATTATTTTTGTCGAGACAAATCCACTGAATAACATGATCGTCTGATGAAAGGGGCTGCAAATCTTGCCTGAACTGAGGCTCTTTTCCTAATGATGAAAATGTCCACGTATGGAAAACAAACGCCCATTTCCCACCGTGAAGTGATGAAATGCTGCTTTTTGTGCACATGAGCCAATGTTGATGGTGTCTGATTGTTGCCCCCCCCCCCCCCCCTCACCTTTTCTCACAGGGCAAATCGTTGTTTTGTTTCTGTGTCAGTCCCCCACTTAACACCTCCATGCTGGATATTCAATGGTCCTTGTTAGAGAAATATTTCAGATTCCAAAGGTGCTGATCAATAGTGTTCTCTGAATGGCCAGGAGTTCGGGGAAGTCACAAGCGGATGTAGATGTGAGCCTCACGGGGACATTTTGGAAACCACGGTTTAATTTATTTTGAAACAATCCAGCAATAAATTGTTCCTTGTGTGTCTGAACATTTTCAACTCACATGCAGACTTGTTTGGTCATTGCCTGTTTGTGAAGTAAAACAGAAGGGAAGGGGAGATCCCCACATCACAGACCAAAAAAGCTTTTGTTATTACTGGGCTTCATAGTGTTTCATCCATTGCCATCTGTGATCCAACTTTGAAGCATTTTTTTCCTAATGTTTTGAAGGTAATCCTTTGGAAGAGCAAAATACTTCTCGAACTCTCACAAAATATTTAATATTTCTTTTTATTGTTGTATGATACAGCGCAGAAAAGGCCTCAGCCAATTTACATCTAATATTTTATGATTATGCAACAAAGAACTATAACAAAATACTTACATAAATTATATGATTTATCGTAATCGAAAAAGCATGTATATTTTTCTGCCACAATTAAAGTGTCTAAAATTTGAACCATGTAAGCAAACTTGACCACTTTAACAAAATAATAGAATAAAAGTATTAAATTATTTTATGCTTTAAATATATCCTAATTATGTTTATATTTTATTTAGAATCTTATGTTTCTAATGTATTAGCCTTATTCATTCCTCAAATTTAGGTGAATTTTGCACAATTTAATTGTATATGTAAATGTACTTTTGTCACATGTTAATTGTCTGACTGTAGATTTAACAAGTAACATTTTACAACCGAGAAATAAAAGTATTAAATGTATACACTTCAAATATTTAATATATTTTGCAGCAAACACCCATTAATTTGTTGTTCCGTTTACTCATCAATGAACTGTATTAGTTCAACTTTTTTTCTGTGCATATTTATTCACCTCCAACTTTAATCACATATTTTATTTTTTGGCTTATTCAATGCTTTTTCTTATCTTTCATCATAAAGATGACTTGGACAACAAAGACTAACTTGTAACTTTTTGACTAAAATCTGAAACAACTTTGTGATGTACATTGTGTACAGTAGTTTTAAAAAACAATATATATATATATATATATATATATCCCTATATATATATATATATATATCCATATATATATATATATATATATCCATATATATTCAAACTAATGCAAACCAGGCTCACTGTTTTTTAAGCAAAAATGTGAAATAAATAGTCAGCAAAACACAGACTATAAAACTATAAAAATCGTAAACTTAGTTTGCCTTTAAATGTATACATTTTTCTTACAATTGTCTGTATATCCTTATAAAGATGAACATGTAATTTAGTTTATGTTTGTCCCACATAATTAGAAGCACAATTTGGGGGGGGGGGTACATAATTAAATACTTTCCTTTAAAAAATAAATAAATATATATATACGTTTTGTTTCTCAAAATATGCAGCACATTTACTTTGCTACCAAGATGACTTTGCAGTGTTTTATTTTGTATTATTCTCTAAGTTACTGCGTTTTTAGGGACTGTTCAATTTGTGCTGTGGTGAAGCAGAGTAGAGTTGTACTGCCTGGTTTTGTCCAGCAGGGGGTGGTGTTGTAATTCAGATAATAGACGGATCTCCTCGTCACTTCGTTGGGGTTCAGGATCTGTGTAAATAAATCTGACTCCCTCCTGGATCACTGTCATCAGATGAGCTCGTCCTTGACAAAAAAAAAAAGCCTCTCCACACGTATCCTTACGTAGTATTTTAATATAACACAGTTTATAGCATTTTATCACATGGAAGACAAAAATAGCTATTAAAAACTTGAAGTTTAACCAAGCATGAGCTTGACTATAAAAGTTTTTTTAATTGTTGCTTTCTTTTATTATGATGGTATATATTTTGAATGTCACCAGGGATCTATGTTTCAATAGATTTAATAAACTCGACTTTGAGTACAATATTATATCTAGCCTTATCCTTTTCAGAGTTTGTTAAATAAGTACAAATAAGTCCATCTCATTTATAACATTTGAATTATTAGCTCCATAAAAGGCACAGTTATTCTTCAAATACTCACTTGTTAAATCTTTAAATCATTTTACCAACTTGTTTTTGACTTCTCTTTTAATACATTAAACCAATTATATGCAAATTACGCTAACATTTTTTCCCATTCATATTAATAGAGATTACACAAGTGTTGCAATATTATCCATTTTTAAAATTAGATTTTGGAATAAATACGTTTAGAATAAAGCTAAATATAATATTTTATTTCATGTTGCATAAACAGATCTAAACGTTTTGGTTTTTTTAGACTCACAGACTTGTATGTCAGCTAGCTGTCACACAGGCCCTGTCAGACCATCTGTCAAGAACTCAATAAATTTGTCAGTGGAAAAAAAAACTGAATCCAATAAATCATAACATAAACAAATCTAGCCATGGGTTGACAGTGCTGTATTGTACTTTGGCTTAATCCCCTGGGAGTTGGGATTATCCTGCAGTATCATTTTTTTGGCTGTCTCAGTAAGATAAGAAGGGCCATGTGGTTCAGGTGAATAAAAGCACAAATATGTCACTGCAAAGCATGATGGGGATTGGACGGTTTAGAAATTACCGTGTGTCTGGATTTAAACAAATCGAATCAAGTTTTAGTTTTTCAGTAAGTATGAGAAATTCTGAATTTAAAACGCATATGTTGAATTTTACATTATTATTATTATTATTATTATTATTATTATTATTATTATTAATAAATTGAAGTTGATATTAAACCAATTTTCCTAAATATTGCAGGTTGTTCTGGGGCCTCAGGCCTCTACATGTGGCCCCTCTTTATTTAAGTAAATCTCCAGTAATCATTACTCCAAGTATGGATGCAACTTTATATATATATATATATATATATATATATATATATATATATATATATATATATATATATATATATATATATATATAAATAATACTGCAGAAATTATTAAGACTCAGCCAAGAGAGATTCAATTATAGTTGATTCGTTGCAAAATGCCGACTAGCAAACCTTCAATAAACTCCTGATCGGTCAGCGGTTCCGTTGGAGAAAATGTTCTGCCCTTGAAACCTGTGAAACCTGTGAAAGCCCGCGTGCAGCCGCTGTGCGCACGAGCGTCCGTTACGCGTCGCATCCGGGCAGAAAAGTAATAATAACAAACGCCGAACAATTTTCGAATCAAAACGCGCAGACTACAAAGTGTCACTGTTGTTTCACGGATGTACAAGAGCAACTAGCACCGTAAATAAATCAAGTGAGGCTCTATTTTTTTTTTCCTTCTTCCATTCTAGTTTTTTTTTTTTTTTTTAAAGCATCATGGAGAGTTAGAAACACTCATTAAAAGATCAAAGTGAGTTAACTATCAGAGTCCCCCAGCCCTGCAATTTAGGGAGCTATTATGTCTTTAGTTTGCAGAGTTTTCCCTTTGAGGATTTGAAGTGTTCTCCCCTTTTTTCACTAAAGTATTTTATTTTAAAATGCTTATCATATTAGACACAGGCCTGTCATTGAAAAAGACTCATATTTCATCTGAAGGAAATTATTAAACAGTTGGAAAAAAAAAACAACAACAACATTATGACATAGATGCAGCTCTTATTACTGGCCACGTTTAATTTAATCTATCTTAACGTTATTCTTTAGTGTGATTTTGGACTCCATTGACGATCGCCTCCGGGTTGACACAGGCCTGACACCTCAGTCACAGTGGGACATGTGTGAGTTATTGTTCTGGTAGGAAAAGGAATGGATCCTGTGCGGATTATAAACGGCTTGATGCAAATGTAATTAAAGCACAATAATTGTCATGATGTTTATAACTATATTTTACTTTTCGTTTGTCAATTTATGGAAGATATTTATATTTATTTGTATTCACCAAACTATATTTCATTTGTGGATGTTTTTTTTTTCAGACTAAAGATTGACTGATTTCATTCATCGTATTAAACCATAATTTGCCCTCCGTCTTCGTTTTCTTTACACTTCTCCAAAAAAAAAAAAAAAAAAAACTTGCAGCCTGGTTTAATAACTTGTCAGAATCACTAAGTTTGCTCTGACAACAGACTCCACTGTGGGTAAATGGTCACAATTTTTAACTCCACAGGCCAAACCCCCTGCTCTAACATTTAAACTTCAGAATAATTATCGACGTTTTTCAACATCATATAATCTTCTGCCTTCATTTTGGTGTAAAACTTAAGTGTAATAATTAAAATGTGTGACGTTTACCCCAAATAAATGCGCATTGTTTTAACCATGCATTGTAATGCTCTCTTACCTTTTCGCTGGATGCAACAGTTCTGGTTACTTTAAAATGAATTACTTAACTTTAGGGACCATTGCTTTTTGTTCTTACACACCTGCTGCAGTCCCCCCCCCCCCCCCCCCCCCCCCCTGCCATATAGAAAGCGAGGGAGGGCTTGTCGTGTAGAAGCTCATTAAAACACTGCAGGCTAAAAGTTGGCGGATTGATTTATTGAATGAATGTTTGATGTCCTCATTCACACAAGTGACCAGACTCATAACTGATGAATGAATGGACGAGCATTGGATTTATATATGTTTTGTTTTTTGTTTGTTTTTAAGGATGTATTGATTATATGGTATTGATAGTGTTCTGCTCATAATGCTGCTTATAGTGGGAAGATAATCCAATATAGTTCGAGGCGGAGGTAATTGACCTCATGCTGATAGAAGTGTTAGAAATGGAGGAAAAGCTGAGCTGGGGGTGGATGACTTCATGATTGGCAGCTATGGACGTTTTACACCAATAGGATGTGTCTTCTACTAAAGCTTTAACAGACAATGACTTTTACATGTCTTTATTGCAGGTCAGGTATATATTATATTAAAATTAAAAAAAAACAAAACAGGACTACAGGTGAAAGTAAGGAATATCCATGTTTGTCTGCTTTTGTTTCTGCTGTCTCTATTACCAGCTGTTCTGTTTTTGGACAGCAGAGGGCAACGCCAACAATCCAGTCTCTGTTTCCTAAACTGGGCTACAGGTCATCGCCTTGATACCTCAGAAAAGACAACACAAATAACCCTCTGCTGTAGGCCCTATACGACTGAGGCTAAAGGATGTAAATACAGATTTTATAGATATATTTATATATGTTTATATTTGCTTCTAATTCTGTAAATACGATAATTTGAGCTAAATAATGATGGTTATTATTATTTTATTTTTTGAGCAATTTTAGCTTTAACTCTTTCATTTTACTACATTATAGTAATAATAATTATTATTATTGTTATTATTATTATTATTATTATTAATAATAACAATAGTAGCAATAATAATAATAATGATTAGGATTATGATGATTGATTATTATTGTTATTATTATTATTATATTGAGAGTTGGGACTGTCTGATATTCACTCTTTGTCTTCATCATTTTTATGGAGCATCGAGTAGGTTTTATTGTAAAATATTAAACGGTCAGTTGTCCAATATTACGCACAAAATGCGCGTAAATCATGCGTAAAATAATATCCTTGTGCCTTCCTATTTAACCTTGCTGAGATGTGTTGCATCATGTATCCAGTTTTCCTGTGTCTTCATGTCTGAATATTTTCTTTCTCTTTTTTAAGGGGGGGGGGGTGCGTTGATAACAATCAGCCTCTCACGCAGCGTGACATGGGAAGCGCCACGCAATCCCATTAGCAGCCCTGTAATTTCAGACAGGCCTCAGTGCAATATTTCATCACACCTTTGCAAACATCTCCACTTTAGTGCACAGAGGCTTACTGGCAGAAAAAAAAAAACAGAAAACGGACTGCTCATTGATGGAATATGAGTTACTGAATGATGCTTATTTTAATAATGGGAAATATTTAAATTATATTTCAGGTAATTTTTGGAGGAGAGCTGCAGCTGATGCATTTTAAATTAAGAAACAAATAGATATGCTATACAAATAGAAAGGCAACATGCAGTAGAAATATTTTAAAATAATAATAAATAATAATAATAAGCTACTGCTTTAACAAACACTTCAGTAATACTAAAAAATAAATAAAATGACCATAATTATCAATTGCTGTGTATTACTTTTGTTGTATGGGTTCATAGAACCCACGGTGGCCACCTCAGTAGTGGACAGACTAGTCTTATCTCCAGTCATCGCCAGGTGCATCAGCTGAAAGCAGACAGCAGCCTCCACAGGAAACAATACACAAAAGAGCAAGGAAAAGGCATCTGATGCTCCAAGAAACACACAATGTCTATATACTCAGCCAAATGTTTAAAAAATGACACAGAGAGAGAGATTTACGGTTTTTCTGTGTTGAAATATTTAAAGTATTTTCTATTTTGACAAAAAAGAGGGGGAAATAATACACAGAAATCTGCAGGAGATAACGGAAAGCGCATTAAATTATCGTAAAATGTAAATGTGTTGCATCTTATTATTATTATTATTATTATTATTATTATTATTATTATTATTATTATTATTATTATTATTATTATTATTATTATTATTATTATTGGTGGTGATTGTTATGCTGTTGTTTAATGTAAAGCAAGGCCTCTGCAAAATATCATTTTTCTTCGGTTGACTCCATGTGTTGTTATTGGACTGTGTGGAGCGCACTGGATTCTGCTCCAATCGCATCCCAATGGCAGTGAATGGGGATTGAAAAAAGTGTAGCCATGCATGCAGGAGTGGGAGGATCCAGTGGCTTCATTCTCGATCTCAGACTTTTGCAGCGACAGGGGCACAAACTAACCGTGTGTGTACTTCTAAAGAGTTACTGCCGGGACATCTCCACTCTCACCATCTTTGGATTTGTTTGTCACGTTTTTTTTTCCCCTCTTCATCTTCTTCCATTTGTTTTTTTTTTTTTCTCCACCTCCTCTTTGGCGAAAGTGTTTTTCCTGCAGAAATTCCTTGCTTTCTCCCCGTCGGCTTGAGGACGTGAAGATAAAGCTTCCTCAGTCCCAGTAATAACAGGTGACTGTTCAGAGAGTTTTCCACGTGTATTGTTTCGTTTGTGCGTCTCTGACACTTAAGGGATTTCCATAACCGGCTTAGACTCATTCTAACTTTTAACCTGTAAACACCAGACGCGCCTGTTTTTGTTTTTTTTTTTCTAGACTATTTCTCCTTAAGTTCATTTTCCTTTTCTTTCCTTCTACAAAGCTACAGGCTGTCTCACACACGGAACTCAAAAACAGTTTCAACAGGTTTCAAGTTCGTCGTCGGCTCTTCCTCCAGACTGCTTTTTTTTTGTGCCCCCCCGCATTCAGGATTTTCTTGTCACGTCTGATCGTATTCTTATGGATATTGCAACAGGTCTGGTGTCACTGGAGCGCCTCTCCGCGGGAGAACAACCCGAGACGTGCATCATGCTGGACGGCATAAAAATTGAAGATCATCCCCTACGATCGGGACAAGCCACACTCGGAGTCATGCTCGGTGAGTAGTGTCATTTTTGGATGAATATTGGACTGTAAACCTCAGCAGATCATTCATAAATGTGACCACAGATCCAAAGCCTGCTCTGTTATTCCTGTCTGGATGCCATTACCTTTTGCGTGCATGCCCACTGTTTTGTTTCCTGACACGTTTCTTAACCTCCGGCCGGTAGACAGCATGCAAAACCTCACCAAAGACGCATTAATGTGCGTAAAAACATGGAGAAACTAAACCAACACTGGCAACTTTTACTTTATTTTTTTCTTAATTCTTAAAGAAATGTATTTTTTGAAATACCCAGATATATCAATCCAGGATGTGTAATGCATTCTGCAGGCCTTAGATGATGGGAAATCAGACATTTACGCACATTTTAAAGCTATTTATTTGTTGGAATTCACCTTTTAATGTAGGTTTTTGCAACTTTGGGATATTTTATCAGATCTTAAAAGAGGTCTCAGGCCTAATGTGTTTTGGTTGTGTTGTGTTTTGTGTTTTTTTTTTTTTTTTTTTTAATTCTGATGGGGCCTTTGCTTTTCGTGTGTCTGCCGTTTCCAGGGACTGAATGTCACCATCCATCCGTGTGTGAAGGATGCCAGCGTCCCATCTCCGACCGCTTCTTGATGCGCGTCAATGATTCCTCATGGCACGAAGAGTGTTTGCAGTGCACCGTGTGTCAACAGCCTCTCACCACCAGCTGTTACTTTAGAGAAAGGAAACTTTACTGCAAACACGACTACCAACAGTAAGCAGATCCCATTTTCTTTTTTCTTTCTTTTTTTTTTTTTTTGCATTTCTTTACATGCTTTGGTTTGTTTGTGCAGTGGCTGTCTTTCTAATGGCTGACATGTATAGGCCCCTAATGTCTCAGTTATTTTTATTTTTTTAAGTTATTTGAATGGGGAAAAATCAAGAGACTTTATATTTTAATTTTTTAGCAACTTTATTTGAAGAATGCAATTTAGAAATGTGATAAGCTATAGTTGATACCTGTTATCATTGTACATTTATTCTAATGTGATATTTAAGAGTTGCATCAGATATCACAAACAGGAAGTCAGCTTTAGAAACATGTAGAATCAAATCATGTCCAAGACAAAAACAAAGCAGAACAGCATTTAAATAATCTGTAATATGGAAATATCTACAGTGCGTTCACGGTGCTACAGGACGCTCGCATTACTTTCTGTTTTTGGTCATATATTATATGTCACATACTTGACTTTGTTATTGTCACAGTGGCCCACGATATTTCCACATTTGTCTCACTGGAACAATTTAATTTTTAACAAAAGACGTGATCCCACTCAGGCCCGAGAAAGTGCAGGCGGTGTACTTTCAGTTTTTATTCCGCTCTCTGCTACATGTTCCCTGAACGCATCATAAGGTCGTTTTCACCCATCAATCGTTTTAGACTCAATCGAAACATTAAGACAATAATTTCTACACGTTTCTTAGTAAATCCAGAACCACAAGACAAAAAAAAAAAAAAAATAACAGTTTGTCGACATTTATTTTTAAATAAATTGCATCGATTTTCCCTAAATATGATATTATATATTTATTTGATTCTGTTTAGTTTTTGCAGTAATTAATTGTATTTATTGCATTTTGCGTTATTGTTAAATACATCTGAACGTTTTCCTCTGCAGTACATCACGGTAGATACATAAGGACAATTATTTAAATTACTCGGGCCATTTTGCTACGTGTGAATTATATACATGAACACACCCGGTGTTTAATGATATGAATAACTTTAAGATAAACTGTTGCAGAGTTTGGAAATATTTCAAAACTGTCGTACAATAAATAATAGGTGTTATGTAATTATGTCATTGTATGATTAAATACAGTTGTATAATTTATTTTCACATCTGCCCAAATTGTAGAAACTATATAAAAAAAATAAATGTTTACATTTTATCTTGTCAACATTTGCTTTTTAAAAACATCTGTATATATAATAAAATAATAAGAAGTCTAGAATTTTTTTTTCACAGCAAATATTCATAAAATTAATTTTAAATTGCAAAAAAAAAAAAATTACAAAAAAGGCCTAAAGCTAGAAAGTACTTTAAATTAAATTGCAATTTAGATTTGTTTTCCTGTGC
This sequence comes from Siphamia tubifer, assembly GCA_020466265.1. Lineage (NCBI taxonomy): Eukaryota > Metazoa > Chordata > Actinopteri > Kurtiformes > Apogonidae > Siphamia > Siphamia tubifer. Next base: position 29,533,719 of record CM035791.1, on the reverse strand, counting down.
TAAAAAAATGGAGGTAATGGTACCAATTAGTAAATTAGATTATTAAATTATCACATATAAGCTAAAAGATGGCAGATGCATTGAAGCAAATACTAGGGCAAGGAACAGCAGTAACAGTGTTGAGGGTTACTGTTTGGCCTGTGAGGACCCTGGGGTGCCCTGTGTTTCTCGTTGCATGAGTGCTTTTCATGCTTGTCACTAAATTTTCAGCTTTTTGTGTCTGGGCTTTTTAACAATCCTTCTTCGATTACCAGGACATTATGGCTCTCTGTTAGATACCTTGCAACCAACAAAGAGTTACATCTATTGCCATGCGTGCCATTCATCCAGCTTTGTGACAGGAGTGTAGGCCGCTGTTAACAATGGAAAATTCATAGCAGTAACTATGGGATACCAGAGTCACGGCGTCACGGCTCAGAGGTGGCTGGAAGCTGAGACACTCCGGCAAAGAGCAGGATCTCTTTCTCATGCCTGTTTTACCACAGTTCATTTGTAGCTTGTTTTATTTATGTAGTGTGTGAAAAAAAAAGAAACACTAGACACAGATATGGACGTATTTTGCTTCCAAATAACATTCTTTCCTGACATTTAGATATGATTTTTCAGTGCCATATTTGGTATAAAGCTCCCCTTTTTTTTTTTTTCTTTTCTACGTTTGGTATTGTGAATCCTGTGAGCTTGTTAGTCCGATCATCCCTGCCAAACACAACAACCTGCTGGGCACTGCTCTGCCCCCTTCACACACTTCTTCATCACACGTTCCATCTATTAATTCTTCACCCTCCTTCTCACTTTTTTTTTTTCTCTCCACCCCTCATTCCCTCCCAGGTTAAAAACTAGCTGGAGGGTCCTTCCATCATGTAGACAGAAGTATCTCTCACTCTTCTTTTTTGTTTATTTCATTTGCATTGATGGGATACTTAAAGATGTAATTGGCACCTTTTTGACTTTTATGACACCCATTTAAGATGCATTTGTCAGCCCACAAACTGCTTTGGGCTGTGAGGAGAGCTCCTAGCCTTACAGAGGTCTGCGTGCCTAATTACATTCCTACAGCAACTGATTCATTCCCCGTAATCAGCTCTCACTAGCTATAATAAATCAAGGAATTGGCAAGCAGTCTTTTTTCACACCTTTGGATCAGGTTTAAGTGCAGACAGGGGAAAACAATTGTGTACTGTGTTATTAAAACTCCCACCAACACAGTTTAACACACCTTGCTCCATATAGTGCAGTTATATAGTAACAAGATTGGATTTTATTAGCCTTTATCCCATATATTTTCCTCTTTTGTTTGTTAACCAGCTACCAATGTTAATCGTTCCTGATTTGTCTGGAGATTTGATAAAACGTTGAGTGCAATTAAATAATAAATTGGGTGATTTTTTTTTTTTTTTTTTTTTTTTTTTTTTTAGGAGCCAAAATCATTAAATGCTGATATATTTTTCCCCCCAAAAAAATTGACAAATAAACGTGGTCATATTCTGGAAGAGGAGAAGGACTTTTGTTTAAAATATTTCATGTGTGACTTCACCAAAATGAGGGCAAACAGGCAGAGCTGTCACTTGAACGGGAGCCGTAGCCGTAGAGGAGGAACATGCTTGAACGAGACGGGCGGTATGTAAAAGGTAGAGTGGAATTACACCACCTCGAGAGAGTTTGTTGTGGCCTGGTGTTTGGAGGTCAATTATACATCATTAGAAAGAAGGAGATCCTTTCCCCAGAGGGATCTTTCCTCTGACCAAGCAGATGGTTTGAGAGGAGCCATGTAATAAGGCTATCACTTGACCGAAGTGTTGGACAACACCCCTGTAATGGACTGCCTTGTTAGAAACTGCCATGGGTTCCATCTACAAACATAACATTAACAAACTATATTATACACTATGCGGCCTACTTTTGGGTCCTGCTGATGCATAAAACCTTGCATTCCAGAGTGGATTTTTTTTTCCACGCTCTATAAAGTTTTACTGTCTAGCAAAATGTTATTTTAGAATGTTTTATTTGTAACATATCCAAATACATCAGCATGCCGAATTTTCCAAATTTTGTAATTCATGTGTTGTAAGCAAAATTAAATTCAGGTCAAGGTAGTATGAGTAGTAGAAAAACACAGCAGTGATGAAGCCATAAAAGCAGAGCTCCCAGAACCTGTCTCACCTCCCATACATGCTGGACGATCCCCCAGTGTGCTGAGAGCTGCTTTTTAGAACTGTTTGGAGTGCCCTCCTGTGAAATTGTTGTTTTTTAATTAGCTGTGCTTGGGACGCTGCAGCAGTGTGCTGGATAGATGCTGACGGCTGGGTTTCTGTGTTAGCTAACCAAGTGTGTGTTTTACTCACTATAGGACACTCCCGTGTGGCCTGGCACTTTGTGGACACTCATACATGCACAGAAAAAAGGAAACAAACGAATGTGCTTTGCATTGTCAACCCAGCCAGGTACCTTTATATCCGTTTAATTAAAGACTGTCCTTACTATTTCACCGGGGGGAAAAAAAACCCAACCACCCGTGTAACTCTCATAGGCTGAACTGTGGGTCTATGTTCTAACTACTAGCTACTGTGTTTTTCTGTAAATTCTCCCTAAAAAGGATACAAATGTGTTTTCACCAACTGCTCTTCTGGATAAATAAAAGCGGACCTCTATAGAGAGACAAATCTAATGTTAGAAACAGTAAGCTGGATAATATTGCTTCAGCTTGCTGGGATTTTTAGTGCTGGGCCAGGAGCTAGCTGAAGCTGGCCCCGTTCCTCTGTAAGGAAGTATTGGGTTTTATGTCAACATGGCCTGGCCTGTCCCAGCAGCGTACTAGGATGCATCATCTGTCATCTCATGCTTTGCTAACAGTTCCACTAACATATTTAGCCCCATTAAAGAACCTGTTGATAGTGATAGTGAGTGATATTTATGTGTATCACCAGCTACATCAGGGATTCTTTTTTTTTTTTCCTTTCCAGTTCTCACAAATCGCTTATTGAAGAGATAAATATTTGATCTAAACACATAATTTCACATGATACCCTGGAAATGTACTAAGTGCAGTTGTACATTTTACACCATCGCAATAGGTACAATATCTAGTAATGTTGTATATATGTGTATATATGTATATATATATATATATATATATATATATATATATATATATATATATATTTAATGTATCTATTCATTTGTGATGTTGTCAGTAGATCTTTAGTAATAGCCGCTGCATTATTCAATCAGGTGATTTTTGAGCAGGTTTATTTTTGTAAAGGCATTTCCGCTGTGTGTTTTTCTGTAGGAATGAGTTGGTGCAGAGTGTATGTCTGAGTTGAGGGGGGGTGAGTATATGTGTGTAGCAGCAGTTGGAACACAAAGCACTTTGCAGGACGCTATGGGAAGCCACAGAGGCTCAGCCACGGTAATGCCCATCACCACTTTAGAGGCCAGACTGGTGGCGAGGGATGTGGAAAGAGGTCTCTGTGGCTTTGTGTGGGGGAGCTGTAGTGCAGGGGAGGAGAAGGATCTGCAGAGGGATCTGCCTGGTGTGCTCACATTACACTGGATGATAGCAGAGGGGTGCAGAGGAACTCAAGCATGCAATTTGTTGGTAGCCACAATTTAACCTCATCTCCTAAAGCCGGCTGTTAGGCAGCCAGTGGGACATGTCAGTCAATCGGGAATGCTAATCAGTGACGGTGGAGAGAAAGCCTTCGGCTCGGGCAATGCAGTGATTTTCATTACTGGCTCCAAGTCCTCGGGCCTTCAGGTTTATTTTCACAGCATGACAACTCTTCATAACAAAAAGGAAGGCGACCACAAACCATTAAATGCAATTTACAAATTAGATTTTGGCTAAATCTGTGAAATACTGTAATAGGCTTGGCATTTTTAAAGTAGCCAACAGAGAAATACACAGACTCAGCAAATGTTTTCAATTTCAATTTGCCACATTACATGTTCAAGGGCTAGTCGATACAGTTTTATTCAGTGATAAAATTTTGCTCTTTTAAAATTATTAATTGTAAATTTTCATTTGTGGTTTAGAGACAGGGACATGTAACATTCACAAAATGATTTTGTCCAGTCAGCATCATTTGTAATAATTTCAGTTTCATTTTGCTTCTGTTCAAGCCATAGTTTGGAAATAGCCAACACTTGTTCTCGAAGCAGCCTGGTTGAACGTGCATGAGAAATTGAGACACGGACTCTGCTGCTGGCTCACAGTATCGCTGCTGGCCCCAACTGTGTATATGTGATCCCACTCTGGAATGTTTTTCCAACACGTAGGCTTTTCACAGATACACTAGAGAGGACTGGCATCATAGTGGCAAGTGCTGCATTCAGACTGTTGTGTGCCCAAGGCTTACTCTCACACTCACGCCACACATTCTAACTCTACATGGGAATGGGCAGAGTGCTGTGTTTGTCTACATACACCCCAGGTTTTGTGAGGGTGTGGGCGCATGTGTATGTGTGTGTACACTTGCTTCCTTTCTTTCTTTGTCTCTAATCTTTGCTCATTCTACTTCTTTATACTCACCCTCAATTTGATTTTTCAATGAGGATAGTTTATATTTTAGCAGTTCATCTTACATGTTCCATGTCAAATTTGGGTGTTTGACTTTCAGCAGTATAGATATTTATAGGGACAAAGCAAAACACATTTTTTGTCTTTTTTTCACTCTTAATCTTCATCAAATGAGATTAGCTTCCAAATACCGGTATTCCTGCCCAAAGTGACTGACAGAGATTTGCACTTTTATCATTAAGTGTGACACTAAGCTGGTCAGAGCTTTGTCTTGAATGGAGGGTCTGACGGAAACGGGGGCTCCTAATCCTTTTATTTGTGTCAGGCCCAGAAAGAGGGAAGAATGGGGCCAGGGTGGGATGGGGCCACAGAATGCCACGGCCCTTAGTCCCCTCCAGACTCGGCCTCCACAGCCAAGTGAGCATGAGACTCTTCTTATGTGGTCTATGCACTCGAGCGGACGTGAACACACACACACACACACACACACACACACACACATAGGGATGGTTGTGCATCAGTAGTACAGTATGTGTTATGTTTGCACAAGCACATGCACACAAACATCAATAACATGTCATATGTAGAAATACACATGTTCACCTGGCTACATATACAAGAGTACCATCACACACTTGCACATTTCTGTGTGTACGGGCACACAACTGAGTATGCGTCTGTGTATGAGTTTATGGATTGCAATAGCAGGAGGTTCAGTCTAGGATGAGATTAATAAAGTTTGCCGGTTCCCTGGTTGAGGTCCAATACTGGCTTTTGTCTGTGGCTCACATCGGGTTGTGGGACTTCAGCTCCTTTGTGTGTGCACCCTTGTGGTAATCCATCTCCAGCGGGAGTCCCCTGGGGCACTTTATTTACTCATTCAACTGTTTGGAAGTCTGTTAGACTGCAGATCAGATGCAGTGAGACCAATGTGATTACTTTAACCAGCACTGCAGATTCCTACCCAGCATCTCCTCTCACCCTGAGCTGGTGTGCTCTGCAGGTGGGAGAAAAGGTTCGCTCCATCGTCCTCCTCTGTCCCGCCTGTTTACTGGCCCACTTTGAGAGCCTATCCAATATTCTTGCAATCTGCTATAAAAAAAATAATATTCTGCAGTCGGTATTGAACCTCCTGTGCCCACACAGTCCAGAGCTTATTTGATTCTTCCATCATCCTTCTTATCATCATTGTGTACTTTCCTTTGTTATTTTCTTTTCAGCATTTCCAAAATACAAGTTATGCATATAGAGAGCGTTTCCAAAACTCAGAATCATAATTCAACACCATATCAAGTGTGGTGTCATAGTGTAAAAACTAACATCACTGTTTTATTGCAAACAATGAGATGGATTTGGTTATCCATCCATCAACATAAACCCAAAGCTATGTATTTGGGGCTAACCCCTATGTTAAACCACTTCAGGCTGTCAGACTCTCTGAATTTACTCTCCGTCTCTCTCCCTGGTGTGGCGGGGGAATATGGTTGAAATCAGCTGCCAGGACAGCATCTCGAGCAAAAGCTCCCTACACTCACTCTTAGAACTGGCCGCTGATTGGTGATGGCTGTCTTGGCAAGAAAAATATCCCTGTATGAAAACAGTGCAGATTGAGTTTCTATTCGTCTGACTCACTCCCGTCCTCTCTGACCGGCCCCCCCACAGCAAGCCAGCATGATTTGTGCATGAGGTCCCGTGACCCATGGAAGCTTCAAAAAGCAGCAAGGGGAAATATTTGGATGATCCTGATGGGGGAGTAGAGATGTGGGAGGGAGGCAAAGATGGTGGGGGCTTGGTGAGAGCAGGGCTAACTGGTGTAAGGCGAGGCAGATGTGGAGGATCTGCAGTGCAGTGGTGGTGATGACAGGGGAGTGTGTGTGTGCAGAGTGCAGAGAAGGTGACTCCCCATACTGGAGACTTAACCCACTATGCAAGTACCCCCCAGGCACCTACCACCACCATCTACGTCCTTAAGGAAAGCTACAACACAGACCCATAAAGAGATAGCAAACAGTAGAAGAAACTGTGCACTGGGGGGTTGGAATGAACTGCAACACAAGAGGTATTTTATCATCAGGTACCATGCCATGATACTGATCGTCTGTACCCCACCCCCCTGCTGTACACCCCCATCTCCTCTCTCCTCTCCCTTTACCTTTCCTCTGCTGGCTGCATATTAATATTTCCCAGAAAGCTGCTACAATACATCTTCTTGGGAAATTCCACGACTCTTGAATGCTGCAAAATGATCTGGTGTCTCTGAAAGGGATGGATAAGGGGATAAAACATAAACATTTTTCAAAATGTTTTTGGTGCATGTGTGATTTCATAGTGCTCTCTGGATGGAGATCTGTATTCGGTTGCCTTTATAAGAAAAATGTGTTGCTGCAGGTGAAAGCTGAGTTGTTTGCACAATTCATCTAAATTTTCTCCTCTAGCATATCGTATTGTTTGATTCAACCTCATGGATTCATAGCGCATTATTTATGCACTGAATCTGCCTCCAGGGCCAGTTCAATGGAAGCTTCATTGAACAGATATAGCTATAGAAGACTGAGGCTTGATACAAACCCAAACTCAGCGGTTAAAAAAGCAAAGCTGTGGTTTGAGGCAGCTCAATCAGTCTTTGGCTTCTATGCTTGTCGCTGCCTCCTCCTGAGAGTGAGTGGGTGAGTGGGCCCGCTGACCCCCCGAGTGTCTGTCTGCCTCACGTTGGCCCAGCAGGCCCTTCCACACAGGGGATCTCCATCCTAGCCCCAGGCTGAAGCTGTGCTCTGAAACCCAAGCTCCAGCGTTGTGTTGTGATCCCAGCTGGAGAGACAGATCTGGCTCTGAGTGGAGCCCCCTCGCAGTGTGCAGCCAGGGTCATCGGTGGCCTCTGAACCCCCATCACTCCTCTATGCTTCTGCTCAGTACTGGCTCAATACTGAGTATGACTATGTTATTTATTAACCCAGAGTCTAATAGTTCTTCTAAGGCTCTGTCTCAGAAAAAATATCAGAGAAATACATTCTGTTGAGGTCATGTTATCAATAACATCTAGCTTGAGAGGTTAAGCTTTCCAAAATGTTAGCTCTGTCTGGACAATTTTCTAGATGAATGTTTCACATGACTTGTAATGTCACTAATAACACACTGTCAGTGAATGTGCAGTGATCTGTTATGTCTGTGTTTGACAGTTTCACTCTCAAATGTTAATCTGTAAAGTAACCAGAAAATATGGTCTTAGGAAAAATGTGTCTCTGAGTGTTTGTGGTGTAACTATGTATTCATTGTGTGTGTTTTTGCAGCATCTTACCACCGCATGTTTATCTCATGGTATCTTATAGGTTCCAGCTTTATTTTATGCAAGTGTGTTTCTGCATTCCTGTGTGAATGTGCTTGCATGTGTGCTTGTGCAGTGTACCTACTTGCATGTGTGTGCGTCTAGTGGGTCTGTCACTCAGCCAGGCCTTGGACATACAGTTGGCAGGCGACGCAGTCTGTGGATTCTCCTCTTGGTCATGCTGCTGTGGAGGCAGAAAGTGGTGCGTGCCACCCAAACCACCAGTCACCCCCCCCCCCCCCCCCCCCCCCCTCTATCATCAGCAACCCTCTCCCTGCTCTCCGTGCTCTCCCTTCCTGGGCCCCAGTGCCTGGGCTGTGGCCTGTGGATGAGTGCTACATCCTGGCTGTCAGCACAGGGGTTAGCTGGGGATTGGCCTGCGGTGGAAGCGCAGTATCAGGCCCTGTCTGTCAGCTCCTCAGTTCTACTTCCTCCCGCCCCTCAGCGCAGGCTGCCGTCAGTGGCACAATCGTACGCAGAATACTGCCGGAACGCTGAGCTGTGACTGACTCAGATATCTGGTTTGAAAATGAAACGATTGCTCTCAGAATAGGCATATTCATAACCATGCCAATGAAAAGGGGTTGTTTAAAACCCTTAAGTGCTCGGGTGTTGTGTTTTTTAAACAGACCGCGAAAGCTTTGACAGATGGTTTAATATTTCGGCCAGTATTTAATTTCAGGTACTTTTAAATGTCGCTGTCTAACTTCCGAGGAACGACCACTCACCCACAGCATGTATTTGCATACAGTTACATCTCCCTGGAGAGTTTTTTTTTTATTTTTCTTTTTTTTTCAACTGGAAAGATCCATTCCCATTTATCAGATTGATAAATGCTTGCCAAATGTCACTCAAGCTATTTTATAAATCTTGTGGGTCATATATTTCCAGCCAAGTTTTGGATTGGGTGTATACTTGGAGCTGTGTCTTCACTGCCTGTGGATCACATTATCTGATACACACACACAGGTATATACATGCTTACACACACATGGACACGCATCTGTACTCCACATGGCTACAGACAGGCCTACACATGTCAGAGGATTTGCGACTATAATCAGATTAATTGGTCCATCTCTCCTTGGAAACATCACATATACACATGAAGGCCTCTGGTAGCTTTCAGCTGGATGCTGCTTACACTAACCAGAAGCCAGGCAGCAGGCGCAAGGTCAGCCGGGTCACAGCATGCTCTCTGGCATCAGCATCTCTTTATGGCTTACATGTACAGAAAATTATTACAGCACTTTCAGCCTCGTTCTGTCTGACAGGGAAGGAATTTCAGTCTGTTCCTCCTGAGGGTTCCCACTTATTTAAGCTGCACTTTCTTTTAGTTACATTTGACACAGAGAAACTTTTTTTTTTTCCTAAAACACAAACATGAAAGTTAGTGTTGCTTGGCAGAAACCTCGTCCTCTTCAAAGTCAGTGGCAAAACACGCTTGGCCTTTGCAATGAATATTATAAGTACATTAACCATAATCCTTAATAACATTCTCCAAGCTGCATGCAGGTTTAGTGCCTCTGTGCCCTGTGTATGTTTTTCTTATTGCCCACAAATATGTCTATGCAAGGACCTATCTACACACATGCTGCCATTCATGATTTTATTATAGGTTTTTAGCTTCACCGCAACTTATAAACAGGAATAAGCAATGTGTGCTGTCTCTGCGGTCAAAAAGTATAAACTCCTAATAACCACATTTACCATGTATTCAATTAATAATTATGTCTTGAAGGCGGCTGCAATGTTGAGGGTGGTATCAGTACCACACCAAGTTCTACTTTCTTTATTAGAAAGGAACTTTATAATTCAGGTTTGTTGGCTGCAGTTAACCATATCACCAGATTCCAGATCGAGCTGCCAATAACATTAATAGTGAAACTAACTAAATTAACCCTCACATACTTCCTTCTTATTGTCTAAATGTTCTTTCTGTCTGTGTTGCCTGAACCTCCCTCTGCTAGAACTTAAGAAAAGTGAACCAGGCCGTAAAAATTTATTTGCAAATACAGTTTCACCCTGCTCTGTTTTTTTCACACATTCTGGTGCTAATAAGCTCTGACACACCCTAAACAACCAGCCGCTCAAAGAGTACATCTAGTGTGGAGCAGCGGGTATGGTGTCCAGGGGAAGCCTGCGGTTCTGGAGCCAGAAAGGGAGTCGTGCCCTGCCATCCCACAGAGATGACAGGAAGATAAGAAAGAGAGGTGGCCTCTCCACACAAAAACATCCCACCAGGAACTAACCTAACCTGGGGGAGAGATGGAAGGCTTCAGGGCTCACGTCAAAATCGATCTTTACCAGAAGAAAATACACAAAAAAAAAACATTTATTGCTTATCAAAATGTCTTAAACAATGCTGAGTAGCAAGTCTTTGTACACATATTTGTATTGTCAGAGCTGTTTTTGCAGTATCACCAATTTCCATATCGACTTTATCCAACAACAACAACATGCATCTGTATGTCACAACTTTGGCTTTGTGACATGGCTTCTCCAAACCAACATGCCACAGAAATAAAGGGAGGGCTGGGGGCTAAGTGCAAGCGACAGACTCTTGGCAGACACAGCCCCTGCAGTTATAACTTAGAAAACCGCTTATAGTTTGCAATATTTGAGAAGGCGAAGTGAAAAGGTAGCCATTTCTCCTAGACGATGCGTAATGAGGGAACCGTAGGGAAGGAGAAACAGCGAGCGGTTTCTGGAAGCGGCACTAACACAAGGATCAGGAGCATTAAAAGAGATTTACACCCCCAGCTCTTAAACAGTTTTCTTTTGCTCAATGGTTCCTCTTTTACAGATATTTCAAGGAAGTAATAAACTGCACTGACAAGCGTTAGAGTGGCTTTGAAACATCCCTCATGGGCAACAGAGCTCCATCACTTCTATCACTGTGCCTTAGCTCTGCAACATTATTTCTGTTGAAGTTAGTCTGTTTCTCTCCGTTAACAGCATTTGGTCTCCCCTGGATATTATGATCAGCTTGTTGTTGTTTATATCAAAGAAATGTTGCGTAACTAACTATAATCCATCAGGCATTATACTCTCCCCAAGGGTAAGTCAGTTCAGCATTTATCTAGTTGTGAGTGGTGCTTTTGCCGTGTGGTTTAGGAGTACAGACTGTTTTTCCTGACAGTTAAGTTCTTTTGAAGCTGTCTGCATGGTCCAGAATGAGGCCCTGCACAGTGTAAGATGTCATACTCCCACTGTGCTGACCAACATACGCTGTGGGCCTTGATGTGCCCATAACATTTAATGGTACTTTGGCAAATGGTAATGGAAACTCTTACTTTGCCTTGCAATCACATTTCATTCCCTACTTTCAGGTTGCTTTTTTTTATTTACCATAATTATCTGTTTGCGTCTTTGATATGCTTGAGTATGAACTCGTGGCTCAGAGACAGAATGGAAAGAATATGCATTATCTGCTAATTATTAAGATTAAGGGTGGGATAAATAAACCAGAACGAAAGGGAACATTTGTCTTTAGTAAAACGTGGTTCCCTGTGTTCTGCACCCTGCAGCATGAATGTTTGTAGTCTCGCTGGGATAACAGAACATCACAGAGTGTCCCTTCAGAGTCAGAGCTGGGACCTCTGGATTTGGAGCGGGTAAGGTCCTGAGGAGGAGGAAGAGGAGGAGGAGAGGGGGAGGTCATGCCATGGCACGTTCGTGTCTCAGTGTGGGATGAGGAAACATCACGACCTCGCGCAGGTTCAAGAAGAAACAGCCTGCTTCTGATTAGTCACTCTGATCCACAGTGATAAACAATTCCTGTGGTCTCCTGCTCACAGAACATCGCTGGCAACAATCGAGTGTTCACGGATGGTTTGTGTTTTTATATATACATTCAGGCATGCAGTATGAGTCGCTGTTTCAATGGAAATAGTTCTATAGGTGAAAAAAAATCTTCTCTAATCAATATTTTTTTCAGTAATATGGTTGTTTTCATATTTTATCTTGTTTAGATATGGAGATTATCTACACTTATTCAAACATAATGGCTTTAAATTGAATAATGTGATGTTCTTATGGTCGAGAATGACATCAGAATTGTAATTTGCAATCCAAAGCAATAGGGTTTGTGGTGTTTTTATTAACATAGTAATATAGTCACATGATTCACCAGAGCCGATAAAAAGGTATGCACAGTAGTTTAAAAGATTTCAGACAATGTGTTGTCCCCTTTGGCCTTGCAAAAGTAAACTTTGTAACTGGCAAATATATCTGTTGCTACACTTCCGTGCAGATGCCTGGCATCATGCCTCAGGGTGATAAAAATGTCTTCAAAAGGTAAGTGTTTATGGTGAGGATCCATAAGGTTAGAAGGATCAAAGCTATGTTGAAAGGACATTAAGCAAAGACATAGGAATAATAAACAAAATAACTAGTTAGTCATACAATCAGATTTATGACATCTTCAAACCATGTCAGGGAAAGTCAACCTTCTGTCATTCTGTTCTTTATTGCTGTGAAAAATAGCCCCAAGTCCTAAAAAAAACCAAACACACAAAATAGTAGGCCAGTCACGAGGAAAGGAGGGAAGGGGGGAAGCTTTCAGATTTCACATCTTTTTTTAAAATTTTTTTTTAACATTTTGTCTTGATTGAAGACACAGATACGATGACAAACTGCTTTTTACTTTGTCACTGGCATAAATATCTGAGTTTATTGGTAAATTGTCAGCCCTTGATCTGAACAAGAAAAAGTATTTTAGCAGCAGACAAGAGCTTTGTGTATGGTTCTTTGCTGAGGCTCAACTTGGGTTTTCCCTGGTCCTTGTCTAAGAGGAATGTCTGATTGAATTCACGGTTCATTCATAAAGGCTCTTCGACACTAACTATTATCTTCAAGGCTCAATTAACCTGATGGTAAAGTTATTAAATATATGGAATTTCTATCCATTGGGGGCATTCAATTATATATTTGTTTTGTTGCATGTTTCTATTTAAATCCGATTGTAGGAGCTTCATGAAGACTAGCCACAGTGGTCAGAAATACTTTAACAGTGAGGTTTTTGGTAGCTTCTACCTCCGTGGAGCCTGTAGGAGTTCAGGAGTAAAAGAGGGAGTGGTGTACCACCCGGGTCTGCTATTCCCATACTGTCCAGTCATTTGCTTGAGGTTGCAGCGTTAAGTTGGAATTATTACTGGGGAGATAAGTATAGAGATAACGTGGTCCTTTTCTGTAAGATGTATGAGGTGTCTGGATGCTACGAGAAGTGCACCTGACCTGGAAATGAATGGTGTGAAGGTACAAGTGCAGCTCATGAACCTCCTTTTTCATCCGTCCTCTGTCTTGTGCACACAACGCCCCAGATCATGACACAGATATTTCTTATTAAGGTCCAGACAGTTTTAAGATTTTATCTTGTATTTCAGCTGTGTGTATATTATAGCACTAAATTTGTAGATATTATTGTTGTATTGAATTGTCCTATTGAAATCTGAACATTTAGTATCTTTAGATCCAATGAATGCTGATGAAATTCCATCATAAAATATTCTTTTATTCAGCTGATTGATGAAGAAATACACAATTATGGAATTCGAGATTTTTCTCAGAAAAGAAAAGTGATTAGGTTGCTGCTTCACTAAGGTGTGTGGGAGAAACATTCCTGCTGTTTGGTATGTTAATTCACAGCTCCAGGGCCTGCACCAGTGCACCAGCCTTGGATTTTTCTTTTTTTTTTTTTTTTTTTTTTTAAGTTTCTCTTTGCTTTGCCTTCTCCAGTCAGGTGAACTTATGGCCTCTTACCATTTTTATTTATTAGACATTCCCTCACATGTAAAAGATGATAAAGTTGACAAGTTACAGGCAATTGTAGCTTTGGCTGTTTGAGAACAGCATTTGTTGAGCACCTCAACAAATTTGAGCTTTAAATTCAATGACACTTACACGCCAAAGGAGTTTGCTCCTTGGACGCCTGCCAACTCAAGAAAAAGAAGCCAGACCAGATCATTATGATCCTGTAAACAGAATCAGTATAAGTACTCACAGGATCATTTTTGTATTTACCTATCTCTATGACTTTCTTAATTCTTAAATCCTTTCAATCCTCCTGATTCATTCGTAAAGCTGCTGTGTGTGTGGGTGTGGGTGTGTGTGTTGCACATTTCTCCTGGAACATTTCCTTACCGGTGCCAGTACTGTTTTATTTTTTTTATTCTGTTCCAAAACTAAGAATCATTGTCAAGCAGCTAGTTTATGTCCAAAAAGGGCACCTGCTGTTATGAGTGAAGCGAGCACTGGTGGTTTGACCCACTGCATGGAGACTTATAGGTGGCCGGTCAGCTTGTCAGTCAGGTTGGGTGGTTTTTTAATCATTTCATCTTTGCTGGGGGGCTCTCTAGAGACCCCTGCAACGTTTAGCAGTCTGCAGCTCAGGACCCCGGGGCTCGTCTAAGCCCTGCCTGTATCCGAGCTGCCATTATTAGCTCTGCTCTCCAGAGCACGCCGCTCATCTCTCCCTCGAGAAAGAGGCTGAGAAATGAAGCAAGCTGGCTGGGCACGGCAGCGGAGGGCCAATAGCCCGACATGGAACAGTAATTACTCCATTGATATTCCTCACACAATAACACTGTCATCTCTCATTTGCATAACCTCGCTCAGTTCGCCACAACAGATGAATGCATATGATCTTGTCAAGAAGCTGCAGGAGTGTAGATGACACACAAGTGACAGAGATTTTTTTTACCTTCTTTTAGGTGCCAGTTTGGTTTCAAACAGACTGGATAAACTGGTTGATTATGATCAAGTTGTCAAAATGAAAAGGGAAACCGCTTTTGTAATGTTCTGATCATACGGAACATGGTGGCTCAGCTATCGTTGTGATACTAGAAGAGAAACAACAAAATGAAGAGGGGACGGTTGTGTATTGGTTTGTAACACTGTATGTTTGTGTACAAGTGTGAGTCTGCATGAGAGAATGGGAGCGCATCGGGGAGGAGGGGTGTCAGTGGATGTCATAGGGCCCTGTCTCAGTTCTTGCTTAATGGCCATTGGTCATAGGCTGTCTCCCCTTTATTTCTTTTGCTCTCCTGCTCTGTCCTCCCAGGTCTCCCACTGGAGCAGCGCCCTCAGGCACCGCATCATTTATTGCTGTCAGGAGTCACAGGGGAGAGGAAGGGGAGAGAAGGGGGTATGCTGAAGAGAGAAGGTGGGGAGTGCAGGAGGAGGGGAGATAGAGAAGATGTGCTGCAGAGAGAAGCCAATGGAGGCGATGGGGAGAGGCAGGCATGCTAGACTGTCAAATCTCAGCCGTTGAATATTTAATGGAGCCTGGAGTGTTTATTTAGTTAGCCTGTCGATTTTTACCGCTCTGTCAATAGCGACTCCCGTGTAGCCTGCTGATGATCTTTAGTGTCTCTTCCCCCAGGAGAGGCCAGGCACTAAATGCAATTATGGATTTTCCTGCACCGCAATGTGTTTGATATTTTTACTGATCTAATTTGCAATCTGGTAGTTTATTGTTTGGCATTTTAGTGGCGCTCAAGTGGCGAGGCAAATTTGATTTCCCCTCATAATTCTTTATAACTTCATTAATGCTGTTAGCACATTGGCACAGATCTTAAATAAAGCTAGAGAATCATCCCATGGATGAATGCATTCCTCATTTTATTGTCTCCATGCCCCATTCTTTTTACTGATTCTGGTTCTAATTAAAAATCATCCTGGTGGTGTACTGTCTTTGTGAAATATGAAATCATAATCGGATTTGAATGGCTCCCTTCACAGAGGCATGCAAATCCAACCATACACTAAGAACTGTTGTGGAACTGAGTCAAAATAACTTTCTTTCAGTGGCATTCCGCATCTTCAGAGACAAATGAGGGTATTAACAACAGAGCAACAAAAGTAACACAGGCGAAACGGGGATGATTGTCTCACAAAGACAATGTGGTTCCCCGTGTTTCTGTAGAGCCGTAGGATTTCTAGCACTATGACGGATGTGTTGGTTAGAGGGGCAGCATTAGCTGTAATGCTGTTAGCATGTAGCTGTGTGAGTGATGTGCTAGTTAGATGCCCAGCAGTAGAGCTAATGGTGTTAGCGTGTTGAGCCTTCAGAGGGATGCAATCGGTTAAGCTGTGATGGATGAGTGTCGTGCCGCGGAGGCCTGCAAGCCTCCTCATTCGCCAAGCTGTCAGCTTCTTAAGTGGACGTGCACAATTAGTGGTGAAATCAGAGACTGCTTAATCTGATGGTAGGCTTAACATTCAGTCGGAAAAATGGCTCATCCAGCCGGTGGTGAGTGAACGGTGGCTACTATAAAAAGACGAGTCAAAGCAGTGTAAGGGAGAAGGAGCTGATACACATCTTTCTCATGAAGCATTCAGTATTCGTGCATGTACAGTAAGTAGTACATGTTGCTGAAACCTAGTCTTGGTTGAGAAAGCACAGACAGAAAAGAACTTTGAAGCCTTTATCCTATTGCACGACTTTCTCTCTATTTCAGTGATCTATTAATCTATTCACTTAATTTAATTTAATCAATTAAACATTGGATCATCTGTCATCACTATATTTGCTGTCAAGGAACTGACTGACAGGTGATGTCATGTGTCATAGCACAAAACAAATTCCACTTCAGTGGTGATGAACAAGGCAAATCTCACACTAAAATATCCACAAGCACGGGACATATTCACACATCAGTGAGTTTCCAAAACAAACAAAGGAATTATCAAAGGCAGTAGTACTTGAACTCTGTCTGCTTTAGATCAACAAAACCTGTTCTCACTTGGCCTGCTACTCCGTACAGACTCATAGCTCATATGCAGCAGAACCGTGAAATTCACTGCTCTTTCTGGGTATTCTTTAGTTACTTTACTGACTACTTTGGCACTTTTCCAAATGTTGTAAGAATATGTAATTGGAATTTGAGGGATGTGATTTAGAATGGTTTATTTGTTGACCTAGATTTGAGTGACAAGGTTCATGAAATTAGCTGCTTTATTCCAAGAAGTGTGTGTTTCTTCTACTACCTTTTTAAAGTATATTAAGTTGTATCTCTTAGGTTATTTACTAGGGAAAAATATTTCTTTTTTTACGGCCCTCTGTAGTAATGTAACATGACTTTTCATACACAACTGAAAACATTAGATTTTTTTTTTTTTTTTTACTTTACTAATCCCTAAAATAGCTACTGTTACGGCTCAATTTGAACATGTGCTCCTATTTTGTGTAGACATTCTTGACAGCAAAGATCTCTTCTCTAATTGAGGACTGTCATCAAATCAGCTGTAACTTTTGCCCTTCCCTCTTACATCACTTGTGGTTTTAGAAGAACACGGACCCTCACGGCCAAATCCTAATGATATGAGTGCAGATGAGATATGTTTATATTCCAGCTGTACTTTTTTTTTCCTGAGTGTGTAAAATTTATGGTCCTTATCAGCTGAGATGAGAAGAGGAGAGAGGCTGAGGAGGATTTCTCTTGGAGCAGGAAATGTCATTTCTCTGTAATAGTTTATGATTCATCCCTCCACCTTTGACTAAATAATGAGGGATGACAATTAGAGCAGGCCATGGGAGTAAGAATCAAAGGGCTGAGATTCCCCTTGGCAGAGTCAGGCCTGTCTGAGTGTGCTCCCAGCAAACTGGATCCAGATGTCGAGGTCTGTGCTGCCATAGGCTGCTGCCACAGCCACACAACAGGGTCTTTCTGCCAGGCAGCCACTCATCCAGCCTGCCAGCAGCTAGCCAGCCAATCTACAAGAGAGCGTTCGCCTGGGACAGAGGCCCTGCTTCGAATAAAAGAATTCCAGCCGACGGCCCTCACAGAGCCAGCGGCTGTAAAGTATCATTTCTTTGCATGCTGTGATTTATCTAACCTTTGGTTTGTGTCTCTATCTCTTTGTCTTCTTTCATCCGTCTGTATGTGTCTATCCGTCCTCTCTGCGCATGTGCACTGGCTGGTGGAGAAAAAAAACCAAAAACATTATTGGCCTGTACTGGGTTAGTTTGCAGGCTGGCAGGAAATGATAGTCTAGATTATTATTATTATTATTATTATTATTATTATTATTATTATTATTATTATTATTATTATTATTATTATTATTATTATTATTATTATTATTATTATTATTATTATTATTATTATTATTATTATTATTATTACTATTATTATTATTATATCTGCACAATAATAACAGCAAATTCAACAGTTTACTACTGGCCAAACACATTTTCCCACATTTACTCCCAGCTCATCAGACAGACATGAAAAATAATCAACAGATTTAGCAGCAGAGATGCTCATTTAAAGCTCTACAGCAGGTATTAGTTTTTTGTTTCATTATAACTCTCATTATCTTTGCTCCTTAAACTTTCTTTCTAAAAAAAAAAAAGTACAGCACTTCTGTAGCCCTGTAAGTGATTTGTTGTCTGTTGCTGCTATTGGATAGGGGGGGGGGGTGGTGGCTATTGTCACTCACTGCACCGGCTGAATCAATGGTCCGGTGTGGTGGAGAAAAGGCCAGCAGAACGCTATTGATATGTTTAACAAATTAGCCTTGATGACGGCAGGTGTGATTGTGAGCACGGCCCTGAGGTCAGCTCGTCATATGGTGGCTAACAGACACGATATTGCTGCGTGTCCTGATCTCTCCATTCCCTCACAATGGCATTAGGGGCACCCCAGGGAAATAAAGAGTCCCACTCCCCTATCCCCAGTGCTCTTCAAATTAACTCCCCAGAAGGTTAAGCTCCCTGATTCATAATTATTCAAGCCCACCACCACCACCACCAACACCACCTTTTTCCACATCCACTTCCCAGCCCCTCTCTCTCCCTGCCACTTCTCCTGAGTGGCACTTGGCTTTTTGTGGGAAAGCCCAGGAATTAGATTAGCTAAGCCTGACCTGTGAACATACAGCCAGATGACGGGAGCGGGATTGGACTTGATCTCTGCCTGTCTAGCTGTCTCTCTATTCAATCTAGCTGTCTGTCTCTCATCTCATGCGTTATTACTTGTGAGCCTCCCTATAGATGAGACATTTTCAGCCTTAGCTATTCTGCAATTGCATATATGGCTCTCCGAGGAACGGCCAGTGTCAAGAGTACATCTCACTTGCATGGACATGATTTGAATGATGTGAGGTGCTATTGGCCTTCAGTTCTCCCTTTGTGGTTTGTGACAGTCTCTGAGCTGGAATCAATTGAGTCCACTCATTAAACAAGTGCTAACATCAAACAAAACATAGTGACTGTTAAACAAAGATAGACTGTAAGGTTTTACACATTCTGCACCCACACAGCTACAGTTAGACAGTCTCTCTTTTTAGACTTTTATTGTAAATATCTAAGATCTTAAGAGGAATGTTGGTGGTCAAAAAGCAAAGCACTCCACTGTCGCTAAAAGCTATTTTGTTTTAAATAACACGCAAAATGATTATCCGTGTTTTTTTTGCGGGTTTTGCTACTTCTGAGCACAAAGAAAACCTCAGCCTCGACAAAGAAGTCTGATATAGTGAGTGTTATATATTAAATAACCATGTATGAGAATTAACAGAAAACCTTAAAAAATAATTTTATTAAATCTAAATTGATTATATGATTAAATATTTAGTGTGATAGTGACTTCAAGAGGACAAGAGTAGTTATTTCCAGATGTGTGATAATTTAATTTGTATAGGTTTGCCCTGTGTTGTATATCATTAATCCCAACTGTATGATCATTTCATCACTTCATATTAATTGTAGTTATCCCCCTCTGCTACATGCTAGTACAATATACATCTATGTTTCTGTATTTTTTAATATCTTTCTGACCATTTATACTTGCTTTCATATGGAATGCAACTCAAGAACACCGCATCAACTTTACCCTGTACTAATCCAAATTTTCAGGTGTTTTATTTCAAATACAGTAAATTACACTGTTATATTTACCCAGTATAAATCTCTTGTTTATAACTCATACAATGATTTATCTCATATACGATACATTTTTCAATCTTTCAACAGTGACACCACCATGGCTATTTAAAGCTTTTGCACCAGTAATAGTTTTTTAATTCTCAATCAGTATAGATCTGTGGTGGATGGCTCATGGTGGAGGAACTGTTTGCCTCTGAAGTCAATTGGGTTCCTCTGGAGGCCAAGGTAATGTAATGAGGGACCACTCTGACTGAGGGCCCAGGCTCCTTTTCTACAATCACATAATTAATCTCCTGATTCTACCACTCACCATGTCATGACAGATACGTTTGTGTTTGGTGCATAATGGTGAAGTGTTCTGTGCTCCTGTATGCCTCTGTTTTGGAAAATGGTTATAAAGCCCATTCCTTTACAGCCTACTGAGGGTACGTACAAAACAACACTCCCTTTGGGCCCTATTAGGAGACAAAGAGAAACACACACACTTCTAAAGCAGGTACCCTAATAATATGTCGGCAATTTAGATAATGACTGGGAGTGAGATAAACTGAAGTGCGTATTACAGGTAATTGGATCTGCAGTGTGTTGGCTACCTAAGCATCTATGGGTTGTGTATTGTAAGCTGGGTCCCCCTGCAAGGGCCGAGTGAGATGGACTATCAATGATAAGTATTGTAAGGCTTTCTAGCATATTAAGTAATAACAGCTGAGATATTTGAGATATTTTAGCTGCCCACACTCACAGATATCATAAGAACTCAAAGCAAATCCGAACTGGCTTCAGGTATCTTGCCCTGGACAAGGCAAACTTTATATTATTTCTCCTCAGCTCTTTGGCTCTTACGAACATGTCCAGTTAGTCAGAGGATGACAAATACAACACCTGGGGCTGTCAGAATGATCAAGTTGAGAGAGTTTGTTCTCTAAGGTAAGGCCTAGAAAAGTTGGAGCCATAATGAGAGTTGTCAAGCCTGTGAGGTGAAGCACAGAGTAGCAGGCATTGGGAGCAACATCGGTGCCTTTAGGGGCTGGTGGGCTGGATCTCCCAGGCCTTTAAAGAGATTACCTCGGCACTGTAAGGAGCAGGTCTACCCAGAGGGTTTAGGGGGAGATAGGCCAACCAGCCCATTACCAATACTGCAGAGGATGCTCACAAGCTTCATTAATAATCTGATGATGAATCACTACTTTAATTGGACCTTTATAGCCATTTCTTAATCCCAAGTCCCATCTTCTCAACTCCATTCTTAATGTGTTTGGTAGTTTGTTTTACACAATATATATTTTTTAAAATTGATTATGTTATTTGTTCTATGAAGGACAGTCAGATGAAGATGAATCACAGCTAATGGGATGTCTCCGTAATGAGGCATTTCTATATTTGAGTATGCTTAATTTGAAGTCTTTGTTTAGATATGTCCATATGGTTGGAGGTTTTGCCTGTTTTAAGACAACACACAGGGTCAGATTTCTCCCACTCTTAATTAGATGAGGGATGGTCTAATTAAATCAAATTCATTATCCTCAGCTCTAGAAATCAAGAGGCTCTATTGGAAATAAGGTTAGGCTCCCCCTCATCCATCATGCCCTAACTAACCAATTTACAGACCAGCCTTTTGCATGAGGCATTATTACCTTGTCATAAACAGTTACCTTTAAAATCCTTGAATCAAGCCGTGATATGCTAAGCTTTTATCACATTAGTTTGTGCTACTGTGTCAGCCTCTTTCTGCCTAAGATAAAGTAGGCTCCAAATAATTATATTAGCCACATAAGGCAGAGACAGTGCAAACGACTGCTATTTAAAGCTGGCTGATAATTCCTTATAATTAAGACATACTACAGTTCTTCACACAGGAGTGGGATCGAGGGCATTTTTTTCTGTCGCAAAGCAATGAAAAAGAGAACAAACAGCTGAGGATTCTTTGTAAAGCACAGGAAAAAGATGCAAAAAATTACATTCACCTCAGTCATGTCCAGCTTTGGCTGTATGTGAGTCTCATTGCCTGCATGTATTACTCTTAACTACACACTTGGCTACAATATGTCATTCCTGTAAAAGTGAGTCACTGTGCGTCTGTGTTTTGGAAACAAAAACCTGCCATCATTATTCTAGGCTCAACTGCTCTGTTCAGACTAATGAGTCATTCATCGTATTGCTCATCTTTTGATGTTACTGATGCTAAAAGTGATTACAATTCTGCTCACTCTTACTCACTTTTTAGATCTGTGTATATTCACTGAATTTCAGATCCGAGCAGGGCTAGTGTGTGAAGAGTATGATAAAATTTATAACAGTCCACCATAGGGCCACAAGCCCTTTAAGTGCCACTCGGTGGTGGAGCCATATTCTGCAACACATGAGGCCTGTCCTCTGATCTGTGTTGGAAAGTGAATTAGTAAGCTCCATTCTAAAGCCTGTGATAGCAATAGCCTGAGAGCAGTGATTTGTTGGCAGTGTATATTACAGCCCACGGTCAGGGAGGGAGGGATCAGAGAAGCGTGTGTGTGAGGGATAGGACAGGGGGCCTTATCACTCAGTGTTTACTCACAGTAAATTGAGTTGAAATAATAGTCTTTCTCTGAGGCTAAACAATGGAGCAGGCTGCAGGCCGAGGGCCCAGGCTGTGGCAGAGCTGGCCCGCGCCACTTCAAAATGAAAGGCTCAGCCCGGGGCCATGGGGAGGAGGCACTGTGGGAGGGGGGCCTTTATTTGGACGGCTACACCAGTCGTAGAGCAGACACCCCACTGACAGGCACCTGGGTAGGACAACAGGGAGAGAGCAGCGTGGATGGGGGGGGCTAGTAGTGGGGTGATGAGGCCTCGGGGTTCTGTCATTAGGTTGATGGTGGAAGGAATATGACTGCCCCGAGGACAGAAGAGCGACAGGTCCCAATGGGACCGAGACCACAACCTCTCATTCCCCTGGGTCTGAATCGGGACTGGTGGGACATGTCAGTCTGTTAGCCCCCCTGCTTCAACACGCTCTCATATCCTCCAGCTATGGTTCAGCTCTAGGAGTCTAACCTGCAGAGAGAAAAGAGAGCGTGCAGTAGCAACAGAGAGGCAGAGAGTGAAAGAGCATATCCATGTAATGCTCAGACCCTCCTATGCCATTGTTTGTGTGTGTGTGTTTCAGCTGCACCTCGGCTCTGCCTCTTCTCCTTCATTTATCATTCTGCAACATAAAGTGCTGCCACAGCATTATAGAAACAGCTGCTTTTTTCAGACAGCGACAGAGAATGGGCTGCTCCCCAGAACACAAAGACACTCCTGGACCTAAAGAGAGTGTAAAATTGCTTGGTGAATACAAACCTTTTTCCTTGCTGAGAGGGCTGACCGCGGTTGTCACTGTGGCGAGAGACATTGTCATCACATTTGAAGACAAATATCAGCCAAATCATGTGTACAATGAGTGGCAGGGGCACCAGCGATATTGTCCTTGTTCTCACAGCTAAATATGCATAAGTACAGCTGCTGCCACATCATGCTCTCTTGAGAATTCATAGCAGGCTATTTAACCAGGCCTTAAATGTATGAATTATCAGAGCTGAGGCACCTGTATCTCTGCGTGCTTCCTTTGGTACAAAACAATGTCAATTTATTGAGTCTCGAGCTAAAGCAAATGGAAAACAAACCCTGTCAGTGCTCTGTTAGGGGTCATAATGCAGTCACTAAAGGGCCATGGTAACACCACTGAGGTAAGCGCCGCAGGGCCATGCAGATACACTGTCGGCTGGTTTGTGCAGAAAACCAGACGTGCTGTGCCATGCTTCGCTATTCCACTCTGTGCCTTAAAGGCTCCACGTGGAGAAAAGGGAATTTTGTCAAACCTGTTCTCTTCCAGCTGGAGAGATGAGATTTTACACTCCGCCAACCACATGACAGAGAAATGTTCGCTGTGTGCGTGTGTGGGAAAGAAAAGAGAAGAGTAAAAGGGCATCAGACAACTGCTCTGCCAGACCTCCTAGGGCAAGAAGCATGCTTGAATACTTAAAGACATGAACAAAATAGTTTCGCGGTAACATTAGCAGCTACGATAAGGAGAGAATTTCCCTATCATGATTAAACACACAAACAGTGACATACACAATACAGGTTAGAACAAGTATCAAGACATTCAGACAATTCATTTATTGTTCTTTTAGAGTTACCTCCTGTGGAATGTATATCAGAGATAACACTGATGAAATATAAACACAGATTGTATACTGTGTACTGCAGGTGGTGTAGTTAGCGTTAACTGTAAACAGAAAACACATTTTTTTCCATATGTACGATGTTTAGCTCTTGAGTGCATGACTAAAATGAAATCTATATTTTGTATTTAATTAAATATAGCCAAAAATGACATTAAATTGTAATTTATACTATTATATATTATTATTACATATTATATATTACATTATAATGTCATTTCACTCTAAATCTAATCCATTTTTAATAAAACAAATAATAATAATGATAATCATAGGAGTTGCTATTTTTTTAAAAATCTTTCTAGACGTAAATTAGTCAGAAATCACTAAATACCCCATCCGTGATAAAATGGTGAGAGCTTTATATTAAGCACCATTATTCTTTACGACAAATTTAGCATTTTCTTGTAAATTCCAGCATAGATTCTCCACTTCTATGGTTCGATACCACATTAGAGCACTTGTAAATCAAACCTATCGGGAAAGAATGTGTTAAAAATTAAAAATGATAATGCAAAATAGCCTTTCTTTTTCCCTCTTGACCTAAAGATCTTTGGAATTTGTAGGTGGTCTCAATAATGTAGCTGATGGTCTTTAGTGAAACAGCAGGTTTTTGGTTTGCTCTGCGGTGTATGTGCGCCCCTCTGTCTGTTTGACACATTCCAACACTGCACCCCTCTCCAAGGCTCCTAACTACCAGTCAGTCACCATGGTTACAGCCATACATCCATGCCAGCCCTTCACACTGAAAGACATATTTGTTTGGCTAGTGTAGCCACATTGCGACAAAAAAAACACAGCTTTTTAACATAACACCTGCTAATCTTAGGATTTAGCTCTTTGAAGAGGATTGCTGATCAGAAATTCAAATATATTATTTGAATGCTAATCTGAATGTTAATCCCTGGCCCCCAGGTTTTAAAGCATCCTGTCTTTCAATAATAGTGTTTATTTTTCATTTGCTTTCTCTTTTTCATTTTCCATAGCCCCGCCCTCCCACCCCCCATTTAGTTGCGTAGTCTATTCCCAGAAGAATATTCTAGGTGGACTCATCTTTTAAAATATGTGACACTTTGAGAGCATTGATGATTTGGCTGCCCCCAGAGAAATGAATTATTATTATTATTGCTCACTCTGATGAGAATTTAAGTTGACTGCAGTCGTTCTGTGCAGGTTGCCAGGGGTACAATGCTTCGTATGGATTCTGTTTAATTGGTGTAATCTGCCACAGTCATTCAGACGGCAGCACGGCTTGGGCGTGTTTTATCCAGCCTCAACTGTGTCTTATTTTACCATTTATGCATGCTGTCGTCTTCCTATTTTTCTTGAAAATGGCACACACCTCAGCACACTTTAATCTTTTCATTTATTTTCCTACATCTTGACACCTTTTGTCAAATTTCCTCTG
This sequence comes from Siphamia tubifer, assembly GCA_020466265.1. Taxonomy (NCBI): domain Eukaryota; kingdom Metazoa; phylum Chordata; class Actinopteri; order Kurtiformes; family Apogonidae; genus Siphamia; species Siphamia tubifer. The sequence continues at coordinate 29,508,384 of CM035791.1, read as the reverse complement.
TGTCTTTGCAGGTTTCGTCTCGCCTTATGGTTTTGTATTGCTAAAACCTATAAACTAAAAACTAAATGACAGTAAAATAAAAAAAAATTAAATTATATAATGAGATTGCGTAAATCAGCCTTGTGATTATGATAATTTTATATATTTCTTTTATATATTTCTATATATTTCTTATATAGAAATATATAAACTTATTTGTATTTTTTTTCATATATATTTCTTATCAGGCTTTAGTTTGGGTTCTTTTGATTTCTTCCTCAACAGAACTGACTTTTGTCTTGGTTAAGACTCATAGACAGAGAATCAAGGGCAGCGGGATCACAAACAGATGAATCCGGATCTTGTGAACAACGTCTAATTCCTGGTTGCCTCACATTCTCTCCCTCCAAACTCATTTTGGGCTTAGAATGAATCTTTGTTAAATAAACAGAGCCCCCTCATACAACCAGCCTCCATCACAATGATCTTCAGATCATCTCTACCCATTAAAACCTGGGCAAACACTTTACTTCGTACCAATATACTAAAGATTGGAGAAAGAGAATTGGGGTGGGGTGGGGGGGGGGTGCACACAAGGGATTTTTTTTTTTCCAGTCTTTCCCAGATTGTCTCTCTTTCTCCTTTTCTACCTATTAATCCAGTATCTTTCAGCCCTGGTAAACTCCTCAAGATGGACATTGCTTGGTTCAGGGTGGAAAGGGGTCAAGCTCCGCTGGCCTCTGCACAGAGCTGTGGAATTTTTCATTAGTGCACAGCTGGGTCACAAGTGGCTCCAAAGCCGTCTTAATATTGTGTAGGCCCACAGATTAGGAGCTGAGAAAAGAAGCCAAAGTGTGATGCTCTCCACCAGACCCTGTCTTTGCATATTTGCAGACTTGTGCTTTAGAACACCTCATATTACTGTTTGTTTTATTTCTTAGACCCAGAACCTCTGGGTCAATAGTAATTATAAAGCCCTCCAATCCAAATGTTGTTTTTTAACCATTCCAGTGCTGAATGTGTAAGATGAGTCCATTTATTTTCTTCCAATATGGGAAGTAACGTATCTTAGTGCTCACTGGAGTTTATTCTACTTAAAGTGAACATTTATATTACCGTGATTTAATCTAGTCTTCAAGAATTAATTGTTATTTGGTGGACTGGACATGGGATCGTAGTTATTTTCATCTCTCTGAAAGTTACACAAGCAATAGGACTAGCAGTGAACTTCCTCTACACATACATCTTTCAACTCTCATTAAGAAAATACAGTACAAATGAAAAAAATAAACCAAGTGTATCTGTGGGCAGTTATACTCAGCCGTAGCTCAATAACATGTGATAGCCATTAGACTTATTGTAGCCATCACTCTCGCTGGTCTCGTAGCTCTTTCAGAAGCAACAGTCTGTCCTGGTGGCTCATCGAGAGCTCCGTAATGGTGGGCTCTGCTCCACCTCACACAGATTAGCTTGGACAGGGTGGACAAATACAGACCCAATGATGGAATTATTAAAAAAATACATAAAATATGATCAGATGATTTTACAGGTGCTTTTGTTGGGTGTGTGCCAGACCTTTCTTTTCTTGTTCTTGGCGTTCTTTGCCTTTTTTTTTTTTTTAATAGGGTTTGTGTGTCAAATGTCCAGCAGTGATTGCTCTTACAAACAGCTTTACTTACAGCAGTAACAAAAGACAGAGCACAAACCACTTTATAGCAGCCTTGTATTTCATAGACTTCTAATTTATTTGTGTAAGGATAAACTTGGCCGTTCTGAGACCAGGTAAAAATATGCCCCAAAAAAAGACTTTATAGTCATAATTTCCTGAGCGATGCTGTTGTTCATAGTATGTATCCACGTTGTTTGTTCTGAGCTCTATAAACTGAGCCTAAATGCAATGTTGTACTCATTTTACATACTCAGGAACACCAGCTGTCCAAACAGCATCATGTGTGCTTGCCTGCTTACTCTTGTATTTAGATGTGTACTTAGCCTCCTCTGCCGCCTTGTACACTGTCCTTTTCACTCCATGAGCTTTGTTCTACCTGTGTGGCTGGGGAGGATTATTTCCACGCAGAGAGGGACCCTGTTTTTACTAGTGGCTAATTAGCAGACACGTGTAAAGCAGAAGCAACAGATTGCTTGATGCTGCAAGATGATTCACGACATACTGCTGTTGCTTTCAGAGTTTGACACAAACACATTGCACTGATGTGTAGCTTTATATATGTTTCCCATGTGATTTAGTTGGACAGCACCTTAAATAATGTCTAATAGTAATAATACATCTGTTGTAATGGACACATCTCAGTAACCATTAAAGATATGTATTTGCATATATCATGCACTGACACACATGAACATGACGTTCTCTTGAAACCGTTTTTCAAGTGTTGAGTAATCTGTGAAGCACTCAGATTCTCCAATGAGATCATTTAAATAACGACTTAAGGGTTAGGATTTCTTTGTGCAGCTGTGCAGTATAGCGTTATGTACAGATATGCCTGGGATGTCTGCCTGGCTGGGGACTCGTCTCAGGAGCTACACATTCCTGCACATAGGAGCTCACGCTGCCATAGAAATAAAGTGGACATATTTATTTTCACAATCGCAGACGTGTGGGACAGATGATTGTGGAAAAAAGGAGCTCTTTTTACAGATTCAGTGTGGTTCTGTTCAGCAGCTATTACTAAATGTGTTGCCTTTGAGATGTAGGGCAGGTGCATATGCATACACTAACCCATCCAACACGTCTCTGCTATTATCTTTGCTATGCCAAGTGCAATCAGCTCGCCTCATGCCTCCCTGGTGAGCTCCCAGGCAGCCGGTGCTGTGCTTCAGTGCAGAGAACAAGCAGAACCCTGTGGCCAGAGCTGTGTGATGAAGAAGGCACCTTTGGGCCATTAGTGGTGTACACATCTCCCGTTAATGTGTTTTACTTTTACCTGCTGGGAGTTTAATTAAAAAACAAAGAGCCTCAATTTAAAGGCCATTATTATGCTAATGTAGTAAGCACGGGATGGTGATTAAGCAGCTTTTAGAGCTGACTGGAGCTGGCCCTTGGGAGCAGAAGGATGGCACTTTTTATTTGGCTTCATTACTCTCCATGAATCTATGCTCCAAAGAGAAATGCTGATACTATGAAACAAGGTCAGCTACTGAGATCATTTATTCAGACAGTATTATTATCAGTAACAGTTTTTTTCCACTATTGCACTGTACTATTCATGGAGACTGAAAGTTTCTTTGCTCAGAGGGAAAAAAATATCGACGACATGCTGTTTTTATTTACACATGCATAGCGATTGTTTTAAAATACAGCTTTCTTTTGCATAGTGTGTAATACTTGTATTATTTGTATCGCTGTAAGCAATCGGACACTTGTTTTAACTAAATTCAAGCTGCTATTTTTAGCCCAATGTGGTCAACATCTAGTGTCTGCTCCATCTACACAACCATGCATGACAAAGTAATTTTCATCATGTTCAGATGAAGTTAAAAAGAAGGTCCCCTTCGTTCATGCACAGCGAAACATCTGGGCATCAAATGTTTTTCCTCTTTAGCTAAAGCTCTTGATTCTTTTGCTAAGAACTGATTTTCACATAAGGCGTGTCTCATGAGAAGCTGAGAAGTGGCTGTTCAACAGTTTGGGACCTCTGATGCCTCTGTGAGACAGCTCCGTTTGTTGTCTTTCCAGAAGACAAACAGAACAAGATCCCACCTGAAAATCTGGACAAGAAATGAGTCAATCATTAAATTTAGGCATTTGGTTACAATTTGTATTTCAAATTAAATTTTCTTTGATGTACATCAATACCCTGAAAAAAACCTTGCATTTTAAAATCACTGCTCAGCTACAGAGAAAAGACAATGCACTTTGGAAATCAGGAAGAATCAAGCATGCACGGTCGACCAGTTGCTCCACATGCCCTTTATCCAGCCCAGAGGCCCATGTCTGACCTGCCTTGCAGGCCTCATGTCTCACCTCGGCATGATTGGCATGGCCACAGGTTTCCTGCCCAAACACGAGAGCCCATCTTCAAAGTAATAGCTTACAGCTGTTGCCTGGATAATCCTCATCCCCTCTGTCTTTGAAGGGATGCGGTGACATAATAGCCCAGGCTATTCTTCCCTAAATTGTTATGGTATTTCTCCAAGTGTTGTTCAATAGCAAAGGGGAGTAGGTGAGACAGTTGCACGTGTTGCTAAATGTAGCATGATTATCAAGCGCCATAAGCAGCTCCATACTCTCCCCCTCCCCCTTTTTTCTTATTCTTCTGGGGTTCTTTTATCCCGCCCAGTCCTCCTGATGCTTATCACTGCGGCAGAAGCATTAAATGTAATGTCTGTAGAAGGGAAATCATTGGCAACATGTGGTGAGAGCTTAAGATGTTGTCACACTTTAAGTTGCCTATAATCTGTTCAAAGGGAGCGTGCATAGTTCTCCAAAGTGCTTGGAAAGGGGGGACGAAGAGCGGCAGAGAGGCCAAAGTTTCTCAGCTGCACTTGGCTCGGCTGAAGTGTTCATCAGACAAAATAACCGTTGGTCCCTGTTGGCTTTGTCTTCTTCATACTGCTCTGTTTTTTTCCTCCTGCGTTTATCAGGAAAAAAAGACTTGTAGTGTTACAACCCTCAACAGTGTGATAATCTGTCACTGAGAACGCAAAAAATAAAACAGATAACGGTAAAGAACAGACAAGGGATTGCAGGTATGTGGACATAGGATTAAAAAGAGGGACGTAATGATTCCTTTAGGAGGATGGTATGTGCTGAGACAGGCTCTTTTTTCATTTATGAGTCCAGTTCTGGGGAGGCCTGGGTAAATATTGACAGTTCTCTGCTTGAGATGCGGCCATTGATCCACACAGGAGGGTCTCATCAGTTGATCTGTGCGTTCAGGTGTGGGAGGAGGAAAGCGAGAGCGGTGACATGGATTTTATGCTGGTGGTCCTCTTTGTGTTGCTTTTGTGTTGTATTTTTCTAAACAGACTAGCCTGGGACTGCTGATCTTCCTGCCTCTGCGACAGTGGGAGTCATGTTACCAAAGTAGCCTGGAGCCCAGAAAGTGGATTTTGGGTGGATACAAGTATAGTGTGTGATGGGTTACTGGGATCAAGTAGAAGCAGAAGGTGGTAAATGATCACTTTAACCACTTTAAGTCAGATTCCAGTCACACCTACATCTCCTTTGCAGCTTTAAAATCCCACCACATTTATTCGATTACATGTATGTATTGTGTTCATCTCTAGATAGTTATCAAAAGCCTCTGGTGATGTTTTGAGATATAAAATCATCATTTCCATCTTTGCCCCATCTCCTGTTAGCTCAGTGGACTGGCCCTCAAACCTCTAATCAGGTAATGTTGGAGAGGTTGAATGGCGTGCCTCCCCCTGGTCAACCTTCACTGCTCACACAGTGGTGTTGTTTTAAAGAGCATTCTTTAGCAGCTGAACTTGGAAAGGTATTAAAGTGGGATTAGGCTCCTCCACAATCCACTGCTTGTGTCATTCAGGGAGTTTGTGTTCTCCTCTCCCCACTGCCACCTCCCCACTCCTCCTCTGTTTGATTGTGGCTAGCCGCAGGAGTGGGACTGACTGTGCCTTTCAAAGGAGAGGGGTAGGGTTAAATCCCTAGTCCACTGCTCCCTGCTAATTCTCCTTGTTCCTTAGAGAAGGATTTACTTCTGCTGCCAGCTTCTCAAAGGCCTTCTCTGCCCATCCGAAAAGTCGCCGTTGCCTTCCTGTGGAGGTGTGGTTGCCATAGAAGAGGCGTCATGCATGGCTATTCCATCTGAACCCCACTGAGAATGGGGACCAGGGACTGAAAACAGGCAGAAAGTCCGGATTAGGCCAGAGGACAAAGCAGGACAGGAAGATTCCAGAAGGGACGAATAGGAATTACAGCAGCAAAAATAATGCAAAGTGACAGAGAGGGGAAATAGAAAAATAATGGCTTACAAGATTAGACTCGGTGAGGAGAAAGAAGAAAGGAAAGAGGGCTGAATGAGAATGTTTTCATCTAGATGAGAAGATTTGAAAGAGCGGTTGTAGGTGAATGCAGAGGCCGGGACGTATCAAAACGCTAACAAGTCATTTCCTCAACTTTTTGCGCTCTTTCTTAGCCTAAGCCGGCAATCATTAGCTAAACATTAGAGGTAGAGCTGGGAACTTGTCTTGACAGATTCATCACCTCTTTTCTCTGATCCCTGCATGTAATACACTAATCCGCCTGAAAACCAGGAGCAGGTCCTGGAATATTGACTTTATCATTACGTTTACAAGTTAAAGTAGTTTATATATATATATATATATATATATATATATATATATATATATATATATATATATATATCCTAATTTTTGTATTAATAGTGTTCCTCTTGTACTTTGGGTGCCAGAGAAACAAAGTTGGGGATTTGTTTAGAAGATAGATCCAGGTTGGCAGGTCACTAAAATGAGAACCCTGCTTGTTTGAGAAACATGCCAACATTTCTTTTTCATGGGATTATCCTTGAGGTTTTCCGTAGTTGAATAATAATCTTCTTAACTTATTGTAATAAATGGAAGATTAAAGGATTTTATGAACCCTGCAAGTGCCAGATTGTGATATCTTTGTTGTTTTGCTGCTGTTCGATGGTTAAAGAAGAAAAGACACTTTTACTGCAGTAGGATTGCTACATAGAAGCTGTGATTTTCATGTCAGTCAACAGATATTGTGTATAAATTAGTAATAGTCTATCAATTGCTGTGATGTAATTAAGATTACATACATTTTGCTTTGCTCATGCTGGTTTGATTATTAGAAGGCTGTATGGATGACAAGAAAAAACACACTCTGGTTTTCAGCATGCATACAGCTGCTCCGTGCTGCATACACATGCGCTTACACGTGTGAACATTTATACACACACACACACATACACACACACACCGTATCAGTACTCAATCAGCACCTATAACAACATTACCATAACAAAACCATCCCTTGGTTTCCCTCCTCTCATATTTACACATTATATTCATCACTATCGCTCATCCCTGTCCCGAACCAGCAGATGATGTCAATTGCTCCTGTTGCTGCCTCCCTGGCTTGCACAATGAAATAGATGTTCACCACAAATAGATAGGCGGTTGCCAGCTGTCTTCCAGACCAGGGCAAACAAAGAGGCCACTAATAAATCCAGCTTTACGGCTGGACAAGATCAACCACACTCCCTGCCTTCTTGCTCCATTTAATGTGGCTTCTTCTGAACAACAGAGAATGAATTAAATGCCTCTCAGTCACCAATAAAACAATGCAAACATCTTCCTGAAAGGATATAAAAGAAGATGGAGGTGTTGTCTTGGAAATGGTGATAGAAGCAGCCATAGAGGAATAATATTAGACAGTAAGATGAGATATGAACAGACTACAGGGCAGCCCAGTAGTCACCAATGAATCATCTGTTCTGATATCATCTGATGCATATGGAATATTATGTTTAGGAGAAAAAACTGTGTAGATCAGCTGCATTTTATTAAGATTTTTAGGTTTTAGAGTTCAGGTCACTTTTGTAGATTTGAGAGTTGTGGGTGCCCATGACTGATATAACTTGGAATGACACGGATAAGGACCCAACCTAGAAATTTTAACCAATGAGCTACTGCTAAAAGAGTCCCCTCCAGCCAGAAAACCTGACTATTAATAAAAAAAAAAAAAATGTTTTTAAAAACCTTGATAGGACAAAAAAAAAGACACACAGTTCACCAAAGACATCAACACAAAGGATAATATTTACATGAATTCTGTATTTTGTACTTTTCCAGGTTGTTCGCAACCAAGTGCAGCGGATGCATGGAGAAGATCGCCCCTACGGAGTTTGTGATGCGTGCTTTGGAGTGTGTGTATCACCTCAACTGCTTCTGCTGCTGTGTGTGCGACCGCCAGCTGAGGAAGGGTGACGAGTTTGTCCTGAAGGAGGGTCAGCTGCTGTGCAAGATTGACTATGAGAGGGAGAAGGACTTACTCAGCTCTGTCAGCCCCGATGACTCAGACTCAGGTGAGCCCCCTACACCCTCTCACACAAGAGTGAGAGCAGCACCGGGGTGCTATCATCAGATGACACCGGAGTGTTGTATTCTGTATGCTCTGTTCCATCACACTGGCAGCTAACGTAGAAGTCCACCACGATGGATCTAAACCGAATGAACTGGCTCAGTGCTATAGGAGTTCACTTTAACTATTAACTTGCCTATAGGGTTTTATTAATAATAAATAAAATTTTTATTGATATTTGTATTGTCTATATTTTACTTTAGCATGGTCCTTATACATGCACTTTATCCTGTTGCTGCTTTAGTCAGTGAATTTCCCCGCTGTGGGACCAATAAAATTTCATCTACATATCTTAAAGATGACCATTTAGATGTTTCAGAAGAAATGCATGCTGATGCAACAGTTCAGTATCAATAGTTCAATTCAGCGGTGCATGACCATGAAGCACCCTGTAGGTGATGACCAGCACCTTGAGCTGTACCCTGAAACCCTAATGATTCCTGTGACCAAAAAAAAAAATATCCATTTCAGACTTTGTGCATTGATTGTGTCAGTTATTCGCATTCCACTTGTAACAGTTGTATAGCCGATCATGACTAACTAAAAAGATACTGCTGGTAGATCTGGTTTCACAGATCTGTGTGGGTCTCAGTCTGTGTAGATACAATTCTGCACAGTGAAAGACAAAGATTACATGTAATAAACATTGAGAGACACTTATTTTTGAGCGAAGAGGGACTTTTTTTTTTTTGGAGATTTAACATGCAGCTCGGGTTGTAAAAAACCTCTACATCTGCAGCTTTTCAGTGGCTGATTTTTGTAGCATTCTAATTCAAGCAGGGAGCGTAGGTTTATGATACAGTAGGAAGTGGAAACAGGACGAAGCCAAGTCGTCCTGTATTAATGGCTCTCCATGCGTGGGCAGGATCTGGTGCTGGAAAGAATTAAATCACTGTATCATGGTGAGTGACGGAGGGATTTGGGGCCTTTCTGCAGAAACCCTGAGCCTCCACTCTTATCAGCTCGAGTGTTCCTCGCCTATAGCCTCCACCACACAATGAGGCATCTCGCCAAGCCTCACTGTTCACTACCATCTGGCTCACATTTAAACACGCACAAAAGCAGGGAATTTGTCAAATACATCTGTGCCTGTGTCAACTTTTGTCAACTTGTGGGAATATTTGCTCTACTTCTTCCTCGTTTGGTTGTGTCCCAGTGTATCACAGAGGCATGTCTTTGTGCATGTCTCTAACATTCAAGATGGAGAAAATGTCGACAAGAACAGAGGTTAACCTCGGCATGTGACAGATGAAATGTAGGTTTTTCAGTGGAGAAATGTAGATACATATCAGAACCAGATGACAGGAGACACTGAGGCATTGAGTATGACTCTCCTCACAGCCACTAGACCCTACAGTCATTAGGATTCATTAATGGCACTGCTGGTTCTCATTTGAGCACACTTGTTTTCAGCCTGACAGATCTTTGTGTTTTTTATTCATTAATTTTCATATAACATTAATATTGCTTTATGTTTCAGTCCAACTGTTTATCAAATGCTAAATGTAATTTTTATTATTCATTCACCATTACAGTAGTATATACTTTTTTTACCAACTGTGAACATGAATTTGGAAAAAAAAAAAAGGTTTACAACTTCCCCTTGCTTATTTCATGGCATAAAAGTTGCCATTACATAAAAATTATCATTTTCTCTTACAACAATTGACTACTCTGAGAGGCTATTTAATTTTAAGACAATGTTTGTAATAAAAATACACTTAAATGCATGACTTTTGTTACATATCTCAGATAGCTAATAAAGCATGATTATTATTTTGTCTTAATGGTGCATTGCAGAATATAACATTAAAATTAAACAGATTTTACTACTTTAATCTATAACGTCCTGCTGCAGACAGTAAAAGTGTACCAATCCATATAGAAATAAGTTTTTTTAAGGTCTGAAATCCAGTGAAAATTGCATTTTCTAGCTGTGACATGGAAGATGTATGTCCCATATGTACTTGTGTTGCCTTTTTCATGTTGCACGTGATGTAGTATTCTTATCAGAGATTGATTTAGTGTAAATCAGACAAAGCTGAGAGCAATAAATTACTAATGATGCAGTGTCCAGTTCAGTGACAAATGTGCATATTTCATTGTGCTCTCCAAGCAAGAGCCATAGACTTCTGTAAGTCTAATCGTACATGTGGCCTTTTCCTTTTGTAATAAATTGATAACAAAGTATCAAAAACACATGTGTCTCCTTTGATTATGCACTTGTGTGTGTGAATCTCCAGCAAAAGAGAAGAAGAAAAAAAAATTATTTATCAGCAAACTGTCTTTGACGAAAAGGGTGTAGTCACTTCAAACTAGTGCTGATGATACTGAAAAATAATTGTCTTTGCAGAGAAAAGTGACGATGAAGAGCTGGACATCAAGCCAGAGAAAGGCATCGGGGGCCAGGGGAAGGGGGATGATGGGAAGGATCCCAGGAGGCCCAAAAGACCACGAACCATCCTGACCACTCAGCAGAGACGGGCCTTCAAAGCTTCCTTTGAGGTGTCCTCAAAACCCTGCAGAAAGGTAAAATTAGGATTAAATAATCTGCTGCAATCTGCACATACTCACACAATAACATATTACAACTGCATCACTCTAGTTTTATCAGTGTTTTTATATTCCTTGGTCCGCTTTTGGAATAATGGACACATGGTGATTTAAATGTCAACCACAAGCCCTACAGTAGTTTCACAAATAAAATTCTCAAATTAAAAAAAATTCCCCCCACCTCAGAGCTGAGCTTTGAAGTGGCGAGCAGCATTCTGTTCTGTGTTAACTGAGACAGACTGGTGCAGTCGGCCTGCACAGAATGACATACTGAGATAGAAAAGTGCCTCTGCAGCCTGTGCCCTAAAACAGGCACTGCAACCGGTCCAAGGCTTTGAAGAGGCAATAACCAAAGGGTCCGAAAAAGACCACTGCATTCATTCAGCGTTCACTGAAATCAAAGCATATCACAGAGCCCACAAAGAAATGTGGCAGATTAAGAGGAAAAAGCGCTCCAGTGTATTCAAAGGTGTTTTGTTTTCTTATGTGATTCTGGAATTGTTTTGTTTTCAGGTGAGGGAGACGTTGGCTGCAGAGACAGGACTCAGTGTTCGGGTGGTCCAGGTGTGGTTCCAGAACCAGAGAGCTAAGGTGAGATCAGCTAAAGCAAAACCCTCTGCTGGTGAGCGATTTGTGTCCACACAGAACAGCCTTATTCCATCATGGATTTACAGAAAGAGCTCTGCTAATAAATCACTACAACTATGTGTGTTAAACTTATCACCGCATTCCTTTAACAAATGCAAGAAAAAAGTTGCAAATCTAGCTCACTCTTGCATTAAATGTCTACACCCTCCTCTTTTTCTGATTATTATCTGTGAAAAACCTTTGATACTTGACAATGAAGTGCGGTCAGATTCAATTTTATACAGTTCATTCCAGGGTGAACGGCGAGGAGCATCCTTTTTAAATTAAAGAGTGCATGTTAGTTTTGGGAGTTCCTCACAACTTTGACTCCTTCGTTTCAGATGAAGAAGTTGGCAAGAAGACAGCAGCAACAACAAGAACAACAGAATTCTCAGAGACTTGGCCAAGGTACCATTTTCTACATAACCCATCTTTCTTTTCTACTTAACATATTCACTGGATTTCACATTAATGTTACAAACATTTCTATAGTTTTTCTTATGATATGACTACTGTGTATGGTAGTAGGTGTGTACTTTAGCCTTTAGGAAACACAAAAATGTTGTCCTTTATTCAGTTTCTGTATTTGACTCAGATACTAGTTCATAAATTCAATTAATACACAATTTACAGATTACAAATATGTGGAGAACATTTCACAGTATAAGTTTGTGCTCTTAATTCTGTTTTGGTAACTTGGTTTGGAAGCCAAGCTGCATGAATGTTAGACGTCATCACACAAAGCCACTGCAAAGGAAAGTGCAAGAGGTTGAGGTTCCAGTGACGGAGCCACAAGATTTGCGTGTCTCCACATTTGACAGTTATCCAACAGCAGTGTTTGTGAAGGGAATTGTGAGAGAATCAGGCAAAGCCGCAAGAAAGACGATCATAGTTTTTAATTATCCACATATACTGAGGTAATATCTTACCATTTGCTGCTATTAGCATAACAAAGTGACTCAGTTTGACAGTGAATCGCAAAACACAGTCTTGGATTACCAAGTTTGACTGAGATAATATTCTTGTCATCATGTTTTTTTGCTTGTTTTGCACTGGCTTTCTGTGTGTGCCCATTGTGTTTGACTACATTTACATTCTGCAGACTCATCCCATGTTTTGGTATCTGTTTTAATAGTGCTTCCCCTTTGATCTCATTGCATTTTAGAAGTAATGTCCAATCGGATGGAGGGGATGATGAACTCTTTCACGCCGCTCGCTCCACCGCAGCAGCAGCTGGTCGCCATGGATCAGAATGGTTATAGCACAGACCCGTTCCAACAGGGGCTCACCCCCCCACAGATGCCCGGGGACCACATGAACCCATATGGTGAGCATCCTGTAACCCCCCCCACCCCCCCACCCCTCATGTTTTCATTAAAAAAAAAAAAACACCCACTCCTGCTCTGAACACACGCACATGCCTGTCCCTTGATCAACCTCATAGCTCCCCAGTGTGGGACATGTGTTCAGGCCACAGCCCCCTGATTTAAGTCACTCAAAAATACGAGCAACATCTCCTCCCACATGAGATAACGCAAGCAAACTCATAAGCTATTGGGTTTTGAAGTTCATTTTCCAAAGTGTTTAATATGGTTTTAACTCTCCGCCTCCACCTCCGAAACCTACCCTGTTACTGGTGATGTTTTCCAATGGTGGTAAAAACATGTGGTTAGTGTGGACAACATGAGATAAGTGTGATCCAAACAATGATTGAGGCTAATACATCAGAAAGCCTTGAATTCTGTGTGATAAGGAAGATAAAGACGCGAAAAAGAATTAAAATGCAAACAACAAGACGAGGGAAAATCAGTCAATCAAGTGTTAGTCCACAGGATGTAACTGGAATAACACATTTCTGAGTGATGTCCTCAACTAGTCCCTGAGGGACCATTTCCTGAAGTTCATAACTTCCTTATAATTTGCCTCCATTTAGTTCTTCTCAGTAGTAAGAACCCAAATCCCCAGTCTCATCACTCTCCTTTGGTTTGGGGAAAAGAACAATATTGGCAAGGCATTAAAAGATATGTCTCAAAACACTGTCCCCATTTTGTGCAACACTATCATTAAGATCCAGAGTGTAATAAAGTTAACTATTCCCTCCAGAGAAATAACATGTTGAGGTTTTATGAAAGGCGTAAACAGTTGCTATTAACCAGATCTTTTAGGAGGATGCCCCTTGTTTACATGCTCCCTCATAGACCACAATTGTCCCAGCGAGGGCAGCAAAAAGTGAGCTTTGATGATATCTAACAAAACAGTTCTCACAATTGTGATGACACACTACAGCAATTTCTCAAAGTGACTATTAGTAATTATGATTTCCCCACTCTGCAATAAATCTGAAATTCAAGATCGCTCTGATTTTACAGTCAGCTATACCCAGTGTGGTATTGTTGCCTTTTTGAATGACGTCTCCGCCACCAAATTGTGACAGCTATCTCCATATTGTCTCTCCGCAGGTAACGATTCTGCATTCCATGACATAGACAGTGACACATCTTTAACCAGCCTCAGTGACTGCTTCATGGCATCATCAGAAGTCAACTCCATGCAGGCCCGTGTGGGAAACCCCATCGACCGCCTCTACTCCATGCAGAACTCTTATTTTGCTTCATGAAAGAGTGTGGGGGGGAAAAAAACAAAACAAACATCAGCACAGAAAAAAAAAAAACTGCCCATCTCAACCGAAAAGTGTGATCGCCAGGAGTTTCAACACCATCACGGACACGACAGAAGAAACGTCTCCATGCAGTAGCTCCTGGTTATGTGCGGAAGCTTACTCAAAGATATGAAAACCACTTGTTGTTGAACAGTGACGATTCCTGGGGAAAAGAGTTAAATATTGTTAGAGATTATTCGGTAGGATTACTTATCTGTGACAGGAGATATAATACTCTTTACTTGTTCACTTAAATAAGACAAATAGATACTGAAGCCACTGATTACACAGTCTCAAACCAAATAACCCAGTGAATTTATACAGTGCATGATCAATTGTATTCGAAAACTTTTTGTAAGCCCCCTGGTTAAGATGTGGTGTTTGGACAGTTTCTTCTTTACACTACATGGATTTCCATGTTCACCGTTAGCATTTTGATCCCTTTCAATAGGTTTAGATATTGTGTTAATAGTAAATAGGTGCAGCATGTCTGCAAGAGTGACTGTACATTTGTGTATGTATGAGAGTTTGTGGTGAGAAAGAATTGTTTAGCAGAAAAAACAAGTGGAGAATTTGGTGGACAAGTAGGATCAGTGAAGTGTAAATACTTTCCCCAGGCAAATTGGATGTGCATGTTAAAAATGGAAAGCATTCTATTTATTTAACTATAACAGGCTCTTGAAGGTACATATTAAAACTGAAAAGCTTTATTTAAAATGGAGAGCATTTTTTTTTCGTTGAGCAATTAGTGAGCACATGAGTATTATGACTCATTTGTATGACTTTTTAATATGAAGATTAACCCTTTTGTTTTGTTTTATTTTTCTTCAGCCAAGCTGTAAATGAGCAATGTGCTATTTATTTCGTACAAACCATAAACCGTTTTTGTTGTCATTGTCATATGTGCATTCTCACAATGTTAAAGTTGCTAATTGACCAAAGTTGACTGGTTTCATGAATAAACAATGTCTTTCTCCTGATAACATTAAATAAATGCCATTCAGTGATCATTCAGAGGTTGAAATCTCTTATCAATGCTGTGTATCTACGCCAAGATTTGTCATTTCCAACAAAACTTTGTTGTCATTTTAACATATTTTATTGCCATCTGAGCAAGAACCTGTCTGAAACTTGCCCTTGGTGTAATGTATGACACCTCTGTGAGAGAATGAGGACGCCGAGGTAGAAACACATACATGAAGTGAGGGTGAGGTCGAAGAAAAGTTCAGGTGACATACCAATATAACTTGTCGGGCGGTGGCTTGGAAGTACCATCTGGGTGCTCCTTCATCTTTTTGACAACCCTTCAATGTAACCAGGCTAGCTTCTACCCACTGTCTGTGCAGTCATGTGACCAAAGGCATAAATACTGTTGCTATGACTTGTTATATTCCTAATATGATAATCACAGGTTTTACTAATCTAGATCAAACTGTCAAATGAGGGTGAGTTTAGCACATGAGTGCAGTGTGGTTTATATATAGATGTAGATATATCTCTGTTATCTAGTCTTCAATCTGACAGCCAGGTGTTGGACTTGTTGGCAAGGTTACAAAGCCATTTATCTTGACTTGTCATGGTAGTAACCTCGTACCCCAGGAAGCAACGTGCAGTCACATCGTCAAACTGCACTGAAGGATCTTGTGTGTGCAAAGGCCTAAAACCAGAGAGACACAAAGTTTCTCAGGTTTTTGAATATTTTTCCTCAATCTGTTAAATAGTTGCAGGTCAGGAAGGAGAGCTATCTATGTCAGACCGAGCAGGAAGCACTGTATGGGGTGGTAGTGACGACAATGAGCAGGTCTGCATCACGTTTCCAGTAGACATGTGGATTATAGTGTGAAAGATGTAAAAGACTGAGTAAACAAACATGACAAAGGCCACCATTTACAGTAAACATGGATGGGGCTGCTCGGCAAACATTGTGTTTGCACGGGATAGACAGTACAATCGGTTTGAACCTTTCCCTTTACAGAACACGCCAGGTGAGCCTACAGAGAGGTGTTTAGGTGTGTGTGAGGAGAGAAAGCCTCGCTGCTGGCATTGTAGTAGAAATGTGACTGGAAAGCCTCAAAAACCATAAATTCTCCTGCACAACATTTTAGATCTACTTTATATTCTCCAAAAAAATATACTCCTATAACTGCCAACACGATACTGTCCTTAAAAAAAAATTATGGTACAAATTAAACGTAGGCTAACACTTCATATGCACTGTTGTCTATAAAGTTGGGTCATTTGTTTTTATTATTATTATTATTATAATTATTATTGACTTTCGTTTTACCAGGAAAAAACACTTATCTCGTCTCATCATCTGAACCCGCTTTATCCTCACTAGGGTCACAGGGGTCACTGGGGGCCTAATCCAGCTACAATGGGTGAAGGTGGGGTACACCTTGTATGAGTCACCAGTTCATCTCAGGGCTGAACATATATAAACAAACAATCACTCTCACATTCACACCTATGGGCGATTTAGATTAACTAATTAACAATGCCTTTGGATGGTGGGAGGAAACCAGAGTACCCACACACCCACGGAGAGAACATGCAAACTCCACACAGAAAGGTCTGGTGTGGGATTCGAACCAGGATCTTTCTTGCTGTGAGGCACAAGCGCTAACCACTGCCGCCTGGAAAAAAAGACTCAAGATTAAAAATTTGTTTTGCAAGAACATCCTGGTAAAGGCAGCACCTGCAGAAGTTACAGAAAAATGAGAAATTTCTGGCATACATCGAATGTTTTCAGACCTATTGTTTTTTATTCCTATTTATACACATCAGTAATGACACTTACACTTTATCTATTATGAATCGAGATATTTAGACAGATATTTATTGTCATTCAAATATGCACAAGAGTGAATAATTAATTTTTTTATGTAAGGAATCAAGCTGTAGTAACAGTGTCACACTATGCCTAAATAATTCACATTATCAGAATCTTAGTTAGTTAGTTAGTTAGTTAGTTAGTTAGTTAGTTAGTTAGTTAGTTAGTTAGTTAGTTAGTTAGTTAGTTAGTTAGTCAGTTAGTTAGTTGTGTATTTATTCTAGCTTAATGGGCAACAATGTATTTGATATTTAACTACTCATAGCAAATACATTAGTAGAATTAACCTTATAATAAATGCTTCTAAGGCTAAAATACATAAATTATCATGTCGATGTACATGTATGGCTCAGTATGACCTATGCTTCCTCCTTACAACACTCATTTGAAGGGCTTTATAATAACTAAATAAATAGTCAATATGTGCCTAATATGTACACCCATTTAAAATTTGCAAGAGACAAACATAATCTGCATAATATTAACACTTAATTTTACTTCTTCTGGTTTGTTTTTTTTTTATATTTCTTACCTGTTTTTTACCCTCCAAGCCTCCAATTTGCCAAACAGTAGAAGCAATGAGTGCATATAACCTACAGTATGTCAATGCTTGTTCACTGGCACTAGGATGTGAATCAGCCAAAGACGACTCTTAGAGGTTGAGGTAAGTGTGGCCTCGATATAAAAACAGTCGTGCTGAAACCCGACCTGTAGACACACACGCACACACAAACTCACGGAAAGTTAAGTGTTTGCCCTCAGTAAACTGTTCACACATTTACTCTTCTGCCATTCTGGCACCACATAGGAAATGAGTCTAGTGACAATATTTTCATTAGATAACCAAAATCCTGAAATTCTCAGCCTGAGACACAATTGGAGGTTTGTGATTCGTGTTCTTTCTCAAGTGTTCGCCGCTCTAGCCCATACCATGAAAAACATATGCAGTTTGATTTGTTATTTGGGGTAATTTAAGTAAGATTCTCACTGACTGACCCATAAAAGCCCAGCATGACCTTAAGACAGTAGCAACAATACTGTGCATCCTACTATCACTTCATTAGAATAAATGAGTCAGTAAGTCACTTATACAGACTGACTTCTGGAAACTACTATTCTTTTACTGTACATGACATGGAATTACTTTTATTTCTCAACACAGTTTTACCAACAGAACAATTTTACATTTTTTCTAACAAACCAAACCCAATTAATTGTTGCTTTGCCAGGCCAAAGACACTCAGACTTTTGTGGGTTTAATACGGTCTAGATTTCTCCTCTTGATTTCACAAGAGTTCACCAGAGTTCACAGTGGGTCCCATGTGGGAACAGGGGGAGTTTTTGGGTGTTTTCATTGGGCATTTTCCATGGTGTGTGGTTAATTGTTAAAGGGGACTTTTAACCAACGTCTGACACATATTCTTTGAGCCTTGAGGGCTGGTGCATAATCAAATGACAGACTATGCTGTGGTTTTGGCCAGAGAAGGGGGTCAAAGCCAAACATCCAAACATGTCCTCACAGCAGTGTGTTGCTTTATTGTGTCAGTCAGCAGCACAACACCCTGGTGCCACTGTATGGAGCATTGTTTGCATAGTTCAGGTCCAACATAGATGTAGTAGGAATGTTTTACAAATATTTAAATCATTACACATTAGGAAATAACATTGCTGAAATACCACAAATGGTGCAATGCAGGAAAAAAACAAAAAAACAAAAGAGGACATTTAATTTGCAATATTTATAATCATATGATAAATTAAATGTATTAGGAAGCTATCATTCAAAATGAATTGCATTGATCCATCTCATCGTGTTAAAACATACCATAACCATTTGAACCTTTCCGTTGGCATTACTGAGACATATAAACATATTGCTGCAACTGTTGTTTTCACCTCCTACCTCTGTTCTGGTGCTGAGAAAAAGATGGTGAGGGATTCACCTCTTAGTGCCCAGAGGTGCAGATAGAGCCCCGGATAGCGCCCAGTAATCCCCACTACTATTGGAGCCCATCTGTTTTGGTTTTCATTTTTCTGCATTATTAGTGCTTATTGGTACATGGTCTAGGAATGTAGCCAGGGTGTTTGAAGTCAAAGAGGAAGGTGATGCCAGGGGCATTAGTTGAAGGAATGATGACCTTAAGGTCTAACACAAGCCAGCACTGCTAACCTCCAGGAGCCTCTCCCTTGATGTTGGAATCCAAGCCCTGCACTCGCTTCGGCTGTGAACGGCCCAAACTTTCACTACTTCACAGATTCATCATTTTATCAGGAAAGTGAGTGATGCCACAGCCAGTAGATCTGATGGTATTGACAACTACTACATAGATATCTATATTTGTAATTGTTAAAAATACATCATTAAAATTTTCTCATAAGAACAAACAATATTTATTCAACTTTAGCTTTTTAAATGTATCTGGTGTCTCCTTTT
Source organism: Siphamia tubifer (assembly GCA_020466265.1). Lineage (NCBI taxonomy): Eukaryota > Metazoa > Chordata > Actinopteri > Kurtiformes > Apogonidae > Siphamia > Siphamia tubifer. The sequence continues at coordinate 29,489,204 of CM035791.1, read as the reverse complement.
AGTATAATTCAAGATGTGAGCAATAGTAAAAGCAACAAAAAACAAATTAAAAGTGTATAAGGTGATGCTTATGGGTTAATTCGTAGTTTGGAACTTTTAGCAGCCCAGTAATATTAGACCCTATAAGGCACTCAAAGGAATTATGGTTCAAACACACATTCTAATTGTCCACAAAGTGAATTTTGCTTTTATTATTGGTGTTGCAGCTCCAGGCAGTAGAGTAGTGTAATATTGCAGATTGGAATCATCATTCTGTCCTTAACTGTAGTAGAGAACGCCAACATACTCATGTAATCTAACAATTCTACTTAAAAGTGTTTGTTTTTTTTAACCCAGTAATGAGAGATCAGTGACAACACAGTACAATCAATGGTGTTCATATGAAATGTGATTGGCAATTAACTGATGTGTCTTTCAGCATTGTAAGGAGCACACTTAATAGTTATGTGTTTATAATTATTACTTGACTAAAATTACCTTCTGGCAAAAAGACAGCACTAGCACTGACAAAGCTGACTTTGTGTATCAGTGTGTTGCATGGATGTGCTTTTGTTAAACTACAGCTGAGAATTAAATCTGTCACTGGGGCTGATAAAGCAGCAATCACATTAACCACAAGAGTTGGAAAGGAGTAAGATTTGCAGTTTAGGTTACTCAGGCAATTTCAAAATTATGTCAATAAAGATTCCCTTTTATGTGTGTTTCCCCTTTTCCCAAAATATGTTTGCATATAAAAGAGACACTTTAATTGGTGCAGTAAATGTTTGAATTCAGAACTTGAAGAGGAGAGAGGACTCACTGGTCCACTTTGGTTATAGGCAGAGTATCTTCCTATAAACACCACCTCTGGATGTGGGTTACGGTGCAGGACAAGGTGAGCCCTCAGCTGTATATTTAAGCTCTGGATGTTTCGACAGAACTCACCTGTGAAGCTGATAAATCACTTGCAGTGTACACTCAGAGTTGAGTGCGGACAGTAAATCTGAAAGTCAACAGCCTGCGAGTGCTTAACCAAACTGTTAGGAATTCTGTATTTGGCACACTTCCTGTCATGTATGCCCTATTTATTACATACCCTTAATGACTCCAATGAGAGGCATTTGGCTTGGCTTTCGAGAGACCATCACCAACTTACAAGACATACATTTTCTCTGAAAATAAAGCTTGACCTTTGTCCCTCTGGTGGAAATATATAAAAGAGCGCTATTATGTTGTATGTTTTTAGTTTGTTTATATAAATTAAATCCAATTTTAAGTAATGTAAGGTCTTTATAAAACTGTAAATCACTGAAACACTAGTTATTGATGCTATACTTAGAGGCACCTATTGCACTGAGATTATCTAATGACCACTGGGCCACATTTGACCTCCTGGACAACCTGTTTTAAGCTGATAATCAGTATTTTCAGACGACAGAGGTCGGTGCTACTTCGCCCTGATGTGACCTCTATAGTGTAGCAATTATCAGTTCATCATGACAATTATAATCCATAATGTTGCATATGAATACCATTTGTCAGCCATGTCTTTTCTATCCCTCCTCAGCACAGAGAAGCTCCTTTAATAGAGCTTTGATTTGGATTGCATTGATTACCCTCACGGTCCCCTCCAGTTAACAGCAGACAATCGTCCTTTGTGTGCTGCTTTGTGTTTTTGACAGTTTTATTATGAGGACTAAAACAGCTGAAATAAACTGCAGATGAACAGCCTCCATTGGCTAGCTTTTCAAAAGGTTAGTAAATTTCATCGTATGGATTTTTTGTGTCTCCCCCAAATGTCATGGCTTAATTATTAACTGTGGGGCCATTTTGGAGAGAGATTTGCACTTTTACAATATTGTTGTGCCTGGTGAGGTTAAGTGTTGAAAGTGCAGGGAAGGCCATTGTCCTTCCTTTGTGTTTAATGAAGATGGATTTAGAGATGAAATGTTGGGTGTAATAAAGACACAGTGACCTTTAAGGCCTTACCACAGAAAACATGTTGACGGTATGTGGACCAGACAAATTCTATGCTTTGAGAATTTTAGATTAAAACAGGTTTTCTGTGTTTCAACTAAGTAAAACTGCAACACAGTTCATCCAATATGTACAGTATATGTTCTATATTGTTTCCATAAATAAAAGTAAGAGATATCTTCAGGATCCAGCAGCTCTAACTCAAGATTATAACCTGTCACAAACACCAAAGGTTGTGACCTCCCAGAGTGGCCGTTATGAGTAACTATTGATCACACCACACGTCAGTCAGTTAAGTGGAGGCACCAGAGCAGAACACAGTCATGTACTGTGGTGTTTTTTTGAAAGGAGTAATATCTGGCCTAATCCCAGCTTCAGCCCTGCCCTTGCCCCAGCCGGTGCACTTCTTTCTGCTGTGCATATCAGCATGTACGGCTCTGCTCAAGGCTCAGGTTTCCCAGAGCTCCTGCGTACAGCGTCTAAATAGGCTCCTGAATCTCAACGTCCTCTTGCTCAGGCACTGACTGGCTGACTCCCAAGATGGTATGGCAGTATCTGAGTTCACAGGTTCCTCACCCCCACCTTCATACATGTCATCAGACTCGCTGTGTTTGTCTCAATGAAAGCTCTCTGTTGACTTCCTCTGCTGACAAGTGAGACCTGACCAACTCCATGGCGTTGAGCGCTAACCACTGAGCAGAGCCTTGAAATAGAATAAGTAAAACTCTGTTATGAAATGCTTTACGTTGCCAAATTCATCATATACTGCAGCTTTCTCTGTTTAAAAAGGAACTTTTTTTTTTTTTTTTTTTTTTGAGGAGCTGCCAGTGATGTTTGATCAAATCCATAAAGATCTTCATATGATTTAATGAGTTTGTTCTAAGGTTATTTATTTAAGTATACATCCTATAAAAGAGTTCTATTATATTATAACTTACAATAAAAAATAATAATAATAATAAGAGCAGCTTGTGAAATGTGTAGCAGTGGTGTCAGCCCCAGGATTGACAGAATGGTCTGAATTTCTTCTTTGGGTTAGGGTTAGGGGAACAGGAGGCTCTTGAGGAGGTAGCAAGCCCTGACAGAGAGCTGCCATTGCACACAGCAGAAACCTACCCACAAACCCTTGCCTGTGGCTTGCCCTTTGAAGATACATGTCTCTTCTTGATGTTTCTTGTCAACTTGCCTTGGGAACATTGGATTCCGTCCTCTTCATCCAACGTTTGTGTTCAAACTGTCTGGGCTGATGCAGAGGATATAAACCATTCCAGTGGCTTTCAAAGGAGGTACAAAGTCATTAATCAGTCGGGATTAACCATTCCAAAATATATGTGTCAGCCTGGCATCCTCATGTACTGGTTTGACATCAAGAAGTGACGCTCAGAGCCCAATGATGCAATGTCTTTTCAGTTCATACTACAAAACCATAGATGATGCAATGAAAAGCACTGAGCAGGCTTCTTTACTCCTGTCGTCACCTTCTCTCTTGTGTGCTGCATGCATGAACAAATAGATTCACATCAGGCCTGACGGGGAACATGGCATATTTGTGTCACTTCAGCAATTGGAACAGAACAACATTAATAGACCATGCAGGTTGTAATACAATTAAAACATAAATATGCAAAGTACACAGGGGTGCCGCTGCTGCTGTGCGGTATCTGCAGAGACAGGTGCCAGCCATCTTTAGTGTTTATAACAAAGATCCTCCAGCAAATGGCATCACACTGATCAGACTGGATTAATACAGGATGTCTGGGAGCTTGAATTTCAACACGACTTCAGCTTAAAACTATCTAAAACAGTAAATGACCTCAGCAGGAGGAGCCCCGGTCTTCGATAGTGCACTTATTTGAAAAGGAAACAAAGAAACAACTAATGTTTCCAAATGTGTGAGTTAACTGTCTTATAAATTATTAATGTAAAACAAATCTGTAATGAACAGAAAGTTCTGTGGTTATTACACTGGATAGAAAAAGTAAACACACACAGAATATCCTCCTTATTTTTTTTTTTCCTTTTTTTTGTTTTTACTCCAAATGAACAAATGATCATTGTCTGTCCACTGTAATATTTCTTTGATATGAAACAAGGTGTGAAAATCATGTCTGCGTGTCTGAACAGAATGCTTTGTTTGCTCCGAGGCAACTGCAACAGAAAGTCAGCATGTTCCAGATAGCGAGAGCTGACAGAGACCTGTCTGTTGACCTGATTCTGCCCTACTGACATATTCTGTCGGCTTGCAAAGTATTTACTTTCTCTCTCGCCGGCTTTGCTCATCCAGTGTTCCGCCAGTTGATTGAGTTGTTGGGTACAGTTGCCACTTGGCAATTTCTACAGTTGTAAAAAAAAAAAAAAAAAAAAATGCCAGTCAAGGAGTGACTGTTCAATAATAAAGCCTTTACAGCTTATATACCCAAGAACCTGTAGGCCATTACAGGGCCATTACCAGTGAAATCCTTGTCTGGACAAGTGGAGGGAAACTAATGTGTTGCTGTGACGAAAGGCTCTCATTGTGAAGGGCTGCAGCCAGAGCCAAACAGGGGAGATGGGATCAATTGCAATTTAAGCAAGTAGCTGTAGGTGTAGTGAGCACTGTAACATAGTATAGTACCCATCATTAAAAAAGAGAGGGTAGATCCACCAGTTCCAACAAAAGCCAAACACTGATATTAATCCTCTAGATCTGCTGCAGTGGTTCCCTCATGTTATGCTGACACTTGTATTTGTTCCTATTTGCATCAAAAGTCATCATCTGCGAAATAATGTACAATGAGATAATGAACATTTCATGACTCATATATTTGTTTTACATGCTTGACATTTTAGTATGGGCTGCTTGATGAATGCGTCTGACATTAGAGATTTACAGAGTAATTCATAGACTCATATCAAGTTTGGTGAAGAAAAAGTGAGGCTTATGTTAACAGCTGCTGACAGCGGAAGAAAAATTGCAATTTACATGATTATAATTCTTTTTTTTTTTTATCTGAACATGGTAATGAATCTCAAACCTGATTTAGAAAACTATAGCTACTGTATAATTCTACCCATGCACATTTCACAAATTGGGTTAATTTGTTTTTGAATCAACATGATGCATTCATTCAGTCAGTTTTTCATCATGAAAATTAGACATCTAGATAGCTTCATCACTCCCACTGTTTCTGACAAGCTTAATTCTGGACTTCCACATCTGTCTTTATTTTTCTATGGGTTTGAACTGTCTATCACAATGTGGTTTCCAAATTTGCTGGGTGTTTTTCTACGTACCCGCACAAATCCTTCCAACTGCAATAATAAATTTACTTTAACTTTTTCTTTGTGGTTAACCATGTGTACTTCAGTTTTTCTTTGAGATATTTTCAATAAGCATTTAAAGTAAACATATAAATGTATTCCAGTTATTTTATTGTACAAACCATAAATTGCACTGACAGTAGATCAGTAATAACCTTGTGATCAACTAATAGAGGAATTACTTTTATAGCTTTAGAAAATATAGCTCAGTTCAACAAACTCTGAGTTACTGAGAAAGAAAAAAAGTAAAGCATTTTTCTATTTTAAATCCTAAATGACCATGACAGTAAAATGTGCCAGTGTTCACTAGGGTGCAAAAAAAAATATATAGAAAAAAGAAATGTTGGGGGAGGATCTTGTGTCTTGGATTAATTACACAGAGGAACTCCCAGTTTGGGGAGCTTAGCATGTGCAGAGTAATGTTTTCTTCTGAGTCTTTTCCACAGGGATAGGTTTGCACTCATCTTTGATAGTTAACCCCATGTGACCCTTCCCTAGAGCCAGTCCCACTCCCACCTCACTGCTCCTGCTTCTCATTAGAGCCTGTCCACTAGTCCGCCTCGGTCTAAGTAGGCCACCACCCAGGCCACTGACGCACTCGTCCCACCAAAAACAACTCTGTGACTGACTTTTATCCACTTTTACCAGCAACTGACAAAGTACCATCTACCAACCATTTATATTCCACTGAAATTATATCTACGTATCTTGCTATGTGGAAGCATTTTGTTGTTAAATATTGGAACACATTATATATATAGACATAAATGGAGGTGATTTATTTTATTATTTTATTACGTTAATTTCCCTTGGCTATTTGGGGTGGTTGGGACCTGGTGAGTTTAAAAACAAAGAATTATCTGGAAAAAAATTATTTTATACACACACATATATATATATATATATATATATATATATATATATATATATATATATATATATATATATATATATATATATACTAGCTATAATCTAAATATAATATAGCTAGTATTATAGTCTTCTGACATCATGTGGTGGTAGTATAATGTCCAGTATAATAGCGAACACCAGGCCCTTGTAGAACAAAATGTGGTATTATGGTCCTAGGTTAAGCATGAAAAAAAAACACTAATTGAAATTTTTTAATGAACCTATTTTTATGGAGCTACAAAAATCTCAGCTGGACACCATGTGATACATTTTTGAAGGAAAGAAACGTTCCATTTAAAATACATATATCAGAAAGTGATATACTGTGTGAAAACTATGGAATAACATTTTTTTAATGCAGCTAATCTGATGTTTTCTCATATTTTACCATAGTCTAATAGTAGTTATTACTCACTTCATGGATATAATATCTAAAAATCCTTTTTTTTGCAGTGTAATAACAATTGCCAATTGATTTCCACTCAAATATGTTACCGCAGATGAGGTTTAACAAGAAGAGCAAAGTTACAGTAACAGTATGAATTGCAGTGTATGGGATAGTGCATAAGTTTCTACTGTGTTGGCTGATATGCAACCAAATCAACAAAGCCTATGAATATTCAAGAGAACAACTGTAGAATAGATATCCACTGTAGTGCTTACTATACATGAAAGGGTTAAAAATCCTTTTACAATCTCTTTATATATGTAATTATAGATGTATTTTCCAAAAGGTAACTAAGTAACAAGTTTACTAAGAAATGTACAAATAAACTCATTTATCTTTTGCCTAAAAAGATCAATATTAGCTGAGTGGACCACAGGAGATAAGCTGTTTTGATGAACATTTTTTACAGCAGAGGCGACGGCGTTGAAATTGCAGCTGAGTCATTACCCTGTATCATTGCTATCTCAGTGTATGATGAGACGTGAATTTGTCTGACCTCCCTGGGGCAGCACAAAGGGCTGAATTCAAAGCGGGGCACCCAGGGGCCAAGCTGGCGGCGGGCCCAGCTGAGGAGCACCAGCCAGCCACCACCTGCATACTGCTGTTGGCCCAGTCTCCCTGGATATGAACCACCCACCACCACCACCGCCCGTCCCTCCAACTACCACCCCCTCTAACCCCCTCTCACCCCATCACCCCTCACCCCCTCCCCCTCAGCTCAGACAAACCTCATCTGCATCCCAGTCATATCCTACTCCCACTCCCAATATCTGCCCAGTCAATCTCATCTGTCCATCAAACGGCCTGAATTCTATGTGACGGCAACACTATGGCCTCAGCTGTGAACACCCCTTTCATTCTGTCACCGCGGTGATGTGAGCTGATTTTCAGATTTACTACTGACAATGACCACTGTTATCTTGTTTTTTTTGTTTTGTTTTGTTTTTTATCCCTTTTTGACTACAAATTAAACAGCTGAGTTTTACTGTCATGTGCCAAATTCTTAATGTTCCTAGATTTGTTTGACTTGTTATTACTATTCTTGTTATACAATCTATTACTGGTTTTGGATTAAAATATGTGGCACCACTTTCATTTTTATTTTTATTTTTTTGCTTCTTTTCTATTATTCTACAATAGAAAAGAATATGTTTTCTATAGAATGTTCACTGGATATTCATCCTTAAGATACTCTCATGTTTATCAATTTAAAAATGAATGAATTATTCTCTTAATACAATTATGTTGCTAAACCAAAACTTAACTATGTGGCACTGAGATGTAATTTCCCAATAAATATATCTCAGTCAGAGCCTAGAATCTCACTGAGATATTTTATTTCAGGAACAAAAGGAGCAGTATGATGCAAAACACACACACACACACACACACACACACACACAGACATACAAAATGATGGCTACTATCATGTGAAACTGTGAAAGTTAACGCTACAGCTGCTGAACTATTATGATCATTCAGGTGGGTGGAGGGGGGGGTCTCCAAATCTGAGAAAGTAAGTGTTATAAGGGTTTGATTATTTGCATTTAACCTTCCATGTGTTCAAACTACACAGAGCTCAAGTGTTTCTTTCTGGCTCATCAGTCGCCAATATGTTTCTGTCTCAGTTCAATAGTGCCCCCTGGAAATGAGTTTATGAACTGCAGTCAACATAGCTGGATCAGAATGTAAAAAGATGGCAACTGTCTGGACTGATCATTTATTTTTTTATTTAGTCCTTGTATCTGCTGTCACTTAAATGGTAACATCTACACAGGGACACTTAAAAATGTGCAAATTTTTGTGACCCTGATAGTTTTACTCAATAAAGCTACACATAAAGCCAGGAAAACAAATGAAACATTACAACCACTGTAGATATAGTGTGAGCATATTCTTTTCCTCTAATGATATGCATATAAAACAAAGGCTCTCTATACCCACTCTGTTATATTTCTTTGAGTTCCACATGGGATACATTTTCACCTATATTATGATCAGTGTTTGCAATTCATTTCCCGTCAAACTCCCATGTCACAACCCAGGTGACCCCTGCCCTTGAGAAAAATAATATGAAAACACAGAGTGGGGAGGACAACGGAGCCAGACAGGGAACACTGGGATGCCAGTTCCAGACAATAAGAGTTAGAAACAGAGGATGGTAGAAATTCTCCTCCCAGCTGCAGACCTTGTCGGATCTTTCTCCTGAATTCCTGAGCTGTCTGGAGGAGCCCTCGGGGCTGGCAGAATGGCAGGGTGCATTATGGGAGTCTGTCCTGTTTCTGTAAGCCTAGGCAGGAGGTCCAAGGAGATGGGTGGGGGGGCTTTTTGATAACGTTGCATTTTTGACCCCCTCATGTTCCTGCTGTCTCTGCAGCAGCGTCTGAGTCACACAGAGTCATCAACAGTCCTTTCAACCTGTCCCTTAGATTCATGCCAGGACTAATTCATGGGCTTGTTGTGGGTGACAGTGTCTGACACCCAGCATCAGCTTCCAAGGTGGACTAATGGGAGGGTTCATGGAAGGTTAAAGGGTTAGTGTGCTTTACTACTGCGCTAACCTTGATCACTAAACTAATTATGAAGAGGGAGGGACTGACAACATGTGAATGCCTGAAGCTATGTACAAGGTAGAGAAGAAAAACACATGCATGTATATATGTATGTATGTATGTATGTATGTATGTATGTATGTATGTATGTATGTATGTATGTATGTATGTATGTATGTATGTATGTATGTATGTATGTATGTATGTATGTATGTATGGGTGTGAATGTCTGTGGGTGTGTGTAAATATTATATGTGAATAATTATTTAAGAAAAGTGGGCGTGTGCTCATAATCTAAACACTTGTCACACAAATTCAGATTCTGCTGCTTGTTTGTTATATAACTATTAAAAATCATCAATTTTGTAGGTTCCTCAGTGGAGGTCCAAATAAACGAAAGACACTGTGACGTAATAATACTAATACTAATACTAATACTAATAATACTAATAATAATACTAATAATAATAATAATAATAATAATAATAATAATAATAATAATAATAATAATAATAATAATAATAATAATAATAATAATAATAATAATAATAATAATGGAAATAAATATTTGGATGTTTGTCTTGTCTTGCAACCAGAAGAAATAGTACTGATGTAAACCAAATCTTGTGAACCGCTGCTTCAGCAAAATACTGAAAAACTGTGAGCAAATATTTTGAACTCACCAAAAAAACTGTTCTTTTTTCTTCAAGTGTCACTGTACCACTTGTCAATAAATGTAATTTTGTAAAAAGAGAGCAGTGATGAAAGAAAACATTAAGATTCTTTACAAAATAGAACATTATAATATTACACTGAAAATGCCCCACAATAGGAAATGTGTTTACTGAAGCAAAGGTGTGTAGGTATATGCAGCTAAATGTAAAACCTGATAGCCTTGAACTATTAGTTATGATGATTTGGATCGAATGACTTCTGCATTAATGTGTCTCCTGCGTTTTACTTTTAACTATTTTAAATATTGTTGGGTGGTATGATCTACAGCAGAAACACATCATATTCTGTAAGAGTATTAAATGCACATAGAATTAATGTCCTTTGAAAGCCACATTTTTCAAAAATACTCAACTTTTATAATCTCTAGAAAAAAAGGGCTGTTGTCAGCTTTGTGACAGTGTATTTTACAATAAGTTAAATAATGTTCTCAAAGAGTTTAATTGTTTAATTAACTCATTGACTGCCAGCTATGTTCAGACTACATTACGAAAAGACAGATATATATGTCTTTGGCAGTCAATGAGTTAAGTTGAAATGGACTGGATTTTTATTTTTTATTTTTTTCAAAATATAAAGGAAACACATAATACTTGCATTTGTTGCAAATATTTGCTATCTATACATTTGCAAAATAAATAGAAAAAATACAATCTGAAAAATAAAGAAAAAACCTAACATTTAAAAAAAAAATACAAATAAAATCAAACAATAAACAACCATAGTTAGAAGTAAGTCGGTGTAGTAGAAATATGAAGTTGCATCAAATGGAAAGTCTGCCTAATAATTGTATAAAATTAAAGTGTTTGTATGTAGTAAAAGTACATTATGACTAACAAAAGAATGACTGGAAGGTTTGTTACAAAGGCAAACTACATGTTAAGCATCATTCCTCGAGGTCTAACAGTCACATTCTTGGCTGTAGACAGTCTTTTTAATCAGTTTGAGGCTGTCACACTGCATGAAAGTTGACATTTCATATCATGTGTGTTCATCAGTACACTGCTGCTCTCCTCTGAGCGCAGACTGTGGCTCTGTGCAGAACCAGCTCTGCCTCTGAGGGGGCGGTTCTGGAGGCGATCCATTATCAGTAATGGGTCAGGGTCACACAATGGGGGCACTTTGTCAGATCTGCTGGGGATGCACTGCGGTAGGCAAAGGGGCTGCTTTGATCTTTAAGAGTATGTTCACCGGAGTGTGCCATGTCTGAAAACTGATCCGCCCTCTGACATTTCCCTCCCATAACCATCTCAGGATCTATATCTCTTCACTGGGAAACAAATCACGTAGAAAAAAAGATGAATATTGCTCAGAATTGACTATGACTTTTAAGGAAAAATTATAGCCCTTTGCTACTAACGACTGATGCAGATAATATCTGTCTATGTTATTGTCTCTCTATTGTATCAAAGATAAATGGGCTGTTAACATTTTTTGTGTGTGTATGTGCGCATGAAAGTGTGCATCTGTGTGTCTAAGATAGGAGCCTGGACAGCCCAGTGTTTGTAGTTTTTGTAGTCCTGAGCGCCCCTGGTGGGTGTGCTCACTTTAAAGGGCCCAGTGAACTGTGAGGACTTGAGACATGAGACTGTGCCGCCCAACTGGCCCCAAGACACGGGTTCACCCAGAGAATGTGAGCTGTGCAGGAGAACTGGGCCGAGACGGGCTCCCACAAACCTCCACTCCATCCCGAAAGACAGCAATCCCATCTGAAAGACTTGAATCTCGCTTGTCAGAGGGAAATTCTACCTTACCATGGTTACTTGTTGAGTTCTGATTTACATCTAAATCTAAGATCTTTGTCACAGTTGCTGCCTTTTGTACTAGTTTCAGGGCGTTTTAGGTGCCTGTTGAATCAGTCATGACATGGTAATATTTCATCTAGGCTTGTGCTAAACATTTTGTCTGATACTCCAAACATATATTTAAGTAGATAATGATTATTAATAAAAACAAGTCTATTTAGACCAGGCCCATTTAAAAACTATACACAGTGTCCTCAATTATTTGTCAGCTTTAAATTAAATTCAGCTAATATTCTTCTTTTTTTTGGTTTATGTTTCAAAGTGATGATAATTTCTAAATCAGTGACACCAGTCTAATGTATGTGTGAGTTATTTTTAGCCATGGAGCGATATTAAGGAAGCCCTTATAGATTGCTCCCTCTCCAGAGAGAAAAACAGAGACCACAGAAGTAAAGCGAACCCCAGCTGAGTGTCGATATCAGGTTATGATGTTTGCTGTTTTAACATGAGTCTCTTTTCTCTTTTCTCCTGTTGTTTCTTCTCCTCTTCAAGGGTAGACAGGCAGACAGAGCCTGGGGGTTGTATCTCCCCAGCTGGGATCTTAGGTTAAGCTCCGAAGAGAAAAATACCACAGTTGTTGACTTTTTGGTGCATTTCCTTCGATGCAACTCCACTTCACGTTATCCACCCAGCCAATTCCCATCACATTGCTTTGTTGCTGTAATTTGGACTGAGGTCACTTTAATTTAACCAGTTTTTTTTTTTTTTTTTTTTTTTTTTTCAAGCAGGTTCATCCTGCGGTCAGGGGTTATAAAAACAGTTCAATGCAGGGAGCAGAGTTAACAGAGTAACAGAGTTTGTATCACAAGTTGACATTCATCTGTCATAAAAAAAATAAACTAATACTTTATGTTAAACTTCTGACTGTGTATGGACTGTATGTTATGAAAAATCCATTTTAATCCAACTTCTGTAGGACAATGATGCAGTGAGTAAAAAACACTAACCCCAGCATCTTCCTTTATGTTCACAGAGCTCCTTTTAAGTTGTGCTCTGGGTGAGGTCTGACAAATGTCAATTAAAGGACACTTTAAATATTTAAGAAACAAAGTTTTCAAGTTGTCCCCTGGGTGCAGTTATGGTGGTGTGTGTGTGTGTGTGTGTGTGATTGGGGGGGGGGTTAATGCAGACTCAGCTCTCCAAGGAGCAGCTGAATGCCAGGCAGGCAGCGTGGATAGTTGGGGAGGCATCACAGCTAGGGTTACAGTGTGAATTAAAGCTGACACTAAGAAGCGCTCCTCACAATGACCTGCAGAAAACAGCAGACAAAAGAGCCTATTTTAAAGCAGGACAAAGGGGAGGTTAGTGGAGATACCTGAGCCCAGCCCGGCCTAGTCAGCGTGTCTGTGGAAGGACGAATGGCTGGTGCCGAGGGACCACCACAGCTAGAAGAAACAGACTCAAAGGCACATTCCTGTACAGCCATAACACCAAGAAAGATATATGACACAGACACACACAGGCACACACAGGAATATCAGGCTCCAATTTGTAAGGCATCAATTTTGGTATTAATATCATTGTTGTCAGTGGCTTGACGGGAGAGTTACTGGATTTTTGCTCAATCACACACACACACACACACACACACACACACACACACACACACACATACATACACACAATCCTACACAATTTCATAAGAGTTTAAATCTGAAGGAGTCTGTCAGCAGTCTGTTATGTTCCCTAGAGAACGTTGTCATCTGAAAAGCATATTTAACCTTTCAGATCTCTTCACAAATATAGTTTTCTGTAAAGCCAAACTCAGTCAATCATTACTATAGACATTTTGAGATGAAATTTACATTACCAAAACAACGTCTGAGAAAGCTCCAGTGCTCTCATAGCAACCCTCCGCTCTCCTAACTCTACCTTTGAATGCTTGTGAATTCCACAGGAGTTTGCACTATCTCCCTTCATCTGCTGTCACCATGGTCCTCAGCATGCTTTCACCTCCATCCTAATCCCCCACTTCATCTGAAAGTCAGGATGACAGCTCTGGCTCTTGTCCTCTCTTTGTGTGTTTGTGTTCACGCGTTCAGTTTCAACAGCATCCACCTGTTCTGGGAGTGCACAGGCTGCAGGTAGAACTAAGTACTGGTGCTTGATTACAACAACTACAGGTTTATAGAGATGAAGCAGTACTAATATACATCCAGTTCTAAATGGTATTTTCTTTTGTAAATGAATATAACTATAGTAGCATTTGTTTTGTTTGCTCTTTTCCCAGACAATATCATTTGCCTCTGGGTGAGTGACAGCATCCTGGTTGAAGTAATTACTTTCTGCAGACATCTCCTGAGGTACAAAGTGTCCAGATGACAGCTATTCTTAAACTGACACTCTGAGGGTCACAGCTCTGCTACCAAACCGCACTGGCCAGAATGCAATCTGAAACACTGTTTTTATATTCAACACCTTGCTTTTTCTATTAAAGCATCCCACATATACGCCTGACACTTTTTGGCACATGAAGGTGGAGCTGCACTCAGGATGTTTACAATGTCTGCCAAATGCTAACACTTAGCAGTTAGGAAAGTTTGTTCAGGCCTTGTGAAAATAACAAGACCATGACACAACTTGCCACAACCTAGACAGATAATTATACCAAATGTGCAGTTGAGTCTCTAAAACACCAGTTGTATTTAAATGTGGCATTAAATTATGTTTAAAGCAACAATGCAACCAACAGTTGTATGGTTAAAAGATGAATGCATATTATGTAATGGAGTGACAACATGGGTGAAATGCGACACACGATTCCTCTATGGAGTTAAAATCAGCACAAAAATCTAAATTTGTACAATACATGAAGTGAATTATTTATCTCTCACTATAAAGAAATATTTAGTAAATAGTACTACTACTACTAATGCTAATAACAATAAGAAGAAGAAGAACGAGAATAAGAATAATAAAGAAAATTCTAACAAAATGTACAAATGAAAAAACGTGTACCTAATTAAATACCAATTTACCAAATTTATAAAGTTACCAACTCCAAATATTTTTTCATTTCCTTGGAAAATTATCCAGGTGTATTATTAAAAAAAAAAAAAAAAAAAAAAAAGAAGTGAGGAAAGTCATTGCAAAGAGCAGTAATGCTTGTTATTTCAGTTTTCTTTATAATTTATAGACAAACAGAAATTCATGATGTACCTTAATAATGGAAGAACAGTTATATTTGCACACAATAAATGCTGTTTGTTATATTTCATGTTTTTATATATTTTGAAGCAAATAATTCAATGAAATTAATGAAAATACTAGTGTAGTTCAAATCTATTTGAAGGAGAAAATGGTCAATGGTTATTATTCAACATCTCAACATCGATCCAACTGATAATGTTTATTTTAACTGCATTATAGTGATTGATGCATGCCATTTGAGATTTTAAAAGTACAGATTCTTAACAAGTTTTAGCAACTTTGCATTAACAGGAGTTGTGATATTAAATAGAAAGCATACTACGACTGCGCAGTCAGACAGAGGAGGCCCAGCAGGAAACCAGCAGCTTATATGTCTCCGGTCTCTCCTGATTAACATGGATAACTTTGACCCACAGAATGGCTGAGGATTCCTGTCTAATTGAATTACTGTCAGTCTCCTAGCTTCCAAATATTGTCTTGAACTTATACCCCTCTCTGTTGCAAGAGACTATTTATGTAAAAAAAAAAAAAAGTGTGTGTGTGTGTGTGTGTGTATGTATGTATATATATATATATATATATATATATATATATGTGTGTGTGTGTGTGTGTGTGTGTGTGTGTACTGACCCCCCCCTCCTTTTTTTGTTTTTTGTTTTCTACTTAACTATAATTAATTCCTAGGCTGTGTCAATGGGAATTGTTTAAGTGGCGTAATTGAAACAGGATTAAAAATGATCATGTTACATAATAGGATTTTCATGAATTTAACACCAAGATTTCATATAATATTACTTACATTATTTTAGGGAGGAAAAATAAAATAATATGAAAGAATGAAAAGTCAGTTTGGCTATGAATCGTTGGTATGTCATAAATCTCCCATTAAAGAAAAAAAAAAAACACCTGCTCTGTTTTTAGCCAGAAGTTAAAATAAAAAAAAAATAAAATAAAATAAAGTAAAAACCAAACAAACAGACATGGGCATTGATTGTGTGCATCCCAGGGGTTTAGAGTACTGTATCGCAGAACAGTGGTCCAGGAGTGCTTGTCCTGAGTGTTGGTTCTTATGCTAAGGCCAAAGTTACTTATTGCATTGCTCAGGAATGAGCTTCAAACTCCCCTCCAGGCGCTTCAAGACCCCAAGGCAGGACATATGTGCAACCTTAGGCATGCGATCCATTTTGCCCCAAAGGAAAACATCGATAACCATCCTTCAGCAGTCAAGATCCCCAGTGAACAAACAGCTTTGCTCTCACTTGTTAGCATCTAGCAAGTGTTCCCTTTTATAAAATGCTTTTGACTTGGACATTCAAGTCACACCAACATGAACATTCTATAAAATATGCATATCTCAAGTGTCCAAGCTGGATTCCAAAGTGGACAGTCTGAGATTTATGGCACCATTGACCCTCATTGCTTTGCTGCTTCCTCAAGAGAACCTGCCACAGGCTGTGTGCCAAATGCTTTAAAATTTAAAGAGGTGATGAAGAAACTATCCAGAGGAGACAAAAACACATCAGTTCTGCCACAATAAGACTTTTCTCTTGTTTCCCCCCAGCCTCTTCTTTCCGTGTGATCTGTTTTACCCTGAACGCTCATTGCCAGCCATTTCAGCTTGCTTTTATATTAAGATAACTGTAGTTTGAAACCTGTGCTTTCATTATGGAAAGTCTGGGAAAATCTGATAAACTCTCATCCTTAAAATCCCAATAGAACCTCCTCCATGTATTTTTGGTGATATTTTGAGTTAGGCTTTTAGTGGATGCTTGATACAGGGATGTGACCAACAGTCTTAGCATGCCAAGATTGCAAGATATTGGAAACTTCATCATTTCAACTGCCAATGTGGAGAGCGTTGCTGGTCTCTGTTCACAGATTGCAAGATGAAAACTCAGAAACATTGAAGGGAGAGGGTTTTTTTTTTTTCTTCTTTGAGCTATTTACTGCAGGCTGAACACCTGCATTCTTCCAGGTTCTCAGGGGTATTCTGAATTTGACCTCTGTGTACGAGTAAAAGGGTATCCAACTTCTTCAAAATGTCAGAATGACACATAATTCCATTGTTTCTGACACGTTGTGCCCTCTGTGGCTCAGATAAAGAAACGCCTTTCGAAGAGCGGTGAGGCAGACATACCTTTCTAAGAGCAATAGAAGATACAAGAACTCCCATATTCTCACAGCAGCCCTCTGATTTGTCCACACTTACTGGTAAACTGATAAAGTACTGTGACAATACCTCTGGAGTGTCTCATAACTGCTTTGTATTGACCTTAAAGCATTTGCTGACCACAAAACAGAACCATGAACAGGGGGGCATTTCTCTTGTGGGTAGGAGATGATTTTCTCTGGCAAACACACAGGATCACTGTCTGGTACTCTGAGCTGACCTTCTACAGCAGCACCATTGCTCCGGGCTTGAAAATCTCTCCTGTGTAGGATGGATTGGGTTCCAGGACCCTCTCCTCTCCTGGGACTGACCCAAGCAAGGGAACAGGAGGTTTCCATGGGAGATCACAGGTGCTTATATACAAAATGGCAATTTTCTTCTTCCATAATTCCATGTTACTGCATTACCAGATCTTATCGTGAGGCCAGTATCTCATTCCTGAGGTTTTAGACGTTAATGAAAGATGCTTTGCCTGCAGCCACTGGGGGCTAAATCAACAAGCCTTGGATTCCTGTTGGCCTTTGTTGGGGAGTAGCAAAGGCAGAGCTGAGGTCACAGACAAAGCAAAGAAGTAAAGATGGAAGTGTTTTGCCAAAACAAGCTAGTATACAATCTGCTGCCAGTTCACGACCAATATTTTATCCTTCCCAAGTCATGCAGGATAAAAAATCTATCATACTAAGGGATTTAAAAAAAAAAAAAATCTACATATTAAATTGAGCATACTAAAATGTACATTATAATACAATAATATAAAATTGATGAAGCATTTTAACTGTTGAATTTTATGGCCTTGCTGTGCTCTGGAATTATACTAAAGCAACTTCAACAATATGTGCTGAGGATATGGAATTTCAACCACTTAGGATCATTAAAAAGAGATCATATTGAATATCACTTCGAGAGAGGGAAAGAGAAAGCGAGAAAGAAATAAAGAAGAGATTTGTTTGTCAGTCAATTCCGACCCACTCAATCTCCTTAGCCTTGTGAAAGAAGGGGGAGAGAAAGGGTTTGGGGTCAGCTTTCTGTAAATCTTCTGATGAAATGTTGACAAAACAGCCAATTTTCTGTAATTTTGCTGCAGCCCTCTTTCAGCAGCTTACTCACTCAGAACCCCTTCATTTCAAACAGCAGCACACTGCGACCTCTGACATGTATCTCATCCCTGACTTCTTTGGCCTGGCAGAAAGACGTAACAGTTGTGCCTTTTAGGTCAGGTGGATGTCGTTTAAGAGCCCGGCTTCATAAAGGATGCCTTTGTCTCTCAAACAGGCTCTCTCGGGCCCCAGTAAAAGGATAAGAAATGTAGTTAATAGCTCAGGAGTGCCCTAATCATCAGCTGCCATTACTGCTCCAATATCAGCAGAGATGACAGACTTATCAATAACAAAGGCCCAGCTGAAGCCTCCACCGCTCTGTCATTTTGATCTTTGCTCCACTAATCAGAGCTTTCATTTGAGCTAAGCACCGGGCAGCACACCTCTCATTCTCTTCATGCTGTGCCAGATATCACTCATCTTTACAAGCCACTCTGTATTCCCTCAACCCCAGGCCACCATTTCCACAAATTGGCTTAATTTCTCAGGCAAATATATGACACATCTGAGAGCTCATTATCCTTGCATTGCAGGCGCTTATTATACTTACTAGTTTAAAAAAAAAAAAAAAAAAAAAAATCGCTTTTGAGGTTTTCGTCTTCACTGGATTTGTCCAGCTGATTTGGAAAAGAAATGAATATAGCTCAAACTGACTATCATTCTGGCATATATATATATATTTCATAGTGCATGTGTTGTGTTTGCTTGAATACCAAAAACTAACTCAGACTCAGAATTGCTCTTTATAATCACATAATTAAACACAACAATATTTTTGACCGCTTCCAAAAATATGCACATCCTTAAAAAGGGTAACTGGTATTCAGGAAGGCTATATTTATTTTATTTGTCATAGTAATACTATTTATGTGGTATATATTGTGCAAATTACTTGTTCTAATTGTGTTATATGTATATTCATGTATATATGTATTTAGAGGTAAATATGTGCGAATGTGTCTATACTGTATTGTGTTTTTTGTTATATTGATTGCTTATTACCCTGTATTTTTTTCTTATACTTCCATAGAGTGCAACTACCTAATTTCCTCTGAGATTGATGAAGTATTCTGAATCTGAAACTGTGTGATTCCAGCAACGCAAAAGAACTTCATGGCAAATAGTTTCTCCTCTTTGTCCAATACAAAGCAAGGAGTTCTGAGTGGATCTGTCACATGCATAATAACCTAAAGATAAGTGTTGCATGGAAGAACAACAGTTACGTTAAGAAAATACTGTCAATCACCTGTATAGGATATTATCATTAGTATAAGGGAGTGCTATACCTTCCTGTACAAAAGTAAATTTAAACAAGTGGTGCCAGGCACAACAAACCTCAGACCTTGCACGTATTATAGTTTATTGTGGCATCGATCCAACTGATGTTATCATGTCTATCTACGTGCTGAGGTCAGTATAGACATAGACAGCATAGACAAATTTAGGCCATTATAAGTAAATGGGAAAAAAAATAACATTCAAAATTCAATTCAACTCCAAATTGAAATTTTGACCTACTTTTCCTAAAATGGATTTATATCTATTTTGGGTCACTGGCAATTTACAAACCAATTTGGGATGAATGGAACTAATTGTTTTCCTGCTTAAGTGTTAGCAAACAAACAAAGAAACAAACTAAACGAAAAACAATACCCCTTGAACTTGTGGGATAAAAAATACCATATATGTGCATTTTAATAATAATATACATAGTTTAATGTTAATATCTGTCTTGTTCATTCTACCATAAACGGCTCCTCCATCAAGGAGAAACCTGAGAGGGCTAAAGAGGTGATCCTGCACCTGGACGAACTGGCCCTTTCATTTACAGTCATGGTGAGGATCAGGCACTGACTGACTCAGACACCTGCTATTGGGAAATATGTTCTCCATCAGTGGGCTATAGACTATTTCTGGACAGGAGTACTGGGAGGCCATTGTTCTGCTCGGCACTGACAGCCAAGGTATTCTGGGACTCCTGGCACACACAGAAGAGACAATGTGTTATTCATGTTAAGCTTTAAAATTAGGCTTCTTATTCGACATTACCAAACAAAGTACAAAGTTACACTGACTGTGGTAGAATTGTTTCATGGGTTTTAATATGAAATGGGAGAAATGTCATATTATGTATTAGATTATTACATATGATTAGATTTTGAAATATAATAACAGAAGGAGTAAATATATATGATGGAAATGGTAAATTATCAAACAATATATGAGTTAGAATTAAGTTTGACTTACTGTAGTATTTGAATTGTGAGTGGACTATCAAAACAAAGAATAAACACCTCTCTTTGATATAATATATATATATATATATATATATATATATATATATATATATATATATATATATATATATATATATATATATATATATATATATATATATATATATATATATATATATATATATATATATGTGCTCAGGCTTAGCATAAAACAGTGGAGCTCCTTATTCCCTCAGTTTGATACATGATATGTGCTCTTTAAACAAATCATCTGGTCTCTGCTTCTATACAGTCTTATACAGGGGCAGGGGGTTTGAGGATTTTGCAATGTCATCTGGGATTAAAAAGGAGCAGCATATCAGAGCCCTGAGGCTACACCACCTGGAGCCCCTATATGATCCCTGGCGCTGCACCACTCAAAACCAGCCCCATTAGCTTACTGCCGAATAATTCCTGGTCAAGCAAATGACACTGAGCCAACAAAGCCCCATTTCAGGAAAGATTACAACTTCAACAGGAAACCCTTTGATTATGGGTTTGTTTGAAATGTTATCAATACCATGATCATTCCTACGGATCAACAAAACCATCTCTAATCACCATACCTTGGCTGCACCTTCAGCTGTGCATCAATCTCCTGGAAAAAAAAAAGAAGCAAATCACAGTCGAGAATAGAGGAGTGACTTGTTTAACAAGAAGCACGTGCAATGACAAAGCGATTCTTTTCCCTATGTTGATCACCCACCTGCACACAGATTAGGTCAGATATTCACCTGAGCTGCCAACCTGTCACTCACACTCAATAAAAAAAGAAACACACACAGCATGCATTCATTCCCCTTCACTACAAGTACCACAGATAAGTATGCTGAACAGTAGACAGCACACAAGAGTTTACTTGTTCTTTTTTATACTGTATATATAAAAAGGCAGACAGGCATCTTAAAATATATCAAAACTTATATGTGATCTAAATCACAGCAGCATATGGAGGCAGCTTTTATCATGATGGCTATTCCTGGTAGGTCAGAATAATATACAGGACTAAATAAAATAAGTATGACTGACATGAAAGGGCATAAACAAGCCTCCACAGTTTACATGAAATAGCACATGAACAGAGAAAAGAAACAGCTAGTCTCCATTGAGCATAGACCAGAGCTAAATGTAAGCTTTTTTTTTATAGCTCAAAGACTATACTTCTGTCCTTTTTTTTTTTATTAGATTAATT
Source organism: Siphamia tubifer (assembly GCA_020466265.1). Lineage (NCBI taxonomy): Eukaryota > Metazoa > Chordata > Actinopteri > Kurtiformes > Apogonidae > Siphamia > Siphamia tubifer. Next base: position 29,467,614 of record CM035791.1, on the reverse strand, counting down.
GTATATTTCTGTGAATAATTGGGGATATGTCTGATTGACTTGAGTATATATTTGTATATTTATTTATGTAGTTTCTAAAAAGAGAAGCACACACACACACACACACACACACACACACACACACACACACACACACACACACACACACACACACTTCGTTCTACAGTTCACTTCTAATTAATGAAGTTTCAAACCCAAAATATTACATATTTCTTATGTTTTTTTTCAATATTTGCATTCACTTGATAAAAATGTCATGTTTTGTGCTCTGTAATATGATTGGTTGGTATATTTCTGCTCAACTCCAACTTTTGGGGAGAAAAAAATCTCAATGTGTGGGTGGAACTGGATTCAGAGTCAGTGTATTTATTGTCAATTTAGTCTCTGGCGCCCCCCAGTGCTGGATTTGCAGAACTGAATGAGTACTTCAGAGTTCACAAAAGAATCTAAGATTATGCAACTCATCCCAAAACTTTTATTAACAAGTGGAAGTAGGTGATTTGCACAGAAATATGGACACATGTGGGTGCATACTGACAGAAATGAGGATTTAAGGGTTTGTGCATTGGGTGCAGTGTTTGTGCAGGATGTGAAGGTGGAGGGCATGTACACACTAACACCATTTAGTCGGATTTTAAGGGGTTTAAGAAGATGATATTATGAAAAAGACAGTAAACACTGCATTGCAAGATCAAAAACAACAAATTATTCCAATCTTGTAGTTTTAAAGCTACTTCTTGCAGTCAGAAATGTAAAGCAGATTAGACTGGCCGGTGTTTCTTACCATGGCTTGTGCGGAATATTCTTTAAAACCATTAACTGGAGGATTTGAGGACTTTACATTTTTTGCGCCTGCATACGCCCTCCATTACGCCGTGTATAAAGTACATGATGTCTTACTAGCCTACATAACAGTGACATGAGCATGGGAGGGGCTGCTGCAAAACACCCTGATAGAATGAATGCAAAGAGCCAAAAGAACACTTCCTGTTGATGCAAAAATTGCAGCAGCAACTGTCTGACACATCTGGACTGGAGAGGGGGGGAGGCCTGGCTGTAGTGTTAGCGAACTACTGAGGGGAATGGACAACGTTTAACGCTAATCTGCAAGACGGTGAGTTTAATGGAGTTTAACATTGTGACGTATGGCTGAACATTATGAGCTGGAAATGTCGGTGCGTTTTTGCGCTTACTGTAAGAAAAGAAGAAACGATTACCTGCCACGGTACGCTTTCAAGTAATTGCTAGCTAGCTGTAGCTGCTAGTTAGCGCTCCCAAAGCTAGCGCGGCTAAGCTAGTGCTAAGTGTTGAAGCTAGCTAACAGGGCAGCAATTTCATGTGACAGCAGACATAGTGTCGACGCTGTAACTTGGTCCCTTTGCCATAAAACGATCACACGAAGGTGTTTGAAAACCTTCCTGAAACATACACTAACATGTTAACTATAAAAGTAGTAGAATGTCAAAGTTAGCTATGCGGTTTTTTTTCTGTTTTTAAAACGCTTGTTCGGGCTTAGGTTAGCTATTTAGTTAGCTTATACATAGGTACTCCCTTTTAAAATCTGGTATTTTGGTCCTGTCAGCTAACGCAAGATATTTAATTTGCGTTAAGTACCTCAGTTTACATCACAAATCACAGTGGTGACGACAAACGATAAACGGAGGATTTTTGGTGTTGAGCCAAGCTAGCGCTAACGTTAGCTGCCCAGTGCTCAATAGTGCAGACACCCGCCCTCCGCGATATTTAGCTAAGAAACTACACAGAACGGTTCGGAGTGAAGTTTTAGACCCCTAATATTTTCTCCATTGTGTATCTGTATTTTATTGATGCATGATGGAAACAATGGTATGTTCTGTTCTCCACTCCCTTTATCCTTGAGTCGATGCATGAGTAAGCTAACACTGGTAAACGCAACTCTGAAAAGTTTACGTGCCAGTAAAATCTATCCCAAACACTTTTAGCTTTATTAGTATTTGTGTTTGCATTGTGTAGCAGGGACCCCGTGTGTGCATCTTTTCCTAATCAGTTTATAACTACAATGTGTTGTCTATACCAATGTTATGGTATGGGAAGTGTTAATACATTTGGGATTTGTGTTGTTGTAAGTGATCTTAGGGCAGGAAAAGGACAAAGTGCAACTACATGGCAGGTTATTCAGTACACCTGGGTCTACTTGGGTCACCAAGAGCTGTGTTTACGACTCTTTCTGTGACATCCCGTTACATTTTACGCGTCCTCTTTTACTGCATAAGTAACATGGATCATCCTGTAACTTTTTGCATGTGGAGCCTTGCAAAATATTTTTTTCAGAGAACTTGAGATGAGGATGGAACCATACTACTTAAGACTATTGCATGGGAGGGCATTATGGTTTTACACCTATTCAACCTCTTTTAAAGTTTAGGTTTTGTTTGGGCCTGGCAGTAAATCTATATAATATTTTTTTGTTTACCACCAGTGTAAATTCTGTAATGTAAGGCATAGGCTTTATATGTTACGTACAGTACAGTACAGGAAATAAGTAAGTAATGCATTGTGGGGGGAAAAAACAAGTGACAAAGTCTGTCAGATTATAATCTAAAGTTTGAGTCTGATGGGGTGTTGGTCCTAACTATGTGGTGAAATAGGAACATAGGACATGTTTGTGTGCACTTTCAGAAGCTAAACAAAAAGAAGTCATTCTCTTATTGAGGCTGTATTGTTAATGATTGTGCAGGTTTTTCATTTTTGGGAATTTGTTACTTTTGTTACATTTTCCTTTAGACTTTTTGCTGTATTTATCACACATCTAGTTTTGTGGCATACTATTTTAAAAATGATAAAAATAAAATCAATATGAATCACACTGCCGTTGATATGGATTATCTATCATAACTTGAGTAGTCAAACTCGGACTGCTTGGCAGTTTTTGCTGATGAGTCCAAATGTATAGCTAGTACATTTTAATTTTGAGTAATGTGTAACTGGTAATGGGTGTCCAGACTTGAGTGAAAATTGACAGTCTACATGAATTCTGTTACACCTTAACCAAAACCTGTTAAAAATATGGTGTACAGTGTATCTCTGCTAAGTGCGTTTGCTTCAGAGGAATCACTGCAGAGTACACCTTAGGAGAAAGGGGAATACTATGGATAAGAGATGCGGATCCTTGAAAGCTTTTCTCAAACTACTAATAAGATTTTTGATGGTTGATAGTCAACACAGGAGAGTTACTGCACGAGGCAAAACTGTGTGTACTGCTTGTGTGGATCAATGGGGATTTAGCAGGTTTCTTTTTAGTAGTTGAGCAACATCTGAGTGTGTCAGTTATTACCTGAGAGGAAGACACGCCTTTGTTAAAAGGTAGAATATTTTAGGTGATGTTATGGATTAACTATAACATATAAAGCTCTTTTCATTGGTATTCAGTTTGTGGTGTGAGCTACAGCTAGATTATTGAGTGTTTTACAAACTGTTACTGTAGGGAACTACTGCCTCTGATATGGACAATGATTGATGAATGATTAAAAAAATATTTATATTAACTGCATTTCTAATGGTCTATATATATATATATATATATATATATATATATATATATATATATATATATATATATATATATATATATATATATATATATATATATATATATATATATATATATAGACAAACAGTCACTCACAATTGAGATTACCCAATTAACCTATCAGTGCATGTCTTTGGATGGTGGTAGGAAACCTGTACCCGAAGGAAACCCACGCAGACACGGAGAGAACATGCATGCTTTTCTAATTGGTCTCCGTATTTATAATTCTGGACACTGTACAGAACAGAAACACTTAAATTTGTTGCACTACACAGTTATAGTACAGGGTCTCTGGATCCTTAAAAAGTCTTAAGTCTTATTTAGAATATGTGTTTTTTAAGGTCTTAAAAAGCATAATATTTTGCTATTTTTTGAAGTATGGCATTACATTTCACATAGGAGGTATTACATTTCATCTGGTTAGCCTGCAGTTAATGAAAAACATGTCTGGATTTTTTTTCGCCGTGGTAGTTATTTATTTAGCTAGCGTCATTTGTTTTCAAGATGCTGAAAAGGTAGATGGAAGCTCTATCAAAGAGCTGTTGTGTGTTTAATAGTGCAGGAATCACACTGCAGGGGGCAGTGTGTCCTTTTAGCCAGAATTTACGTCATTTAGTAGAACAGACGAAAAAGAAGTGGTTGGAACAGGCATATGCGAACATGAACCCAGACAGGGAAGTGCAAGTTTAGTGATAAGTGTGCTTGAGGAGCCCAAAAACAACGTGGGAATATGAAGCGCTATGTAAAGTATGTGGTAAAGACATCACGTTAGGAAAAATATGCTGTAAAGCTCTTGACGCTCACATGAAAGGGGAAAAGCATACACACTATGCTGCTAGTCTGATAACAAAGGTCCTCATGCCAATGAAGTGCAACGCCAGCTTTGCCTTCACTGTCTCCAGATCCCAGCACAAGGGCTTTCGCTGCATTTACCCCAACCACTAGGCTAAAGGCAGAAATACTGTGGGTTAACCTCAAGCAGGTATGGGCAAACTATTCCACAAAGGGCCAGTGTGGCTGCAGGTTTTTATTCCAACCAACCAAGAGTACACTCTCTGAAGACTGAGATCAGTTGATTAATTGGATCAAGCCTGGTGTGCTGCTGCTTGGTTGGAACAACAACCTGCAGCCACACCCATTTGCCCATGCCTGACCTAAAGTGTGCTTTTTTTTTTTTTACTGTACGTAATTGTTCCGCAGTAGTGGTCTCATTTTTTTTATACTCAAAAGGTCTTAAAATGATCTTAAAAAGCATTATATTTACTTGTCAGAAATGTGCTGAGATCCCGTAGTAAAGCTATGAAAAAAATAAATAAAAGAAATGGACAAAAGTGTTCTTTTTTGTACAGATAGGTGGATGCTCTGTTTTAGCTTTTAGGTTAATTCCAGCGAGTTTGATAGATGGTGATTTACATATGTTTCTTTCTATTTTGTATTTAGGCATGTATAATTAAGATTTACTCAATCACTTAAAGAGATGTCCTGTTTTTGTTCAAATATTATTTTCCAAGGGTCAGATTTTCATTTGTTTATTATAGGGAAAGAATTTAGGGTTTATTCAATCTATTAGGTAAAGCCTTATATACATACCACTGAGTTCAGTGATTTGTATGTTACACACCATCAACTGTTTATACTGTCATTGTATGAACAAGCTTGTCTATTTTTATCACTCTGTTTTAAGTTGCTCTCAGAACCATTGCTTGTTAAGCACTTCTGTTCTGGGCCCAACCTGCCCCACAAGCTGTTTTTCAAAGTAGGTAAAATGCTGCTGATGACAAAGAAAGCATACAATACTCACTTGCTGACTCTTAATTTTTCTTCAGATGTGCTCCGTGGTTATTTGCTAAGCAGCCTTGTAAAGTAATAGGGTGTTGGGTGACATCTTCCACATGAACTTTTGCTGATCACTTGACCATGCTAATAATTACAATGTGCTCAGGATTCTTTATTTTCAGCAACATGGGGAGAACCGCAGCTATCAGTTATGTTACATCAGTTTGATTAGCAGTTATTTGAACCGGTAATAAAATGAATGAATGTGTGAAAATGACAAACGACTTTGTTCCACAACCAGGGGAAACAAAGCATACGGTAAAAGTAAAAGGGTATATATAAAAAGATATAGAAGTATAACATTTTTTTTTAGAGGTATGAGAAGAACAGTATATGTAACAACGAACAAATCAGATGACATCTTCAAACAATATATGCAATGAAGTCTTCAACAAATTTGTATACAGCTTATGAATTTACTAATCATTTTCAATGTAAGCTATGACTTGTATACAACTTTGTGGTGATTCTGGCATCATGTGCTTTACAATAAGCATCTGTGTATACCACAAAAGCAGAAGCAGTGTTTAGCAGCAACAAAATTAAGGAAAAGAAGCTTCGATTCTGGAATATTGTAAACTACAATTTTTTTTTTTTGTAGCATTGAGTCAATAAATTGATTAATCATTTCAACTCTGTATACATGGTCGTTAAATAGGTTTGTTGCCAGGCAGCAGACTTGAGCAACTGATGCAATTTTGAGGTCGGTTTAATCATTTTAGGTTTATCCATGTGAGGCGACTGCGTGACCAATCTCCATGTGTGCATCTCTGCAATCGAGCATGCCTTCTTTGGCTGCCCTTCAACTTGGCACCATTTAGTATATATGCTGTTGGCAGCCTTCATCTGATATGTTTTAGTGTATGAACATGCACTGTTTGGGGGCTGGGAATGGGGAAGTTGGAATAATGTATAGCTTTTTCACCGTTTTGTTGCATGTATTCCTCTCCTTATGCCAAGTTGAGAACATATGGTTTGTTGGACAGGTGTCTTGGCAACTGTAGAAAGTGTTGACGTTCCCAAAGTACTGACAGGTGACAGTGCAATGCGCAAAAGATCATGCTGAATTGCCAGCAAGGGGCAGGGAGGAAGGCAAAGAGATGCAGATGGAGCTGAGAGAGAGAGAGACGAATGAGCTGCATAATTTTACATTCAAGGTTTGAAATAAACCTAGAATATCAGCATTTAACTCTAAATATTTTATCAACTATCTCCTGTCATGTATCTGTGTATTTGTGAAATAGATTTCTACAGCTGGATACATGATGCCGTAGGATTATTTATCATCCATTTTTGCTGCTAATGTTTTAGTTTGAGAGTTAGTTTGAGAGCCAATGCTACGGTGAAAACGTCTGCAGATAGGAGTCGTCATATAAGCCAGTAAGTGACAGAAAATCAAAAGCATTTTTCAAACAAGAAGCAATTTCAGTGCCACACCTGAACACGTTTGTTCGACAACATTAAAGACGCCCGTAAATACACCTGGTGCTGGGCTCACTTTCCAAGAAGAACCAGATTTTCTTCTTCCTCTGCCAGAAGCGTTACATACACACCTTTTTGGCCATCCTCATGACTGTTAAGCTTTAGAGTCAGTGTATGTAGCACACCTGTACATTGTGTTCAGTGCTTTCATTTCTTTCTCTTTTTTCCCCTCAAATGATCATGAATAGGAAACAGTTGTAAAATGTGTTGCTCATTTTCACTCGTTATTATACTTGTATCAACCTGAGCCTGATCTTTGTCATCCCAAAGAACAACCGATAGATTTTCCAACGTGACACCATGACTTGCTTAATACACGTACACTTTTAATTGGTGTGTTATCTACGTATACGCATTATAAGCCTTCTGTGTGCATATTCATTCTTTTATTAGCCCCCTGCCCAATCTGAATCATCAAATACCATGCACTAAGGGTTAGGGGTTAGCGTTATGTGAGCTGGAGAACTAGGTATACATTTACACACTATCAAATGCCGTTGAATAACACAGGAAAGGGTGAAAGTGTGTAGGTATAGCACGCCAAATGGCGCAAGAACTGGTGTGACATACAATGCTATTTCTTGAGATCAGTCTCACATTTTCAGTGTTGAGCCTCTGTATGTTAACTAACTCTACTAATGAGCTCTAATGTAGCTATAAAAGCCATTTCATCTCAATGCAGCTGTATGTAAATGCATTTTTAAAATCTTTGTGTTAAGACACAAATTGGAGATATAAAAGTTATGCTTAAAAGGTCAAACTAACTTAGTAAAATTATTGTCATTATGAACTCCTTATACAAGCCACTGTAGACTGTCATTACAAAAGCAAACCATTGAAGCCGATATTTACTTTCTTTATATTGATTGATTGATTTTATTTCTAGCATTCACAGAATACATGCAAGTCAAAAGAAAAAAGAAATTCATTTACACCTGAAAAGGAGTGGGAAGAAGAAAACGCGTATTTAATCCCACCCCCATTCTCATCAATAACTTAACATATTCAAGTTTTAAATATTCACTCCTGTCCTTTAACTTCAAGCCAGAACAAATGAACAAAATAGGCCTAAACTCTTTTAGAATCGACTCATTCAACAACAATGTTTACATTATGGAGTCAAAATGTGAATGGAGTATAGACAAAATGCACATTCATACAAACTGTTAACTTACAATACAATAATTACAGACCAAAAATGGTACAAAAAAAAACTACCATACTATTAATGTTAAAGAACAGCGCCGACTAGCGAAGGTTAGAATAAACCAGAAGGTAAAGGACAAACACACACCAGCTAAATGAGGAACAACAAAGACACATTAACATTATAAGACAGAATATTGATCAGCATTAAGATCTTCTATCTTTATACTGGAACCAAGTGATATGTTTATATGTTATTGAATTGGGTCATGTGTCCTTCAACTTCAAGACATTCTAGAGTTTATTTTTTGTGTCGTTACCATTATGATCAAAGTGCTCTGGCATTTAATATGTTGTATTACTTTTGTTTATTATCAACATTGATGGGCATATACTGTCTAAGTGGATGTAGATGTTTTAAATTGCAGTGTATAATTTTTTTTTTCATATTCTGCTGCTGTTTAACATGGCTGAATCAACAGCTGCAGCTGCAAATTCTATTTTATTTTTACCACTAGAAATCCTACAGTGTTTTGAGAATGGACTCCTGTAACCCACTCTGAAGATGAACTTGTAACTTATATAGTGCAGATGTTACCCATAGTATGTTTTGTTTACAACATGACATATGTAAGGAAAGTCTAAATGATCTGTACTACAAATGATAGTTTTATTTTGACAAGGGACCGGTGTTAAAAGTAAAGGTATTTTCTTTTTATATTATACACTACAATGAAATTTGTCCTCTGCATTTAACCCATCCTTCATACTTTTGGGGCACCTGTAAGGGTCAGTGGGCAGCCATGCATGGCACCCGGGGACCAATAATGTTGTTGGCATAATTACTGAATGTATTTTCTGTATTTACGGGAAGAAAGTTGTATATTTTCTTCAATAGTTTCAAGCGTATCTTATTTATCAAATAATTTTACTTTATTTTACATCATGAGTCAACATTTTAATTTTGCATATAATCATTACAGTATAATCACCCATACAATGTCCAGTTGTACATCAAAGAAACCCCAAAATATTGTAATACATGTTCAGGGGTTCTTCATTTTTTATATTTTAGCAATGTAGTAAATCGAGCAAAACATAGCAAAAACATACAACTACTAGTGGCCTGCTCTCTATGAAAGTTCCTTTGACTGCGGTATTCTTAAAAAAAAAAAACCTTAATGTTTTGTTGTCTTCTGTCTTTTTCTCATCAGGCTGTCGACAAACTGGAGAAACATATTGAAGACATGGACGACGGCAGCTACATCGAGTTTGATGTGCCGGAGTTCAGCAACACTGTTCTGACCCAGCTCAATGAGCTGCGGCTACAGGGGAAGTTGTGTGACATCATTGTTCACATTCAGGGCCAGCCATTTCGAGCCCACAAGGCAGTGCTGGCAGCTAGCTCACCCTACTTTCGTGACCACTCGGCTCTAAGCACCATGAGTGGTCTTTCCATTTCGGTCATCAAGAGCCCTGAGGTGTTTGAGCAGCTTCTTGCGTTCTGCTACACCGGTCACATGTCCCTGCAGCTCAAAGATATTATAAGTTTCCTCACCGCCGCCAGCTTCCTGCAGATGCAAGCCATAATTGATAAGTGTACCCAAATTCTGGAGAGCATCCACTCCAAGATCAGCATCCCAGTCGGTGTCTGCAGCCCAGAGAAGGAAGACATACAGAACAGCCGCAATGGGGTCAATGATAGCAATCTCTTTGTAAATCCTACCCAGATCTCCCCCCCTTACTACTCCCGGCAGGGTCAGGCAGGACACGAAGCACGTTTGGAGTTGGCTGGAAAAGTCCTAAGCCGTGTGCGACAGCAGCAGGAGGAAGGCCAGTCGGACCGAGGTAGTAGCGATAGTATCTCAGAGCATGAAGCTCCCATAGAGGGAGAAACTGAGCAAGTGGAGCTGATCGGGAAAGACGGTCAAGTAACGGACGTGCATGTGAAGATAGAGAAGACAGACAGGCCGACTTACTCAGACAGTTCCTCAGCTGGTGATGATGGTTACCACACAGAAATGGTAGATGGAGAACAGGTATTAGCTGTTAGCGTGGGCTCTTATGGTCCTGTCATTCAATCTGCTGCCTATTCTTACTCAGGGCTGTCCTCCCCATGCTTTGTAAACCTTAGCAGCTCCAGTCCCTCCCGCTCCATGCTCAGTGGGTTCAGAGGTGGACGAGCTAGGGCAAAGCGACCTCTGGTCATCCCAGCTGGAGTGATAAGTCATATCAAACAAGGGTCAGAAGACAGTGAATCAGTCGTTGGACCTACAGGCCTGGAGAATGATGTACGCGAGCGCAGCCTGCGTAGCCAGTGGTATCCTTACAATGAGAGACTCATTTGTATCTACTGTGGAAAGACCTTCAATCAGAAAGGGAGCCTGGACCGCCACATGCGCCTGCATATGGGCATCACCCCATTTGTTTGTAAATTCTGTGGCAAGAAGTACACAAGGAAAGACCAGCTGGAGTACCACATCCGTGGCCACACAGACAACAAGCCCTTTCACTGTCAGATCTGTGGCAAATGCTTTCCATTTCAGGGCACCCTTAACCAGCACCTGAGAAAGAAGCACATGGGAGCATCGGAGAGCAGCAATCACGTGGACTCTCCAGAGAGGACGGAGGGAAGCTCGGGGCAAAAGGACCAAGAGGATACGTCTGAGGTGATGGCCTTTGAGGCACAATATGCAGAAGAGGCACCGGCCGATGATATAGAGGAGAGTTCAAAATGCAGTCCAGAGGAGTCTCAAGCATCTAGATGTGATTTTTAAGTCCTGCTTCAGGTTAAGGAAGCTTTAAGAAATGTTAATTTCAACTCAACTTAAAGGACTTTTTTGTTTTTGAATCAGCTCCCTGTATAATGGACATATCTTGTGACAAGGATTTTTGTCAATTTTGTGAAAGTTAGATGTTGAATGCAGAGAGCAAATGGGTGCTTTATAGAATTTTGATTCTTTCAAGCAAAGGGAGTAACAACTTACTATTTTTGAGGAGGTCCCAATAATCAAGGCCCCCTTTTTGATTTATCTTTTTATCTTTCCATGTTTTTTAAAACATATTTACAGAGTTATATAGGCATGTTGCAATAATTGATAATGTGAAAGCTCTGGTAAGATGCTTGTCATATCACCTTTTTACCTGACCTGTTTTTGCACATGTGGCCATAGGGGGTCACTAACTCACAAGGAATGATTTTTCTGCCAGTGCAAAGCTTCGTGTGACATATCCGCTCAATACCTCATGATGCAACTACATATTCATAATAGACAGTATTTAAACTTAAACTCACCAGGTTCTACCTCATAGCCAAGAACCTACCAGGCACCCGTGTTCACCGTTAAAAATCCGTTTTAGGTTATATGTACCGTATCTTATTGCCAAACCCTGTAAAGAATATTCTCTCAACACAAAGCCTTGATACTTAGGGGAAATATTCCTTGCTGATTGTATGGATAATAGGACAAAGTCCTAGTCAAATGTTTCATGGTCAGCCAGGTTAAAATGATGATTAAGAAGGTGCTATGCTAGGAGTGCATTAAATTTGCTAGCTTATATGTGTGTTTGTTTTTTGGAAAATGCAGAGAATGGAGTAAGAGAATGGCCCTGTATACTTTCATGGTAGGATTTGCCGTCTTACAATATTTTTCAACAAAACACTTAAAGATTTTAACTCTCATCACTACTGTGGTTCTCTCAGTTGGCCAAGGCGTGGTTTTCAAGTGCTGTCATCCAGGTAATGGGTGAATTACGTCCATACAGTGAAGTCATTTGTATTCCTCTATACTCTTATGGCAAATTTATACTGAACTATTGTATGTGTAACTTGTTTTGTCCTGAGGTAGGCTTCTGGGTTAATACTCTGTGTCTAACAGTCACTAGAGTATACATCGTCAACTCAGCACAGTAAGAACAGATCTGGATCTGTTCACATAAATTAATAGTACACTAGTCTGAATAATATGCAAATAGAACGAACAAAGGAATCTCAGCCATTTGACATGTTTTTCTTTCATTATTTGAAACATAAAGACATTGGTTGTTTCCTTTTTATTGTCCTACCTTTTTGGATGGGACAATTGATCTGTGGTCTTTGTCCTCTGCATGGTTTGGGGTCAAATGTGCAGACTTGAAACATTGTCCTCACTTGTCAATCCAGGATTATGGTGTTGGCACAGCATGGTGGCTTAGTTAGATAAGTAATAACAAGTAAATGTTTTCAGAAGACGCTGGTGATCCAAAGTATTGATGCACTTTGCAGAGTTGGTGTTGGGATAAGTGCTATCCTGATGGCTAAATTAGATAATATCCGTCTTAAATCTAATGTCGCAATGGTAGTGTCAGAGTCGTACTTGCTTCGCAACAAGTATCCTTCTGGCTGAACACAGTACAATTTAAGGCTCTGCAATCACATAAATACTATTGGCTAAGTCTTGCATATGACATCACTGTATTTTATCAATACTATTTGAAGGATGGGTGATATAATAGGGGTGCATTTAGCATATAGTGACTTGATTTTATTTTCATTATGATTTTTAAGAGTCTACATTCACATGAACACATACAAGGGCACTTATGGAGCCTCATTGATTCACATTTTGCTATTTTAAAGCTTCGCTGGGTGGTTCCTTTTGTGCTATCCTGCATTGGTTTGTACTATCCAGCTGTTTAATGCCTTTTTGTAGGTGCACCTCCTGTCCTTTTTTATTTTTGGCCTGCCTGGCCAATGCTGAACTTGTGTCAAAAAATTTAGTTTCAATTATTTTACAATTTTCATATAATTTTCTACTTTTTGTGCGGTTTGTGGGAGAGTTTTATGTTTTTGTTGCTAATGTCTTATGTTACATCAAGAGTGCAGTTCGTTTTACACTGAATGTGCAGCCAACATCTTTGCTAATTTAAAGGCCTGATAGCAAACCAAATTTAAGATTTTTACAAAACATTTTTTTTGCAAGAATCAGTATAGCTAGCTTTTTGTTATCTTTTTGTGTACAAATTTTTTTTCAAAACCAGTTTTGGTTACCATCACCTAGAGTCTGTCAACCTATACAGTACTTTTTAGATGAATGTGTTTAGTAAGTCAAGATTATTTCTGCCAGATGCTGATGTGATGTGCTCGTTTGACAGTGGATCTGACATCACCAAAATCACTTGCTGAATTATTAGAATCTGCCTAGGTTGATTCATGTCCTTCATTTAGGAAAAAGGAGTAACACATACCTAGGAATTTTGTCAGTCATGTTTAGCAAGCAAAAGCATTCAGACCGCTTAAAAAATGTTGTGCCAAGAATTCACACCAAAGACAAATAGGTGATTTATAAAAGTAACTTTTTGACTGTATTTACGTAACTGAATGCTTCTTAAGATCAATGGGTTGTTAATTTAATGTAGGCATAGTTCACTGCTATTTGAAAGGAATGTATGTTCCCCCGCTTAAAACAATCACTTGTTTAAAATTTTAAATAATTAGCAAAAGGCGTTAAGCAGCTAAGTCATAATTAACATCATTTAGTAAGCCATAAAAAGCTGACGTTATAAAAGTTGTGCAATACGTATTGTAATTGTTAAAAGCCAATGTAAACAAAAGACAAAATACCTAACAAAAAGTGGCATCTTACACTTAGTGCCTTGCCACAAGCTTTACACTTTAGATTCTGGCACTTAGGTTTCTGTGCCTGTTTCCTATTGATTGATTATAGATAGATTATAAGAAAATATGGCCACATAATCTCTTGTAAAGTGGTAGTAAGAATGAATACTAAGTTGGTAATGTCATTTTTGTCCCTTTTGTAATTCTTAAAGCTCAGTTCCTGCCCCTGGTTATTTTCCCTTTTTGTTTTGTATCATTTTATTACTACTTTTTTATTTTTAATTATCATTATTTTAGTTTAGGAATGGGACAGACAACTGATTTTATAGTAACATGATTTTGTAGCAATCGATTACAATCAAATAATGCAGACCTGTTCCCTGAATGATACTGCCTCATGTTCAGAGACTACTGTACCCTCCGTCTCAAACCACTGAGGACAATCTTAGCAGTGTATCGTAGTTTTAACCATTTCAAAGGGAGGGAGGAGGCGCGTGAGAAACACATGCACTTCCTTTCACTTCTCTCAGAACATCTGGCCAGGGAACAGCTGTTTGGGTATTTAGCAGATAATAAACAGAATATTTGTGCAGAATCAAGCTTACCCTCTTATACTGTAGCTAAATTGCACGTTGCTAAATCACAAAATTGTACAAAGTTGCCAATGGATCATTTTTGACTTCTCTTGTATCTGTCATCGATTGTGCACTTAAAAGCTTTTCGTTATCGCATACATACAGTTCCATCCAGGAAGTCTAGTGTAAATCTGTAGTTACCCTTAAGGGACTCAGCTATAATGGCCTCAATCACTTTAGTAGGGACATTTTCCCCTAAATGGTGCTTTTTAGACTAGCCAGGTTTTTTTTTTTGTTTTGTTTGTTTTTTCTTAAAACGAGTAAACAAGACCATGTATTCATCTTAGGTGAACGGAGGGGGAAATTGTTTATGCTTTTCTTGAACTATAGTTACTTATAAGATAGTAAACACACACACACACACAGAGAACCAACTGAACTTGACACACACTCTAATAAACTCATCGTCAACTCTTAGTTCCACATTTCTGAGAGGAACAGGAGATGCATTATGGGCCACAAGTAATCAAAAGGAAGTGTTTACAAGGAAGGCTGTCAGACTACTTTTTTGAAATAGCAGCTCGTCCTATTCCTTTTCTAATAAACTCATTTCAGGTAGTTTACGAACACTGATACAGGCTTAGAAAAAAAAAATCTTAAGTCTTCCATAGCTTTTCTGTCAGTTTCTGTCCACTGTGTATTATTGAAGAAAAAAGCAATAACCTTTTTAAAAGTGGTGTATTGGGATCATCAAGCCTATTGAAATATTGGCCTGTCGTACATATATATATATATATATATATATATATATATATATATATATATATATATATATGATCAAACAAAACGAATGTCAGGGAGCTGTTTAATTGAAGTAGGTTCAGGACAATTTGATATTGATTGATTTTTTTTTTTTTAATTTATGTTCGGGAACTTTTGACAGGTTGACTTCCTCGTGAGATTTAAACAAAAAAAAGTGTAACTGCAAAACTGGTGTTGCTTGGCGGCGTTCAAAATGCTAATGGTAGTCTGTGAACTGCAACACAAGAACTGAGCATGTGGTTCAGTCATAAACTCAGTGGAACTGTTCAGAGTTACACCTCCAGCTGTGTCAAAAAAAAAGAAAAAGAAAAAAAAAAGATAAAAAAAAAAAAAAAAAAGAAAGGGAATTTGGGCTGTATAGCCACTGTTTAGGAGTGGGCGATCTGTTGTCATGGTGATGTTCAGTGATCTCCTTTGGCCTCTCAGGCACCGAGGCTGTAGCTGCAGTTGTTGGAGATCAGAGGAGGGAAGTATCCAAGCCTCCGGGACTTGCTCCTTTTCCTTTTACAACTCCTCAGACTGCGCTAGAATGTCTCTTGCTCAAATGTATTTGGTGAAAGGGCAAAAAACAACTTAGAACTCAGGGTATATAGTGTTAAAAGTGGTCTCATTGGACATACTTCCTATGTCCATAGTATAATCGTGCACTTCTCTTCAGGTGGGTCAACAAGTCCTCAGTCAGTGGTTCCCAAACATTCTGCCTCAAGGTCTCAATGAGCCCATATTTTCCACAGAGCTGAAGCTTAAGGACCACTAGAGACCATGAATTGAGCCATGATAACAGATTTGCCCGACACCTGTTTTGTCCACTCTACACACAACCTCACAACCCAACTGTGAACCTCAGAACTCTACTGTTTTGTACAACTATGAAGTAAATGAAGCTAGCTAGAGCTGATGTTGTATCTATTGCCATTTATGAATTTATTTTATAGCATGAAATAAAGTATATTTATTCAAATTATATATTTTACTCATAATCATTCTGTGCTGCTTCATTTTGGTTCTTAAGCTTGTAAATTGCTTTTTTATTATATAAAAAAATGTCAATAGAATAATGCGTTTGTTTGTAAAATAAAGACGCTGATTTGGCTCTGATTTGTCGTTTGTGTCTCCAGAGTTTTATTTAATAGTCTGTGTTTACAGGGGGATAATGGTCCAAAGTAACACATCTAAACATGTCACACTTTATACACCTTATGCAGTAATTTTCACAAATTAGATTTTTTAAAAAAAATACTAAATACATATTAAAATGTGTATAATTCATAAAGGAAAATTGCCTTTGATATAAATGTGTATATTTTAGTCTGAATAAATACATGACTGACCAATGCATGGTGCATGTCCTGTCTGACCCTCCAGAGGGAGCTAAAGAATAACAAATAGAATGCGAAGGTCTGCTTATTGACATTCTGTGTGGAATAGAATTAAGTTTTGTCATTGAAAAACACCATTGCATTATGTATTTTTTTAAGTAATTCTTATATCTAATGGGAGTAGCACATACAGTAAACGGCCAGGTTTTTTATTTGCTAAAATACACCATGCCACTAATTAGAATAATTATTAATAAATATAAGTCAATTAAGTTAAACTTTTTAATAAATCAAAACCAAAAAAAACCCTAGATCCTGTAAGAGATCTGTTTTGCCTGTAATATGAAAATGTCTCTTGAGCCTTGAAAATATTTGTTCTTTTTCAGTGTTTTTACTACAAGTTGTGTTTGTGGAAAATGCCATTCACAAAAATTACAGTAGCCAATCTGTAGAATATGAATTTTTTAAAAAAAAAGACACTTTAGTCTCACCGGGCAGAGCAATAAAATTAATTTATCACCGCTTTTCCTGCTGGATCTCCAGTCAAATTCTCTGCTTAATCCACAG
Source organism: Siphamia tubifer (assembly GCA_020466265.1). NCBI lineage: Eukaryota > Metazoa > Chordata > Actinopteri > Kurtiformes > Apogonidae > Siphamia > Siphamia tubifer. Next base: position 29,450,703 of record CM035791.1, on the reverse strand, counting down.
TACTGTTATTGCTCCTGTCCCCACTGTGTTAAAAAATGCATCCAAAGGGAGACGTATATATAAAGTAGGCAGCTGTGCAACAGCCTCCAGAAGTGTTACCACTGTGTGTGTGGCTTTCAGAAAGTAACACCATAAGGGAGTAAAATGAATAATGAATCATCAAACTGGCCTACATGTTTGTCTGACATTTTCTTAACTTACAGCTACTGTGTGTTGTAATTTATCCAGAATTCAATAAATAATGTCACAGTGATAAAAGTATATTACTGATAATTCTGTATTTAACCTATAAAGACCCAGTGCTACATGTTATTTCTACATTAGTTGCCAAATTCAAACTTTTCTTACCTGATTCATCACAATTTATTTACAATATTATCCTCTGTATTTTATCAGTATAAATCAGGTATTTTCCTGTATTTAACTTACTGATCATATAGATGTTCATAAAACTACATAAAAAATGACTTTGTGACATAAATGTGTCACTAACTGAGCATAATCCAAGTGTGTCCATCCACTGTCATTGAACCAACGCCATGGGTTTTACTGGTGAATCAATGTTGTAGAAGATGATGGCATTTCCATGGTAACTACAGACATAGACATAGACATAGTTTATTGATTGACCACCAACACATTACAATCAATACATTTTATAGTTATGGTAATTTCATAAATATAAATGTACAATACGTTATTAGTTTTTATAAGTGATGGTCGAGGGGCACAGATAAAGGCATGGTACGCCTCTGAACACCCAAATGGATCCCATCTGATGACCATGAAAAAGATGAGAAATTGTATTTTACAACACTTATGGACATACATTGGTAGGAACGGTTTTGGTTGGTGGTGAATGTTTCAGGTCTTTATGGTTTGAAAAATATCACATCAAAATAGTAATATTAGTTAATAGCAACATATTTATCACATTACATGATGCATCACTTGTTACTGAACTCTGATAAACTATATAAATTCTTTAAATGGCAACATTATATGACTGCAGAGATATCTGATCCCAAAATAATAGGTTAAATTGCAGAGTACAGTGGAACATGAGAATAAAAAGAACCGCAAAACAGAAGGCCAAGAAACCAGAGGCAGTTATGTTTCCACATGGGTTCTTTAAATGCATTCTACAGCTATAATGTATTCTGTCTCTTAACACAAAAATCTACTACCACAGTAACAATAAATAAGGCTAGGTGGAGGTAAGTTATCCACACAGTTGTTTATGTGGGCTTTCTGATGTTTTATCATCCACATGTTGGTAGTTTTGAGTTTTAAGAACACAACCAGGATTTTTTAAAATCCCATCACACTGAACTTTGCCATCACCTTGTTGGTCTATTTCAGTGAAGCAACAGTCCAAGTCTTGTAGTAAATAATGTGACTCATTTAACTGGAGAGGAATGTAGTGAAATATTAGAAATGTTTTATGTTTGGAAAAATACTTTCAAACCTCCCCATATTTTTTATTGTATTAAATTTTTTCCCCCTGCCATTTTATGTGTTGATAAAGGACTGTTTAAGTGATTAATTATTAGGTAAATGTTTTCTGGATGTGAATTCTTTAAGGTCAAACTTGTTGTACTTGACCCCAATCACAATATGGAAATATACATTGTTATAATATTGTTTGAGGAAAAGCAGATGTGTTAAATAAAAATGGGAAAAATTGACTTTAAGAGAGGAAATAACTAGATGATTTCCACATATGCAACAGAAATCATCATTTCTGTTCCTTGTTGATTGGCTCTTTTCTTTTTTGCTGAAGAAAATTGTGTGGAATGTGTCTTTATCCGTGCTTTTAGTACACCTCTCAATGTGGCATTTTAGGAAACTTTTTCCAACAACCTCCTTTCCTGACATTAAATGCATCATAATCACTGGCTGCAGGGCACAGGTGTGTGTGTTCCGCCTGTGAAAGTGATCAAGGCTCTGACGAATGGAAAAAAACACAGAAAGAACCTAAGTTAACTGTTTAACCACTCAAACATGCAGGTACGACTTTGTTTTTTATGACTTTATTCTATTTTTATTTTTTTATCGAGTTTGTATCTTATTTGCTGACAAATGTATTTTGATATAACATTTCAAGCTAATTGTTTCCATGCTAGTTATTAGCTAGTTACTGCACTTCAGGCAAATACTATGGTAAATACATTGGTTGATGGTTAAGTAATAGTAGCTATATTTTTGTTCTTATTGTTTTGTTTGTTATTGTCTTCTACTGAAAAACTCTTAACTTAATTAAGGTATTGTCATTTTACCTTTAACTAATGTACCATACTACTTAAGCTTTTTATGTAAAACATGCTCCTGAAAAGTGCCACAGGGCAAAGGTTTTATTTTTCTTGCAAACTATGTAAAGTTAATGATAAACATAACTAGGTCTAAGATACACTACATAGCAGTGCAATTTAGCAATCAAAACGTACTGAGGAGTCTAAGTATTTTAACATTAGATTCGACTTCTACATGGATCTATCTATCTATCTATCTATCTATCTATCTATCTATCTATCTATCTATCTACCTACCTACCTACCTACCTACCTACCTACCTACCTACCTACCTACCTACCTACCTACCTACCTACCTACCTACCTACCTACCTACCTACCTACCTACCTACCTACCTACCTACCTACCTACCTACCTACCTACCTACCTACCTACCTACCTACCTACCTACCTACCTACCTACCTACCTACCTACCTACCTACCTACCTACCTACCTACCTACCTACCTACCTACCTACCTACCTACCTACCTACCTACCTACCTACCTACCTACCTACCTACCTACCTACCTACCTACCTACCTACCTACCTACATATATCCTTTCTTATTTCATTACCTATTACTTTTCTAAAACAGGTATTAAAGCTCAGAATCATTTCCAATGTTTATAATATTATAACAGAAAAGAAGTGAACAAAATTGGCTTTTTCAACAAAGTTCATCATTAACTGAGCAGAAAAAACAACCATCTAATTACATGGGTTTTATTTGGTGAATCTGTATTGCAGAGGATAATGGTGTTTTTATAATCATTACAGAGTCACTGAATGTCCAAAAGGGTCACATCTGATGCCACTGAAAAGGTAAAAAAAAAAAGGTCAGTTTTAACATAATTAAAATTAATTGATTGAATTAGTGGTTCACATGTTATTAAACATTCTAGATAAGTGGGGGCTTTTAGTTGAAGGCAGCTGTTTAGGCCTTTGGGAGTTAATAGTGTTGAATGGTAGGGTGAAATTCTGTGTTTTCATGAATAAATTGGGCTTCACCCTTTAATACACTAAAGTGAAATGTACTTGCTCGATGTGGTGAAGGTTCACTTGTGCTCGATCACTTCGCCTTTGTTGAATTGCCATGGTGTACAAACCAAAGCTCGAATGAAAGAGGAACATCTGTGTGATTCTGAGAAACCATTCCTTTTCCCAATATAAGCCTTTTCATGTTGTTCATATTTTCCTTTATTAAACTGAGTCAATCTGTTGTACTGGAGTTGATCCAGCTCCAGTAATTTTGACTCACAGGCGAGTATTGGTTGAGGGGCCCATGGTTTACTGCTGCTTGAGTAGCTGAAGACCTCTCTTGTGCAGGATGCAAAATATTAATAAGCAGGCGTCATTAGCCACAAGACCTTATAATTTCTTCTTGGTAATTTTCTGGTTAACTGTTGTATTATTTTAGGTCCTATTTAATATGCTAAATGTACTTTTGTTGCATGATAATTAGCCTTTCTGCATTGACCTTGTGGTAAAGGGTTATTTTGGCTTATACGAGTTTAACCCTTGTGCGGTCCTTCGTAAAAGGCACACTGGCTGTGTCCTACAATTGGGTCTTAAAGAGCCAGATTCCAAAGTTCAGTTCCATAGACTCATCACCCCACCCCCCAAGGATATTTTACTGTTTTCAGTAGTAAGCAATGGCACCATACAGTACGTATAAAAAGGTAAATTTTTTAGCCACCGGGTCACTGTGACCCGAAGGACCGCACAAGGGTTAAACATGACGGGTACGGGCGGTTGCGGTATGTCAAAATCAGAACTGTGCAGGACTCTGATAAGGTGTGCTGCGAGAAAAGCTTTCAGTCATTGTTTGTTGAACATTATGAGGAAGTGCTTGCAGCGCTAGTCTCTGCCTTTTCTAAGAGTTCTGCTTTCGCTTCAGATGTGTGAACAGATTGGTCGTACCGCTCGTAGGCGGGGCCTGGGGTGAAACACTACGGAAAGCAGCCTGGTTCATGGTTTTCTTTTTATGAGGAAAATAATGTGTGTGTGTGTGTGTGGGTGGGTGGGGGTGGGGGGGGGGGGGGGGGGGGGGGGTCGGATTGCACGATTTTCCTAAAATATGAATCGATTTTGCCATAAAACTCGATTTTAAATCTAAATCGATTTTTTGCCCGGCTCTATAATCAGTCTATTACTACAGTAAATTAGTATGTGTCCACTTTGGAGAAGCACACAGAGGTACTGAAGTTGAAGCGAAGTGACTTAAAGGGATAGTTTACTATTTTTCACATGAATCTGTATGGGATCACTGTCTTTACTCTGGTGCACCCATAGTGACTTACCCCCGACAGTGTCCTGTGAGCCCAGTTCTGGTCCGGTTTTGGTCAAAGCCAAAGTAGTCCCGGCAGGATTCCTGGGGTCACGAAATTAAAACATATTTTTTCTCAAAACAGTATGTGTTGGAAAGAGTAATTTATTTGCATAACAAAGCTGTCATTTTCCAAATACTCAGACGGTGATCCCATACTTATTCATGTAAAAAATAGTGAACTATCACTTTAAGGCTGTAGTTAATAGTAAAATAACTACGTAATATGGAAGTGGAACATGATACTGACATGGGAAGTGAAGCCCAAAATAGTACCGCTGCCTTGATTAGGTTGTTTGTAACATACTAATTAAAATATGATTCACTGAGCCAATATACAGACTATATTTGAACATAAAGGTTAAACTACCACCTGTGAGGGGTCACTGGTGAGCCAGTGATCAACAACTGACTTCATAAAATGATAAACTATACCAAGATTTGTATAACCATTTTCTTGTTTAACGGCAAATTTTTGGTGTGAAAAACAATCATATTAATACACTGTTGGAGAAGACATTGGTCTTTTTATTCCTAGTTATATAGTAATTTTACGTGCAACAGTGTACGGTAAGAAAAAGTCATTATAGTATGTCAACTCGAGCTGGGAGATCTCATGACTGTTATCAATCTTAAATTATCATTTTAAAGGAATGATATTTAGTTTGTTTTTTTTGGGAATCATACATTTTAATACGTTTCCCTGTGGTCTAACTTTGGGTCAGAATTTTTTATTAATTCAACATTGTGTGCAAATGTCATGATGTAACTAATTATAGATATAACAAATTAGGCAGGAATGAAAACAGGTTGTAGAAATCCACTAGATTTTTGCCTAAATTAATATGAAGATAGCATTGCAGCACCTGGAGTGTTCAAATTCAAACTAACTTTAACTTGCAGAATATGTGTAAAATGTTGTTTTCCTGCTTCTGAAGAAATAACAACAGAACTAATAATGATGACCTGACAGAGTGTACTATTACCAGAAGTGTAAGAAGCCAAACATTTTCTGGTTTGTATTCTAAACTCTCATGTGCTACAAATCTGTTTAGAACTGGTGCTTTAGAGTTGGAGTGTAAAACCTTCATTAGTTCATTATAAAACTCTATTAGGTTAAAATTGGGGCACAGTTAAGATAATTAACGGAAACTCTGCAGCTGTCACACGTGTGTATAAGACTGTGGCTCACATTTTTGTTGGCCAAAAATGCAGTTTTGAGTCTGATAACACCAACAAAAAGCCATCATACATACATCTTAAATTCCTGGAAACTTAAGGCAACTTATTCTAGTTTGGATGTAAGATAATTGTGAGGTCATTGAGAAAAACCCCTAAAAACTGTTGGATGATGTTTCGTCCAGATGGCCTGGTTCTATTTTCAGCACATTATATTTCAGAGCAAAAAGTCAATCATACAAATTCATGAAACAATGAAAACACCAGACCAAATAAGCAGAAGTATTGAATACTATGGTGGTTACTGATATTTGATACAGATGTTCATGCATAAAACAAGACGTAACCTATTAAATCATCCAAGTGAAAAATGAAAATATCTTTAGTTCTTTATTTGGAAGGACAGGCAGTACATCTTAACCATTGTGTTGTTGGTTATATTCATTTATGTTCCTCTTTACTAATGACATATTTGCACACAGATACACCTCCTAAAAATAATGTGCTGCTAATACCCCTCGGCCAGAATGGACAGACGGATGGACAGACAGCAAAATGATTACAATAGCCCTTCAGCATTAAAATTGGCCGAGGGATAAAAACCTAATCTAGTCCTTGAAATAATTTCTCCATACTGAAATATTTTGCTGCATTATTTGAAAATTGAGGTCATTATTCCTGGCTGTTATTCAAAATGACGTTCACTTAACTGCATGAACTTATTATTCTGATGGATATGTGCGTGTCCAGCATCCAGCTTTCTTGAGGAACAATTTTTACTGTAAAAAAAACCCCAAAAAAACAAGCTGAGATGAAAATGGAGTGAATTTGGCTTTTTAAGGTCACAGAGTGCATGAGGGAAAATGTAACTTGACATCCAGTTCCCAAGGTCATTACATTACAGTGACTGTAAGGCATTTTATTGTGTAAACAGCCAAGATGCCTTCTTTAAAAAAAAAAAAAAAAGTTAGGCTGAAGCAGTGAAATCAAGCAGTACCTGGATAGACAGAGTAATACCTTTTAAACAAAATAAAAATTCCAGTGTGCTAAGGAAAATTCCTCTTGTGCATCCCAAAGAGATTTCCTGTAAGTTCCCTGCAGAGGAGTCACAGACGCTTTGGAAGAACATGAAACGGTGGTCATGGCATGTGGCTGTAAAGCTATAAGCAAAGCTGCACATCCCCACTGTTGGAAATCAACTCAAATGCTGAGCTTTTGGAAAACGGAAAAACCTGAGTTCAATAGTTCCACTATGTAAGAAGTAAACAATGAAGTGACTATTCTCCTAAAGAGAAGCTTTCCCGCATTATTATGTGTTTCTATTTTTGCACATCTCTTAATAACTCCCATATGCATCACAATCATTTTACAGCAGCACTGGAGAGTAGTCTGATAAAATACTTTGGAAAAAGGTACTGGTCACGTTTTCTCTTTCGTTTTTTTAGTTTTTATAATGCAGCATTTTATAAGATATGAGTGTTTAGTCTTCCATAGTTTACTTGACAATGATGGTTTTGCTCAAATAACTGTGGTGTCACCTCAGTGGAACACTCATTACATATATATGTCAGAAAAAGTGAAGCGATCCAGACTCTGAAAATGATATTACAGCTATGTGACCCCAAGATTGTTATCATAAATGTCATACAACCACTGGAAAACTGGGAAAGGATATAGTGGAAAATTGCCTCCTTAGTGGAGTCCTTTTTTAATGGCTCTGCGTGTAAAAGATAAATATACATATTTAACATGTAGTGAGTTTCAGTTCACAGATGTTATAAGATTTAAGCAAATAGTTTTATAGATAAGATAGATCAATCTACACGAGTTACATTGTATTAAACTGTTTTAAAGTATCAGTCTAAATAAATTCTGTAAGAATAACCAATATTTTATAGTTATGTGCCATTGCTTGTTGTAGGTGTCCATGGTAATGGTAGGAAATTCAATGGTTTCTAATTGACTCTTAACCTTGAGTGACAAGGATTTGATGGAGCACAGGAAAGTTGAAACGGTTTTATTCTATGCACAAGGACATGGACTTTTACAGATGTGAAACAATACGGACCAGTTTGAAGGTTCAGGTTTGACGGCTCAGGAAATGCGGTTCCCTTTGTGCTGAGTGTGCACGTTGTCAGCTCTTGGTTTTCCATGTTGGTTGGAGAGTGGGGGCTGCACAGGCCACCCTTACTGAAGGTTTTCCATGGCGGTGAGTCCACAGACATACACGGCATCCAAAGAGTCTGTGTCTCTGTTTATGGAGACGATGAAACCTTGTCCTCTGTTTTACCACGGTCAGGTTAATTGACAAACCAGACGTGAACTAGTTTTAATACATAATTGTTATTTTAAAATTACATTTCTGGAAAGATTGAAGGATTTGGCATGAAGTGCATTTCACTGTCCCATCCATCTTCAGTTTAAAATCCAGCTGACAAGAATGATGGTGTCAGTGATGAATGTCTTCCTTTGTCCTGTCCAAAGCCTCTTTGTCTCGGGAAAGAGCACTTTTTAACATGTGAATTATGGGCCAGTTGTGGCAGCCAGTGTTTGTCAGTTTAATGCAGGACAAGTATTTTGACTGCTCTCACATAAGCATCCATCTTAACTTTGGCAGTGAAAAATGCTAACATGGGAAGTTTGGTTTTATTAGGAGCAAGGGATTTAAAATGACACTTTTTGTTTCACTCTGTTGGTAATTGCTCTCCTTAGACAATTTAAGATAGTCTTTTTAAAGTTATCAGTCATAGGGGTTCATACTAAATTGATTTCAAATGCTTTAATATGTCTAAAGCTTATTCAATTCAAGGCTGGTCAGAGAATGTGACATTAATAGTGACTGGTTCAGTGCTGCGTTAAGTCATTTTCCTGTGTTTTCCAACTGTCTTTGGAAATCTCATTGACACATATTCAACTAAAGGTGGTTTCTGCTGTCAGAGGAAGGGGCTGCTGCATGCATTAGTTTTACAAGCCTGTCACGTTTCATTTGTCATCCCATAGTGTGCAGACTCTGTACTCCAAACTTTCTGTATGATAGTGTTTGTGACAACTTGTTGTTTTTCTTTTCCCGGTTACAGACCATTACATTTCATTGAATCATGTGTTTGCTTGAATCTGCGGTAGCGGCATTGACATGGAGGCATGCCCTGAAGGTGTGAGTGTAGTTGAATACAGTGCAGTACATCTGTGGAACTAATATTCATGTTACTACCTTTACAGAAGTAGGAAGAAAACCCCACACAACAAATCAGAATTATATTCATAACTCCTGTTTATTTATAAAACGTTTTATTTCTACTAGATGTATGACAAGCATAACCAAAATACTACAAATTGGTAAATAATTGCAAGTAAATGTATAAAAATGTTTCTTTAAGTGAAACTTAATTGTTACAGTATATTGTCTACTGCAAGAGACACATGAGAAAAAGACACAAGCTGTACATATTTTATTGCAACTTAATAGTGACAGTAACATGTTTTAATACATTATATTACAAATGTCTTATGTACAAACGCAATATGTTGGATCTATTGACATCAACAAACCACTAAATTTATACAGTAAATACAGTGCTTGATTCATACAAGCAAATTGGTAGTTCAAGCAATTGGTGATTTTCAGCTAAAATGAGAAATTAATTTGAGGAAAGTGTGTAGCAGTGAGTATATTTCTGTCCCTAAATGTATGAAAATAAACATGATTCATTTGGCAGAAAATTGGGTTGTGTAGAACATGAAGATGCGGCTATTTCTGTAAATACATATTCAACTGTAACTGGCCAGTATATCAACCTGCATCAAAAATCTCCACAAATTTACACATAAATTACACTGAAGAATTTCTTTAGGATGAAATGAGAACATAGTCACTGGATAGGTTTCCTGTGTCATAATCATTTGCATTTTACTGTGAATACAGTTTTTACGTATATACTAAATACATGGTAGGGTTCCTTTCTCAAAAGAAAACTCACTTGTTATCTGCTCTAATTATGTCAGATCAAGTTTTCTTTCTTGCAAAGATTAAATGAAGGCACTGTCATCATCCACAACTCCTGAGCAATTACATCTTCACTGAGTCAAAAGGGAAAGTAACGGTCAGCTGAAACAACAGTGCACAGATTAATAAATTTTTCAGGAGGCCATATGTTTTCATATTGCACATATTTAACACCATTTTCCTCTAGTCATGCCACTCAAATGAACAAAGAGATAAGAAAAAACAACAACATGGATTTAATGAGCTGTAATGATTTCAGGTTCGTGGGGACTACTGTGGATCTTTTTTTTAATGAAAGGTGTTTGGATTGGGGCGGATCATCATGACTACTTTCTTTAGTGAATAGGCTCCACCTCTGAATTCAGCCCAGTAAACTCCATCCTGGTAGCGGCTGCGGTAGTGTCCTCCTCTGTACCAAACCCCATTCAAATTAGAATGGGCACAGGAGTTGTACCACCAGCCTCCTTTCTGATAATGGGCACAATTTCCTAAAAAACAAAACATAAAAAACAACAATCAACCTTAAAGCATGACAATAATTGTGTTATTAGTAATACTGGTACATTTCTAGATGATTTTTACCTGTATATGCATCATGATCTCTGTCCAGTGTTGTGAATTGTTTGCCGTTATGCCAGGTGAGGGAGTCACCTGCATTGCCATGATAACGGCCTACCCGTAGCTTGTAGAAGTCAGCTTCGGGCTCCAGTCTGAAGCTGGCGTATTCTGCAAATACCTTTCTGCCAGACCAGTCCTCCAAAGTGACAAGAAGTTTGTAGTTGCCCTGGTTCGTGAGCCAGTGGATGTTCTCCAAACCCAGCCAATATTCTCCATCGATATTGCCAAATCCTTGCTGTAAAGCACAGTGATAATAGACACCATCAGTTCAACCAGAATATTGTTTCTGAATGGCTTTGAACAGTGAGGCTGGATGATTTAGGATCCCTGGTCATGAGATAATTATGATGGTGGTGATTGCTGTCAAGGAAGTCTATAATAAATTGACCGCTGAGTCAGATTTATAGCCAGCAGTAGATGTCCAGATTTTCACCATTATTTTGTTGAAAACAGCAGCATGTAATGCATATAATATGAAATTGAACAGAGTATATGCAGCTTCACTTTATTCTGGCTCTGACCGTGAAGTTTGGTTGTTGTATCTGCTTGCCTACATATGGTTTGAATTATGAAAAACCCTTCTGATGAATATAAGCATGCAATTTCAGATCTCATGTGGTTTAAAGGTTTTGAAGAAGCCTATGAAATACCCATTTTGTTGCCCTCAGCTGAAATGTAATCAGGCCTTTTGCAAACTATTGGCTGGCAAACAAATGTTTACAATTGTTTCCCTGTGTGAGGGGTTTCCCAATATATGTATAAAAAAGGAAAAAAAGATTTCCCTTTCCACATCCTGACTTCTGCAACTCACCATCTTAGCTAACTTAGAAATCTGTTCATTTAAAAGATCCTCTTCACTGTATTATGTATATATTTATTTTATGTTATTTTTATGAACACCCACGATACTGACATCATCACCTTCCCTGACATTTCACATCAAATAGTCTCACACTTGTATTAATGAACCTTAAAGCTGTGACTGTGACTGACACAGGCAGTACTTCAAACATTTTGCACAATTACTTATTCATCACTTGCACACGTCTGGTTAGTGTCGACACAACATGCATAAGCCACTCGCTTCCTTCCTAACTATGAGTTCCTTGATTCGGTGTGAAGTTGTCACACCTTGTATGTCTCCCAGTTCCTGAAAAAGTTGACAGAGCCATCCACTCTCCTCTGGATCACAGTCCAGCCGCCTGGGTCGTGTCTCTGGTCACACCACACCTGCATGAGCCGGTTTGCATTCTCCGGCTTCACTAGATACATGCCACTGGTAGTATGGCCATCCTCCAGAGCCTGCAAACAGTCTTTAAATGGACCTAAAGAGGACGATGACAACAGAACATTTGAAGGATGTAAAATTAAATCTGTTAATGGAGTAAAATATGTAGTAGCAAGACTCGTTTTTATACAGAGCCATAGGGAATCTCATTTTTCAGCAGAAGCTTTCATTTTAACAGAAGAATTGACTTTGGCTGCTCCTCTTGCAAGGGAAATGGCTCCTTTCAGTGCAGCCAAAAGCAACACTGGCATGAGGGCAAAGGGAATCCTGACTACTAAATGATGAAACAGTAGCAAAAACCTTCAATCATCTCTGATGCTTCTCAGGGCAGGAATATTATTCTACAAACTTGGTTTTTAATTTAAAGATTTAATTCAATAGAGGCAGTTAGGCTTTGCATCATACTCAAAGTGGATTTGTGGAACTAAATCAAATGAATAGTAGTTTTTAGATCTTTTTTAGGTGTGTTTGTGAAGTTACGTGTTGGTTTCTGGGTAATGTAAAGATACTGTTGTGTATTTTTATACGTTTTAACACAGGTCCGAATGAAAGATTTCATTTTATTACTTGTCTTTGTGGAAACTTTTTGTGTTTTGCCATTTCAATTGCTCCCTAAAATTTAACTTTCATGACTTGGAAAAACACAAAAAGGGCAATTGGCTCCTCAGCTTCAATTGGCTGTGAAAGTGTTTAAGTTCTCAAGATTTTACACTTGGTACGGTTGGCCAACTGCGTAAAAAGCGTAAAAAGTATTTCAACCAAAATGATGGCAAATGAAAAGGGTACATTAGCATTTTGAGTGTCGCCAGGGATCCATCAACAGTTTATAGGAAAAAGTACAGAGAAGGTGTACAAGGTGTGAAAAAGCATCTCAAAGCACCTTGTATGGTTTATTTTAAGGTCTTACTCAGGCAATGAAAGTCATAAACATCCCACAGTCAGGAATAAGGTTGTTTTCTTAGGTTATTCAATCATTCTGGATGATATCTGTCTGTTCTCTGCCATTCATTTACTTCCAGGAATGTCTTTGTTGAACAGATATGAACCGGCAAGCTGCCCTGCCCTGCCCTGCCCTGCTCTGTTCTGCCTGATAAAGTCTGCTGCTTTGGTGGAACATATGACTGATTCTTGCCTGGTGCAACTGGAACAAATGACATCACTGGCTCACGGTATCTCTGTCTCCACCCCCCTACCCCCCTACCCCCAAACCACATCCTCATCTCTTCATAGGTTATTCCAACCAGGTCTTCACTTCCTCCCTCTATCCCTGCATTGTGTAGGATTTTCTGTTCGTGTTGAGGGTTTATGTAACTTTTGGAGTGTTAGTTGCATGGCTGTGGGCAGGAAATTACTTGCCTCCTTTCAGACATTCCATACAAAGGCTACCGTTCACATGCACCCTAGCAAAAATGGCAAGCAGTAGCAGAAAATGTCAATGGAAAAAGCTCCAACTGGTCATGGTGAGAATGGTCTGTTCATTTTTCCACTGTTTAAAAACAGTAGTCTGGTAATGAACTGGAACTTCAATAGACTATTCACTGCAACTAAATCCTTGAAATGCCCCTCACATCAATAAAACTTTATCATCCACAAACATGTGTTTAAACACCAATGAGTTTGGAGCCAAGTATCCATTTAGGCCCATGTATTTACCCCTTTGATATGCTGTGTGTTGTTGTGCGGGTGGAATCATGGCAATTAGATGATATGCATCTCAAAGGACCGTAGACAACGGGATTGTTGTTCTCACTGAGCTTTGCCCTAGGAATCTGTGGGACTTATTTAAATTGCCTCTGACTGGAAGAATGGGTCCTCACTGTCGTCTTATGACTAATTATTTAGAGCTTGATAAAAGAGTTGTACTTTCACAAATACAGACACACAGTCCTTTGTTTATAACTGGTGTTTGGAATGGTAACTGGTAAGCCTCATAAGAGTGTATCATATATATATATATATATATATATATATATATATATATATATATATATATATATATATATATATATATATATATGTGTGTGTGTATAGATTGTGCATTGGTTTTGAATGCATTAATGAGTTTGTGAGCTCATATGGATCTGTGAATGATGTGAACATGATAAGTTTTTGCCTTCGTTAAACTCACCAGAGGGCTTATCAGTGGTGGAAGGGCTGTGTGTGCCAGTGGGCATCGGAAGGAGAGGAGGTGACTTTTGGTCACTCTGGATCTCATTGGTGATCTGATTGTTGATACGTGGTGGACTGGGTGGCTGATAGGGCTTATTCAGAGGTGGTGATGGTGGAGGTGGTTGAGGTCGCGGTTGAGGGACTGGTAGCTGACGAGGAGGAGGGCGACTCTGGCACTGCTCCTCCAACAGGGCAATAAGAGCTGACTGGTTAGTGGCCAAAGAAGCCAGGTGCTGGTACTTATGCTCAAGGTCTTTGTATCGACTGGTGAGCTGCTGCATCTCAGAGGTTTGGTTGAGAATCTTGTTCTCCATCTGAGCTAACTCTAGAGCATTGTCTCTCTTCCTGATGATCTCATGGAGCAGCTGCATGTAAAGCTGTGTGACTCTGGAGTTCATGTTGCGGCTCTCTTTCCTTAGAAGCTTGACCTCATTGACGATACCTCCGTCCACCTCTACCAGTTGCTGCAGGGTCTCAATCTGCCTCTTTTGTTTCTGTAGCTCCACATTCAGCAGTTCCAGCTCCTGTTTATTGACCCGATTCTCCAGCATAGCCTCCGGCTCCTTTGAGTTGACACAGATGGCTCCGGTCACTTTCTGTTGAGGCACTATGAAAGTGTAGGAGCATTTGTCCTGCTGCTGGTCAGCTGGAGCACGTTTACTCCTCCCAGCATAGAGAAACTCTCTTTCTAGACCATCATCACTACTGTCGATTTCTTGTGTCCTGTCACTGCCATGTCCACTGTCAGATGGACTCCCTTTAGTCTGCTGGATGCCACTAGCTAGTCCGTACACTAGCAGGAGCCCCAGCAGGACCAATGGACAGGGCTCCATGAGTGTGTGTCCAGCTCAGCCTGAGGAGAATGAGGAATAACATGTAAAACAGTATTATTCTGTAGAGAAAAAAACCCTGTAAATTGAAATTAGCAGCATCCGCTAGCTAACCTGAGTGATAAACAGCGCAGACAACGCACATTAAGACAACACGCTCTTTTTTGCCCCAAACATGATGTGGACAGTGTAGTGTTTGTCTTGACAGCCGCTGCCTTAAACTTTTTGCACTTAATATGAAAATTGAGGATGTGTGACAGACGTGTGGACAGCCTGGTTTTAGAGCCGTGCGTGCAGACCAAATGTGGACATATGTTCACCCCACTGATGTTGTTCAGTTAAATTTAACAGAAAACTCTTTGCTAATGTTAGCCTTTGATTTGCTGGTGATAAAATGCTGTTTGTGTTTTGTCAGTGGACATTGTTACGTTGAACTTTAATACCAGTTACTCATTGCTGGACAGACGTGTGTCCGTGGTTTTTTGTGTGTTTTTTTAGCCATGTGTCTGTGTTGTTTCTCCGCTGACAATGTGATGACGTCATCACGACACGTTGACTCGACGTATTGACGGATAAGTCGACTTGAAAAAAACTGAAGTCGTCAATGCCCTACCATTTACTCTTCACTGTACTGACTTGAAGCTGCTACAATCACATTTCATGCTCATTTAACTGAGCATGAGCGAGGTCTTTCACAACTGTGCTGATAGAACCCAGATAAAACCTACTGAAAATTTGGACAGTGAAAAGATTGAATGGGAAAGGAAATCATTCATTAAGCCTATTAAGTGTCACAGTAGATACTATGACTATAAATTATTCCCACATTTAATGTATAAATTTGGAATTTCATGCTTACTGCACTGTGTATTTCATGACTGCCATGAACATGTACTATAGTTTTCCCAATTGATTTTACGTGTAATCCATGGAATACATCTGGCCTTCATTTTGGTTTGGTTAATCAGCTTTCCACTATCAAAGGTATGGTATTTAGCCTGTTTGAAAGTCACTGATCCTCTGATTGCCTCTAAGACAAATATTTCTTTTGTGTAATGATCTTCTGATCTCTTCCGTCAGTAACAATACTAGTAGGGGACTGTGTTTAGCTTAGTCTGGTGTCCTGGCTCAGGTCCTCTTTGGGTGACTGCCATTCCTTGTCCTTGACATACAGAAACACTCCTATCTGCTCCCTTCTGCAGGCCTGGACATCTTTTGCTCATGGAAAGTTTGAGACATTACCAGATGATACTATTCATGGAACTGTTTTAAATATTGATGTTGCATCAGTCCTGTACATGGCTCTTACCAAAAGAGGAAAATATATTAATCCATTTATTATTTTTCTGTTGCTGCTTTTGAGCAAGTGTTTAGCTGAAATCTGACTTTATTTATGCATTATCCTAATACATTTTACTATGGATGTTTGACCTTTCTAATTATTTATCATCATAGCTTTGGGGTATTTGTGCTTGTTTAGATTACAGTTTATCTTAAAAAAATGTAACTTTCCTCAGAAGTTAATGAAAACACTTAGGTTAAGAATTTTTATTAGAAAAGTTGGAGCAGGCAGTTTTTGAAGTGATGTGCTGTTATTAGAAGTGAAGGGATGCCACTGAATGCAGAGGAGAATGTAACTCCTGTATGAGGATAACAAGGCCTTGAACTCCCAGGGCACCTTAATTGAAAGCTGCTGCATATTGAATTACAGAGGGGTACTGTGTAACACCTCCCCAGAGTCAGAAGGGGCCCGTCTAATCAGAAGGCATTATACAGAGGCCTATATTGGCTTGGTTTTCCAGAGCTGCTTTCGGATTTCCAGTCTTAGAGGTGCTTCCCTCACATAGTTGTTATCCTTTATCTCGGTGTGAAACACAACCTGATGTAATGTTCAGGACAAAATTAAGAAGAGAGCAGAAATGTTTTTTTCTTGTTAATCTGGGCATGTTGCCAGCACATTAGGATGGAGACATGGAGAACAGAAATGCAGGACCTTGCAAGAACATGACCACTGGCACATTTGACCCTTTTGGCTTTATCTGTCTAGAAGAGAATGTGTAAACACAATCTTTGTGAAACAAAGAGTCTGTTGCGTACTGCAAATTTGTATAACCCATTAGTATTTTTGATATCGTAGTTAGCCTTTTCCAGGTTAAAAAACACCCACGTTAGTAAATAGGGATGCAAGGCCTGATTTTCCAGTTTATTTGCTAAAAATTAAACTTAAATGGAAATTCAGCAGCATAAACATGACCTTGATGAATAAAAAAACAACAACATTTAAACAAGAGTGGAGTTTCTGTTTCAAATTTACCATGAAACTATCTCCTGTCAGCACAGTATGACGCCTAGTTCTGCCAACAAAGCTTGGCTGTTTGACTGCATCTCAGGATTTTGATGCACTAAAAGTAACATCAAGATTTTTGAGCCATGCAAAGTGATACTTAGTAGTTTTGACAAACTGTTGTATTTTCTTTATGGATCATGTCCTAAATAAATCACCAATAAAAGCTTACAAGTAAACCATATCGAGATAATAAGGCAGCCCAAAGCCTGTCCCCTGTAATGTGCTGATGACTGTATTTGGTCAGTGGCTCCTGTGGTTTCTCCTCCTGGAACATGAGCTCTGTCTCTGAGAAATGCCGTGTGATTTACCCCTGCTGTGGAAGGAGTCCCATGTTGGACGTTGTTAGCCCGGAATCTCCTTCTCTAGGCTTCACTACACTTCAAAGCTGAGGAGAAAATGTTTGCAGCTTGTGATGAAATGCCTGTTATTGTGTGAGTGTATGTGACATGCCTGCAAGTGTTTTTCGGTTAATGTGTGTTTTCAGATAACAACACTTGCTGGGTTGAGTCTCCCAGGGACTGGAGAGAGTCCCATCTGCCCTGACAGAGACAGCCTGTTATTAACCCATCTACAGTCTGCCAGAGGGAACAACAGAAAGCCTCCACCTCATCCTGCAGTGTTAACAGCCCCCACAGCTCATTATTGTCTGAACATCAGTTCATTTTAACAAGCTACCATTGACTGGCCAATGACATCAATGATTAACTGGTGCTGAAGTGTCATATAAGTCTTCACTGAGTTGAAGGAACTGCCCTTCGGTCCCTTGAAAAGGCGATTTCTTCAAGTACCGTATACTCCATCCTAAAATACTTTTTTGTCTTTGGTGTTCAGACTGGATTTATGCTGCTTCTGTATTTGACTCAATGCTGAATAGAGTGTGATGGTTGGGTACAGCTTTCAGTAGCTCTGACCTGCACTGTGCCCTAGCCTTTTGGTCGACCTCAGCACATATTAATTAGAAGGTGGGTTGACCGGCTGATGTGTCTCACTCCAGCCCCTCTCATTTCAGTATGATCATGGCATTCCTCACATTCTTTGTCACCTCATTAGAGTGAGCTGCCATACACACATGGTGGTGGCATACGGTGAGAGCTAGACCTTCTAGATGCAGTACCAGCGCTTCCTGTTTCACTGAAGCACCTATAAGACATCCTGCATCTACTGACCCAGTTCATTCTCTGTGTCCTACTTTCTGTATGAATGCTTCATAATCACATTATCATCCACAACAGGAGATCACAACACCAACTACAGCACTTCATTTGTCAGTAGACGAAAAGAAGCGGACACTTCGCAGGACTGCTTTGTACTGCATGCACAAATTAGTGCCAACTCTGCTGAGAACTGGCAGTGTGTCCAGCATGACACCCAATATGTGTTGGATCAGAGTCAAATTCAATTTGCTCATGGTAATCTGCTATTACATTACCTTGTGGGTGACCTCATTCTTGCCTCAAGAATGTAATCCTTGTAAGTGTGTAACATGACATGTAGAACATAATTAACCATAACTACCACCTCAGTATGACGGTAAAATATAGTATTTGTTTCAATTTCTAACAGAGCAGGGGAATTAATGTCTTCGTAAAAGTTTAGGTTTAGTCTTGGATTTTGCTTCATGCTGTTGGTACGTTCTCCTGTACCTCTTGTGATTTGAGTCCACCACGGGGGCAGGGGGTCTCAGGAACTGTTTCGATAAGTTCCAGTATTCTGCCTCAAAGCTCTCTTATCCAAACACTACTTTGGCAACTGAAACAAAGACATGATTCAACTGTCTGCTTCTCTGCCCTCATCAGCCCAGGGGAACATCCTGAAGCTCCACACGCCTTGACATAGTTGGGCCATCTTTTTTTATGGAGTGAATAGCAGCATTTTGTTAAATTATGCAAGATAAATTACTCAAAAGGTGTCACCACACAAACCTTTTCCTGTGCACTTGTCAGCCCACCCCACTCTCTTCCCTCCAGTTGTGGCTTTAGTGAACACCTTTACGGCCCTTTCTTTTGACTTAAGTGTTTCAGTCAGCAGTGATGAAGCACTTAGCCTGAGAGCCTGCTCTCCAGCATCCCCCTGCGCTGAATCTGTGTCTCTTAGTCATCTATCTGGTTAGTCATCACAAAGTAGAATTACCTTTAGGTGCGTGTTACAGTGTAACAACCTCTGACTTTAAGCTCAGCCAAAACTATCATGCTGAATTAGTTTGAAAGTGGCAAAGCCAAGACTGGCTTCAAAATTATAAAAAAAAAAAAGCACAATTGTGTAACCAGTGCCATTAATATCCTGAATATGCCACAGCAGCAAAGGTCATTGATCTCTTATGTCTTTACCTAATAACTTGTTACACATAGAACTTATTACAACAGAATATTAAAATAATTAAAACAACAAAGCACAGCAGTATTTATTCATGTGTATTCTCATAACCTCCTGAGACTCAGACATGCATTTTTTTCCTCTGTAGGGGACAGGAGTTTCAGTTTTGTCAAGAATAAATAAATGAATATAAAAATAGATACATGAATAAAATGTTGCATAATATTGTTTCCAGTCAAGGGCATTTCCTGGTTTTCAGAAAGCTAAATCATCATTACATTAAAGTCTATACTGTGCTTACCAGATACGTGTAGAATATTGATGAGGGTCCCTCAGTTGCCTTGCCCTCCTGGAAGAGCTGAATGAAGTTTCTTCTGGTAGAAAGTCATCCCAAGTTGGAAAGCTGCACTTCTGCGTCCTCCTTTCCCCTGCACTCTGCCTGTCTAGTTACTCTCTGTCACATTAGTCCATTCCAGCAGTGAAGAGTAGTGTTTTAAAGCCTATTATTAAAAGACTGTTATTAGCCCGGCAGAAGCTCAACTGGCAAGAAAGTCTTCAGTAAACATTCAACAGTTTCAAAAATATCCTCTTCAAAAGGTTGGAACTCTGTCAAGAGATGTCAAGACAGAATGGAGGATGGAGGAGGTAGTTTCCTGATAAATGGTGTGAGTCCAGGGCAGGTTGTGTGCTGCCTGTGGCCCGTTAGGAGAAGACTGTCACTTTTTTGTGGGCTGAATCCATCATTTCTGCCTAACAGCTCTAAGAGGCTGTCTCTCTCAAATGCACCTCTCTCTCTTTCTGTTTTGCCCCCCCACACACACACCCTCTGTCCAACCCCTCTTCTTGGTGCTTTTAAATGATGAAAAATCCTCTCGCAGTGTTTCAGTAGGCAGACAAATTGAGCTGAGAGCCTCCCCCTCTCCCTTAAAATGAACACATTCTTCTTTAAAGCAGCAGCCTTTTTTTCCAACCCCCACACCACCACCACCACCAGCAGCCCTCCCTATGGCACAAAAGAGGTCAGCAAGCATGCACAACATAACACACACACACACACACACACACACACACACACACACACACACACACACACACACACACACACACACACACACACACTACTTAAATTTCCAGACCCCTGCCCCCTGGCTAATAGTTCACCACCACTATTTCTGGCTTAGACACATGGTTGTTCTGGTACGTAGTGGACAGCAGTGATGTTCCACTTATCAGATGGTGATTGGTCGTGAATGAACACCCCCACCCCCTACCCTCCCCAATCACCTGAAGACAGAAAGAGGCTGACAGATAGGAAGCAGGGCCAGGTGTTTGACCAAGACCAGGTCTGGATTTCAACCACTGACCCTTCTTTATAGCCTGGGGGTGATGCAGCTTGTCTCACACACCTTGGACTCAATACATGGAGTGGAACATTTGAACTACTTCCTATCGTACCGGGTGATGATTACGCAATTACTTCAAAAGCATCACACGTGGTGATACAGGGATATGAAACACATCGTCATGTCAGCGGACAGTCCTGCCAAGTTTCTCAAGTGAAGACTTGGCTTTGCATACTGTTGCCTTGGCTGCTGTCTCTTGTTTTTGTGTTGTCTTCCTGTTTTCAATAAAAACAAGATTTTTTTGCCCAGACAGTTAGGATATAATTGGACTTTGTGTTTCTGCAAAGATTTGTTTGATCTGTTTCCATTTCATACCCTGAATACTTCAAAGCATCATTTACTGTAGTGCTTTAAAGAATTCACATAATTCTGGCAGCTATTACAATAATTTCCTACTTTGGTTTTCGTAGAGTTTTCTAGCCATTGAAATTAAATTGTCTGTCATAATAAATGAGAAGCTACTGTATTTTAACCAGAACCTGTTAAGCAATTTTAGCTAATGAATAAATAAGATGCATCTAACAACAGTCATCACAGTAACACAGAGTATGTCTCCAAATATTTTGCAGCAGAAATTTATCTCAGTGTTTTATTTTCACTGTTAAATTATAGTTTTAAATTTGGCTGTCGTGTTTGTTTTACAATGAACAGGATGTGTGATTCTCCCCTCCAGAGTATAAACAGTAAATACGTTACAGATGCTGTCTTACTTTTATGTGTGTTGTTAACTTTAAACCGTAAAGTGTTGGGAAACATAAAATACGACAAGAAAAAATAATGAATGAGAACATGTAGCTCGTTGCATCTACTATATGCTAATCCGAACAATACTTTACATTTTGGTGAAATACATATATTCAGCTGTGCAGGATAGAACATGTGCATGAGTCTGGTGATTAAAGAATGATGAGTGTATTCCTTGACTGAATCACTATTTCTACAAATACTTTTTAGGTGTGTGTATTTGGCTTTCAAATAGTCAGCAATTCCCATAGTGTCCAAATAAAGATCTGTGGTTTGACTTATAGTAAGTAGTGATTCACACCAATATAGTCATCCCACTCATAACACAACTATGCAGAACAGTCAGCAATGAACAGCATATGTTCAAAAGAGTCTTTCTTTCACAATATTTGGTCAGAACATTTAATTACAGAAAATGTGATTTCTTTAACTACTCTTGTGTACAAACACTGGATTATTGAAGCAATGGAACGTGTAAGAACAGCTGTTGAAAAAAGTGTCATCTAGGGTATAAGATAATAAGACAGAATATGTTGAAACATGAGGAGTGTTGGAACAATTCTGTGAATCCAAAGTACAGTGAAAATTAACTGAATAATACTCTTACCATTATTTCTGTAAATCTGTGTGGTATTTTAACTGTATACATTGGATAAGATTCTAAGATTTGTAAACTGGTTAGAATGGGGTTAGAAATAGCATGACTCAATTATTTGTCATTTAACTGCAATAATTGTGAAAATTCAGAATATTTTGAGTTTTAGTTCCCATTTTTGTGATATTAAAGGGATAGTTAACTATTTTTCACACGAATTTGTATAGAATCAGTGTCTTTACTCTGTGTACCCACAGTGACTTTCCACCGACAGTCTTCCGTGAGCCCAGTTCTGGTCTGGTTTTGGTCAAATCGAAAGTAGGTTTCCTGGGGTCACAAAATTAAAACGTGTGTCTTCTCAAAACACACATTGTATAATAGCGATCAATGCGCGTTGTCACTGCTAACAGCTGTGAACCTGCAAGTAGCAGCAAACACTGCCAAACAACTGATGAAAGTAGTTTGCTAAGGCGCACAACTGTTAGCAGTGACAACACACATTGATTGCTATTGAGAGAAAGTAGTTATTATGAGGTGTAAGTTTTTGGCCCGTGATGGTTTTGTTATGCAAATAAATCACTCATTCAAACATACTGTTTTGGAAAGAAACATGTTTTAATTTCGTGACCCCAGGAAACCTGCTGGGACTACTTTTGGCTTTGACCAAAGCCGGATCAGAAGTGTTCTCACAGGACACTGTCGGGGGTAAGTCACTGTGGGTGCACCAGAGTAAAGACAGTGATCCCATACAGATTCATATGAAAAATAGTGAACTAGACCCAGTACTGCTTTTGTGGCAGTGTCCAAATACAATATTTCACTTTATTAAAATTTTTAAAGTAAAAACCAACAGTAAGCAAATGCTTACTGTTGGTTTTAACAATTAAATATCTTTCATTCACACTAGAAATAAGTCCTCAGGTGCCTCCTTGTTGGAATGTATTTGTTTCAAGTTCATGTATAATTTGTTTGTTCACAGTTAGTTCCATTTCTCCCTAAGTGAATGGAATCGTTGAAATGTTTCCCCTGATGACAGGGAGAATGTACTACTGGCTTTATGAAACAAAATTCCTGGCAGAAGCTGCAGGACAGGAAAGCAGTGGACAAATTTATTTCATAACATCTAAAGATTAAGCCAAACAGAAGGAGTAGTCGCACATTTGACAGACTAATCCTATAAAGGGATTCTGATCAAAGTAAAACTGAGTAAACATTAGGTCTCCTACGTCATGTGCTTTACAAACTGCCATTATTCAACATTTTGTGTTCTTCTTTAACTCTTATCTCTCCTAAATGACAAATGCAGCTGATTTTGTGGTTAACTGGTGAATGTCAGTCTTACTCAGGGACTACGAAGCTGAACTGCTTCTCGGTATTGAGCGTTTGAGTGACTCATTGGGTCTCATCCAAAACCACGGTGTTGATGCAGTGATTAGTCCTCTTTCCATCTCTAATCCACAGCAGGTGGAGGAACACCAGATCATAAAAATGTCAAGGGGAAAATGTTACTCCCACATTGAAATGGTAACCAATCAATGCGTTTTAAAGCTGCAAGCTCCACATGGGAGACCTCACGGAAAGAGGCTCGGTGTTGGAAATGTTTCACAGATGGGCTTCTATATTGGTTGAATGAATGAGCATGTTGAATGAGATGCCTTTTTGTTTAGTGTTTGTCGAGTTCATTTGGGATTTGGAGGGGAACGGCTTCTGTTATGAGTGAGATTCATGGCCAATTGAACAGATGTACAGTCTGGTTTAAGAGGTGATAATTGTTCATTTATAATGTTTGTTGTTGTGGTTTTTTTTTTGTCATATTAAGTAAATAACTAAGCAATATCAAGTATATGTCAGATTCATTAAAATCCATTAAATAAATTCCAATATAGAATTTTAGTGCCATGAAACTCAGGATACTGGAGAAAATGTAAACAAAAAATGCAATGCAATGATTTCTTATAAAACCATATTTTATATACAGAATCGGAGAATCGTTTTTTTTATTCGCCAGATACATTTGCACATACATGGAATTCTATTCCGGCAGGTGGTGTCACTCTCAGAATAGTAATAGTAATATAAAATACAAAAATAGTATGTACAAGAGAAAAAAAATAAAAATAAAGGTAATAAATAATATTTTACAAAAAGGGTGGTGCAAAGTACACGAGGTAGTGCAATCAGTTTGACTGTAGGGCTTGAATGTATACAGTAGAACATAGAAAGGATATCAAATATTTTAACTGAAAATTTTAAACTTTAACTTTTATCATATCTTTAAAAAGTTGTGACAGGGTCATCTTTTCCTTTGTGTAGCATCCCCTTGTCTTATACCAACAGTCCGTAATTGATTTGTGCCATAAATGGCCTATGCCTTGTGCAGTTATACTATCTGAGCACTTTCAAATATAAATATGTACATAATGGGTTGATTTTTACACCAAGACAATCTAAGTTAAATTATAGGGTGGTAACTATCAACAGAATCTTATATTATATTTGGCTGAGGGGTATTAAAAGTGTACAGCATGTTACGTATTATTTTGTTGTTTGTAAAAAAAAATAATAATAATTTTCCTTGTTTTTTTTTAATCTCTTAGTATTAGTGTGTATTTGAGTGTTTCAGTCAAATACACAGTCCTGCATCTTATGACTATCCTGGTGTTGTTCATTATGGACTAAAGAGTACGGTAATGACTAGAGCGGGCACTGATTAATCTGTATTGACAAATATGTAGCCGATGTATTCGCTTCTCTGCTGCTGAGGTTCTGTTAGTGCCTGCTCCTGTGTTAAAGGAAGAGTTAAAGGAAGGCTCCACGTGAATTAATAATTTTAACATTTTGATAATACTTCTAAAGTACTACTTCCTGTGTTGTTATAAACTAAGCCATTATACATTTAGTTTCAGCAGACTAAGATATTAGTTTTACAAAGATTGACTGTTTCCTTTGATTAATAAATTACTACTTGCGCTCATTTGGTGTTGTGCACAATGATGTACAGTATTTGACCCAATTCATATTATAATGTTGACAAAAAGTGAAGGTTGTGATTATGTTTTCAGGATGTATGATGTGATTGCCTTACAGCATGACATCCTTACTGTGACCTTTCTTAAAATGAGGATATAGTAGAGGGCCAGCATGTCTCCCTGTCTGTCAGCTGTGATGGATGGTTTTCAGGTGACCTATATTGACCTCATCACCCCTAGTACACTGTTGCTCACAGTTTTTAATACATCTTTGAGTGACAAGCTTTGTGCACTTGAGTTCACATTTGTAAACACATTCTGCAATAAGAGTCCTCTTATTTGATTGTTTGTTGTTGTTCTCTGAATATTTTATGAATCTTATTAAAAATAGAAATATTAATATTTTCCCCTGTGATGTGGCATGGAAAGAGTTTTCTTAATTATTCCATGGCCTTACTGTTTAGAGCTCACTGCTCCTGGTAGCTAGACCTACAAGGGCTGTTCTGTTGGGAGGAAAGTTTTTTGGTTTTATGATCTGAGTGGAAAGAATGGGACTGGCTCAGGATTTTGTCAAACTCACCCCAACTGTTGCAGAAACCACCAAATGAGACTAGTAAATATGAAACGTGCGAGGATTCAGAGCAACAGGATTTCTTTCAGACTTCATTAGACTGATGTTGAAAACATGAACAGCTTGTGTGGCCCCTTCTGAAAGTCACTATATCATGAAATGATTTAACAATAGTTGGCTAATGGTGTCAGAGCTGCAAACGGCATTAAGAAAACTGCCATAAGCGCCAATTGACCAGCCCTGGTTTGTTCAGATCATAGTGTACAGTATATCCCCATCGCTTTGCAGTCTCTAATGTTTCCATAACAAACATTAAACTCAAAAGGAGTATTTATTTTGATTGCTTTGGACATTATGGCGTGCGTATGGAATTTAAAGATCAAGGTTGTAATACATATGAGAACTAAAGATTTACCTTATCGTTTCCAGACATGTTTTACAAGTGAGCTGTCTTTACATCATTTGGAAAGAATCCAAAGAAACATGCCTGCTACATAAAGGCTTTGTAACAGCTGTTGTGATTTGGAATCCATGGAAGCTTGGACAGACCAACAAATAAAGGTCTTTGCCATAAAGGATCAGCTTGAAAATATAATGATGTGTGACCTAATGTATGGCTGAAAGGCAAAGGTAGTCGCTTTATATATATTACAGTTGATTACATTTCAAGCT
The DNA here is from genome assembly GCA_020466265.1 of Siphamia tubifer. Lineage (NCBI taxonomy): Eukaryota > Metazoa > Chordata > Actinopteri > Kurtiformes > Apogonidae > Siphamia > Siphamia tubifer. The sequence continues at coordinate 29,424,378 of CM035791.1, read as the reverse complement.
GCCACAGATGAGGAAGGTGCAGTCAAAGGAAAATCCTGACGTTTTCCTAGTAAACAGGTATAGGTCTGTCATCAGGAGAGGCTGAAGGTACAGAACAGGCCAGGTTTCAGTCATGTTTGTGACTGCGTGTGAGTTATGTCGGCTGCATGTGTGACCTAGTTTTTCTGCTCAATGACTATTATTTATACAGGTACATACAGACATTTTTATTAGTTTATGTTAGAATTTCTCATTACAATACATTATCAATGATCTGTGGAGCCAATGAGAGGGTTAAACATGACATATTCATGGGGCCCATAGAGTAAAGGAGGCGGTGTGCTGTAAGATCCACTGTATAAGACAGGCCTGGAAGCCAGGAAGTGGCATGTTAAATTGTACCCCCTTTCATGGAGCCCCACAATTGGTAGTGGCGCCTCTGTCAATGAGGTTTGTCTTCGTAGTGACATTTAGTGCAAGAAGCTACGAATCACAATGTTTTGTATTGTGCTCTGCATTATAGTCCAAACAGAGCTGGCTTGATAGTCTTAGTTTAACCTAATGATTCTGGATTCAGTCATGTTAATATGATCATCCTACATGTTTATATGACAGATTTGTTGTGTTGCAGCTGTGGGCACTCCTTTAAATATCTCCTACTTGGCTCCATCAAACCTATCAGATCTTGATAGGGAACATTATCTTTGTTACACTTTTAGCTCGTGTTCCTCTGGTTTCAGCCTCTTGACTTTGAAGAAGAAGGTGTATTCTGTTGCTGTGTATGTAGGTTCTGGTGTGCTAACTTCAATAACTATCACCCAGGGGATTGGAGCAGCATCTTGGCTTAAACTGTACCACAGCCCTTTTCCCTGCTGTTTATGGAATCACTAAAAGGCAATGGGGACACCCACAATCCCCCAGCTCTGCATAACGTTACAGCTATGCTATAATGGAAGACTGGACAGGACACGATTGGACTGGAATCAGACAAATAGCAACAGTAAAACATGAATAACCAGCAAAATATTTGATTGGGGCAATGCTCACCTCCCAAGCAGATACGTCTCGATGCACATAATTCATTATTACAACATTGCTATTGCATATTTGTCCTGCTTTTCTTGTGTGAGGAGGAGAGTAATGAGAAGTACAGCAGTGCTAAAATAATAACCCTATTTGTAAAGCACTCATATGGGACCAGTAATTGTTAAGTTATTCTGTGCATAAAATTAGGTACAAACTTCTAAGTACAGCCTCTCAAGCAGGTATTTCGCTTGAATGTAATTTGATGTTTTTGTCTAAATCCGATGGGGTCATAAGTCTCCAGTAAAAATACTGGAATAATTTTATGTGATTAGCACATTATAGTTATTTTATAGTTTACCTCATCCAAAATCTAGGTGAACCACATTAATTGGAACGTATGTTATGTTTCCAAAAATGAACACAGCAAATAATGAAACAGAAAAAATAATAAAAATGTATAGATCAGAAGTTATCTGTGAATTGGACATTTTATTCAGATTTTTTTTTCTTTAAAAAAAAAATTCTAATCATTCTCACTTACTGTAATGATCATTTCTCGAAGTGAATCCAGTCAAGTGTGGCCTCTTCCATCCCTTTGTTTTAACAAAACACATGCATATGAACCTGTTAAGACTATTAAATACTGCATTGTGTGTTTTTTGGTAAAACTAACAGAGACTAATCTAATAAGTGATGAACCTTAAACCCTAAAACTAGAAAACTTCAACTTTATGATAATAAAGCTTGTGCTGTCAATGCATTACAGTAATTCAACATAACAGAGATAATGTAGAGTGCCTTTTACTTTAATGTTATTTCAGTTTCTTTAAATTATGAAACAGCCCAGGCAGTTATTGACAACACATACAGACCAATTTTAGCATCCAGTCAGTTTGATGCCTGACTTTTATCATTTACACCTCGCTGAGGCTTTTTTATTACTCTGTTTCAACTCAAGTAATTGCCAGTGGTTGTGTGCCACCTGGATGAAAACACCTGGTAAATAAGACATGGGATATTTCCAGATTTAACAAGTTAACAAGGATCACATAAACACACCATTAAATAGGTGAAGGAACACAGTGAAGTGTGTGATACCCATGGTTACACAGGATACACCGGCTATGGGCGGCTGTGGCTCAGTTGGTAGAACAGTTTGTTCAATAACTGAAGGGTTGTCAGTTCAAATCCTTGCTCCAACCCCCCTTGGGCAAGACACTGAGCCCTAAATTGCTGCCAGTAAGGCAGCTGCTGCCTACTGGTGTACAGTATGAGTGTGTGTGTATGAATAGGTGAATGTGAGGCTAACATAAATCACTTTGAGCACCTTGAAGGTGGAAAAGTGTAGTCTGTTTATTTATGTCTGCAAAACATTTTATCATCTTAGAAACTTAAATATAAACGTTGCACAAGCCAATATGTTTTTATTCAGACCTTGCCATAAGCCTACAGGCAGAGCATTAGTGTTTAGTCCTACCATTATATTGTTCTGAGTCTAAGTCATTTCTAATTAATCAAATCATGATAAAACATTTTTGTAGCAGAATGTTTTGCTACATTAATTCTCCAAGGAGATGATGAATCACCAAATTCCCGTGGTTTCCACTGGGCTAACCTGGCATCTGGCCATACACTTGTGTCATGTGGATTATGTTATTAATATGAGATCCTTGCTTTTATTTTCCTTTTGTCTACATCTTAACTTATGACCATTATTTTCACGTTCACGTGCAGTGCTCAACTCACGATGAATAAGGCTCCTGTAACAAACAAATTCGAGGTGTAATTTACCAATAGTTGTAATCTCTAAAATAATGTGAAGGAATTATGATCAAACTGATTTTATTATAGCAGCTAATTTCAGTTTAAGGATAAATTTCCATATCCTTAAACTCAGTTGGTACTGTAGCTGTAATATTATGAGTGACCCCTGTGGTCTTTATTTTTATGAGTATGATATAGTCACATAGGGGGAAGTGGACCACACAGTCAGTTAGACCACTATACTTTGAAGAAGCAGACTGTTTATCTTGGACTAGCCTCAGTCAAATAAGCAGTAGAAGTTGTTTGAGGAGGTTTCTGCCACCTCTCAGTGTAAAGCAGCTAAAACCAAGCTGCTGTGAGTACATGTTGCATCACAGATCACCTCTGTTAAATCCATACAATTAATATGGAGACATCAGAGCATCACTTCATGCTGCATCTTCTCTCAGTAGCTTTTTATGAGGCTTTTTCTATAATTCACCCCAGCAGGAAGAGAATGTAGATTCGATTTTCCATTTACTGTCCCTGTGGTGATTTTTGTTAGACAACAGCTTACAACTCATTTGTTATGGTTCCCTCTGTGAAAACAGTAGTTAATCAGCTGCCCGGAAGGCTTTAGCTGTCTCAATGTCAAAAACAGAAGGGAATCATTCTGCTTTGTAGGAAGACCTACTTGCTCCATTTGCCTCTGTGTTTTGATTACTTCTCCATGTGTGAAGAGGAAGTCCATGACTGAATAGGGGAAGCTTTCCACGCAAGGACAACGTGACCCCGTAATGCCCCGGTGTCATCTTGTCATCTGTTACATCCCAGCCGGTAGTGTGATGGCAGAATCACCTGAAAGCGAACAGCCGAGTAAACATTTGTCTTTAAAATGATCTGGAGCAGTGACGCTCTGATTGTAGTGATGCCTAACTCTACTCGAGCCGATACCACTGGGATTTCTGTCTTCCTGTGCCGCTCTTAAACTGTTCTACACCATGGCCTGACCAAGACAAAAGCCCACTTTAGAGAGAGGTGGAAAAAGAGTAGCAGAGGATGGGGGCCAAACGGGTAGTTGCGGTGAGCTAAAATTGCAGACTATAGCATATCTCCAAATCACAGAGCCCAGAGGATGGAAGAGGAATCCTCCTAGTGTTATTGTTTCCCATGTTCTTCCACCCTCAGTAATATTTTCCAGATTAAAGTATGGCCCTTACCCTTACTCCTAAGACAGACCCCAGTTTCACAGGAGAAAACCAAGGGAACCACAGAATGGGGAATAGCTTTTTCCACTGCGTATGTGATGCTGTATTACAATAGTGTTGTGCATTCACTCAGCTGCCAAACAAAAGCATTATTTCCATTTTTACAGATCAGGCTGCTAACAAAACCACGGTGCCGTAGATGAGAATTGTTTCATATTGAATATTCCATCAGATTTTCTGGGCCGTCTTTGATGCTGAAATAGTGATATCCTTCTAGAGTTTATTAGATTCTGTTAACAGTTTGAGGTGACGTAATCTGAATTCAGGTTTTATTGTTAATGAGTAAATGCCTTCGGAAAGATTTTATAAGGCTCCTATACCATGAGCGTGGAGAAATCTGGCTACAAAATGTTTATAGCTAGAACCTAAACATGGCTTAAGTAGAGCAGTGAGGCATTTCCTGGACCACATCAGAAAACGAGACAAGCTTAATAACCCCACACTTTTCAACAAACACATGTATACACTTAGTATCCTCTCAGCACTGGCTGTTTTCAGAGGCCAGTGTTGAGCTCATGATTTGGCCAAGTGTCTGCAGGCTCTTTGTACTCTAAGGTCAGACAACAGCACAGGGCCAGTCCTCCAGTCCTATGTTGGACACCACTAATCTTTGTCTGTTTAGTTTGGAAAGTCACCTTGGAAACATTTCTGTACATGTGACTTTGACTCTTTTCTTTTTTTTTGTTCTCCCACTTCTTCAGTTGAAGCTTTAATTGCGAAATTGCTCTTACATTACATTTCATTTTTCTTGTGGAGCAGCGCAGACAAGATTCATGGAGAAACCTTTGTGTTATTTGTGTAGTTTACTGCAGCCGTAACTGATCATTTGAGCTCCACTTGAAGGAAGTTATCCTGATTGCCCCCTGCTCTTTCCCTGTGCAGCCCCAGGCAACACATCAGTGAGAGACATAATGTGAAACCTGGGTCATTACTGAAGTGTGCTATTGAAACCCTATCCCTGTATTCCCTGCAGATGGATGTGGAGAGTGCACATTTTAGAGTGTCGAGTGTTTAATTTCCTCCAATTGGTAAAGCACATCGTCATCATTATTGTCCATTTGACAGGTCGCTGTAAATGTCACATGGCACTGATGGGGACCTGATGCTGGGACATAAAATGCTCATTGAAACTAGTCAAAAGTTACATTCATGCAGTGACGGCAATCAAATGAAATATTTTATTGGTTTCCCTTTGCAAAACTGGCAGCAAGTTTCACTTTGGAACAATACGGTGCCTGTTGATTGAATTGTCTCATAAGTAATACTTTTAAACATTAGTTGTTACTCTAGAGCAATCCTGCAGATTTCGTTTCCAAGAGACCTGATCCTTTACCCCTGCCTGGATGATCTTAAGGTAGCAATTTGCTAAGTATTCACTCAAAAACCTTATTGTTCTGCACACATTACACTTTTAACCTACTGCTATAGTGTGACATTCAATCAAGCCTAGGCTCTTATTTGCACTGATTTTTATTGTTAGACACTATACTTTATAATTTCACTACAATTTATTTTTAATATAAAAATCACTTAATGCTTAAAGATGCTTTTGAAGATATTAAGTATATGCTCATATTGTCTTACCTTTCTGTCTGAATACTTGAAATTAAAAGACAAGATCTGTAATTACCTAATGTTTGTCAGTCATAAGTTCCATATACTGAGAGCCAGCATTTTAGTCTTGACAATTTTGTCAGTATTTAGTCAGCTATTTCCACTGGCCAGACTAAGCTGTATCCATTAAAAGGCCAGACAGACATTATTACACTGGTGCGTCTGTCCAGTTAACGTGCCCAGATGATGTAAGCTCAGTGTGTTACAGTGCTGAGTCTTATGTCAACATGTAACAAGTGTTTACATCGGTATTATTGTTAGTGCAGTTAAGCTCAAGGCTACTTCTGCTAACGTACTGACTTCAGAATAAATTAATGTCAGGCTTCTTTTTTAATGTATGTCTTTGTATATTATTCACATAACATTGGACCTAGGCCAGGAGACCTGAACTGTGTAATAAATTCAGTCTCTGTGCAACAAGTTGATTGTAAAATGGTCTTTGGGCTGGATTCTTTTTTCTCTACATAGGACTAAGCTTCACAATTGACTGACCATCACTTGTAATTTTTGAGATTCATAAATGATCAGCATATTGAGGATAAAGCCAAAGATGAGAAAGCACCAGATGTATGTTGATTTTAAGGGATGTTTTGTGCCCATGCATTTTCTCACTCTTCAATCTCATCACTTCAGTGCAGTGAGCTCTCGTTAAACAACCGACAGCACTTACGTCAGAGAAAAAAACGACTTATTATATATTTCTGCGGCTGAAATAAACCTCTGGCTTCAGTGTTTCCACCACATCTGAAACCCATGCAGGGGCAAACATGTATAATGTATATAAACATGTCAGGAGCAGATGTTCATGTATTTTGTGTTACTGGGGGAAGAAAATGTGGAACATGTAGAACGCAAACACACAAACGCAAACTTTAGTAAAGCCCTCAACATCAAAAGCCATCTGATCTGCTCCTTTTTTGCTCTGGACCAAACAGTTGGCCCACAGTAGCTAACGTTTTTAGCTGCTGAGGGTTATAAACTAGCCCACAGTGACTGTAATTTTTAAGAGAAGTGATAATTTATACATATTGAATATTATGTTATACTTTTCTCTACTTTAGACCAAATCTAATGTATTCCCTGTATCATTGGACTTGCTGCTTGGGGTCCCAATCACCAAATTTGGGATCTCAGTCCTAAAAAAGTGGAGCCGGAGAGCTGCTGGAAAAGCCATCTCCAGTGAGACGGACTTTATTGCTTTCCAGGCCCACTGTCCCCTATGAGGTCATTTTAAAGTAATGTCCCGGGGAGTAAAGTAAAAGTCAGGTCAGAGTATTTGACCTGTTTGTTTTGAGTTGTACGCTTAAAACTTTCCACTTCTTTAAACATACAAAGAAGCAGCTTGAATTTCTTCAGTCTCAGCCTTACTGGAGCTGCTGCTGAATACTAACCAGCATGGAGCTTGTAAAAGATCAGGCTTGTGTCAGCACCCATGGTATATATTAACTGACTGTGTGTGACTTAGCTTAGGAAAAGCCTACCCTGGAAAAGTGAAATGCAATTAGGGGAGCCTAGTACTGTGAGCCTTGGCTAAAATGCGTCTATCAGATTTTATAAACATACTTATACTCTTATTTTAAATAAAATAGTGTGGCTCTATAATAATCTTTTCACCCATATTCACGTTATGTTTGTTTTGTAATTTTGTTTTAATGGAAAATAATAGAACTTATGGCCTTGAAAGTGTCCTTGTATGACAATTATATTCATTAATTTTCTTAGTGGTGAAGTTTGGTGTGACTTTATAGGTTCATAGTCATTTAGGTTCTAATCCTCTGACTTTTAGTGGTGTTAGATTCTATGTGTTAGACATTTTCCATCAGTAAGCTTATTCAGAAAAAAAGGAAAGTTTTTCCAATTAATCAACAGTGTGTTTTTAATGTCCTGCAAAGTGAGGGAGTAAATTATATATGTAGATAGAACACCAAATCCTCTGAACTAGTCACTTGTGCAGAGGCTATCGGTCACTGTGAGGTCTATAAGGAAGTGGTGAAAGGACGTCCCACAGCTCCACAGGACAGCATTGACATAACAGCCTGGGAGGCTGTATGTGAGCCACATAATGAAGACACTAATGTATCTTTAAAATCTGTTTCCTGTTTCCTCAACAACAAGCCCTTGGTCGCAAAAGACATTAAGCCCTGCTAATTGTGAAGAAGAAAGTATTCAGGTCAGGTACTGTAGTAGAGAAAGTACTTAAAGGAAATCAAGCCAAAATCAGGAAGTAACACCAGACCTTGAATACTCATCTTCCTTCTGATCAAAAGAAAATCAAACGAGTCAATATGAAAATACATGACCTCATGTTGTTCACACCACTATGGAAAATTGAAGCCACTTTTCCAAGCTTCCTTGTCAAACCACAGAGTAGAGCACTAGATTCGCCTCTGAGGAAACACCTGTGATTAACCCAGGTCTATATTGGATTGTCTACAGCCCGGAAACAGAGACCACAGAAGAGTCTTGAATTCTTGTTTCCTATTAGACCATGTGCATTACAGTAGGTTGAAAGGAAATTTTTGTTCAGTGATGCTAAGTAAACTATTAAACCCTGCAGCTTTAGCTTCTCTGTGAAAAGGCAGATGGGAAAGAAAGACAGTTAAATGAGGAAGATGAAGGAAATCTATAAAGGTCTCTGGAGGGGCGTGAAAGTAATCACTTGCTTGAAATCCAGAGACCATTTGGATGGTGGTGACACACACAAGGTCAAAACTTAACCTGTTCTCCACCAGCTCCCTTCTGACCTTCACAGCTAATAATGTTCCTTCCAGTCTCCCATCTACTACCATCAGTGCCTCATTAGAGTATTATCAGTGCTTTCATGCACTATAAAATGTGGCAATTTACCACATCTCTTTCTCCCCTTAGTGGCTACGAGCATCAATATGCTTGATTTCACTCCCATATCCATTGGAAACCCTGCCACTCTTGATCCTCCATCATCTAGACCTACCTGTGTTTCTCCTACTCTCATGTGTTGTAGAGGACATATGATTTGGTTATTGTACCAATGTCCACCCCAGTGCCACATCTGACTGCAGACCAGTTAGTCCAGTGCAAATATGATTAGACAGCAATTACCTCACACTACATGAAAGCATTTGAGAGACTGGTCTTGGAAATCATCTGCTGCCATTAAATGTCATTGGATCCTTTGAGTTTTCCTACCAGGCCCTGGATTATGGTGGAGGGTCAGCATCTACTTGCAATAGCCTCCTAGAAAAGCCAGGAGAACCACTGAAGATTATGTTCTCTGGTATTTTTTAAAGCTAACCTGGATTATTTGTCTGCAGGCGGACGTTCCCTTTAATTTGTGGATTATTGTAAAACACTGACTTAAAGTACAGCAGGAAACTTGTCATCTCCAAACATGTTCATATGGGATGGAGTATAGTGGGATGATAGCCCATTTTGTTGAGTAGTGAGAGCTACATCATTGGGTTGGGTGTTACCTAGATTGTTTGTATTGGTCGCAGCAAATTAAACAGAGCGGGCTTGGTCTTTGGGAATCACCCGTCACGATAAATCCATATTTCAAGTACAACTCCTGGTGTTGTCTGTTAAAAGCTTTCCTTTTCTTGGAAGTTGGAAGCTCTTCTTCTGTCTCTTCAGTGTGCCTTTTCCTCTTTGAAAAGAAACTTTCCAAAGACATCTGTTTTTTTGCTTATTTTGCTAACATGTGGGTTACATTTTTGGCATTCATGTGATAGAGATGTAACCGAGAGAATCCGGTCATTTTTCAAAATAAAAGATTGTTCAGACTCGGATAATAAATGCAAGAGAAATAATTAATTAATTAATTAGGCGGCTGGTGGCCCGGTACCAATTGTTCCACGGACCGCTACCGTTCTGCAGCCCAGGGGTTGGGGACCACTGTACTAATGTACATGTTTTCAACTTAATTTATGGTACTGCACTGCCTATCTACTAGGAATACACCAATCCACCACTTTTTGGCCACGGATCCGATACAGGTATCTGATGTTTTAGTATATGCTGATACCGATACAGAAAAAAAGGGAAAAAGGCACTGAATTACCAGATGGTTTGCCTCACTGTGTGGAAGAGACTGGGATCATTGTGTTACAAGTTAACATCAGATTTGAATTTAACATTACTTTCCAAACATTTTTAAGTAAACACATATAACTGTTGTGATTTGCTATTTTAATAAATGTGCAAAAGTTTAACATTCAGGGAAAACACTCTAAACATAGGAGTAATAAGCATAAAACAAATAACCATGTAGCCTCAATATAGCTTATAAACTTTCAAAATAAAGTCAGCTCTTTAAATTGGCAATGGCAATGCAAAAGATGAACATAAAAGCAGCTAAATTGAAAAAAAAAAAAACTGTAGCAGTGCAAGCCAGCTTCGTACACACTGTGTGCTGATGTTATATGATGTTGCTAGCAAATGTCATCACTCACAGAGCACACATAGAATTGTACTGAATAGCTCAGTCAATATGGATTGGCCCATTGTTACTGATACCTGATCTAGAAAATTTTCTGTGCCGATCCTGATCCCAAAAATTGGATCGGTGCATCCTTACCATCTACCATCATGGACTGAAGCGAGTAAATGTGTTGTTCCTGTTTTTAACTTTATTACCCATCATTACATTACATTACAGCACTTCTAGTCAACCAAACAATGTGATAGCTCCCAAAATATTGGTCCTATCAACTTGCCTAAATATTTTATATGGTAGGTACCAAATTTGCCAGTTAAAAACATTTCTCAGAATAGTGCAGATACAAACACATGGTCTGTTATGGCCCATAGGCTGCTCTATAGACTATAACACCATTTTGTGTATGTTTGTTGAGCCTGTGGTGGTCAGTGCCATTGTCTGAGCTGTTGTGTGTGAAACATAAGGATGACAGAAGCCAAGAGACTGAACCAGAGAGTTATTGTTGGAGAGAAACTGTGGCAGAGACAAGTGTACCTGTATGGTCTGGACTCCAGTCTATTACAGAATATGCTAATCACAGACTATTGTGAATAGAGAGGTACATTTACTGATTAAATGGATGAAGTATTTTAATGATTACCACAGAAAATCCTTCACTGCCAGTAGACTCTTTCTCCCTTCATCACTTGTCTCAAGCAATCACATGTGCAATAATATTCCATTTATTATGGGATGACCATCAGGGTCAACACCAATAGACCACTGCCACTTACACCATCAATACTGGAAGTAAACAGATACACTAGCATATTGGAAGACAAGAGTGGAGGAAACACAGTATCAAATTGTGTTTAGCAGCTGCTTTATCAGTGAAAACATATTTTAAGTGAGTCATTAGTCCCAGTGTATTATTTATATATAGGATACTATTTTCAAACTCTAAATCCTTCTGAAAGGCAACAGTATGAGAATCTCTCTGTGATTGATGGGTTTGACCCTTACAGAGACATGTGCTGAGTGGGAGCATGAACCTAAAATTAATAACATATCACTACCATTACACAGCGTAGACCTATGGTCACCTGTTTTAGCTCTGAAATTATGGTTCATGTCACTACCTAGATGCAGAGGCCAACTGGTGTTGGTGTACTGTCAGGCCAGAACTCCTGACACTAGCTGGAGCTGTGCATCGCACCCAGCCCCATTTGAGCCTCATAGCACACAGCTCAGGCTCCAAGTCCAGCTTCAGCTGACCCTTGCACCTGAACTGAACCCAAGAACTGCAACATGTACCATCCTGTGGATAACCTTTACTTATTTACTTTACTTATTGTTCCCCACTTTTATGTATGTATAATCTATAGCCTGTAGAGAGACTTCTTTTCACCATGTCCCCCTTTGTTTGAGTAGCCTGTTACCGCAGAAAAGTTAACCATGACTACAATTATTAAATACAATTATCTGTCTAACAAGCCTGGCACTCCGCTTTCTAGCTTGTGGGTTGTCTTTCAACATAGCCACATAAGAATACATCACGTGATCCCTGATATTATGTGGCAGTGATCTATAGCAAATTTGGACACTGGGAAAAACTTTCAAGCTGTCAAATCGAATAATGACATTTGTTACTTCAACAGTATTTTTAAGTTGCCACATTGCATTGGAGGTATTCAGGGATTAGTTGTGAGGCATGATTATACAATTAGATTGCAAACTGATAGTTCAGCATTGGTGTGGAATGATTTTAATATCATTAGGTAATAGGCACTAGTTCTGTTAGTTGTTCCTTTATAAAGTATAAAATTCCAACATTATTACCACAGAGCTGATGATTTATATCCAACACCTGACTTCTATTCATCATCCTGGACTGTTTTTCATCTGTACGGTCACTGGTCACTGAGAGTTATTTGCAGCAACAAATAAATGTCTGAACATTCAGTCACTTTGTTGCCATGAACAATGGTGTTTCATAAAAGAGCCACAAAGTGTTAAGTCTCACACTAAGGCAATAGATATTTCTCGGCCAAATCTGTGTTATAAAATGTACAGAGGGCAAGCTAAATATAAGTACGTATTGGATTTCACAAAGTATGAATTCTGTCCTGGTCAGAGGAAAGCCAGAGAGTGTGTCCCAAGGCACAGTTTGTAATAGATGGCTGTCAGCTCCCTAGTGCCACCCCCATTTTCTGGGGTCACACCACTGGAGGTCACATCTCTCTGGAAGCCAGCCACCAACGCCTGCAGTTCCAGGGAGAAAAACTCTCATCCAATACATCCTGGACACTCATAAACTGTCAAATGGAGCCGAAGCAGAAAATATGAATGTAGGCCGGTGATAACTAAATGATGACTCTGCCAAGACAAACAGTGCTCGTGGCATGGAATAGTTTCTTTTGGTTCCCTCTAAGACTTCTGCTAAAAAATATACTACACTGACAGACTCTTAGAAGTGGTACAACGTGGCTTTATTGGACTCTTTTTCACCATAAAATCCCATTCCTTTCTTCTGAGGCAACTCTGTGCCATTATATGCAGTGATGTCAGCCTAATTTTCTCTTCTGTCCACTTCACACATATCGTATGTTGATTATCTTTGTAGTGCATGATTTTACTGAACCAGTAATTAAGGAGCAACAGCTTTTGTATTATTTTTGCCGTGCTGCAGCATTTTCACTCTCCTTTATGAAATTACAGTTTCCTTTATTAAAACAAATCATTATGCAGCAGGTTGTCCAAAGTCATGACCACAGTTAACTTCCAAGAAATCCCCTGGAAGGATCTAGAGAACTCTCAGGCTTTTTTTGGCTTTCGCTTCACTTCCATTTTACAAGGTTATTTATGACGGCAATATTTCCATCTCTGATCTGATGCCTACTGTCCAGGCCTGTGAATGTAGTGTTGCAACTTGCTTGTATTGATTCATTTATGTTTTCTAAGATGTTTGCATATTACAACTGATTTGGAGATTGTGAAATACAGTTCTGGCAAATGTCTGCGGATTGGAGAACAGATGTCACAAACGTTTAAACAGACAACTCGAACTTTAAAAAGTCATTTTACAAGTGTGTGATTACAGACAAGGGCTTGTTGGGCATCTGGTTGACAGCAGTGTGGTTTGGTGTCCCTGTTTTCATGTTTAGAGCACACTTTGTAACTTTTTTATGTTTTACATGCATTAGTATTCTTGGTTTGTAGAAGAAACTAAAATACAATGTTTTTACATAAATGGGTTTCATTCTGTACTCCATATTTTTGTTATTTCTAACTTTAACACAAGATATGCAAGACTGTTAGAGAAAAGTGAAGAGAATTCTTTTCAGTCAGTGCAGTGTAGTGTGTAGCTAGTCGCTGCCGTGGTATTTTTGTAGATGTCCTAAGGTGCTTGTGTTGTTAATGCCTTTAGCTTTAGCGTGAGAACGTACTTGTTACCAGCAGTCGTACTCAGCATGGGTTGTGTCTAAAACTAATCACTGGAGCAAGATTGGCAATTACCTGTCAAACAAGGCAGTAAATCTCTGCAGAGTGATTAGTGAACAACTGTGGCTCTGGCAAATGGAGGCTTTGGCCTCACTAATGCAGCAGACACTGCATGTCCTGAGGGGGCAGCAAATTTGCTTCCACCGGTAGATTTTTACTGTTGGAAGGGCTGTTGTAATGTGCAGTAGGTATGCTTACCCACTGTATTCCTTCCAGGAACTCATGCTTGTTTTAATTAAATTTAATGCTTTTAATATTAATTTAAGCATTTAATGTAATTTTTAATGTAGAGTTTATTACCCCTCTCACTATTATTGCATAGCCACCTTGATACTATAATTCTCTACAATCATGCTAATCATTTCCAGTCAATTGCATGAGACCAGTTGGATGAAACTAACAGGAATGTAAGTTTTCATCATATTTTCCATTTCATTTCCCAACATATGATCTCTTGACTGCAGCTTTGTTAACATTAGTTTATGTAATTTGGTAAATATTTCCACTGTTACCGTTCAGAATATTAGAGTTATTGTGAAAATGACTGACTGGATACAAGATTTATGCAGCTCTTCATGAGTCTCTTTACAGCCTGTAAATATCTACACCATAACTCAAGATTATGTGGTAACATGATTGACAGAATCTTCATAGTGCCGTGATTAAAGCTGTCAGATACTGTCTTCTATTGTCTGTGTATCATCACAGCAGCAACACACCTGCTCCCATGACATGACAGAAGGTGTTTGAATATCCCCTTGAAACTCCCTAGGGATTAATAAAGTATCTATCTGTCTATCTAATGCAGTTAATTTGTATCTTAGTTAGTTTTTCCCCCTGATTTTTTCCCATCGCAGCTTCTCATCTACTGTATGACAATTAGCTTTTAACTTGTTAACAGTTTCATGATTATAACAGTTCTATATCTGAGAAATCATCATCCTGATGGTGTGATAAAACATATTACAAAAGACTCAAATGTACCTTTTTTGTTTTGTACAGGTACCACAGACCTCTCATTAATGTTATTACAATATTTAACAGGGTTCTCGATGTCCTATTTCACTCTAGTGTCAGTTGTGTTCTAACAGCACCTGGCCTTACATGAATGATATTGAATGAGTGGAACTGAACTGGACCCAAAACAGTAGCTTTTTTTGAGACCATGCATCGGAATGAATTCCACCAAACACTGTGTGGGTTCTTCCTTTTCCCCCCATGTGGTGGTCTTTATACCTCTTTCCATGCATAGCTACAAAATGTTAGGATTTGGTACAAGTTTGCTTTTTCCCCCCATCTGCAATCCCAGGGAGTAATGGTAGGAAGCAGGGCTTGGCTGGCGGATTGAGAGGCAGGATGGATGGAACTACTGTGGTAAGCATTGTGGCGATGAAGTCAGCGTCTGGCCCACATTAAAACTCACCAGGCGCTTGTACTCACACAACAGCTACATTCCAGCCAACATGTTTAGAGCACATGAAAGCATAATCCTAGATAGTGTAGAGCTGGTGTTTTATGCATTTCCTGCAGACAAATATTACAATAAAGGATCTTTGTGGGTGGCTGTTTGTAAATCGATTAATGGTGATAACACTGACTCCATACTCTGCAAACAGCCACGTGAAGTCGTATACAGGGCTGTAAACACACAAGTTCAAAATGCATTGATGTTTTTGGCACACTGCTACCTTACGTGTGCAGGAAATATTGTCAAGCTGGCTGAAAAGAATGATGTCAAGGAATATACCACACAGTGTGCTTGTTTTTTATTGCTCCGCTGAGAGGGGTGATAGCTTCAAGGGCAGTGCTTCATATGAGCAGTATTTCATGTTGGTACGAGCGTATTCTAATGCATAGTTCCATGAGCTCATATGCACTCTTGACACCCAGATAGCAGCCTTTGGCAATCTTCAGGCATTTTTGCGACTGCAAACTGTAAAAGATTATCGCAATTGCAACTGAAATATCATTGCATGTGCATCATAAGAAACCCAGGGTTTTCACACAGAAATTACCTATGATTACCATAGGGTGCCATGTCTGCATTATTTCACTCTGTTGCTCTTTTTCTATGGCCTACTTCTGAAGATTTTATATATGTATTTCTCACAGTTGCTATAGCAGCAAGTAAATATTACCGTCTCATGCGTTTCATCTGTGGACAAGTAATTTCCAGCAGGGCATAGGGTAATGCTTTGGGTAAGAACACACTACATAAGTATGTCAATTGTCACATTTATTGGCAGAGTAACTAGATGAATTGAGAAACTTAATATGTCATCTGGAAAATATATACAGTTTCATAAATTTGTCCCCACCTTTGAGTGTAATGTTGACAAAGTGTGTGCTGGCAAGTTCTAATAATAATAATAATAATTCCAAAATCAGTTTTCTTTTTTTTTTTTTACCTTCATACAGACACTGCAATGTGCAGTCTGATTACATTTGCATTTTTCTTTGGTGACCCTCATCCTGTGTGCATTACCATTAATAATAATAATGCAGAGCTCCAGCTAAAACTCCAGCTCAAAAGCTTAATGATCCTACCTGTCAAATGCAACATATACAAACAGGTTTACTCACTCATCTATTCATCTATTGTCATTTCAAATGCAGTTATGATGGTCTGTTCTCTGTCTGCTACAGTTTCTCCAATAACCCGTACCCCATGACATTATTACTGTTTCCCCACTCTTTGTGGCAGATAGGAGGCACAATCTGATATCACCAAGTGATTAAGAGTCCAAGATACAGTAAATGTCAAAGTTGTTTGTCCAGGCGTAATGTTGCAGCCCACCAATCAGGGACCACTTGTGGTTGATGATGTCATTTACAGAGCGATGTGTAAGTTTCAAATTACTGACCCGCCAAAAATTCTGTTAGGACTATTCATGAAATGTCGCAGTGCAGTTTTGGGTGGCATTCAGTTACAGTTTTCCAACTCAACTGTTCTAGTTTAATTGGTGCTAGGTACCTTTGGGGTTGGTGAGTGTTTTTTCATTAGGTTCAGGTCAGTCAGTGGTACCACTACACTAGTCCTCATCCCACATGTAAACGGTGTCACATGGGATAATGTTAGTATTTGCTTAAGGTTCTTATGGTGTCCTTATTACAGTATGAGATGAAAGGTCTGTGACCGAACATTTTAAACTGATTTTTAACAGCTAGCTACGTATAGTGTATGTATGAAATAAAATGTCTGTGAGTGAACATTTTAAACTAGCATGCTATGTGTAGGTGCTACCTCTGGCTTTAATGCTAGTATTTAGTCATATTTCCAAAGAGGAGGCAATGTACATAATTATGTTGATGGTTACTAGGATAATGGGTTCATGTAACAATTGTCATTACTAGCCAACCCCTAATTCTGGCTAATTCAAATTATTTTTGACTGACAATGATTGTAGTAGGACATTCCAGGATGATCATACACACATTATCTGTGTTATCGTCATTTTAATCAGGAACACCATAGTGTCAATCCAGGACTGACACAGCATCACATTCATCTTGGACTTTTGTTGCTTACCTGAAGTCCAGGACAGTCATGATGCGCTTCAATCCAGGACGACCGTAGCATTACATTTGTCCTGGACTGTAGTTAATGGTTATCCCGGTACCATTCGAGGGCAGAGCCAAAAAGGACAATTGTTGCACAGCTTAAGTCCAGGACAATCAGAGTCACACTTTGCTCTCATCAAATATTAATCCAGGACTGATACAGCATCACATTTATCCTGGACTATTGTTACTTGTCTTTAGTCCAGAACAATAATTAGGACAATCGCAATCTCACTTTCCTCTACTAACTATCACTATACCTTCTCTGCGACTCTTACAGAACCTACCAGTGTCAATCATAAGCGGACAAGTGTAAACCTGGATTATTTCATAACATGTAACAGGTCTATAAAATGTGACGAACTGTAACTGAATGCCACCCAAAGCTGCACTGTAACATTTCGTAACTAGTTTTACCTGTTTGTTTAGAAAGCAGGGCAGATCACAAATGTACTTCTCTCGCTCTCCACCTCACTCTTCTTTTCCTAACAGAATTTTTGGCGGGTCAATGATTTGAAATTTACACGTCGCTCTGCAAATGACATAAATCAACCACAAGTGGTCCCTGATTGGTGGGCTGCAACATTGCTCCTGGACAAACAACTTTGACATTGATCCTGGACTCTTACTTACTTGGTGATATCAGATCGTGCCAGACAGGAGAGGTAATGACTGTCTGAAGTGGGACATTACTCATGGTCATTACTGGTTTGGAATCCACTTAAAAAGGGAGAGTTTGTGTTGTTCTTTTTCAGTAACACCCCTTTGCGTAGTGTCAGATGAACATGTCTGGGAAATTTAATCCAGCTTCTTCGATGAACCAAAATTGACCTCATCTACCAAAGACGTTTTTTTAGATTACTACAGTATAGTTGCCATATCTGGGATTGTTCTTTCAGTAGATACATTTAGTTTAAGCTTAAATGTGACCTAATTGTTATTTTTACATCAGGAAATGCTCAAATGGCAACATCTAAATGTAAGAGGAATCATTTCTACAGATGAATCCATAGAGAATAATTGGATTACAGACGAGTACTACACTGTTGATGATGGATTTCTCAAAGCTGTGGTAATAATAATAGTTTGGAGCAAGAAAAAAAAAAACTGATGAATGATCAACTGGCTGATTCTGTGCATTACTTCCCCCCTCCCTGTAAAACCTTATTTCTTTCAGTACTGAATTTATTATTTGAATTTAATAGAAACTGAGCAACTGTTGAACAGAAAAATGAGCTCCAAAAAATGTATCATGAACTCTGGAACTGAACGTCAAACCAGTTGTAAAAAAAAATGACCAGACAGAACTGTTTTCTGAATCTATAGTCAGTACGTCAGTTTATAGAAGGTAAGTACAAGTAAGGTAACAAAAAAACTGTCTGGATCTGGAGGAACAAGATCTTGAGCTATATCAGTGGTTCTCAAATCCAGTCCTCGTGGCCCAGTGTCCTGCATGTTTTACCTGTTTCACTATCACACCTAGTTCAATTATTGATCAACTCTTTAGAAGCTGGATAATGATGTAATGGCTTCCAGGGTGTGATGGAAGAGGGAGATCTTTTTTTAATTAATTTTTATTTAATTAATAATTATTTTTTTTTTACATATTTAAAATTGCTTTATTTTTCTTATTTTTGTTAAGGGTTTTTTTTTATTATTATTTGATTTTAATACTTTTTAAAATTAATTTTATTTGTAATTTAATTTTTTTAAATGTATTTTTATGTTTTATTATTTTTTATTTAATTAAATCTATTCATTTTTACTTCTAAATTGTTTAATTTTGTAATATTTTATTTTATTTTTGTATTTATTTTTTAATGTAATTAATTTATTTTATTTGTACTTTTTCAAATTTATCTTATTTATATAAAAAAGAAGAAGAAGAAGAAAAGGGAGATATCTAAAACATGCAGAACACTGGGCCACGAGGACTGGATTTGAGAACCACTGAGCTATATGAATATGTAAAGAAAAAAAACCTCTATCTGAAGATTACATTTGGGAGTTGTCAGATGTATGTAGAAATCTGAATCATTAGACATAAGTGTCATGGCCCATCAGATTTAGTCAGATTTTTTTTTTTTTTTTTTTTTTTTTTTTGACTAAACATCACCATAGTAGGAAGAATACTTAAGGTGCAAGTGGAGGAAAGGAATTTTGAGTGATATTCTGCAACCCATTTGTTCATCTACCGTCACCAAAATAATACATTGCGCTTAAATATGGTTTAAAAACCACTGATTGATTGATTGCAATTGTCCAGTGTAGTAGTGTTGAAAGCCCCAACACCAGCTGCCATTTATGACCCTCCTGAGCAGTGTTTTGCTTGTTTTGCAATAGCGTGTATTATTTACGCTAGAGGTGTCAAAGGCATTTTAGTTCAGGGGTCACATTGAGCCCAGTATGATTTCAACACTGACTAGACCAGTAAAATAATAATAGTCAAAAATGTTAAATTACATGTTGAAAATGTTTACATCTACAAAGTATCCTTAAAAATGAAAATATTAACAATCTGACAAAAAAAAGTGAAATTGTAACAATGCTCAGTTTATCATTTACACATTTGCATTACAATTTACAGATCACATCAGATCTATAAATGCACATATTTAGTAACAGGCAGCATACTGGTAAAATTACACAAATTTTTCTTAAGACACTTCAGGTTGGTCATATTAGCATTTTAGGATATTTTGTAAATTTAAATATTTTCATGTAATTTTCCTTTTTTACACTAAAACAGAACATTTTAAAAGTGTCAATAGGGTTATTATAATTGTATTTTACCGGTCTGATCCACTTTAGAGCACATTGGTTTGTATAAGGACCCAGAACTAAAATCATTTTAACATCCTTGATTGTATAATTATTACATTTCACAAACTCATTCTCTGGACTGAATTGGACCTTTTGGCAGGCTAGTTTCATCCCACAGGTTGTATGTTTGACACCTGTGATTTTAGACAAACAGTTTAATTGTGCCTCCAAATGTGCATTTGATCTCAGGCAAAATTTAGGACATTAAAAAATGTTTGACAAGAGTGTGACATTGAAGAATTCCACTGTTAATGTGGTAATGATGGTTATGCTCTGAGCTCCATTGCTTGTATCTACTAATAGGCAGCAGTGTTGTGCTCATTAGTGAATGGAGCACAGCGAGTCCCCGTTTCTCCTGACATCCTGACTTTGTAAAGCAGTAGGGGAGATGGTACCAGTCGCCATTGTTCAGCCTGAAGCATTCGCTCCCTCTGCTTAGTTGTGTTTTATAGCATAGAGGAAAAAAGCCTCCAGTCTGCCTCACAGTGCATTACAGGTTCCAGGGAATATGTGAAGTTTTATGAAACCTTAGTAAATGAACAGTGCTGCCTAAACCTGCCTAAAAAGCAATGCATTTAGTTTTACTTTTAATACTGCTTTAAATGTTTTGTTACCATGTACTGTTCTGTCTGTTATAGTCTCCTAATGATGCTACTGCTTTAGTTATTGCCTGCGGTTCAGAGATATTAAAGACAGCACAGATTGTTTTAATTGATTCCACATGTACCAGCAATCAAGTGTAATGGTTGTTTGTTTAGGAAGTGGTTAGAGATCAATCTCATTTGTTACTTAAAATGAAGAGTCCATTGAGAACACATTAAAAAAAAATCTATGTTTTTAACATTTCTATTTATATTATTCACTCCCAAAATAAATGAAAATAAATAGAACTGACACAGTGTATGTCAGCATAGTTGCAGTTTTAAAACCTGCACAGAGACACCAGTGATTACTCAGATCCAGGCTCAGCTAAGGATTACATTCCAAGAACACCAAAAATTCAACTCTTCTTTTCATCCCTCAGTTACATGACGCCTGTGTCAAAATGAACTCATCCCATCTGGTAAATGCATTCACATTGGTCACGCAGACACTCATTTGCCAACAGCAGACTTTTTCCTCTGGTCTAACAGTTATTACAGCCAGCACTTCAACATATGTGAGTGATGACAGCTAAGAGGCAAACAATACTTAAGGCTCAGTTGGACAGTTTGAACCTGTATCCGAACGACATGGACAGCATTTATTACAATATGATATACTGAGATATCCTTAAATACATATTATATGTAATTCCACCTGCCCGTGATTCCTGTTTCTTAAACATTGATATCGATTTCATCTAAAGGCATATGGACACATGCAACCTTAAGCAGTTTGCTTGTGAGCTGCAGATGTTTGTTATGTCAGGGTTGGATTTCATAATAGAACATAATAAATATCTCTGCATGTAACACCTGAAACAACAACAAACATGTTGCTGTTTTTATTGGCAAGAATAAAAGACAAATCTATATACTGACACACAGGAATACTGGTTTAATCTGCAAGAGCAGGGCAATGATTTTACTGCACTTCTGTAGTTGTGAACATTTTTATAGTTTCAGCCTTTAGCCATTTTTTGGCTGGTGCCAAACTGCAAAAACTGTAAGCACAGTCGAACTCTGTATATTTTCAACAGTCAGACACACTTAGATTTCCACATAATATTAGAAACACACACATTACAGACATAGCGTAGTCAGTGGTATCAGCTCAGGCACTCAGTACATTCAGAATAGCACCTTTTTCACAAAAAATGTATAAAAGAGTACAAAAATACATAAGATAGATGGAACACTATCAGTAATTGTTTTTACAACACAAATAGCTATAAGCCATCATTGCAGTACGCCATTGCAGGTTTGTTTTGACAGCCAGTAGATCCTTAACGTTAACCTGCTATGACAGGAAGTTGATGTTGTGTACAAAGGACTTAAATAAATTAAAATAATGGGGCAAAACATCTATCATGTGATCAAGAAACAGTGTATAGTTCAGTTGTAAGAAGAGTAAAAATCAACATTTCCAATCATTCTTACAATAAATGAAAGGCACAGCATCAATTCTTATGGTGCTTTTCAATGGATAATACATCATTTCAGTGCTTGGTTGATAAATTACTTACAATTTATTAAACTGCATTTTCTATTTAGGAAATACTTATTGGAAAGCTTTCTCTGCATTATTACCAAATAGGTCCTGTGGTGAATATCTATGTAGCATGTTTGCTTAACCACTCATTTGATGTATGGGCTTCTGCTCTATAATTATAGAGGAAAAGCACCTGAAGGCAACAATTAAAACATCTCTTACACGTCTTTTTTCCACTGTCATTTCAGTTACGGATTGTATTACACATCAAAACTTAACTGTTCGCCTTATCTGAAACAGCAGAGCTTCTTTGCACAAGGCACTCAGGGTTTGGGGAAGTGCCTTGTGGTTGAGATGCCACTGGAGGGCAGAGTCATTTGTTCATCAGCACAGAGGCTCAGTAGGGATATGTTGAGATGGAAATGTAGATGATGAAGATGCTCTGGTAGGTTATGCGGCCCTGCGGTGAGATTGTGGTGGCTTGAACTTTAAGGCGCACTAGTCCCGCTCGGTCCAGAGAGCGCAAGGTGAAGATGATCCCTCTTCCCGCCTCGTCTCTGATGCCAAACACCTGACCCATCACACCCGTCTCTGATTCTTGCTCAAGTACAGTAAAAGACGTACGCTCTTGCAGAGTGCCCGACTCGGAGTAAGCGGACAAGCGTACCACGTTGTGATTGGCCGGAATGCCGGAGGGAAGAGTGAGCAGCTTGTACTGTAGGAGTAGAGGGGAACCTTCTGTGGCACAGTCCAGAGAGCAGGGCCTGTAGCAAGTCCTTTTAGATGGAAGTCAGTAAGAGTGACATGTTAATGCAGTACTAGTATGTTGACCCACAGGTACCTAAGGTAGTTTTTATGCTGTTGTGTATTTGTGCATGCTGTACCAACATTTGTCCAGCAGTCACCGCCAAAGAGTTCTTACCATAACGATGTGATTACAAGGCTATTATGTTCCAAAATTACTAATCTCTCCCAAAATGTTGGTCTTATCAACTTGCTGTTTATGTTTTCCTTGACCAAAAATACATAAATATGACGAAGGGCAGCAGTCAGTTCTATCCAGATTTTGTGTGAATCTCTGGATGCACACAGAGGCCACTCGGCTTTTATAATATAGATTAGTATTAAACGTTGCTAAACACAGGTGTTAAAATATAGTATTAACCAGGCATTGACCATGGTGTTATAATGTAGGTACAATGATGCTGGAAGTAGACGTAAAGACAGTTTATATACCAACCTTGACTGATGGGCGTCTACATGAGGATATGTCAGTGATAGGTTCTTATATCTGTTTAGAGTTTTCCAGCATTATATTCTTCTGAGACTGTATTAATGTATACATGCATGTATTAATGTATACACATATATATATATATATATATATATATATATATATATATATATATATATATATATATATATATATATATATATATATATATACACACACACACACCCACCCACACATTTCCCAAATTCTAAATAATTATATGCTTAAAATTAAGTTTAAAGTGTCTTGTATGCATATGTACACACATAAATACAAAATGAATTGATGTGCAGTTTACCCTGGGCTTCTTCCACTCTGATAGGATGCAGGGCAGGGTGTGTCCAAACACTGATATCCTCCACGGGTATTAAAACACATCTGATTATGGCCACACTGAATGGCCTGTTCCACACACTCATCTATGTCTGGAGGAAGAAGACATGTCATGATTTAAGTCATTATTTAAATTTGTGTGGAAAGGAAACAATTTAAAGAGGTGTTTACCTTTACAACTTCTTCCATTGGGTAACAGATGGTACCCTGGAGGACAGAGGCACTGGAAGCTGCCAATGGTGTTGCGACACTCATGCTGGCATGGCTTCCGGAGCAGACACTCGTCCACATCTATAGCAAAAGGAGAAAAACATTGTTGTAGTAACTTTGTTTTTTTTTTTTTTATTATTATTATTCTATCCTTACTTGGAATGGATGTGTAAATATACTATCATAGCAATGTAGTAAAAATAGAAACAAATGACTTTCCAGTTTTCTTTGTTTGGGATCCAGAAAGAGTCCATCACTTACTGTTAGGACATATGAGTCTAACGAATTCGTAATGATAGACTGTGGATCAGACTTGGTTCAGCCTTCGTGCTGTTTCCTCTTGAATAACTTACATTTCACAGGACTTGTGATATATTAGTATCAATGGGAATGCAGTTATCCTCTTAAGGATTGTACCAACAATAAACAGAGCCAGACTGGGTTCACCAGTTTGCTTAAAACTCTGATACAACTTAATTAAATGCTTTGCATACAGTGGTGGCAAAAAGTTTTTGAACACCCCATGCAGTTGTGATATATTGCATTAAATATCATTCTTGAGTGAATTGTTCTCTTCTCCAAACCTACATGCTGACTTCCTCATGTGCTCTGTTCTGTCCTCTGGGGGGTACTTGCTGCTGCTGCCATAGAACTAATCAATAACATCATCAATATTATGAGTGGAATCAGATAAAGCCTCTGATTATGAATGAAACCCAGCTGCTCCAGATTTGGTCCTATTTGTTCTTTTGGTTTCTTATTCGGTAGGTCAACTTTTCCATCCTAAATATTTCTAGGATAATTTCAATAGAGTCATCATCTTCTTGGAGTTGTTTTCTTACTTGCCACCAAAGTTAACGAAAACTACTGTAATGAAATGACATATTTTAGAATTCAAAAAACATTTTAGTTAACTGAAATAAATAAAAACTATAATAAAAAACAATAGGTAACTGAAACTGTGTTGTTTGCTTACAAAGCTAGCTAAAATGTATAAACAATAGGAAGGAATTTCCTTTTGTTTTAGTCTTTGTCAATTGATATGAAATTATTTTGCTACAGCAATTTTAGCTAGTGACACCGTACAGCACTTCACGGTCCATCACTGCTTTAGATTTGTCTTCTCATCCCCACTCATTGTTTAAATACGAAGGTGAGGAAGATAAAAGATGTGAAAAAACAAACAATAAAACAGAGCATTTAGGGGGGAAAACTATTAAAAACTACCTAACCTGCAAGTTTGCAAAACTAAATGAAAAAAAATATAATGAAAAATCTCAAACTATTATAACCTTGCTTGCTATCAAGACTATTCGCATCACTTTTATCACACTCCAACTTTCCAAAAAAAAGAAACATGACCCAGGTGCTGGACATCAAAACTCATAGTGCTGCAGGAATGTAATGACAGGACTATGAGGTGGGACCTTTCTGTTCATACTCACCGACACATTTGCCATCTCTGTTGGTGTACCCCACGGGACAGCTCTGCCTGGTGATGCGGGACACCCCAGTAGAACGGGAGAGAATGGGTCTGCCTAGAGATGATACTAGCTGTGGTCGGAGTCTGGCTCTGACTCTGGTTCCGTTGGTGAAAGTCTGTCCTCTCTCTAGTCCTGCACATGAGCGTCCATCTCCGAGCAGCACAGTACCAGGCGGGCATGCGCACCTGAAACTGCCAGGTACGTTCCGACACTGATAGGCACAAGGGTTTGGAGTCTGCAGGCATTCATCAATGTCTGAAAGTAGAATCCAAAGTTACATTGGTTGTGTAGTCCTGTTAGTGCAGTGTGTTATAAAACAGACCCAGCAGATGTCCTACCCAGACAAGGGAGGCCCACTCCTTGGGATCGGTAACCTCTGGGACATACACAACCGTAACCTCCGATTGTGTTCTGACAGATCTGAGTGTAACGGCACATATGGCTTCCATCCTGACACTCGTCAATATCTGAAAAATGTGCAATTAAGACACACACAACCCTGTAGAAATCACCATTTTACATTTTCACCTGAAGACATTCAATAGTCATTCTTCTCA
This sequence comes from Siphamia tubifer, assembly GCA_020466265.1. Lineage (NCBI taxonomy): Eukaryota > Metazoa > Chordata > Actinopteri > Kurtiformes > Apogonidae > Siphamia > Siphamia tubifer. The sequence goes on along the minus strand of CM035791.1, from coordinate 29,398,477 downwards.
TAATTCACTCTGTACAGAGTAGTTATAAAGCTTTCTAACTCTGAAACAGTCGTATATTTGCAGAAAACAAATAAAATCCACTCGTTGAGATAAAATTCCTCAACCTCTACTGGAATTTCATAATTAATGCCATACTGCGATAAAGTCTGTTGCATCCTGTTATAAAGAAGTTCTTTGTTTCTTTAGTTAGAGGTTTCTACTTGTACAAATTAATGGATGTTAAAAATCTTTTAGTTTTATTTGTGAAGCAGCCTCTTGCTGTTTTGTGGTCTGAAGGAATCCAGCAGATTTCCTGTGAAATTTGACCTTTTACTGCAGAAAGTAAAATACAGTGTGGAGTTCAGTGGGAAGTGCCAGTAATGAGGTTCTTTTGGGTTTCGCTGATTATTATCAGGTAGAAGTGATTTAAAAAATCAGCTTCACTTCAACCTCTGAGGAGAAAAAAAGAATAAAGTTGTGTTGAATCTAAATGATCTTTATAGTGAAGTGAAAATACATGAGGTAAGATACAACATTTAAGACGTCTAAAGTAACTATAGATCAGTTCCAATGAGATGGCCACTAACCTACGCAGACACCATTCTCTGCTTTGGTCATGCCTGCTGGACAACTGTCAAAACACTGGTATCCTCCCTCTGTGTTGCGGCACTGCTGGTGAGCCGGGCACACATTTCTAATACACTCATTGATATCTGTAAAACAAGAGTCATTTTCAACAAAGTGGTTGTGATGGTGATGCAGTGAAACTGGTTTTAAATGTGTGCAGATGATACTTTCATAACTTTATATTCATACTGAGCTACAGTAGCTGACTGACCAATACAGCGGTGTCCTGACAGCTGGTATCCCGGGTGGCAGATGCAGCGATATGAGCCAAGAGTATTGAGACACTGGTGCTGGCACGGGGAGAGAGCAGACTCCTGGCACTCATCCACATCTGAAACACACAGTTCATAGAGCTCACTTAATCTTATCTTCTGCCTCCATCAAGTATATGATACAAATTGACACTGATTCCAGATATTATTCTATTCAACAGCAAAGATTGTTATTCCTCAGTAATAATAGGCTGAGCAGACAGCTGAACAAGGATTAACAGCAACTTGCCTTCACAACTGGTTCCTGTGATGCTAGGCTTAAATCCGGGTCCACACTTGGCCTGGCAACGATATGTACCCACTGTGTTGACACACTGCTGGTTGTAGTGGCACATGTGTGAGCCTTGGGCGCACTCGTCGATATCTGTATTGTAATCAGAAAATTAGTCTAAACCTCAATTCTGCGATGAAGGACTAAAATAGTATGTTGTAATGGTAACTTTATATAAATGTTGAATTGGTTCAGTCCTACCTTTACATGTGTTGGTGTCGGTGGTGATGGTGAATCCAGATGGGCAGGCACAAGTGAAGCCCCCCATAATGTTATTGCATGAATGTGAGCAGGGAGACTGGAGTGCGCACTCATCCTCATCTGGTAGTAATGAATAATAATAATAAAACTTTGGGTTTTAACAGTATAGTTATTATTAGATGATAAATGAGGCAAAAAAGTAAAGCTGCATACCAGCACAGTAGGAGGCTTGGTCAACAATGAAACCCTTAGGGCATGTTTCTCCATAACCATCTGCAAATAGAAGAGAAGAAAATGTCAAGTCAGTGTTTGTGGTTTTAACTTGATGCATCATGTCATGATTATGTGATGTTGAAGGTTTTTTTTTTTTTTTCTGGACCTGGTATGAGAAGGCCGGCAGTGATGTGGAAGTCCAGAGTGAGAGTGAACATATTGTAGACGCTGTTCATCCCAGAGACTTTCAGCAGCTGGACCAAAGGACCCTGGCGCTCTTCCAGGCCCTCGTAAATAATTGTGTGGTTGCAGCGCAACACCATGGGGTTCCCCCCTCTCTGGTGGTTCTGTGATGACCACGAGTACAGCTGGCCTTGGCCTGTCTGCACATATGACTCATCAAAGTCCTGAGGGACAGAAGACAACTCAGAGTGGAGGAAGAACATGACAGACTCTTTGATGTGATGGATATGTCTTCAAATGCACAGTGTGACAGTAGCAGTAAACAGACCTGTAGGCTCATATGGGATGATACTGATGGAGGAACGAATCCATTTATTACAATGTCAATGAGTAAAACGCCTTCAGAATCCACACCCCTGACAACATGGGTCACACGAAGGATCTCCCCTGTTTGGAGATATTAAGAAGTTCTGTCTTCACAAGCACAACATACCATACTGAAAACACTTTGGAAATAATAGCCATCATGTGTAAAGCCATGAAGAGGCTTTCAGAGGCAGCAAGTAGTGCCATCTGCTGGTTGTTTTGTAAACTGCAACATAAATGCATTGTCATTCATGTATGTGAGCTGTTTGATACAAAGCTTACCATGAATGCATTAATAAAGTACCGTATGTACAATTTTAACTTAAACACTAATACTGACATATAAGGTAGAGTTGGACAACAAATCAGCCTAATTGAATATTCACATCCTTAAAAACACTATCTTGTCTATGTTCATTGCTGATATACAGTAATCTGGACCAAAGCTCACCAGTGTCAAACTCCAGCTGAGACTCCTGTCTGAACTGGCCTTGGGTGAAGGAATAGCCATTCCTTGCTGCTCCGTTCTGCAGAACAGTGGTCCAGTAGATAGGAGCAAAAACAGACACCAAAACTCGCAGCAAAGGACCTGCAATAACACAGCATCACCCTGATGTCTACAGCAGCACAGATGCACAACACATACAGTCTTCAGAAGGTGGGACCAAATCTGAATAATCTAAAATGTTCCAAATACTAATTGCATTAACTTTAACCAATAAAGACCCTGCACTACTTTTGTGACACTTCCCAAATGTATTGTTCTCCATTCAAGGTTTCTTAAGAGATTTAACGGAATTTATTTTAATATTATGCTCGGTATTTTGCATTTTTCTATGACAATCAGGTGTTTTCCTATATTTAATTTACTGATCATGTAGATGTTAATAAAATGTTAGCAAATGGAAAGATGACATCAAATCAGAGAAACATGAGGAAACGGTGACTTCAACAAAATATCATAAACTGAACACAAATAAGTGTCTCCATCTACTGCAATTGATTCAAGTCCATGGGTTTTACAGTGTTGTCAAAGATGACTCCTTCCATTGGGGCCTCTGAATGTCTAAATGGGTCATATCTGATGACCATGAACAGATAAAACTATATTTTACACCAATTATTTACATGTATTGGTAACATTAGTGAATCAATGGGTAGTATTGTTGGTGGACATTTGTCTTATGGGTTTATACCAAGAATGTTATTATTATTTTGCTGTTAAAATGTATTCATTAAAACAAAAGCAAGAGTGAGTGAATTTATGTTGCCCAATTAGTGATGCCTTAAAGAAACAGACATCAAAGTAACTTGAGTACTCACCCACACTGGGGGGGATGTTGTCCAGACGGGCCTGCAGAGAGCTGCTCCCCTCCACTTCATTATCTGTGATGTTCGCTTCCAAAAAGGACACTCCAAACTCCCTCTCGTTGACCATACCTATCAAACTACCCCTGGTCTTGCGAGGAACCTCACCTTTAACACCAAGCAGAAAAAGAATTGGCAACTTTATTTTTTGGTTTGATATGCCTATTTTATTATGCCTGAGTCACTGCGACACTTTCTAAACATGTCTGCAGATAAAGAAAACTTTAAAAAAAATAAATAAAAAAAATCCAGCCACTCATACCTGGACAGAGACCTGTTTGACATTTTCTGGAGTCGATACTGGGACCGCTGCATGATCTGCCACCATTGGCTGGTTCTGGGTTGTTGCATAACCTGATTCGTTCTTGGAAGCCTTGTCCACAGGTGCTGCTACATGGACCCCATTCCTCCCAGTTAGAGTAACCTCCATTGACTGAGGAAGAAAAGAAGCAACAATTAGTCATCCAAAAATATTAATTATGTTCTCTTATGTAAATTGGGAGAAAATAAAATACACAAGAGACACTGGAATCAAGCAATTACCTGAAAGGAAAATGCATTAATAAATAAGGGCGGGGTGACAGTTGTTACTTAAAATAAGTGAGAGAAAATGTGTTAATTTCCTCAGTTATTACATCCTGTGTAACTGGAACACAGACTCACTTTGAACCTTGAGCATTATGGTTCTCTCAGCTTTTCCAGCTTCACTCTCAGCCACACACTGATACTGTCCTTCATCTGCAGTCTGTGGATCGAACAGGTAGAGGAAGACAGGTTAAACTTAATGGGCACCTTGAGGAAAAGTCATCCCATGAAAGCATCAAGGTAAAAGCGTGTATTATCTCATATTCCTTCTTATGTTTAAAGGGTCAACATTTTCTACTAGACAGTTGAAGCTTTAATAGAATTGTCATAATGGATATTACGGAGCCACAGAGTGGAAATTTTACATCAGAGTGCTCACTGAGAAGGGCCGTCATTTGTCTATGAGAGTCTCAGCTGCAGGCAGTGCAATTACAGCAACAGTTAGGGATTTAACAAGGTTAAAGGCTAAGGGAAGAGGGACAGAGTCTGGTAACATCCAGCTCTCTGTTCGTCTGCTCCCTCTGCTGCTAATACTGTTAGCGTCTCTGACTGAACTGCTTCCAATCTGATTTAGATGGAAGCAGGACACAGCAGGACAGTCACACACTGTTCCTCACCAAAGGGGACTGCAGATGAAGTGTGGAAAGAGGAACAGAAGTTTAAGGGTCACTGCTGCAAAACATAGGAAGGTAGAATATAAGAGGAAACTAGAGCTTTGAGCTTACACTGATGCTGTAAATAACCAGAGATCCATTGTGAAGTGTCTGCATTCGTAAAGAGCGCAGAAGTGGTCTTCCATCCCGTAGCCAGCGGAGGACGGGGCTGGGGTCTCCGTGGACTGGACAGTCCAGTACAGCAGAGCCACCCTGGATAACGGTCTGAGACATGTGGGCCTCACCCTTAAGCACTGGAGGCTCTGGTCACAGAACACACAATGCATTAACATATACCACCAAAATAATATCATAGAATATGAAAGCCCAAATTAATATGCTCTAGTTAATCCTTCCAAAACAGCTCACCTCTGATACGAACAAATGAGAGTGCTCGAATGGAGCCCACACTGTTTTCTGCGACACACACGTAGGTCCCAGCATCAGCCATTGTCACGTTGTCAATGATCAAAGAGCTCCTGCCAGCCTCATCTGCACTGACTCCTGCACAAATTGAATACAGCACATTATGGTGGTGCAGTTCTTGAAACACTATAGTGTTTATACCTCAAATATTATCTGATCAAGTGTTATAAAGCCAAGCTATGATAGCATTGTGTACAATGAGAGTAGCATTCCATGTTAAGGTTATTGTAATAAACCTTAGTTAAGGAGTAATAAGGTCCTGACAAGATGATTAGTAGTTTTAAGTGTTATGATTATTTGCGTAAATATCTATCAATGTATAGATTTTTTTAAGTTTATATACTGTTTAATGGTAATAAATGTTACTTGTTTGCAATGGTCATATGGCATTGGTAAAACACTACAGACTTTGTTGCTTTATTGAAATGAATCCATCATTTATTTTTCTTTTAAATGTTAATTGGAGGCAATAACAATTAAGTGCAATTTTTGCAGCTATCAAAAGCACAATGCCTTGTTCGAGGAGTTTAATAACATTATTACACAGAAAGGTATAACACGAACATAACTGTGCAGCTTTTCCTTTAAGGTAAACTAGAGATAATACTGTACCTGTAAAGGGACTGTTGTTGACAGTCCAGGAGATGACAGGAGAGGGTGTCCCTTGAGCATGGCAGGACAGGGCCAGACCCTGGCCTTTGTTCAGGGTTACATCACCTGGCAGCTCTTTGAAGGCAGGCCTCATGTTGATGGACAGCCGGATGTCTTGTCTCACAGAACCAGCTGCGTTGGTAGCAACACATGTAAACACACCAGCATCCCCTAACTAGAACAAAAGCACAGACAACTGTTCAGGCTTGGCTTTATACCTTAATGTGACACAAAACATGGATTGTAATCAGGTTTACCTCAGCCCGTTCAATAATCAGCTCGCCTGATCGCAGAACTGTGAATTTGCCTGGAAGAATGGGCACAATGACACCATCCTTCTCCCATGATACTCTGGGTTCAGGTAAACCCTGGGCAGCACATGGCAGCAGCGCCTGAAATCCTTGAATGACTGACAGTTCCGTCTGTGCAGGAGGAATCATGGGTGGAACTAAAAAGCAACAAAAGCATGTTGTTTGCAGTTTTCACACAGTGAAAAATGAGGCTTAAATTAGTTTTAGCTCACCTTGAATAACCAGTCTGATGTCATGGCTGGCTCTGCCAGCAAGGTTTTTGGCAGTACATGTATACAGGCCTGCATCACTGCGCTGGGTTGATGGAATTGCCAAGGTTCCATTGGCAAAGGTACGAATATGAGCACCGTCTACCACAGGCCGTCTCTCCTTATGCCATGTCACTTCAGGCTGAGGCTGCCCATCAGCCACACACTCCAAGCTAACTGGTTGGCCGAGCACAGCAGTGTATTCCACACGGGGCACACTCAGCACTGGTGGAACTGAAAAACATGGACATTTGTACAGAAAATAAAAAAAGACCAAATATTTGAAAAAAGGCTAGGCTATTTTCTCCTGTTTCTGTTCTGTATGTGATACACACATTTAGCCAATTGTTGGACACCTGTATGTTTTTAACAATTTTGTTAACCATCGTAATTTTCATCAACCAGAGGAAATATAAATCTGCACAGGCTTACAAATCACCAAACCACAGCTGCAATGGTGAAAACGTGCACACACACACAGACACACAATCACTGGTGAGGTGTATACCAACTACATTTTTCTTGTAAATAAAATCGACATCAAAACTACTATTAATTTTTTTTTAAATTTGATCTCAACCAAACCAAGTCATTTGTCTCCTTTCTACTACCTGAGGTGGATCAACTCTGTAAAGCTCTAGGAGATGACCTTGTTGTGATTCCGGGCTTTACAAATAAAATTGAATAAACCATAGCCTGGACAGAATTGTTTTTCACCACCAACTTTTGCCAGTGAAAACCACTGGTACTTTCCTCTCAATTGTGAGAACCGTACCTTGAAGGACTAGTTTGGTCCTGCTGACAGCGACACCAGCATCATTCTTGGCCAAACACTGGTAGGTCCCCGCATCACCAAGGGTAACACGAGAAAACTTCAGAGCTCCGTTTGAGAGCACAGCCAGCCTGTGACCTGAAATCATATAAGAATTATAAAAATATACAAATACTTTAATGGAATACCAGTTTTATATAACTATTTATTTGTTAGCAAAGGTAAATGAAGAACCACCTCTACTATAATATACGTGTATATATAATGTACGTATGTACATTATATATACATTATATATTATATATATATATATATATATATATATATATATATATATATATATATACGTATGTATAATATAGATGTGTGTGTATATATATATATATATATATATATATATATATATATATATACATATACACACACACATCTCATTACCTGTTGCTATGGGAACCCCCTCTCTCTGCCAGGTAACGGATGGTCTGGGGAAACCTTGAACCTCACATGGTAGAACAGTCCCATGATGCAGCACTACTTGCACTTCCTCTGGCATTGGCCTGACTTCTGGAGGTTCTACATAGATAAAAATACAAACCCACTGTCATTTGTCTGCATCCAGAGCATCCCATCAGATAATATGTGAACAGGAATGCCTGAGGCCTCACCTTGCACTGTGAGGGAGATGTGTTTGTGTGCTACTCCAGCTGGGTTACGGGCAGAGCAAGTGTACCTGCCAGCATGACTCGGCAGAGCAGCACTTATCTCCAGCACACCTGAGAAGATATATTTTGGCTTTGTCATATTTGATAAGACAAAGTACTGTGCATTCTGTACTGTAACTTGACTTTTTCTCACTTGCAACTATGTACTCTGTTATAACGTGAACATTTCTGTGAAACCTCAGTTTAGTATCTGGCATTCTAACTTCTTTTACCTAACTGTTGTGTATTACAGTGTCCGTTATATTTATACTGTAACAGTAAAACATGACATGACACTGATATTGGCATATTTACACTTCTACTCACCAGTGGGAAGAATGCGATAATTTCCTCCTCTGGCACCTAGTTTGGCCCCTCCCTTTGTCCAGGTGACGGTTGGCTGAGGATGTCCTTGTACGTGACAAGGCAGCACCACTGGAGACATTTTCACAGCCGTGACTGTTGTGACATCATCTTCAATAGATGGCGGGACTGAAAGATCAAACGGTAAATAGATGTCATTCCTCTGAAGTAACATGTCTGTAGATTCTTACGCCCAAAATGTCATAATCAGTACCTTGCAGGATGACCTCAATGACCCTTCGCTCTTCTCCAGCATCATTAACAGCAGTGCACTCAAAGTAACCTTCATCCTCATTGGATGGCGACAAAAGAACCAGGGAACCAGAGGTCAGTAACCTAAACACAGCAAAAGTCCATCAGATTTAAAGTGTTTCTGGGAAGTGATCTGTGGTGTGTGTGGACCTCTGTCTATACCTGTATGTACCAGGCTGCTGGCTGAGGTCAAGTGGAGTGCCGTTCCTCTTCCAGGATACTTTAGGTGGTGGTATCCCAGTAGTTTCACAGCTCAGTACAGCTCTAATCCCTGTGGTCACTGTCACGTTGAAAAGGCCAGGGCTGATTGAAGGACCCACTAATAGAAGATAAAAATACATTTAGTTTGCTCAGGTTCAGTGTATTTCCCATACAACTATTTATTACTGTTATGTGTGGTATATGTTATGTTGTTGCATTTACCAAACACTCGCAAATCCAATCCTCGGTGATCTGAACCAGCCTGGTTGGACACAGTGCAGTAGTAGCGCCCTGCATCACTCAGCTGAACTCCATGTACACGCAAGGAGCCCTGTGATAGCACAGTGTACCTAACCCCCCCCAAAAAAACACTTAAGCAATGAACAGACCACATATGCTGTCTAATTTTGCCAGATTCAGTCATGTATGCAACACATGCAGGACTGAACTTACGTTTTGCTGTCCTGACTTATAGGGAAACCGTCTTTCCTCCACATGACTGTAGTTGAGTCACCTTCAACTTCACAAGGTAAAAGTACATCCTGGCCGACATGTGCCGTCACCACTGAGCTGCTCTCCTTTATGACTGGGGGTACTAGAGAAGGAAAAGGTAATATATTCACATCAGTATTTAGGTTTTACATATACAACTGTTACATCAGTATAGCACAGGGATCACCAACCTTGATCCTCGAGGGTCACTATCCTACATGTTTTAGATGTTTCCCTCTTTCAGCATACCTGACGGCCCTTATCAGGCTTCTGCAGAGCTTGATGAGAGGCTTATCATTTGAATCGGGTGTGTTAGAAGAGGGGTACGTCTAAAACATGCAGGATAGCAGCCCTTGAGGACTAGGATTGGTGACCCCTGGTATAGTGAAATTAGCTTGGTATTGACATATCAACTTACACAGAATCTCCACAGTGAAAAAGAGACTGGTGCTTCCAGCCATGTTGGTGACCACACAGCTGTACTGACCGCTATCCTCAGGCTTGACCTCTTGGATCTCCAGGTACTGACCTCCTGCCAGCCGCTGCACACGAGCACCTGGCTGATGTGAAACGAACATGCATGGCTCGGCTCAGTATTACTTTTAGTTATCTATTTAATTTTATTCCTTTAAACAAATGCTCTACCTGCATTTTGACGTTATCCTTGTACCATTCTATATCAGGAGGAGGGTCACTGTCTGCTAAACACTCCAAGGTCAGGTGTCCGTTAACTGGGACAGTCAATGTTCTCACATCACCAGAGCTAAGGAGGGTTGGTGGGACTGAAAGACAAAAATTATGGTAAATATTACATATACATCATTGCGAATTTGAAGTCTAGTCCTAATTAGTGTTAATAAATGTCACACAGTGTCCTTGAGTCTTCCATCAATTGATGCCATATGGAAAAGTTCACTCAATATAAATGATGAAGAATACTGTGGCCTGTGTCATAAATCATACTTGTAACCACACAGTGCATGACAATTTTGTAGGTGGAAATGCTACTGCAAGAGCAAGTGCATCCACAGATTTTCAGTCTTGAATGTACACCACTTTATTCATCCCAGGTGCAAAGGGAAAAGGAGAAAGCAATAGGAGAGGCAGGACATGATGTATATTTCTTCCCTGCAAGAATAGCTTGTGTCACCTTGGACGCGGACCCAGTGGTTTTTTCCATCTTGTCCTGCTAGGCTGCTGGCCAAGCAAGTGTACAGACCTGCGTCTCCGACCTTCGAAGAGAAAACTTTAATCAGCTTGAGTGGTTCTTCAGAATACTCTTTCTAAATGGAATCATGCTGCTTTTTTTTTCCTTTAATTTGTCGTTTTATTTTATCACTTAACATTTGAGGTCATGAATGTAGAAGAATGTAGGTGATTTGTCAAAAAAATTACCTAAGAAATTATTTTGTAAGGGTGAAAATATGCTTCTAAACTGCATGTACGTAGATCCAGTTTTTGTTACCATATCTCTAACTACTTCATAATTTACCTGTACTTTGCTAATCCTAACAAAGTGTCCATCCTGCTGAACAATGTCTGTCCCTTCCAAGGGGTGACCATCTTTGAGCCAGCTGAGGGTGGGTGGTGGGACTCCCACAGCAGAACACTCCAGCTCTAGTGGACTGTTTACTGCTATGGTCAACTCTTCTGGGGAGCTGGAGGTGGATATCTTTGGGGGTTCTGGTGTAGGAGGAAGATTTAATGGCATTCAGCTGTACAAAGGCTTTAATATGACAATAACTGCACATATATTTAGTACATGGTTTATTTGAGATTACCGAGCACAGTGAGGTTAAATCCCTTTGTGCTACTTCCCGCCTGGTTACTGGCCACACAGCTGTACAGTCCAGCATCTGAAGGCGCCACATCAGGAAGCTGCAGCCGAGTCTCCTGCCCATCCAGCAGCAGGTTTCGATGAAGAGACAGCGGTTGGCCATCCTTTAGCCACGTCAGCGTGGGAGGTGGAACCCCACGCGCTTCACAGGTTAACGTCACCAAAGATCCCTGTACAACTGTGACTGGTTCCACTGGTTCCACATGGTCTACACCTGGGGGCACTGCACAATGACATCCAAATGAGCTTTCCTAGCATATAAGCTTGTAATCACACCAGTAAACCCAATGCTTAACCATGTTATTTGTTAGAGGAATCAGATGCTCAGACAAAACAAATACAGTTTTAGGGTTCCTCGGCGGGTCAAGAGTCCATACCCTGAACCTGGACATCATAAGTAAGCTCAGCAAGACCAGCTCGACTGCGTGCCACACATGTGTAAACTCCAGAGTCGGACAGTTGCACAGGAGAAATCCTATTGAACCAAATAAGATGACATCACCTATGAATATGGTATCATCTCATTTTTAGTCCTCATATTTATTTTCAGTGTTCTTCATCTTTATATACCTCAGCACAGAGTCACCGGACAAGAGGCGCGTATGGGGAGACAGCAGCAGTGGTCGTCCATTTTTCATCCAGCTAATTTGTGGAGGAGGGTTTCCTGCTGCCTGGCACTCCAGAGTCACAGAGCTGTCCTGAATGGCCTGCACCTCTTTGGGTACAGTGGTCTCACCTGAGATAGAAGGTGGGACTGGAACAAATGAAAACAAGTCAGTGAAAAACTTGAAGATGAGCACAAATGTACAATGAAAACACTGAGACCTACCAAGTACAAACAGAGTATAGAGTTTGCTCTCCTGGCCGGCCGGGCTGACTGCCAAACAGGTGTAGGTCCCAGAAGCTTCAGGACTCAGGTTTAGTAATGTTAGTGTGCTGCCATCAGGAGTCATGCTGCCAGATCACAAATACAAAGACAACAATTACACTTCATCCCCTTTCCTATGTGACCCAGTTTCACTTTTGTCCCCCCCACCTCTCAACCTCTGAATGACTTTCCCATCACCACTATCCTCATCGTCCCCCGTTTTTCTCACAGACATACAACACCACCTTTGTTTCCCCGCTTCCTCTAGCTGAAGAAGATCCATGACGTATATAAGCTGTGGAACAGCTGTATAGCAGCTGCTCATACTGTTCCCCATGATGAAATTAGGCAAGGCGGTGTAAATGATTTCACTTGTCTGTCTACACATCCCTTTGGATGTTGATGATTAGTGTTATAATTGCCAAACCTTTAGGGAATGGTGTGCATCAATTATTTTACTGTTTGTGAAATTAAGCTGCTATGAGCAAAAGACAATGGAGTATAATGATACATCTGTTTGTATCCATGGCATAAAATATTGACGTACTGTATGTGACGACTTTCTGATCCCTCCAAAGTCACCCCATCTTTCATCCAACTGAGAAGTGGTGGAGGGATTCCAGTAGCTTTACACTCAAGTGTTAGCTCGTCACCCACAGAGGCACTCACATCAGAAGGGTGTTGAGAGTCCAGGATGGTGGGTGATACTAAGGAAAAAAAAACATTAGAAGCTTAACTCGTGAAATGCCTTCATGCATGAGACAACAAAAGTCTATCACTTTACTTTGCTGAGTTGTTCAGCTATTTACCTTGCACTGTGAGCTTGTAGTCTTTCTGTGTTTGGCCCTCACTATTCCGAGCTACACAAGTGTATTTTCCAGCATGAGACAGAGTGAGGGGCCCCAACTCCAACCTGTTACCTCGAACGGACCACTGCCACTGCAGACTGCTCTCTGGGTGGAAAACACATTCACTCAAAATAACTTTTACACACACTATTCCAGTTTTTGTTTCGTGGACTTCCTCTTACCGATAGGAGTTCCATCTTTTAGCCAGGCAACACTGGGCATTGGGACACCTGAGGCCTCACATAGCAGAGTCACATGGGAGCCCAGAGTGTAGTTTAGGGACTCCAAGAGTGGACCATCCAGGACAGGTGGAACTGTTGAAATGTATTTGTGTTATAATTGGTCACCAATTATTTTTTAAATAAATAAATCTAAAAAAAAAAAAAAAAAAAAAAAAAAAAAGAAAAGAAATGAAATACCCAACAACACTAAACAAAATTGCCTTACCATGAACCACTACTCTGAATGTCCTATCCACCTGTCCAGCCACATTGGATACTTTGCAGGTGTAGGTGCCACCATCAGCTATCTATGAACCAGCAAGAAAAGACAATGTGTAGGAGAGAATAGAAGTGTATCTGAGTCAGGTAGAGTTGGGCTCAGCGTTAAAACACCTACACAAAAGCAGCCTGACAAGACAAATGCAACTATTGTTTCCATTTTTCTGTTTATATCTGTCAATGAATGTGCGAAAGCTAAATTGGGAACATGTTGGTCTTTAAAAATTACATTATAAAGAATAAACTGAGCCAGTTGGAGTAAACAAAATGAAATTATTATGTGATGTTTACAGCCTCTGACACTGACTTAATATTTACTGACCTGAACTCCAATGATCTCCAACTGATGATGATCCATCTTTAGACCATTTCCTGCAGCCAACTGAAGACCGTTTTTGTACCATGTGACCTCAGGCTTTGGAATACCATGAGCCTCACATCTCAGGATGACAGCGGAGCCAACCTGTGGGGTCACCAACTCTGACTCACCATTAAGACGAGGCTTCAGGGTGGGCAGGACTGTTGGTTTATATAAACAAAGACAGCATGACCTCAGAGGCATTCAGTTACAATTAAATGATTCACTCTTTGACTGTCCTCAGTCACAGCTGGATTGTGGTAAACACATTTTTAGGCACTGCTTGAGATTTGATCATCTGTATATATGGAACAGATGGATCACTGCATGTTTCCTCACCATAAACACTGAGAAGAATACTCTTCTGGTCCTGGCCAGCTGAGTTGGTGGCTGTGCAAACATATTGTCCTGCATCCTCCAATCTTGCTCGAGGCAACTGTAGCATTTGCCCACCTGTAATATTAGTAGTGTAAATCAAAAAAATGAATGAAAGGTTGATGAATGACACTAAAATCATATGTGTTTGATTTTTTAAACATGTCATGGTCTGACCTGGAAGAATGTGGAAGCCTGTACTGAACTGGAGAACCTGCCCATCTCTGGTCCATGTGATCTCTGGAGGAGGGTAAGCTTGGATGTCACACAGCAATGACGCCATGTGGCCTTCAATCACACTCATTTCCTCTTCTTTATGGCCAATTATTTTCGGAGGAACTGGAAACATTTTACACATACAGTGTGAGTCAGCATTTCTGACTGTGCAGTAAAACAGCTAGTTACAATCATAATGAGAAGAGAAACATCTGCTAATACATGAGAGATATGACTGTAGCTGTAATTATACGTATTTTAACTGATTTGTTGTATTTAAAAACACATCTGAAAATTCTAAAATTGGTTATACTAAGATAAATGTTAAGGATCATACAAAGAAATGAACCTGGCTGTGTGTATGTATACTGTAACATTAAAGCAGATTAATTTTACTATATATATATATATATATATATATATATATATATATATATATATATTTTATTTATTTTTATTTTTTTTTAAAAGCATAGTTTCTAAAAATGAGTCCCAGTATGTACTTTTGAAGTTCATGTGGGATACGTGAGAATAGGGGCTTCTTTGTTTTTGTAATGTTTTCTTGCTGCGTTTTCAGTTCTGGAATTTACATATGGCTTTGGGGTTAAGTTTAATATTTTGTTCCCATTTGTGGAAATTAAACACTGATGTAACTGAAATAAAATGAGCTGTATACAGATGTGGTGGTAAAGCACTGATCTCACCTTGCACTGTCAGACTGAAAAGCTTTTCAACTGTTCCAACCTTGTTCTCCGCTACACACAAGTACCCAGCCATGTCTGAAACCTGCACACTGAGGAGCTGAAGAACCAGGTTCAAGAGTCATACAAACTGTTATAGTTGGATTGGCTTATATGTTAGCGTTTGATTTAAAATGTTCCACATCTAACCTGGAGCCGAGTCCCATCCTCACTGATGTGGTGCTGTGAGTCTGTGTGCACCGCCTGCCCATCTCTTAACCAGGAAACCGATGGAGTTGGATGTCCAGTCACATCACAGTGAAGAACCACAGTACTGTTCACTACTGCTCCCATTTCCTCCATAAACTCCTCTAATGTTCCCATGATAACAGGAGGGACTGAGGTGGGGAAGCAAAGTAGACAGCTACTTTTAGCAAGTACTATTATTTTTTACATCGGTGGTGGCAGGTAGCTGAGTATAGTAGTGGAAAAACACCCTTAAAATGTTCACAACCTCAAATATGAAATATTTTCAAAAAAGTGTTTCAAGAGAAGTTGGTGCATTAGACAAGTGCATGTTGGTTTGGAGAATGGAACATTTAGAAGATTTTAAAGATTTTAAAATTAATGCAATGTATCACAAATGCATGGGATTCCCAAAAACATTTGCTCCACTGTCTACCAACCTGACATTTTGATTATTTTAATAAAGCTTTTCGTTATATTAATAATTTGATTCAGCTGGAAGCCGTGTGTCTGTGTATTACAAGTGAGTGTAACTCAGGTCACACATGCAAAACCTGAAGTATATGCTTTCTTACCCAACACTTCCAACTCAAAATGCATGTGGTCTTGTCCTGCCTCATTGACTGCCTCACATGTATACTTTCCAGTATCTTCTTTCTGCACACGGCCAATCTGTAGCACCTGTCCACCTGAGAGGACAAATCCATTAAAAAAAAAAACATTGTAAATCCTGCCTAGTTTAAGTGAAAAAACACACAGGAAGGGCTTTTTCTCTGACCTGGAAGTAATCTCACTCCGTCAGCAGATGTGAGTTTTTGACCATCTTTGTACCAGCTCAGTTTGGGTGGGGGGATGGCATTGCTCTCACAGGACAGACTGATCGTATGACCCAAAACCACCTCTCGCTTGTCTACCATGTCTTCATTGCCTTCATCCTCCTCATGTCCCAGCCCCCAAGCTGCTTCCCTGTTATTCACCCTTTGGAAAACTGGAGGAACTAATGAGAAAAAAGCATGTTTGTATCAGCTCAATTGATGAAAAAATAATTTACTACACTGATTTTGTTGAAATTTGAGTTCAGTAGGACAGAAATTTAACCAAACACACCCTGAATGGTGACCTGAAAGTCTCTTTTGTCCTCTCCTGCAGAGTTGGTGACCACACAGGTGTACTGCCCCTCATGAGACAGCATAGCATTCTGTATATGAAGCAAGTGGCCTTTCTCTTGAATCCCAGCATGGACATTTCCAGTCAGCAACTACAGAAAAAGAAAAAACAAAACCGATAAGTATGATTTAATTAAGTGCATCAGTAATACTGCTTTCTTCTCTTCATCTTAGGCAGTAACTTAATCCTTAATGCCAAAACTACAAAAAACATCTGACAACAGCCACCAAGTCAACAATGTTTTGTTTTTTTTGTTTTTTTTGGTAGGGACTTAAAACAAGGCTTCTGAGACTAATTTTTACCTGCTGAGAAAATATCCTTGCAGCTCAGACCTCTTATTTTTCAACACATTGTTATATCATACTGTTATATGTTGTTCTATTAGTGCTGTCAAATCCACAGAGTAAATGTGACAATTGATAACACTATTTTACATCATTCTATTTCCTTACTAGTTATATTAAAAACTGCGTAAGGTGTTGTAAGGTGGCTTACGCAAGAGTATGTAAGGCATTTTCAGTTTATAATGATTGCTACTTTGATAAAGGCTTGAATTTACAACTTGCTCTTTCCTTTAGTAACATATATATAGTTAACATTTATTCCAGTGATTGACACCAACCTGTCCATCCTTAAACCATTGAACCTTGGGCTCAGGGAAACCTTTAGCCAGACACGAAAGAGTTAAACTCCCATTGATCCGTACTTTTTCTGCCTGACCACCAAACACCAGGGATGTGGAGTCGCCCTCTATCTGTGGCGGGACTGATGGGAAGAAAAACTAAATGTGACACATGGACCCATCCCCTTCAACATTCATTTGTAAGTAGCGTAATTGTCTCTTACCCAGAACACTGAGAGAATAGTGTTTTGTGGCGGTGCCAGCCGGGTTAGTGGCCCGGCAGGTGTAGAGGCCGGTGCTGTCTCCTTGAGCTGAGCCCAGTCGCAGAGCTTGTCCATTGCGGGTGTACGTCAGCTGTGGGCTGGACACGATGGGCTGGTTGTCCTTCAGCCAGGTGATACTGGGAGTGGGAGAGCCTTCCACATCACAGGGCAGGACTGTGGGGAAACCGAGCACCACTGACACATCTGTGGTCTCACTGGGGCCCTTAATGGTTGGAGGAGCTGAGGAGAAGAAAAAGACAGCTGTAACATCCAGTACGAGTTTTACAAGCCTGTAGTGCAAAATGAGTACATTTACAGGGGATGGCTCTATTCTCTGCCAGAATAAAAGCAAGCCGCATAGCAGTGGAGAGTTTTGTTATTTTTTATCATA
This sequence comes from Siphamia tubifer, assembly GCA_020466265.1. Taxonomy (NCBI): domain Eukaryota; kingdom Metazoa; phylum Chordata; class Actinopteri; order Kurtiformes; family Apogonidae; genus Siphamia; species Siphamia tubifer. The sequence goes on along the minus strand of CM035791.1, from coordinate 29,380,971 downwards.
AAATAAAATAGAATAGAATAGATAAATTGCTTCATGACACAGCATTAAACATATAAAAAAAACAGACAAACAAGGTAAAAAGGTAAGATGCAATGTCACATTAAAGTGTCGATACAGAATAACTGAGTAATGTAAGTAAAGTAGTAAAAATTTAATTACAGTATTTTTTGTTGTTTACAGAAAGTGCATAATTAAAAAAAACAGAAATGAGATGTGATTATGATTTATTGAACAGTGTGATGGCTTATGGAAGGAAGGATTTCCTGAATCTGTCCGTTCAATAACTGAGCATTAACAGTCTGCGTTGGCTTCTATCTTGACTTTCTGCAAATTAACCCTTTCTTGTATGAATCATGATAACCTTAGTCAAGATATTTTGACATTTACAAAAATGTCCACTCACCCAGACACCAAGTTTTTAACTTTTAAAGCAAAGAAACATGTATTTAAAACTCAACATCAGCAAGTGACATGGAATACTGCAATAAGAACATTTTTAATACTGTTTTCCCACATTTTAACATATTCTAATGCTATTATTCACTTCGTGGAGATAATATGAACATTTCTTTTTATTGATTTGCACTAAAACATCTCACTGCAGGTCAGGTTTATCAAGTACAGCATAGTTACAGTAACAGTATTAATTACAATGTATGGGATGATGCATAAGTGTCTGCCGTGTTGACTGATGTGCAGCTAAAACAACAAAAAGCTTGGATACACAAGAAAACAGCTGTAGAGTAACTGTCCACTGTGGTGACCAGTATGTTATTCTTTTAATGTTTTTTTTTTCTTTTTGTAATATGGTTTGTCAACAAAAGTACAGACCTTGTACTGTGAGTCTGAACTGGCGCATCTGTGTCCCTGCATTGTTACTGGCCAGACACTGGTAGAGTCCCTGGTCCCTTAGCCTGACAGACTTCACCTTTAACACTTGTCCCTTTTCTAAAAACTCCACATGGGGGTCTCCACTGCGGGACAAAACCCTGCAGAGAAGAATGAGTAGAGGCCTCCAGTCAATGAAATGATAACAGTTTTATATATGTTTGATATTTCAGTAAATGCTTGTGCTCACTCTCCATCACGGCTCCATTCCACTCTAGGTGCTGGTCGCCCACTAACCCGACACTGAAATTCCACTTCTTGTCCCAGAACAACTGACACCTCTTGCAGTTGGGATGTTCCTGAGATCACTGGAGGAGCTGTAATGACATATCCACATCAGATACACAAAGTCATTTATATAAAATCAAGTATTTATTCTTATTGTGAAATGATGATAATTTTATCAGAATCAAGAAGAAAATAGAGGTGTTCAAATTAGTGGAATAAAAGTATTTACCATCAGTACAACTATTAACACTTGTATCTACTTGTGGGGTTATGGTTGCATAGTAGTAAATAAAATATTTAAGATTTATGAGCCCCCCGATGGAAGATTAGATGTCCTTTTAAATATCTTATATCTGCCTTTTTCCTAGTTTTATTCTGCATCAACTGTTAAATATAAAATTTTTAAACATAAATGCATGTATGTATGTATGTGCTCACCTTGAACCACAATGTGATATTCTCTTCGAGCTTCTCCAGCTGAGTTTTGAGCCGTGCAGACGAACTTTCCCGCATGTTCTGACTGAACTCTATAGATTCTGAGTAGCCTGTTCCCATTTTGTAGATACACTCCAGGACTGTCCACCTATAGCACAAAAAAAAGAACAGTATTAGGATCCTTTAAGCATTATATTGTAATTAGCATGTTGACCACTTGATGGCATTGTACAGCTGGATATGGAACAAAGCATATTAACATGTATCCTAGGTTTTACATTTAGTATAATCGAATGAGTTCAAGGTGAAAAACTCACAGAATGACCATCCTTAGACCACGTGATTTTTGGAGAGGGGATCCCAAAGGCATCGCAGCCCAGAGTGAGTGGCTGCTTCAAGGTGACAGTGAGATTCAGTGACTGGCCATCATCTTGAATCTCTGGGGGAACTGGAACAGGACAGGAGGAAAATTAATGTTTTTACCGTGTGTGCCCTGGCTCCTTATTGGAGGAATATAAATCAGGTTAACTAAAGGCTCACCATTTACTTTCAGTCTTGTCTTTCTCTCTACAGAGCCTGCTTCATTAGTTGCCACACACTTGAAGTCTCCACTGTGGCCAGCAGACGCTGCGCTAATTACAAGAGAGCCATCCCTCGCCACAGAAAATTCAGATAGATCAGGGTGTACCTCCAGGCCATTCTTGAACCAGCGTATCTTGGGACGAGGGGAACCTGCAGGTGCAAGAACACGAAAGACTTCTGAGTGAGTGTAAAATTAGCCCTATTGATCACATACAGAATAGAGAGTAACTTCCATCTCTGCCTCTCTACTGGAGAACATAATGGGCAAGTGGCCCAGACTAGAAAAAGCCAGCTCCACATTTATCTGTTGGACAGCAGGATGGCAGGGGAGGACACGCCAAAATGGTTACAGTCCTTTTTGCCTACAAGCTTGAGACTCCAAGGTCATAGTCTCATAAAAAAGTAAGACACAGTATGGTGAACTGATGTAGCATTTAAGATACTCACAGGAAGATTTATTACCAAACACTGAGGTGAGGTTCTTGAATGGTAAGGAGAGGGATGGTGGAACTAACAGCTCACAGGCACTAGTGGCTATGCTGAGGAGCCTGAGAACAGATGTGTTTTGTGGATTACTGCTTAGAAAAAGTGGACTGAGTAAAAGGTGGAGAGACAGATCTCGCACCCCACACAGCAAGGACGGGCCAGTGAGTCACAAAAGTGCAGGGCAGTGGAGTGATCCAAATGCCACAGCTCTGTCTATTTACAGAGGTGTTACATATACAAACACCACAGACAAGGAAGGGAAATCAAACACACCACCCTCCCAGAGTCCAAAAATGACTGTCCACCAGATAGGCAGCACAACCAAAGGTGATGTTATCGTCCACTGCCTCACTGAACACATGTTTACAGTTAAAGAGTTCTGAAGGAAATTCATTATCTCATTGCTGGGAGGAAATGCATACAGATGTTCTGTTTTAGATGTTAACAGATCTCATTAGCAGAATTATGTTGCTGGGGCTGACGAAGTCTGAGATTATTTCTTCCATGTGTTTCCTCAAATAATTACTTCTATGAAATGCAAAACGCTTGTTTGTGAATTAATAATATCCTTCTGGCAGAAACTACACGTAATCTGCCTCATACAGACAGATCTCCTGAGAACAATAACAGGATGCTTGTTTCTTCAGGGTGTAAAGAGCATCTAGAACTTCTGTGTGAGCCTGCATGAGGCTGAGTCCAGCCTCCCAGGTGCTGGTAGATAGAGTAAGGGTTAGTGCGACTTCATCTTCCTCTTCCTGTGCTTCATGGTACACCTCAGACATCTCTGTCCTTTATCTGCCAGCAGCAGCCTGTAATTAGGATTCCTCTCCCAGCAGGCCCAGACGCAGAGGAAAGCAGATGTGGCTCACAGAGGCAGCAGGCAGACCGATGTTCCAGCTGTTGCTCCACATTAGACACAGTCCTCACCTTTTCTTACCACATTGGTTACCATGGTGCACCTCTATACAAACAATACCTGTTTGCATACCCGGCCTATCAGAACATCCAGACAGATGCAACTGCTCAGCATCCTTTCATAAAATAACTTGCTCCCCATGTTGCTCCAGGATTATACCTTGTTCACACAAAGTATACAGACAACAGTGTATCGCTGAGTGCTACAATGAAAAGAAAGTGTAGCTTCTTAAACCTGTTTCTGTTCCTCCGGGAATAAAAAAAAAAGTCTAGTGACAGCAGCACATACAGTAGTTCTGATGCTGCAAAAAAATGCACAAATCTGTCTTTCATTCAAAAGAAGGAATTCTCTTTAGCTGTGTCACAAAAACAGAAAATGTGACATTGGATCTGTTGGATTGAGAAACTCTAGTCCTATTCTATAAATGGTGTTTCCCAAAGGCTGGACCTGCTCCTGTCAGTTTGTCCAAGGCTGAGTCTTCTGTGAATCATCTCATACCTTCAGCAGGACATGGAATGATGATCTTGCTATTCGCTACTTTCTCCATGATAGCATCTCCAGGTTCTGCAAAGGATGGGACCTCTGAGAATAAAAACAAACATATTACTGTTGGGTTCACTGCACCAGGGCAACCGATAGTGTAATGATTAAACTAATATAAATGGTTTATTGAAGCTCCAGTGCAGATAAACAAATGAATGAACACAATCCTTCAGCGTATCCAAGACTGTTACTGGTATAACACATAGGGTATCTGCTGTTAGTATTGACCTTTGACTACAATACATATTGACAAAAAAAATATTGTTCTTAGATGCAACTCTAAATCACATCTCTTAATCTTCATTTCATTGTTCTGTCAGTCATTTCATTTCCATCATAATCCCCTGTTGGGGGGTTAAATTGAGCTTATTCCAGGTCTACAGGTCACCAGTTCATCACAGGGTCAATGTATAATGACGCACTTTCACACCTATGGGCAATTTAGAGAGTGTTTACAATTGCCCCAGTAATGACTGCTTAAGGGACAAAAACTACTTCAACCAACAGTGTTAAAACCAGCAGCTAGACCTATGCCTCTACTACAACTAAAGCTTTATTGGAACACTTCCTCTCTTCAATTACAAAATGTGGAAAACCTTGAAACAGGGCCACTGTCAAATGTTAAACTCAAAAATAGCTGAGAAATCATTATTAAAATAGAAGTTCAAATAGCATGGTTCCTATAATTGCAGTATTAAGTAGTATTATTATACAAATTCTACTTTATGTCGCTCGCACAAGGGGAAAACTAAACTGTTGATATTCACCCAGAATTTCTAACTTGATCTCTTGGGTTTCCTCTCCAGCGCTGTTCTTAGCCACACATCGGTAAGTGCCCTGGTCAGTGAGCCTGACCTGCTGGATCCTCAGGGGTGTAGTGTTTTTGACCCCAACAGGAAGTCCATTATGAAACCAGCTGATCTCAGGGCTGGGCTCTCCCTGTACCACGCAGGGCAAAGTCACTGTTTGTCCAATCAGCGCTTTCAGGAGGGAAGGCGCTGGTTGAATCCTGGGTTTAGCTGAGGAAAACACATTTGTGTCAGAAATATCTCACCGTATTTGTGAAACCATTATGTTTTATATGTCAACCACAAGATAAACAACTGCAGTGATGTATTGGCATTGAATGACAACTTCTGAAAAGTCAGATTTAAGCTTTCTGAGAAGTTTTCTGAATGAAATCCCACAGTTACCTTGAATGTGTAAATTGTAGCTTAGCGACACGTTGCCTGCTGGGTTTTGCGCTGTGCAGGTGTACAGTTTACTATCAATCAGACGCACATCAGTGATCTTCAGAGAGCCTGAGGGCAAAACTGTGAACCTAAGGGGTGTTTTGGGGTCAAAGGTACAGAGATGGAGAAAACATTACATTTATGAGTCAGTGAAGATCTACAACCTGCTTTGTGTCGCTGTTTTTCCTGTGTGTGTGTGTGTGTTGTATTTATTTTGGAACATCAACATCTCAATTCAGTTCTTTATTGCCATTGTATAAAATGTGAGTTCAGGCAGACATGATAAGACAGATACAAAAGCAAAATCAAAGTGCAACGAACTAGCATCAAACATAGGACAATTGGAACAGTGCAGCAGTTCAAGTGAAAGTATGGGTGGAGGGAGGGGCTGGAATTATGGAAAGAGTGAGGTGTGGTGAGAGTGCTGCAGCAGTGCAAGTCCAGTTCACACATATTTTAATTACTGTACATGTGTGGAAGATGTGGTGTGGGGGAGGTGGTAGCTGGGGGTGAATGAGGGAGTAAAGTGTTCATTCATCATCTATAATGTGCATATAACACATAATGACCAATTAGTGTCTGTGGTATTAAACACACAACACACTAAGTACAATATGTAATGTTGACAGTGTGTAATCCAAAATCCAAGTACCTTTTGAGGAAATTATGGAGTGAATTTTGTCCAATGCTACATTTTATGTCCTTATTAAGTGTTTTTTAGGGCTGTCAAAATGAATGGATTAACGCACATGAATCCATCTTCATGATTAATCTGATGAAATATTTTAATCTAATTAAATAGAACAGATGTTTTGTTTAAAGTTGTTTTGCTGAAACTGTTGATTGCATATATTTTTGCATATCTTTTGGATATTTTATCACTTTATTGCATTGTAGATGAGTTTTTGAATATGGTTTGGAATTTTCGTTACTTTTTTGTGTCCGTTTATGTGATTTTGAGTGTGTGTGTGTGTGTGTGTGTGTGTGTGCATTTTGTTGTTGTGTGCTTTAAAAAAATCCAGGGAGAGAATAGTTGTCTGCCCTTTTCACCGAAGCACTTCCAGCCTAAAATACCACATTAATGCGAAACATACGTACGTTAGTCGAGGACTCTGCTAACACTTTAGCTAATGCATCACCCAGCTTGGACAAACACCTTAACTGCATATTGAGTCTGTTTGGTTATGCAAAATGAAACTCAATTAATATACCTTCAAAATTAATATTTAATCATGACTACTCAAAATTAATCCAAAGCAATTTGACAGCCCTAGGGTTTTGATTTATTTATTAATTTTATTTATTAATTTTTGATAGGATATTTTCTTTAAATTTGAAGAGAAGTACTAAAGTGGGGACCTAGAAGTGTGATAGGAGTGGAGTGCTAACTTCTGCCAGAGTCTAATAATCTCCTGAGTGAGCTGTTACTTTCACAATTACAACTGTCTTGACCTGGGTAATTACAGTGTTAAAGGGTAGCCAGAGTTTGACCTGCCAATGCTGTTGTGGGAACAGCCATAGCCTTAATAAAATCAATGCCTCGCCTCCTTGTGGAGAACAACAATTTGCTGGACAACTAAGCTACTGTTTGTTTATCAGTGAGCAGTAAGGATATACAGCTCATTAGAGAAACCAGGCTTATATGAGGACTACAGTACATGAAAGGTTCTGTGACACTCAGGCAATGTGTTTTGGAGAAAGACAGTATGAACAACAGAATTTGGGGCATTCCAGTTAATCATTTGTAAAATATTTTTCAAGGACGAACAAGTGGACAGATGGAAGTCCACAAATCTGAAGTCCAAAAATGTGTTTCATCGTAAAAACAACAGTAGCAGTTCAATTTAGGTTAAAAGTAGTTAAATGTAGGTCATTGGCTTTAAAAGAGTGTTTGGTAGCCTGAATTTTACCAGAACCTACCCAGCTGCATTTGAGCAAACGTAAACACACCTCTGTGATTTATCTGAGATAAGTGTGTCTGCTAGGCAACTGAATTATAACAATAACAGCATCCTATGAGTGGAAATGAGCTCGAAGCACAAAGAGTTCTCTATTTCAGCTGCACATATGGTGTAATGCTGCTCCCCCACCTCCTCAAAACAGCCTTGGGAGAGGAAGCAACATTGGAACCAAATGACTGCGCCTCTGCAGCGGTCAAATCTACACTACGACTGTAGCTCTGCACTCCAGCAGTATCAGAGCGAGGACGTAAGATCAAGCACACAAGACACAAACTGACCCTCACAAGCTCTGATAACTCCCTACTCAGCTGTGTACATACATTGGCCTCATCAGGATTAGGCCCAGAAGGGACAAATCCACTGACCCCATGCAGAACACGTCTGTCTTATCTTTTTGTAGCTTAAATGCACGACTACAGAATAAATCAACTGCTCCCTCATCTAACTTATTCCGACAATCAGCACCACTGTCATTTTTCTTACACCCCTCCTCTCCCTGTCAGAGTAGATAATGAATCTTTCTTTACACAGCCTGTTTCCACAGATCCTGTATATGTATAACATAGGCTGATGTGGGGGTTGTTCACAAGGATGTGTTATTCTCATCAGACAGGACCAGTAAAGAATCAGCATGTTGTTTTACTGTTGAAGCACCCCAGGGAATCTGCACATCAGACAGACAGAGCTTGTATCTCTTCCTCAGTCAGTCAGTTTTCCTCCCCTCTTCCTCGCAACCCCCCCCCCCCCACACACACACACACACACACACACACACACACACACTCACACACTCCACCCCCACGTTTTCCTTCTTCCTGACCTCACACCAGTCTTACTGTATCTGAGCCAGTCATCACCACAGCATTCAACCCCCTCCGCTTTTCTTCTATCTACCCCAAACCATTCAGTCTGGTGTCTGGCCCCGGAGAGTGTACGTCTGTCATTTACGCAGTCTGTGTCCCGACTCAGCCAGCTTGTCTGCACCCTGAGTGACCACACATGAAAGCCAGGATTCAGCAAACCATGTGAGACCAGATGTTCCTCCTCAGTTTGGCCAACATGTCCAGCCCGCACACAGCTCTGGACTGCTGCTGCCTTTGCTGCAAAATATACCACTATAAACCAACGTCAGGCATTAGCTCCAACTTTGGATGGCACTTGAGAGACTAAACATAGTTGAACCAGATGTTAGATGATTGTTAACGTGTGGTAAGAACATCTCTTCCATGTAACGTGTTTAACTGGTTTTACTGAATCATTTCCTGTGACTTTTAAGACATTCCCTTACCCTGATGTGACTGGGGGGATGGGATGCCCATTTCTGCTCCATGTAACAAGTGGAGAGGGACTCCCTTCAGCCTCACAAGGTAAAACAATCGATGTCCCCACCTCTGCTGCCATCTTCACTATGTTGTCATGGCCACTCACACCCATTATTTTAGGCATGGCTGTGGAACAGGGAAACCAATAATAAGAATACAATGTAGAGCCCAAGTTGTACTTCTAAATATTATCTGTCAACACAGGTCAGCCACTGTTACATTAAACACTGCTGTGTTTGGGTGGATGTGGTCAAACATTTGTCTGCCTTACTGTTGACACTGAGCTGGATCTCACGGCTGGCGTATCCCACAGGGCTGGTGGCAGTGCAGATGTAGATGCCTGCATCCTCAGCTGTGGGGTTAGAGATGTGGAGGTCTCCATCTGGGTCAGATTGTAGAGAGGTGTGGCCTCGGAGCAGAGGCTGCCTTCCCTAGATGAATAAGACACGAGTATACTTTAGATAAAAGCCATCCACACAACATTGGGACACTGAGCTTGGATTAGGGTTTACAGCCCAACCTTTGATGTCTAATATAATTACAGAGGACTCCTTCAGCTTTATCTGAAATGCAGACCGCTGCACATGCACTTGCTTTGAACACAAAATTAGTTTTACTGATTCACTTCTGGCAAGAAAAAAAAAAATCAACTGGACTCTAGAACACTATTCTGAACATTTTGGGGGGAAAGGCAGGGGTGAAAATCTGGCTCAACTCACAACATAGGAAGGAAACAACAGCATGTTGACCAGTTTGACTAATTTTTCATCCACTGACTATATAATGGCATGGAAGGTTCTTTCTAGCATGGTTTTCCCTTGTTTGATTCTTCATGGACAAGGTCAAGTGACATGTGAATTATCAGAATGGAAAACTGAAAATGTTGATCTGGTTATTTAATGTTATTTTCCTGATCTACGGGCAGACAACAATGCAGAAATGAAAGATGATGCATGGAACTGTAATAACACCCCCCACCCCCACCCCCCCCCCCACCCCCAAGATATTCAGTATTTTGTTTTTTACCTCAAGTGTACTAGAAAGTGCTGTGAGACTGACTTTACATAGATTCCTAATGAACAATGGAAAACTGAATGATTTATCACAGTGTGGCAGTAATATAGCAAAGTTACCATGGAAACATCCTTCCTGGTTCAGTTAATCAAATCATGATTGCAAAGCAAAGTGTTATTGATAGTGTTTTTAAAGCATTCCTCTTCTTACAAAGCAGAAAATAGAAAAATGAATATGTATAAACTAGCATAAACATGCATGTTAAATTAAAATTATTTAATTTCATAAAGAGGAACCTAATAAGATTTTCATTTTGGATAGAGACCATGTATTAGACTCACTATTATAGCCCTGCTGATTAATTCTTATGTTCAAAGCCACTTCAACATGATATGACTATCATTTGATAGTAGCTTTTATTTCAGATGTAATTTGCATGATAAAACACATTTACACTGTCTCTCTGGTGATTTACTTTAAAGAAAATGACTGGCAAAAGTAATTGTCAGTATTAGGCAATTCACCATGTTCAAATTTGAGAGTTTATTCAAAACAATAATTAAGAAATGGCTGTGAGTGTGACAGCCTACCTTGGACCAAATGACAGTTGGCTTTGGAACTCCACTGGTCTTGCATGACAGAGTGATGGCGACACCCTCATTGGCTATGTAGTGATAGGGACCAGCGATGATCTCTGGGGGCGCTGCAGAAGAAGTAGGTCACAAAACACAGCTGTCTTACTGGCCGAAAAAAGCAGGCTCTCATTATCACTGGCCTTAGCCAGCCAGTGGTATCCAAGCTCAAGGCATTTCTTCATTACAAACTGATGATGAACCGTAATCTGGCCTGTCTGTCATTATGCACCCATCGACAGAATGGCCCCATTCATCAAAGAGTACAGTAAAAGGAAGCCTCTCACTATAATGACAGCAGGTGGTCACGTCAATGACATATTGTTGTTTTACATGGTGAGTCAGCACATTATTGGTCTGTCTAAACCACAGGTGTCAAACATAAAGCCTGTTGGCTAAAACCAGCCTGCCAAAAGGTCTGATGTGGCCTGTGGGATGAATTTCTGAAATGTAAATGATATTACAATCTGCAGTGTCAAAATCATTTTAGTTCAAGGCCCATAGTTGAGTGGCATGGTGGTGCAGTGGTTAGCATTCGTGCTTCACACCAAGAAGGACCCTGGTTCGATTCCAACACCACACCTTTCTGTGTGGAGTTTGTGTGTTCTCCCGGTGTCTGTGTGGTTTTTCTCCGGGTACTCCGGTTTCCTCCCATCATCTAAAGACATGCACTGATACGACAAGTCTCCCTTGAAAAAGAGATCATTGAACTCAATGGGACACACCTGGGTAAATAAAGGTTGAATAAAATAAACAGTAAATTCATACAATACCCATAATAACAACAATCCCAGATATTTCATTCATTCATTTTTTGAAGCTGCTTTACCCTCACTAGGGTTGTGGGAACTACCCCAGCTACTTATGGGTGAAGGCAGGGTACACCCTAGATATGCTCCAAGTTCATCACAGGGCTCACCCCAAAATTATCTCTGTTTTAGCATTAAAAAGTGGTGCCGGGCACAACAAACCCCACCCTTCACAAGCATTTTAGCTCATACTTCGGGTGACCAAACATCATTGATATGGATATTTGTTGTTGACCCCCACCACCCAAAAACACATTAAGTGCTAAGATGTTCAGGTTTTCTCAAATCAAAATATTGCTCACCCTATCTAAATGGACATCTGCCTCTCAAAACATGAGAATATGAGTTTGACTTTGCAAGGTTGAAAAAGGTCCTGATACCATTTTGGATCTTACATGTAGTTTCCTATCTGTCAACCAGAGTAAATTAATACTTATCACCACCCTTTTTGGAGTTATGGCCAATTAAAATCCTGTGACCTTGATTTTTACCTTTATGGGTCACTCAAAGTCAAAGGTCATGATGCCATTTTGAAACCCATGCCAGGTTTCCTATCTTTCAAAAATAGTAACGAAGTCTCTCTCTCCATTCATTTTTACACTACAGCCCCTTTTTTAGGCATTGACTGAGTGACCCCTGACCTCTTTTGTCAATGATAGGTCATTACAGAATTGAAAGACCAGCATTTTGGTGCTCACTGTAAGTCACTAAGGTGAACAGTTCAAAAGCTATATCCAAAATTGGATTTTGAGTTTTGACCTAGAGTCAAATTTGATTTCCAAGGCTCTGATGTCAATGTGCATCAATAGTGATAACAAAAAGAAGCTATGTGCAAAATTGAGTATATAAGAATGAAGAGGAAATTTCTTATTGCCCTCTCAAAAACACCTTTTTGGTGACCTTGACCTTTGACCTATATTGGAAAAAATTTAACGCTTTGATGCATGAATTTTGAGAACCTTAGTCAAGAGTTTTACGAAGTGTTTTAATTCCAAGGCAATGTAATTTAATTCTTTTTAATGAAAATACAAAAATGTCCACTCAGCTGGACGTGTTTAAACTTTAAAGCAAAGAAACATGCATTTAAAATGCCATATCAAAACACTATTAAACTATAAAAGCACTCTGAGAGCGCAGACCTACACCAAGGTAGACCCCCCCCACACCCCGATCACCCCCAAAATGAAAGCACTTCTTCCTGTTCACATTTCCAACATATCCTGAAAATGTCATCAAAATCCGTCCATAAGTTTTCGAGTTATCTTGAACACAGACAGACAAACAGATAAACGCCGGCAAAAACATAACCTCCTTGTCGAAGGTAATAAAACATTTTAACACAGTTTTTGTTTAAGAAGACCAATAATTCCAGTCTAATAACAACAATCAATTGATTTACATGTAAACATTTTTGTGCAGATCAGGTATTAAGAACAACCAAGTTACAGTAATTATATGAACTGACTGATATAGAACTAAAACAACAAAACCCATGAATATATAAGAGAACAGCTGTAAAATAACTACCCACTGTAGTGACCAAATGCATCAAAGGGTTAATAGGACCTATTCTGGACCATCTTGCACCTTTCCTGAAAATGTCATGGTTAGTCGGGTAGTTTTTGTGTAAAGTTGCTGACAGACAAACAGACCAAGTAAAATTACATGAAAATGTTCTGTCTATCCTGTCACAAACAATAGGTGCCAGGTGCAACAAACCTTGTCCTTGCAAATGTTTTAGCTTTTAACAGCCATCTCCCTCTCAAAACGTGACACTATGGGTTTTACCTTTCAAGGTCACTTATGGTAAAAGGTCACAATGGCATTTTGGAGCCTAAATGTATTTTCCTATATGTTAACAATAGTAACTGGGTACTTATAATGTATTACTTATGGAGGTACGACCATTTAAAATCATGTGACCTTGGTTTTGACCTTTCAAAGTCAAATGTCATGATGCCATTTTGGAGCCCATGCCAAGTTTCCTATCTGTCAATAATAGTAACTAAGTGTCTATTTCTATTCCTTTTTCCATTATAGTCCATTTTATTATTTTAGGTATTGACCCAGTGACCCCCAACCTTTTGGATCAACAATAGGTAAAGATCTATATACGCAAGATGCAAAAGTGAAAGATGAGAATTTGGGGGTCACTGGAAGTGTCCATGAAGAACAGTTCAAAAGTTAAATCCAAAATTTGATTTTGACCTTTATTGTGATTTCACTTTAGAGTATTCAAATTTGTTGGGGGCAGGGGCACAAATGGATGGACAAAAAAAACAAAGAAAAGCAATACCCTTGCTACCTTTTTGGGGGCGGGGTAAAAATGTGAATAACCTGAACAAGTTAAATTACATTAAGTCTCTTAAAAGAAATGCCATTTAAATAATACTCTGCATGTTATTAAATGTTTGGTGTATATATATCGAGTTGCAATGCAGGTGTGTACATGATAAACTAAGGAAAAATACTGTTAAAATGACACATCCCAACATTTCAGATTGCTCATGTGATTGGCACTTTCAAGGACACTTTGTAGATGTATACATTTTCATGTCATTTTACTTTTTTCAGTTCTTATTTAACTAGTGTGGCCCACCTGATATCATACTGGGATGGATGTGCCCCCTGAACTAAAATGGTTTTGATACCCGTAGTCTAAACCCACCATTGTTTTCAGTATGGGAAAAAAAGATTAAAGAGTATGGACTTCATATCCCCTTTTTACCATGGATCTCCAAGCTGACTGTGATGTTCATGGACCCTGCTACATTCACTGCAGTGCAGACATATGTCCCTGTATCTTCTGGGAGAGTTCTTTCAATGTACAAACTGCCATCACTCCTGACAAACATCCTGCCATTCAGCTGAACCTGTGACAAGGAAAAATGACTCCTGTCAGTCTGACTGGCTGGAGGATACATGTTGCTGTTGTGTTGGAGTTCATTGTTATTCAGTCTTACGGGTTTTCCATTGTGGGACCAGTGTCTCTCTGGAAGAGGTATGCCATCCAACAGCATACAAGGGATACTGAGTGACTGGCCAATGCCTGTGGTGATGACTGGCGCCCCTTGGGCTAACAGAGGGGGCTCTGCAGGAAAGGGAAGCATAAGGATAGAAATATGAAACAACAGCAGGAAAGTGTGAAAGTATTTTAGGACCACAATCAGCTGTTTTCTAAAAATATACCCTGTAAAGTAAAATGATAAGAGAGCTTATTCAAGCATACCCAGTCCAGTGACACGGACTCTGGCCTCAGTTTTGATGGTTCCAAATTGGTTCTTGGCTTCACAGGTGTACAATCCTTCATCATCCAGCCACACACCTGTAGTCCATTACAGGTCAAAGCATTACCAGACACTGTTAATTTGGGAACTATCTATACACTTACTGAGAGTGAAAGCAGATTATGTAGTAAAATAACTCCTCTACCTAATAATAAGTGGTATTATTGGTTTGACAGCGCCATAATTAAGTGTTAAAAATAGAAAACAACAGAATTAAGGGGTCTGGCTCAGCTGCCAGGCTGTTGACACACATGTCCTATTCAGTAAATTCTCTTGAGATCACATGTTGGAAGATCAACACATGATTCAGATCTTTTGTTTAGATAGTCAGGCTGTTGTTTGAGTAACTAATGACAAGACATTACAACAATAAAGGATGGAGGACTGTGTAACACAATACAGATAGAGTCATTCTATAAAACACTTGACAGGTAAAAAAACAATTGGGAACAGATTGAGCTAATTAAGAATTAGGTCAGGCACCAAACCCAAATGGAAACAATGACAGAAGCAGACTATGCAAATATGTCTTCTTCAATGTAATATTACGCCCACTATAAACATTTAGTCTCAGGAGCACAAAGGATCTCATTAGGCCTCCAGAGGTATTTCACAGCGTGGGAGAAATGATCCAACAGTGGACAAGCATAAAAGTAATTGATTTTTTTTTTTTTTAGAAAGACAGTTTCATGTAAAAGTCATAGAAAGTTCCATATTAAAATGGGCTATTTTTTCATCTCATCCAGAACCTGATGTTTTAAATAACTTTTGTAACAATATCATATGACAGGCCTCCCTAAAGTAAATGTTGAGTGAAAATGAAATGAAAGCCTACACGTATTCTATATATAATCGGTCAGAAAATTTCAGTCATGTCACTCAGTGCAACTATGAAACCACTTTAGCCTCTAGTGCCAACCAAAGCTCAGTGCCATGGTAGTGTTTCAAACAACTCACTCTGGATTTGAAGATGTCCATTCTCCAGTTGCATTGTTCTGCTGTGGCTGTCTGTTCTTGGAACAATCTGTCTGCCATCCTGTCTATGCCAGGTCACTGTTGGTTGTGGGAACCCCCTGGCAACACAGGGAAGGGTGATATTCTCCCCTACATTGGCTGTTGTATCCACGGGTGCTTCAGAGAACAATGGGCCCGCTGTGGAAAGGTACAAGTTGAACTTTCCTGTATGAATGTGAAAAACCTACTGCCTATGAAGCAACGCTGAGTTCTGCAGATGCCATCACCTCCAACCTCCAGATTGACGGTGCCAGAAGAGGATCCAGCAGAGCTGCTGGCCACACAGCTGTACTGTCCTGCATCTATTTCCTGCACTCCTCGAATGTGCAGGGTCCCATGATGTACATCCTGCTCAACAAAAGGAGCAGAACCCACTTCCAGCTCTCCTGAAAACACACATAAATTAGGCCTGTTGATGTCCAACACAGAAAACTTTTCAGTCATTTACATTTACTTACATGTTTGATATAACATACCTTTGAACCAGTGAACGACTGGAGAGGGAACACCTGTGGCTCGACACTCCAGTGTAGCATCACCACCAACAGAAACAAGTATATTCTGCTGTGCTATCGTAATTTGAGGTGCCTCTGAGGGAACAAAAAGGATTACAAAGACAGAGTTCATTGATTTGTTATAGTAAAGATTTGCAAGCAACACACCATACATAAAATTGTGTAAAGACTGCATATACTGTACTGACTGTAAAAACTAAGCTATATTCTGTGTCAACAGCAGAGATCGATAGCTCGGCAAGTTAGACAGCTGAGCTGAAGGGATAAGATAATCTATCCTACTAGGCTTGACAGATCAATGTTGTTAAAAATGACATTCGGAAACAAAAGTGTGTATAATACAAGCATGCCTCAGGAAGAGGCTGCCACAGCCCATCAGTGCTGAGGTTTATGTCAACCACTAACTGACAACCATGACTGAAACTTCAGACTTCCAACTGTCAGCGCTTACAAAACAAGGAGAAAAATATGCTATTGTGTTAGAGCAGCATGTGGCCACACTCACTTGTGCTGTGTATTAAGCTGGTGCACAACCCACAGAGGATATCATTTACAAATTATATTCTAATCAAAGTCTGAACAAGAAATCAACATCAAAAAAGAGACATGTGACCTTATTTGACATCTGCACATGAATGCAAACAGAAATCCTTATTCAGGCAAAATAAACCAAAGCAAATAAAAAGAATTTCAGAAACAGTAGGATTATTTTCAGGAAAATGTCTTACCTGCATATGTAAGCGCCACAGACTGAGAGACAGTCCCAGCCTCATTGGTTGCAACGCATGTATAGTTTCCAGCATCCTCTGGACGGGCCCCTCTAATGACTAGGACCCCATTTTGGTTTAGACTTAACCTGTATTACAAAATCAGCAAAAATCATGTTTGTTGACTCTTTGTGATTACATGTGCAGATGTAGCACAGAAATTCATCCCGAATCCACTGTGCTATTCTGGGGTATCATGAGAGACATTTTTCTTTAAGTATGCATTCACACAGGCATACAAAGTACTTGTGGTTCGGAAAAAAAGCTTTTACATCAGTCATTGTAAATCTCCAATGTCATGCAAACAAGATGTGGCAATCACCCATGTAGTTTTAGATGAATGCAATGACTCTCTGAGTCCTCTGTGCCGGAGGTGTTGAGTGGGCTGAGAGTTCCCCTACCTCGGCCGATTAGTGAGGAACATGTTTCCATGGCTCCAGAAGAGTTGGGGTGGTGGGGAGCCAGACGCTGAGCAGACAAGACGGACTTCATCCCCATGGGAGAACGCCCGGCTCTGGGGGAGAACTACTACAGAAGGAGCCTCTGCAATTGAAGTCAAACAGAGGCAAAAGGTCGACCATGATTTAGAGCCTTGTCAGAGCTGTATGCTGCCATTTACAAGTTCCCTATCATGAGTTGAACAGCAATGACATGAGCGACTGTGAAATATCATCATCAGTCCATGTCTGATATCACAACTGAGAGACTGTTAGGATGACATTTTCACATTCAGTTGGATATTGTTGAAATTCACTTGGGGCATTTGTGGAGATGGCAACAATAGAAGCTACAGCTTTCAACATGCATCTTTTCAGGGTGATGAGAAACAGTTTCCTACTAGGAAGTGGCTGAATTCAACTCTGAGGAGGTTAAGCCGGTAATGGAAACCAGATGATGGGGTCCTATGAGGAGCAATGAGGCCCTTTTGTGTTAAGTGGTTAAGCAGATGACCTGTAGATTTGTATCATAATGTACCTGGGACTAGAAGCCACACTTTAATCCTGCTGTCTCCATGAGCATTGGTAGCCACACAGTGGTACTCCCCAGCATCCTGTGGCTTCACTGCACTTATTTGCAGTGAAGAGTCAGACAGCAGCTTCACCCTCCCTGCACGGACACGGATGGTACGACCTGCGCGATGCCATGTCAAGTTATGGCGCATGGATCCTTCCACTTGGCAGGACAGCACAGCCATGCCTCCCACAGGAGAAGTCACATTCACTGCTGGCCTCAGGACCGGAGGAGGCTCTGTCTCAATGGAAACGACCAAAACATCAAGCCAGTGTTATCAGCAGTGAACAAACAGTACAGAAATGGTTTACTTTCAGTACAAATGTTTGTGCTGGCATGCTTTGCATCATGTTAATGTTTTAGCCATGGATCTAAGATATTAAAAAAAAATGGCTGGAACGTATTTCAAAGTGTTTCTGTGATCATAATGGATTTGTTTAAAATGACCGAGGACGTCTGTGTGTTGTGTGTTTGTATGACATACCTCTAACAGTCAGCTGCGTCAAAGCACGTCCCTGTCCTGCACTGCTTTGTGCTATGCATTCATACAGGCCTTCATCTTCAGCTGAAGGCTGAGCAATCTCCCATGATGCTATGGCAGAATTCCTGGTGTAAAGACACACTTGGTTTGTTGGCTACAGCATGGCAAGAGAAACAAGATCCTAATTTACATCACATTCACTTATTGTCTCGGGCACACACAGAGTCGGAATAGTTTTCACCACAAGTCAGCTTCACTTCATCAATGTAATTCAAAGCAGAGCACTGACCACAAGAAAGAATAGGCACGTTGTTGATTTTTTCAGATGACACAATAGGATATGTAATGTTCACAAAGATGACTGTGTATACCTGATTTCTGACAGATGAGCCAATAAAATGCAAGACTCAACCAATGCTAATTCTTTACAGACGTGTTCACTGCAAATGTGGTGAGTGACCTAATTAGTTTTTTACAGCAGGTAACTGGCGCGATGCTACAGTATCTGAGGCCAGATATTGTTGAGCAAATAAAGGACTCACTGAAAGAACTTTTCCTCTCCTAGCGTAATTCCACTTCTGGTGAATCTGAGCCTGTAGGGGATGTCACTCGCCACTGAGCAACTAATCACAGTAGGTTGCATGTAGAAGCCTTTCACCACATTAGGCATGCTCACAGCTGGAGGATCTACATAAAGAAGGAAATATGGGTCAGAGGTCAGCAGGAAGATTGATGAGGTGTGAGGGACACTATGGTGAGATGTGTCACTTGGGGGAAGTTGCCTTGCCTGGAACAATGTTGGTGTAGGAGACACTGGACAGCCTCTGGAAACGGTAGCCCTGCTCATCTTTGCCCGTCACTTTAATGAAGAAGCTCTGGGAAGGGGTGCGAAACTCTGGGAGACTCCACAGTCCTTGTTGACCAAAGTCAGAGGGCAGAGGCACGGGAATAGTGCGTAATGAGCGCCCTGAGCCAGAGACCAGTTCCACGTGGCTCAACTGACCTGGAGGCTTTAGGCCTGTGCATTTCAGCAAAACATGGGCTGGGAGTCCTATGAGACAAAGACAGATATTGATGAAGTCATCCTCTGCAAGAGTCAGATCAGACTCCACAGAAACATGTCGAATACCTTTTATCGGCCTCTCCCTGGTATGATTGAACTCTGAAACAGGTAGATTGGAAAAGCCAGCGCGGAAGTCAAGATTGCTGACTCCTGTGACTCTCAGGGTATGACGTCCACTACAGCTCACCTTTACAAAAGAATGGATAGCTTTCATTTACCCCTGCTGTTATGATGTAATGGGAGCCATACATTAATGGGTTATTAATAGCTGTACCTTTAGTTTCCAGGCACCAGGTCTGGGAAATTTCAGGTTGACAACACGAGCAGAGTTAGGAATGTTCAACAGCTCTTTAAGGCCCTGTTCCACACCAACTACACGACCTTGAAAATATCAGCAAAAGGTTTTGTTGTAAAATATGTCTTCCTTTGTTTGGGAGATTCAGATAAAATTATAAATTAATGTGGAAAGATTTAAAGCGTTGCCAAACTGATTCATACCAAATGGATCGCTGAGCTCGATCTGTGGTGCTGGTCCACTGAGCGACACTGTGACTTCTCTGAGGCTGGGGTCAAAGGGCACTTCCCACTTGTTTTCCTGGGCACTGTCATGGTTTGAGGAAAGCAGGTGGACCTTCATGGCTTGAACAGTCTCCTCTACCCACTTTAAAACCTAGCAGGAGGGGAAAACAGCTTTACAGAACAATAAAAGACAAGACAGTTCATGCTAGAGGAGACACATTTGTTGATGTGTGAAGCTGAGACAGTTTGGGTTTGATAAGTCCTGCTCAACACAGAAAGACAGGATGAGGGCAGGTTGGATATGATCTGACCTTTCCCTTAAAACACAGATCACCCTTTAGATACCCAGGCATCTGTCTGCTCTTTGTCTTTGGACTACTCTTTCATTGACAAACTATTCCTCTGAGACACTTTGCCTAAACAAAGCAAAAGTGAAACAGCTCAACTGTCAAACTGATAACATACAGTTTTCTGCACTCTTAAGCATGTATTCCCAGAAGAGTGTCCCTCACAGTGGAAGTCTGTCATGCTGCACTCTCCACAGCTTCCATGAATCACACAACTTGTTCCTAAGAATAGAAAGCTGTATTGGACTGAGGGATATGCCCTTGTTTTAGAAATACACCTAAACTGTTTATTCCACTCTGTTAAACTGGTTAGACTTACAAACCTGATGAGGTCGGACAGTAAGAGATTTGGATTTCAGCAGCCACACTGCTTAAATGATTCATACCACCACTTAGAGCTCAGTAATATCCCCGTCTGAAATAATGGTAGACAGTTTGATTATATTTAATGGCAAAAGCAATCATCACTTAAGACTATACTCTCCCTTACTGGCTCCCATGAGTTACATCAGACAATATAGAATTTCAGCTTTGACAGGTGTTTCATCCTCAGAGTATAATCATTATCATAGTTTTGTCTAAGAACAAAGTTTCCCTTTTGTTTTCTCTAAAATGAACACAGAAGCAGCAAAACCCATAGACACTTCACAGTCTGATTCCAGTGGCCACAGTGGACCAAATGTCTTCAGTTTCCCAAATGCTTAACAAGAAACTCTTTTCTAGTGTTTGTATTGACCACATATGGAGAGGCATTAGAGTTGCACTGTGTCTAATGAAACAAACTAGAAGCATTTCTCCAGTGGGCTCTTAGAGATGCAGCCAACAGCCAACACATTTTAAGACATTGCAAAAATGAGCACAAACTGAGACAAGAAAAGCCTTTGATAATTTAATCAGGCCTCTGCTTTCTTTCTTTTTTTTTTATCTATCAGGTCCACTGGGTGCTGACAGCAGCTGGTTCCTCTCGCCGTTTTACAACTGGAAACAGCTGTAATGTCTGCCACATGTGCAGCCATCACCAGCAGAGCAGGAAACTGCTAAGAAGTGACCTACATCTGCCCCAGGATAGTGTCTTCTTCTTATGCAAGAGAGCAAAGACGAGTAGGCATTTCCCTGCACTCAAATGGAAGGAAGTGGAGGGCAGAGATGAGATGACTGCTGTCAGGGCCATGTTGGGTCTTGGGGAGCAAACTGAGTTCTGCAGCCACTCCCTGCCTTAGCCACAGGGAATTCAGAGGATCTAAAGTTCTGTGAAACCTCATCCGGCGTGTCTCAGCTGAACGGGCTTACAGGGCTGTTACAGGAAGGACCCCCTTCTGCTATTCATAGAACCATGACAGATGGACCCAAGAAGAAGGGTTAGTTAAGGCTGGGCTGATGCTGCCTTCCTCTCACTCATCCAGGTACATTCAATTCCCATCCTTTTAGTGGCACTGAGCAGCATGATAAATTTATGACAGTGCTGTGGTGAATCAGACTGGGCTTGACTTCAGACCTCCTAGTGGGCAGGGGTCAGCTCAACCCTTACCCTGGTTTAAACACCAACAACAACGGGCATTTGCGCAAAGATGTTGACAACAAATCAAGGTTAGTAGACTAAATCAGTCCCAGATGGACCCCCATCTCTCTCTCAGCAGGATTTTCAACACACCTGCTCGGCCTTTCTCTGTTACTCGTGGAGGCAGCCCATGGCTGAGAGAAACAGCTACACCATATATCGTGGCTTTTGTTTTTATGTCTGGAACGGACTCAGGAACTCAGGAAAACAACTTAAGATAAAGGTTACCTGGGTTACATTTGGAGTCTGACAACCATTACCATCCCCCTTAATTCACTTCTGTATTCATCTGATGAGGAAACCATAAGGTCAGTTTTCTAAATGACTCTTTAAGGCTCTTAAGAGGAGTCTATGCAACACGCCGTGCAGAAACACAAAATAACAGCCTTAACTGCAGATCAGCATGTTCATTACATGGTTCTTTAAAACCCTGTTTTAGTCTAAAAGCTTACATCACATCTTGCGTAACCTGGAAGCCAAAGCATCAACATTTTCAATTAGCCTTTCTGGCTGTTGATGACTGATGGCGGCATCATTACCATGTGAAGCACAGATCTGGGTCCAAATGTGACACCGCAGTGGTGGAATTTTCTTGTTAACACTTTTATTAACAGATTCTTTTGTTGATCACAACCAGTCAAATATAAATAGGGTGAGGAGTGTGATACACAGAGCTGACAATAAGTTGTTGTGTGAGGTTTTGGAGCCAACTACACTGGGCAGCTGTTGGAAAAGGGGGAAGCCATGACAGATCATATCCTGGGATTAGAGAATAAAATAAGCAGTCTGTTTTCTCTCCTCTCTCACCCTGGAGACCACAAAAATACTTTGTATATTTGATTTGGCTGCACTTTATTAAACTGCTATTAAGAGGGAATATTTTGGTTAGATTTGTAGTACTTCGGAGGTTTTAAGGATTAAAGGATTTGCATGAATTTGGTAAAAGTATACCACCCGTGAGCTATAATCACAGAGTCTAAAAATGACAAAGTGATTCAGAGTGGATCCAAGAAAAATGTTCTTAAGTATGCACATGTTTATTCCGTATGTAACAGTGCACTAAGAACATTTCCAAAACATGTAGGTTCATGTAACACAAAGGCATTTGGGGTTGAGGTGTGAGTTGGACCTTTTATTCCCTTAACAGTGTATCACAGAAATGACATTCAAGCGCACCTTAAACAGCTGTCAGGATTATGGAGTGATAATGAACCGAGCTGCCCCACACAGGCACTGTATGTTTAGCTACACACAAGCATGACTTGACAGGAAACAGACCCATACATACACACAAACACATCTAAGTTCAGAGGTTCAGTGGGCCACCAGTGTACAGAACTGTTGGCTCCAGCTCAGCACTACCCTGCCGTCTCCTGTGTTGACATGCAGGATACCAGTGTCTCTTCCAGAGGAAACTCTGGCTTCTTTTACGTCTGCCTGGGAAGTAAGCCCCGCTGTCTTTGGCTGCTAGACAGGGCTTCTGTTACATGCTGCTTCCGATATAAAAGAGTGGCTCATCTGTATCATATGACCAGGAAGTTTAATATAAGCTCTGGAAACATTTGATTAAAGTATATGAAATCTCCATAATTATATCAAAGAGTCACATACAGTTTATTGACTTTCTCTCCCTGCTGTTTTCCATTACTATGAAATATTAGGATGAATAAAATAAATAATTATCTTATTCATTTGAAGTTTTTCTCATTAATCATGCTAGTATGGATTCAACACTAGAACCACTGAAAGTTGCTACATAAGCTTGAATGGCCAAGCAGGTTAAAATCTACCCACACACCATGTCTAGTCCACAAAAATGTCAATGTCTTCATTAAGGAATGTCTCACATCATATAATGAGTTAGTTTATTCATCCCTTTGTTTTGGTTGTTGTGGTTTCATCGTATGTTTAAGAGCACTCATTACTTTGCATAGACATGTGTGTATATATGTGTGTGTGTGTGTGTATATATATATATATATATATATATATATATATATATATATATATATATATATGTATGTGTATGTATATGTGTATATGGATGTGTATATGTGTATGTGTATGGACGTATGTATGTGTATGTATATATATGTGTGTATGTATGTATGTATGTATATATATATATATATATATATATATATATATATATATATATATATATATATATATATATATATATATATATATATATATATATATATATATATATATATATATATATACATACACATATGACTATATACATGCCCTGACTGAGTAATACAAAGGGGTAGGACTAGACAAGTTTTGTTAACTTCATCCTACACCCTTTCGAACAATGTATAAATAACTATTTAGGATACTAAAGAGGTGTTGTTTTAACTTCTGATTAAATACTTTGTATGTTTTACTTATTTTATTTTACCTGTTCGAATAAACAAATAAATAAAAATAAATAATAAATAAATAAATAAATAACATCAGCACAAAAAGTGTAAATGGATATTAGAAGAAAATATTTGCACATTTGTTTGCCTCATAAATACAGTAACTGTTTATTTTCTAATTGATAGAAATTACTTGATATATCTGTCAAATCACATAAACAAATGCCACATCCTAGATCATCCTAACAATGTTTCAGCATAAATAGGTGTTAAAATCAATCTTTTCTATAGGCGTAAATGTCACCTTGTGGCAGTTATATGGTTAATACAGGTATTTTCTAGTTAATCTAGATTTATTTACCGATATAGGACATCAGAGTTTTAGGAAAGGTTAGAAAACAACAACTTTTTACAGAGTAATGAGCAATGGAAAAGCAGCAGCAGGTCAATTTGACCAGTTGTGGTTCTAGTGTTATTACCCAGCTGTGATTGCAGGGATCACATATACCCACCTCGTTGACCTGTTGCTTATCCAAGTGAAAGATTTGTCCAGAGGAAGTGGCGGCGATCTCCTCATACACCCTGTAGCCGGGCTGAGAGCGGTCCCCACAGTCCCCTGTCAACACGAACACCACCTGAGAGTGAAGGGGCAGCAGAGTTAAGAGGATTAGTGGCATGCAGTGTTTGCCATCTCCAAACCCACTTTCATTCAGCTCCAAAGTGACACTAATGTTTATTGTCATGCTTCACATAGAGACTGAGAAAAAGTGACTTAAAAAAAGTAAAGGAAAAAAAAACAAAAAACTAAAAGTCAGCACAAACTCAGCTTTGGGGAACTTCACTGGAATCTTTCACAGTAGACCATTGTATTCACTGCCATTGTTAGATGCATACAATGGATACATGCAAAGAAACTATTAGAAAAAGATCAGTGGCATATCCATTTAGTCTATTCAGAAGGATTTTTATAGAAATGCAAACTTTTTTTTTTTTTTTAAAAGCCAGAGATTAGTTGCGGTCTGAATGTTATAATACTGTACCTGTGATTGACGGAGCTGTACCAGCTGCAGGACATCTCTTTTGAGGCGGTAGTCCTTGGCTCTGGCATCAGTAAAGACATAAATGAAGGATCCAGGCAGGGAAACTTCCAGAGCTTTCTTTATGGCTCCTACACTCATCTCAGGGCAGTCACCGCCACCCTTCATTGAAACAGTCACAAATGATCACATATTGATTTTAACTTATACTAAAATAAAGAAAGAAAGGAAGAAATATATATATGTGTGTGTGTGTGTGTGTGTGTGTGTGTGTGTGTGTGTGTGTGTGTGTGTGTGTGTGTGTGTGCTTTTGGACACAGTGTGAGAAGAATTGAAAACATAAAAGTCTTTTTTTTTTTAGCTCCTACACTGAATCAACTTAAACATTTTTCTTTAATAGGTCACGCATAAAAAATAGTTAAATCAACCTAATTAAATCACATACAGTTAGGGTTAATTTAATTTAATTTGGTTGACTCAATTTTTGTATGTGTGACCTACTGAAGAGGTTTTTTTTTAAAAAAACTTCATTCAACTTTTACTTTTTTCAGTGCTTATACTTTATTAGTGTGAAATGTAATGATCCTACTGCTCTATAGAAAGATAAATACCATATGTGTTATAACTCCCACCTGGACAAACAGTTCTTGTAGATCCTGCTGGAACTTTTTGGGGTCAGTAGTGATGGACACAGGACCAATATCTGCATTTTAAAAGACAGTTTTTAAATGAACAAAATATACTCAAGTTGGTCTAAAGAGAGATTATATTTTATTGTATTATATATATATATATATATGAACTAGTGCCTCGGAACATTAATCCAAACCAAATGAGCTGAGTTTTTTTTCTTCCTTCTGAACAAAACAAATGAGAACAAAGGATGTTGTTGTTCCTTCACCATATGCACATGGTGGAAAATGAACAGCAACAACAACTTCAAAATTCTTAACAAGTCTCTGTCTAATCTGTTTGGGTCCCTGTGATGGCCTGTAGCTTTTTTTTGTAAGACATGAATATGAATCAAAATAAGTCTGAAAACCCCAGAGAAGGTATCAAGCAAAGAAATGTCATTGTTCAAGTTTTGTTTTCCATAAATCACAGAATCCTAATGTTGTGCAGTTGTTGATATCTTCCTGTCTCCAGCAGCAGCAGTAAACCCTGGTGTGATGGATACAGAAGACGGTCAAACACTTGAACGCCTTCTGGGGCCAATTGATGAAAAAATAAACATTAACCAAACTCAACACACTTGTTTTTGCTACAGAACACTGCTGGCTATAAACACAACCTTTTTCTTTATAATTTTTTTTTTTATTTATAGACCCTCATCCAGTTGGGGTGTATCCTCCACATTTTTGTCCGTGCTTGCTGTTTTAACTGTCAAATACCATTTTTAAGTATCTTCTCTAGACTAATGATACAGAGTTTGCAGATGTTTGAAGACTCACTGACATTTCTTACTCATTCTTAATTTATCTTCCAACAGCAGAGGCTTTCAAGTTGCTCTCTCCTGCCCATGAGTGCCTGTTAAACATTGACAGCACTGTCACGCCTCTTCGTCAGCCACCACAGCTTCTTTGCAATCTTGGAAGTTTACAAGGTCCCCAAGGGCAAGGCATATTAAACACAGGCAAAATGTGTGGTGTTAGTACAAGCCCCCCCCCCCCCCCCCCCCCCCCCCGGCTGGCTAAACGGAGGGCTGTAGAGAGGGTTTTCCGGGGGCTTGGGATGGAGGAGAGGGAGGAGTAGGGTAGGGTGAGTGAGTGAGTGAGTGAGTGGGGGGTGGGTGTGGGTGAGGGGGTGATTGGGGTAATTACACACAAGCAGACAGCATATGCTTCTCATCAGTGCTCAAACACCCTCCCCCCATTAGAGCACTCTTATTTTCAACTTACAGCTTTCCCATATTGGATAGATACCTTACCTGTCCCATACATTTAAGGTCTTTTATCACTTTGGGTTTGTCTTGTTCTACTTCATTAGAACAATAGCTCCAGATTGTGCTACAGATAATCTTAAAGCACTTTTGTTGAAATGTTAACCCCTTGTGATTGTTTCTATTTTATGTTTTCCTTATTTTATCATGTCAAGCTTGTACAGTAATGTTTCAAATGTTTTCTCAAATGAGCTTCTGTCTCTTGGAAATTGTTATATTGTAATTTGGAATGAAAAATGTATATAGTAAAATGTGATGTGAAATAAAGTTTTGAGAGGGGGGGGGCAGGTTGGGAGATAAGGTATTTTTTGTGATTTTGTGAGGTAAAACAGTAAACTTGACAATCATAGAGACAACTATCATATCAGATGATGGCATTGGTTTGTAATATCTCTTAGGCTGAGTTTGAATGGTGTTTAGATTTGCAATTTACTGACAAATAAAAGTTTAGAAATTAAAAGTGAAGGCAGGTTGTGTAGTGATTTGAATGAAAAGGTACCTGGATCATGGAACGGGACCAGGACAAAATTTTTGATGGGTCTGGTCCTCCGGTTGAGGGTCTTCTCTAGGATCCGTGAGGCGCCCTCTATCACCTGTTTCAGATCGTCGTACATGGAGCCGGTTACATCGAACACAAACGCCAGGGTCGAGGCACTGTCACCGGATCCATCATCCTCTTCAACCCGGGGTTCTGCCAAAAGCATGTGCGCACTGATACAGAGTGCCAA
Organism: Siphamia tubifer; assembly: GCA_020466265.1. Classification (NCBI taxonomy): domain Eukaryota; kingdom Metazoa; phylum Chordata; class Actinopteri; order Kurtiformes; family Apogonidae; genus Siphamia; species Siphamia tubifer. The sequence goes on along the minus strand of CM035791.1, from coordinate 29,353,288 downwards.
AACTAGGCACTTTAATAAAACAGCAGACATGCTTTAGTTTTACTGCATCTGTCTGTTGGAATGAAGCAAATCTTAAAAAAAAAAGTTTCAGGAAAAAAAAAAGTTGTTTTTGTCTTAAGTTTAGAATTCAGATGGAAATCAAAATCAAACAGGTCTGGGATTGTTTCCAATTGTTAGGAAAAAAAAAAAAAGAAAGCACATCAAAATCCAGTGTGAAATAGTTCCACAGGAATACATCCGTGCGTAAAGTTTGGAAGGACTAAAGCGTGTGGACTGGCTGTGTGTTGGAGAGCCCCTGGAGAGATGGTGCTCTGACGCTTCAAACGGGGGCGGAGATGGGTATTAAAAGGTTCCCGAGACACAACCTGATTTTTTTTTTTTTTTGTGCGTGTGAGTGTGTAACTCGACCCCACCGTGACTTCCAGACTTTAACCCTATCCAACATTCCCCTCCAATTCAATTTTCTCCGTAGTCGAGGTGGGCCTCTTGAGACGTGGCTTTTATCAGCTTTACGCACGTTACCATTGAAGTCTGTGTTTTTCAACATGACGAGAACATTGTCTCAGTAACAGCCTGGCTTTTATAAATAGCTATAGTTTATATTCAGCTGACACCAATCTAATTTTACACAGCCCACCCTGAGAAATATCCCCTTGGCATATGAATGGGTGGAAAAGTTTGACGTGCCATACAAATGTCAATCTTTTTCAATTTCGTTGTTGCTGTGGATCAAATATATCCCAGTTTTTAATCACTACTCATCACCCAGAGGCTGTGGATATTATACCATGTATGTCTACAGTCATCAGACCTCACAGACACAAACAACCCTGATCTTTGCATGCAAATACTGTCAGTGTCTACATCTAAATGTTGTGGACATCCAGAGTGTTGTGTGATGAATGTATGGCATTCATCTAAACACTTAATGTCTTCTGATACACTTCAGTTACAGTAAAGATGCTATGTTTTATCCCGTGATAAAATCTAAAGGTGATCAAAGATGTACTCAGGAGACACATCTGGCAACAGGTAAAGCTCTACATTTTTTTTGTCTTGATATCTTTTGTGGTTATTGTGAAGAGAAGTGAGCAGGTCTGTGCAGGCCTGGTTAAAAAGCAAAGGCAGCAGTTTGTATGTACACGACACTGTGATTTAGAAAGATTGCCCACCCATTAATCAAAACACTATGCTTGTGTGCAGCTCATTGTCAAATGTACAATCATTAAATACAGGATTACACCAAGGTAACATATAGGATTCTACATTTAAGAGCAAAAATATTCATAAAGCTCAACACAATACTGGCCGTTCTGAGTCTGGGTGAGTGACAGACACATGACGCAGCACATGTTGAATACAATAAAATGAAGTGTGTGCAGTGTGGATTATCTTCTTTATAAGTTATTATAATTTATAAAGGTTGACATTTGACAAATAAAGCACAATATCATTCCACATACTCACAGGGGCGGCTCAAAAATAACTAAAATATTCCAAACATTTAAAGTCAATTATCTAAAATCTAACAACAATATATGCAGTCAAAACAAAAATAAATAAAACGGAGCCACTTAAATGCATTTTATTCTGTGCTCTTATACTGTTAATCAACAGGTAAATGACATTTATCATTTAGTAAATTATCATTTGCATAAGGCATAAATTCAGTGAAGCTGATAAAACATCCTAATAAAAATGATTAAGAATGGAGGGAAAAAAAAGGCATCATCACATGCTCCGGCCTCACACAGGACAAGTACAAGGTGGACAATTGCAACTACAGAGCTCACAAAGCTTTACAACCAGAATTGATGTCTGTTTGTGCCCCTCAATGACCAGGTCTTTGTGTGGAGAATGATGCTCTTAAAAGAAATAATGAGCCTCCATTAAGATGTAAGCTGTGACAATTTGTTGTGTTGCCAGGTCATGTTATTCAGGATGTGGCTTTGCAACACTGCAGACACTAGACACTCGTGCTAACAGGAAGTGGAGAGAACACAATAGGATGCAAACATAGTAAAATAATGCATACAAAACACTCCTTCAACCCTCTTCTTCAAATAAAAACCCTGTTATCAGGAAAAAAAAAAAAAAAGGAAACTTGAGAATGTGAGAAAAAAGGCAATCCCACAATAATAATGAAAAATACAGTGCAATACAATTCAACACTTTTGATTAAAAAATAAAACTTCAATCCATTTTCATGAGAAAGTTCCCACAAAAGCAGCAAAGCAGAAAATAAATTACCATTATATTTACATTATACAATATACACTATACTGCTTTGTAAGTTTAGGTTTGTGTTCACGTTATCACCCTCACATTCTCCTGGGTTTAGAGTTTCTCCATGTGGTTGTGAAGCAGCGGCAGCACAGCTCCTCCCAGTGCTTCCCAATGTATCCCCTGATTTACAGCATGTGATTAAGACAAATTAACACTCTAAGGGAATTCAGCTCCTTTCAATGTCTATCGGAAAACCACAACACTGCTCTTGCAGATATGTCTGTACACAATCCACAACACTCAAGAGTGTACGCAGTGCCACAGAGCTGGAGAAGCACAAATAAATGACAGCGGATTTTGCTAACAACTTTGAATTCTCCATGACATCAGAAGATATAGATCTGTTCACAGTCCTTGGTGGAAATGTAGACGAACAGCTACTGACACAAATGCCGTACGGCCGTGTGACACGAGTTTTCAGTCCGCTTCTGGGTGAGCGAGTTAAATAGGACGGTGTGGCTCCCTCCCGTACAGTAGTGATGGTGCTGGATTGGCGTGTTTACTCACAGGAGATGTAGCTGGATCATCTGAGAAGTTGCAGAAAGGGTCACCATTGAAAATATAACAGTGTCCGGGTGTGTTCAGCGCATGCACAATACGTATCAAACAGAACTACTGCTTTATGAAAATATGTCTTCACAAGCTCACTTCACAGTTGACAAAACACTGAGCAGGATGTCAGCAACAATTGGCAGCGGCTGGTGCATTACATTAGGCAGTGAGAGGATAGGCTTGTCTCATTCCTCACTCAGCGCTGCAAGACTATTTGATTGCCAGCAAACAAGTGGGCTGTTTGAATAATTCATGGGAACAAACTGAGAGCAAAAAGTGGCTTCTTCACTTCACTTTCACCTCACGGACGGAGTTTTCTTTCTTTTATTCTTTTCTCTGATGAAATGAGAATTACACAGCATTATCTTAGAGCCGAGGTATGACCTGGGATTGAAAATCACCCAGGCATGCAAGTATTCAGCTTCTAGCTCATTAGTACCCTACTCACCTTTCATTTTTACACAAGTCCATCATAGAGTGACAACGCCTGAACAATGGAGGGGTCCGCCTTTGAACCTTCCTGAAACTCCTGCAGAGTCAGCTTCCCATCTGCATTCTGCAAGAACGACATCAAACCAATTGAAAGTGAGCTTCGTTAAGTCTTTTATAGACAGTTACCAGCAGGGGGCAAGAGAGGCTCTGGAGCTAAATGCCATTACTTCTGCCCTGTACTGTTAGACTGAGCTTTGTATCAGTGCACTTGGATGGTAGCCACTCTCTGCAAATACAAATCACTACGTTCTGCTGTACAGTACAGCTAGTCCAGTGGGCTGATCTTGGCAGTAGTGGGCTGACACAACACGCCTATGCAGGCTGCGTCTCATCTTTCACTAAAGCTGAGAAAGGTTCTTGGGAGCTGAGGGAGTGGGCATTAGAAGCGAGGGCTAGAGGCAGATTAGACTATATATGATGTTTATAGACCACAGGCGGTGTTAGTGACGCTGTGATGGCTACAGCTAACGGCTCTAAACTTAACAGTGTCCATATCAAAGCCCCAAGGGGATTCAGTGAGGCAGGGTGAGTTCCTTAATGGTATATGAATGATCAAACACTGCATATCACAGTCACTACACCTTTTATGCAACTCTGTGGAAAATAGCATTAAATCCTACTGTGTTCATCACTACATGTTTTGACATATAGATAATACATAACTAACCTTGTCCATCATTGCAAAAATACGATCGACTCGCTTCTCTGGTGTGTTTTCTTCCTCTGGCAGCTCCACAGTGTTCCCCTAAAAACAGTGGTGGGACATGACTAAGTACCTTTAAGTACACATTTCAGGTGTTTAACTTAATATAGCAATTTTATATGTCGACACAACTACATCTTAGAGGCAAACATTGTGCTTTTATTTCCACTATATTATTATTCATTTTCCAAAACCGCTTAATCCTCCAGAGGGTTGTGGGGGTGCTGGAGCCTATCCCAGCTACCTCCACATTACTACGACTTCATTTTCAGACTCCTTCCTGTCCAGTAAAAAATCACAGTGTGTTAAGTTCATGTTGAATGGTTGTGATAAACTCAATGAATATATATGTATTCATCCTCCTACTGTAATAGGTTAAATAAACTCTTAGATTAACTAGAAGATGCATTGTCACAAAGCTGAAAACAGGCCTGGTTTTTGGAGCATGTGAAAACGTGATATTATGTGGTTGTCACAGAAATGCTACAGACATATAATGTTATTATATGGTATGAGTGGAAAAACTACTTAACATTGCCTTAGAATGAGCTCGACTTTAAACATTTGCGGAAGTAATGTATAAAATACATATGGAAGCTGCAGTAATGTGAGTCTAAATACATAATATGTAGTAGTAAAATCATTTCATGACCATTTTCCTTCCACATTTACTCATAGTAAAGGATTTTTATGGTGTGGTATTAATCTATTTACTTAAAGCTGCAGGAGTTGAAATCAAAATGAAAACTAAATAAATAAATAAAAATAAAAACGTACATCTTCCTCTTATAGTACTTTCTTCTCAGTCCAAATCAAAAGACAAAAGACAAAAGAAAGACAAATGACCCGATGTCATTTTGTAGATAATAGAAGACCCTTTTTAAAGCTTTTCTGTTGAGACAAGCTATGGAGCACTAAAGCCTTTTATCTGATCAGTTATAAATCAGCTGTCAATTAAGTATTTTACCCCCATGAAAACCCCAGTGATCCATTTCATTTAATCATTTATTTGTTTTGAGTGGACAAAAAAACTAAACTAATATCAGAGATTAGTTTTATTTTGTGTTAAGGTATCGATTTTTTATATCCAAAAAAACTGAGTCCATGGGGATTGTTAGATTTCCTCCCTAAACCAATAAAATTACAACAAGCTTAGAGATCATTTTTGAATTTTCAGGCATGAAAATTCTAAAATGTATAACCCCCCCCATAACTCTAGAAAACTATCAGGAATTGCATCTTTAAGTAAATGATGTAGTTGTGTGTTCCACCATTGCCCTTAAGCATCAAACCATCACTCAGACAATCTAAGTTTACATGATATGAGCAAAGACTTACCACCATCTGATATATGGCATCTACAATGTTTAACATCTCATCACGGGTGATGTAGCCGTCATTATCAAGATCATATAATTTAAAAGCCCCTGTATGGAGAAAGGTGAAAATAGGTTTTAAGAAATTACTACAGTTCAGAGACTACAGTAACAACTACATTTGGCATATAGGACCAAACTAGGATCAAACAGCTATTCTGAATAAATGATCATATTAAATTATATATATATATATATATATCTACAAAATTACAAAGCATGCAGTTGTATTTGTTTGGAACTACTCAAAAGTAAGCAGAGAGGGACAGCAGGTTGTTATGATGGCTTTACAGTTCAAATTTAACATTGGTAACTTGCATTATAATCACCTTTCATTTAAGCTTCTAAACTGTTGGAATTACCGCTTCAAGTTAAAGTAAACCTTCTGGGTGTAGCTCAAACGCTGCCAACACATACACTCACGACCTCCACCTTGAGGGAGCCTGCTGTTTACGGTCTAAAAGCTTTTATTTTCTCTTCTCTATGAGGCTGCCAGTGCTCTTTCATATGCAATGCATGGTGGTCAATCCTGAAATCCTGTCATTTAAATGTCAAAAAATTCAAAGGCAGCGCATCTTACATCTCAACTTTTCATCCAGAGTCCCCCGAGAAGTCACTGACAGGGCCTGGATGAACTCGGAGAATTCGATGCGTCCATCCTAGAGTGATAAAAAAGACAGAAAAAGGCAAAAGGGAGAGGGAGGGAAATATTACATAGATAACATCAGTATCTTCCTTCACACTTGGTGGAGATGCACTTTCATGAACTTCTTTCATGAACAGTTCTTTCATCGTGTCCTTGCTCCATTCTGTTAAAATGGGGCCAGACGTTTGCTCCATGTCAGCTGCTATTTTTGCCCTGCACCTGGTTCTCTCCTGAGGCAGAAATATGTCACCTATGGTCATTAGTAAGATGGATGCTAGTGCCTCATATTCTAAAAGTTACAGCACATAAACATGTAGGTATATTTGTGGTAAATATGCTTTCAGATTTCTTCCAGTGTTTCTAAATTATGAATGGAACTTGCAACAAATCCTGTCCAACACGGTAGAAAATGATCTGTTCTGACACATAATTCCTCTTCAGGAGCAAAAGGAAAAACATATGGAGGGGAAATTTCAAACAAAATTCAAGGGGCACTGCAGCTTAAAAAGTTATCACATCCAACATGCTGAGAGAGACTTCATTCATATTAAAAACTGTGGTCCATTCACAAGAAACATGAAAAACAGTAGCTTGTGGAGATTTGGCAGCACAGTGTTTAAATGACTTAAGAGTTGTAAAGTGGTCAGTCAATTCATAATCTCTTGCGGCACAAAATTTCCCCATCATTCAGCTGCTACATCTTCCTACCAGTAAGCACCATGACTCATGTCTAAACGCTGCTTTCCACAGAAAAGCCAAATTCTCCTCATGGCCTTAGGAACAACTGACTTTATCTTTACGAGACATCTCACCAGACAGACAATACTGAAGTCATGCATTGCTGATTACATAAGTCATAAAAAAATTGTTAAGATGCGTTCTCTGCCTACAGGGTGCCTAACGCTAATGAGGGTCATAGATAAACATCAGTCAGAGGGGCCGTCTGATCTTTGCTTCACAAAGCCTCTTAACCAAAGTCAATAAACCTCCAGGGGCTAAGCACATTCTAGGATGTGCTCATCTGTAGTGTTTTCCAAAGCACAGTTTGATTTATCCTGTGCAATTACAATGAGTTAGGCTACTTAAGATTTAATTTGCTTGTAAAACAAACTTGTTTTAGTGTCATTATATCAAATTCTGAGTGTGTGTCAACATGGGTTTTGTTAAAGGATATACATATTCTAAGCATATTAGATAAAAGAAACCCATTTTGAGGGGTTAATTCATTGACAGCAGAGGAGTCCAGTGGTTTATAAAGTACTTTTCTGAGGAGTTAACTGAGAAAATAATAGTTTCCTAGTTCTAAGACGGAAAACATGATGAATGAAACAGACAAAACAGCATCACTCTGACATGTAACTGAAAAATTGTAGTTGATGAAAATTTGATGACAGATGCTGGCTTTCAGGTTAATGCGTGAGCAATGTAGCTACATTGATTATAGCACCCCCTTGTGGTTCACAGGCCATGACAACATGAACAGCAGCAGTCAAACATAACCTAGCAAGGTGGTGAAAAAGTGCAGTTAAGAAGTCAGTGATATGAATGGATAAGAAAGTTCCTTACATCTCAGATTATTGGATCCTAATGTCTTTTTTCTTATGTAATCTCCAGTGTCCAGGCGGTGTTAAAAAAAAAAAAAAAGTCTGTCTACAGCTGTCTGTAATGTAAACAGTTGCATCTTTCAATACCAGTGTCTGTATGGCCCACCACAGTATGTAAACATTACAAAAACAAAACATTAGTCCTTCTGTACTTCATTATAAATACAGGCCTTAAGATTAATTTGCATCACATCTCATTTGTGATGCCTGCAATACAGTTGTAGATATTCACTTTAATAAATACTGTGTATATACTAAGTTTCAAGCTGGGGAGTTGTAGTGGATGCAAATGCATGGAGACACAAATGAATGCTGGTGAGTAGACTGTACTGTTAAGACAGCTACGGAATACACACAACAGAAAAGAAGTTTAGAATTTCATAACAAGCATTGTTTAGTGTACGTCATTGTGTTGCAAATCTTTACCTCTACTTTTCTTTAGAAGCTTTTGCCATTTAGATGATATTTTGTGCTCTTTCACACACAAATACACACACACACACACACACATGCAGGCAGTAATTTTGCATGAAGACAATGCAAACAGGTGGATAGAAGTATAGGATGGTAATCTAAAAATATACTTTACAGAATGATTACTGTATCATCATATATGCCAGGATATAGAACTGTACATACTGTGGTAGAAGACTGGGTCTATTGCTCTACCTTATTACTGACACAAAAGTCTGGGTTTCTATTATGATAGAAACCCAGGTGACTCATTGTTGTGTCATACAAGACACCACTTATAGAGCTGCCTGTGTGTCATTTCTGTGTGTGTCAATTCATTCATTCTGTGTCTATATTTGTGTTATCAAAGTCCTCCATGACATGCAAAAAATACATGTACTGTGGTGACCATACAATTGAAAGAATAACATAAGAGTTTGCATTCTGCCTGCAATACAGTATGTACCATGTCCATAATGATACTTAATTTCAATACATTTCACTATTCACACTACTGTAGTATATTCCTTGATCAAACCTTGGAACACTGGCTCTGTTCTGCCAGCCTCTTAATAAATACATTGTATTATGTTGCATGCTATGTATGATGTATGTTGTTTGAGAATGCTGAAGTATAAGAAGTAATTCAATAGGAATTGTATTGTATGTTGCTCAGACAAAGGGCACTGCTGTTCTCACACAATGTTCTTACCTGAAGACTTAAATTAACTCTGCACTCATACTTCAACAGACACTGGTTGCTTTGATCCCCCAAGCATAAACCAACCACCAAGACTCTAATTTCCATCAAACCTTTTCTGCTACCCTGAAACAACAAAGGTACTTGATCATATCCTACATCATCATGACAACAGAACATTTTAATTGGATTACAAACCTTGTTTTCATCAAATACATTGAAGACAAAGGATGCAAACTTGGTAGGATCTCCAAAAGGAAAGAACTGCTTGTAAATCTTCTGAAAACCCACGGCATCAAGCTGCCCACTTGGACAGTCTTTAATGAAGCCTTTATACCTGAAAAAATACATGGAATATTGTTATGAATCTATATAATAACATGACATTTTTAATAAAAAAATAAAAAAAAACACTAAAAGACATCCTCAGTTAACAGTAGTGACTCTCATTTTGGTGAGCTAGATTAAATAGATAAAGTACAAAGCTATTGGTCTCATTCACAGATAAGACAATCACCCTAATCCAATAGCAAGCACAGAGTGGTTAACTCTAATCAAATTACTCTCTGGTCCTCGTTTGATAGCTGATAGCTGATAGAAAAGTCTGAGAGCTTCCTTTCACCCCTGGAAATGACATATCTACAGAGTGACTTAACATCTCGATTAGTCTAAATATAGATGCGTTTCATAAGCAATTTCAAGCGCAGTCACTCAAAGGTAGGCAATTTCCTTGTATGCCTCCATAAAGAAACACTGGAGAGTATAGCTACACTGTAATGCTGCAGGTCAGGGACCAAGGAAGTGAGCGTTGGCTTTAGCAAAAATAAATGCTAGATGAAATAGCAGTGGAATAATAACACTCTCAAGTTATAAAAAGCACTGTAAAAAGCTTTTGCTCTTGATCATCAGCAAAAATGACGCAAGTTCACACAAGGGGGCATTGCTTGTTCATCTGTGATTCAGTTATGGCTGTTCAAAATAAGCCTGGGCTGTAATTAAGGCCGAAGTGTGTTACGAAGAATAAAGGCCAGGAAAGATTTCTTCCACTCACACGCTAGCTCCTCACTCCTCTTAAAACTCTTTATTTTTAATCTGCCTTGGAGATAATGGAGAGATGCACTGAGAAACAGCTGGGAAAATGTTCAAAAAAAAAAAAAAAAAAGCAGCAAGAAGAGACCAAAACCATGTAATTCCCACATTTGAATTATCTGGAAATATAAAGGGGAAATGAAAGCCTAGTTCTCAATAATGCAGAATAGTACCTAATTGGTATTCAAAGAGCAGAATATGCAAAGCATAATAATCCAAAGCTGACCTATTTCACCTGAGGTCTTTCTTTTTAAATGTGCTTCTATAAAATATCTGGAAACTGATATAAAAGACCCACAATACTCTAAAATACTCTATATCTACTGTACTGTGTATATGACTTTTGTGCATACGTTACTGGATGTTTGTGCAAAAAAGAGAGTGAAAAACAGAATGTACTGATATAGTATGTATACAGTTGATGCAATCTAATTCCCACAGCTTTCATTGTTTTTACAAAAAAGGATGAAAACACATCCATCCATCTTGTTCCACATTACCAGTTAAAATTACAACAAAATACATTTACTGAAAATCTCACTATATCAGTCTTGTTACATGTTATACACAATATACTAAGATTTACAGTGTGTATGCTTGTTAGAAGGATTATATTTTTCCTCATATCAGCAGATAATCATGAATATTTTGTTTAATTATGAAATTGTCAGAATTACATAAATAAAAAAAAAAAAACAAGGCAAATTGAAAACAGAAATTGACACAACTATATGGTGAATCTTGGTACAGTTCAAAACGGTAGACACTACTAGAGCAAACATGTTTGCAGAGTGTCATCTGTTCTTAACCAGAATCACCTCCTTTGCCAAAAACACATCACACAAGTCTGACTTCGTGACACTGGTGCTAAGACACATACACAGTCAGATTGTACTTGAAATACTGTAACAGTTCCACTACGCACTGTACTTGCAGGGACATAGCAGGCATGACTTTGTGCATGAGGCTACAATGAGGAGCCAGCATGAAGATAAAGTATTTATTACTGGCACTTGTTCCCACTCTTTGGCACAGACTATGGTGGTTTGCTAAAGAGTTGTGCAGGATGTTTCTCCTGCTCCTGCCTAGCTGGCAGGAACATCACTGCGCTATGGCATTTTGTTATTGATTTCAGATAAGCCTCAAGCATACTAATGATGTTCCCTTAGTGGAGAATTAGAAAGGGGAACAAATTTAATGCACAACACAGGCATTTATCTAACCCTGCTAATTCTTCTGTGTCTGTGCCTGTGCTCTAATTACACGCCATCTGGCATTTCCCCTGGTAAAATTCCCTCTCATCCCTCACACTCAGACGCGTTGAGTGCTGCTGATCTTCAAGTGAGGACTCATGCAAACTTTCCTGTGAAAGACACAGAGTGAGGGTGATGCTGAGCTAACTGGCTGAACAGCCGGGGGGAGACGGGTTAAGAGTGGTTGGGGATGGACCGGCCCAGTGCACTCAGGCAGCCCCAGAAATTGGCCAGATCAAAAGCTCTGAACCTGTCCATGCCCAGTGATAGTGAATGCTGCTGCCACTGCTGCTGTTATGTGGGAATGAATGTGCCCTGGCTTCCTACACTGTAAACCCCTTAACAGGAGATGAACAACGACTAGCTCTTGAGGCACAGCTCTTCTCATGCATGCAAAATTAGGTTGTGAAAGGCAAAACGAAAGCAGGAGAACTGAAGTGTGAACATGGAACAGTGATCACTTTATTACAGTGGTCCCTCTTCTGTTATAGTCTATTCTTTAAAAAAAATAAAAAATAAATTCAATGGCCCAGCAGCATCGTGCATAGAACAAAAACGATGGCTATGCTTTCGCTTCAGTCACTTCTGTAACGAAGATGCATTATCTATTCTCTGCATGCCAGTAGTTTTGAAACCATGCCTTTAGAAACACATTCAGATATTCACGCCTTAACAGTATTCATCCTTCTCACCACTTCTGTGACTTATTTCAGCCCAGGTGTCGTTGCACTTCATGAATATATTTCATTTTAATATATGGAAGTACATGGTATCACTTTAAGTACAGGCTAAGAACAGATGAAGACGGACTTCTGCAAGATTATGCTGGTGTAGGTCACATAGACTAAGAGCTAAAGTGTCTGACAGGCAAGATTACTAATTGACAGGCTCAGTAGCCGTGTAATTATTAAGTGCTTAAAAGTGAAGCAACCTTATGCCCCCTCTATTTGCGCCTTATCGCACTTTCATTTTACAAATAGCCAAAAAAAAGATTGTTGAGGAATGCAAAATAGAAATGTCTGTATCAGTGTTATCAGCCTTCAAAGACGTTTTATTTTTAGAACTCTGCTGTCTTCAGGGTGATGTGAGGAAGATGACTTCAACTAAACTATCAAACTAACTGTAAATGTGTTTTCCATGGATTTCTGAGACAAAATCCTGGGCATATCAAAATGGATATTACAAATACAGGTACATCTGTGCACTGTAATGGTAGAAGCAGAGGCGAGCATATGATTTGCATCTGTAACAAGACAATTTTTGGCTAAATTAGTTAGATAGATGTTCTCTACTTACCACTGCTGTACTTCTTTCTCTGTAACTGTAAGAAAAAAGAAGAGTGACATTACAGAAAAACTCAGGCTGTCCTAGAAAAAGTAGTTTGTTGTTGAAATGTAACAGAGGAGCCAAGCAGTATCCTCGTTAATCATGTTGGCCCAGTCCTTTCCAAGACCTTTCTTCATATTAGACCATGTAATAAAATTATATATCCATGTTTAATTAAGTGTTAGAATTGAACAATTATAATATCGCAACAGAGGAAATAAATTATTATTTATACAAGTCAGTGGAGTAGAAGTGTGACTCTAGGGAGCCACCAAAACAAAGAAAAATAAATAAATAAATGAAAAAGGAACAAAAACAGCAAGGCTGAGGGAATGAAGGTCACAAACAGATTCAAGAAAGAGAACAGTTTAGGAAGCAGTATGTGTTATCATGCCCACACAAGCCCCATTATCAGCCACTATCTAATAAACCAATCCCTCATGGTTTTCTCTTGTCTCTTTACTTTCTTCTCAAGTAACCAAAGCAATTTTCATCCCATTGGCTCTTGGGGTTTCTAATGAAAACAGGGGCTTGAAATCAATTGCATTAGTTTAACGAGGTGGTCCATTAAGGGGGACTTTCCAAATTCATGCTGCTGTATATTTGAGGATAGATGTCATTCAAAGTCACTTCTACTCAGCCTGGTCGAGGAAAAGTTTTATGAATGCAACGAACACTTGAGTAGCTAATCAATAATTTCTACTTTAATGTTTAACCCACAGGTTTTATGTAGAAACACAGACAAGACCTAGGCCTAATTCATATTCTCTCCATGGCCCTGGACCTGACCCTTATCCCTCCATTTTGCAAATTCATGAGTGTGCCAATTCTTGATGAGTCAGAGGGGAAGGGTTAAGGGGGTGGGCTGTTTGGCCCCTGAAACACATTTTTCAGGACCATGAAAAGGAAATTGCTACATGTTAATATTTTAATTTTAACATACCACCTGCTGTGATTAATATACCATCACTGTAAAAGGAAAATACATCCATAAGTGGAAAGTAAACCCTAGTATTTCTGCATCAGCCAGACACCAACAAGCAGGTCTCTATTAGTGTGGTTTATTGTCTCACTATATATTTACATTAGCGGTGTAAAGATAAACCATTTTGAATCGGTTATCGGTCTGTGGCGTATGAGATCTGAGTCAATCAGTTGGTAGAGCCCCGAATCAGTAAAACTGTCCCGGATGTACAGCTGTGAATCACTTTCCTGAGGTCCAGCCACTGATCTCTTATTGTATTCTTTATATCTGTGTCCAAGTGGCTAAACAATGACATACCATTTATTTTAAACAAATGTATACACATTAAAACTAATAACACTAAATACGCTATCAAGAGCTTCCAGGGTTTATCTGCTGATTTTTGGATATACGGGCCGATATAAAGTTAAAGGAAATGCGGGCGGGTAGCGACCATGGAAGTAAGAAAATAAAAGCATATTTATGGTTGAAACTGGCTCTGTGATTGATCCACACAGCTGAATTGTTTTATTTTGAAGGAGCTTTATATCTACCCACAGATATCAAAAACACGTGACGACATGTAACCAGTCCCTTAAGTGTGAATACGTACTACCAGATGTCACTGATGGTGTGTGTTTTAGCCAAAAATACAGTTCAAAAGTGAGTTCCTGGGTAGATATAATGTTTTATCATGGGTCTAATGTGCACAGGTATGATTTTGTAAAGTGGATCCATATGGGACTCTGTAACACCGGTACTTCTGTGTCACATGACTCCCCATCACTTCACCTGTAGTGGACCCCTTGGTGAGTCTGAATATTAATCACTAATGGTTAAGTCCTGTTTGGTTGCTTAGTTGACTTTAGCTGAAAATAGATGATTCCCAAACCCTAACCCAAGGGTCAATCAGACCTCCCACTGCTGTCATCGCTTTAAAAATACCTCCGTATACCAGACACCAGCATAACATCAGAAAGAGTAATTATCAAAGCAGGGTATATAGTTTAAGTGAGATTAATATTCTTAGACATGATAATGTTGATCAGTTGATATTAACCGTAACCCTCAAAAAGAGTAAAAAACTGTATTTTATGTCTAACCTCAGTGTTATGCTCAGTGTATTCTCACATTTGCAGGAATAATTTAACTTTATGCCATCTTCATCTTTTATTTTGTGTTTCTGAGGGAATGTAAGTTTTCTATTTTAAATATGAGCAGCGTTTTGCAAACCTCTTAAATTAGGCACATCAGATTACCAGTTTTGCATTTCACCAATATCGGTTATCTACAGGTATATTGTCACTAATATCAGTTATCTACAGGTATATTGTCACCAATATCGGTTATCTACAGGTATATTGTCACTAATATCAGTTATCTACAGGTATATTGTCACTAATATCAGTTATCTACAGGTATATTGTCACTAATATCAGTTATCTACAGGTATATTGTCATTAATATCAGTTATCTACAGGTACATTGTAAATGCTTAAGTTTATGTTGTCTGAATGTATGTTCATTAGGCCTGGTCTATTGTCTCTGTGACACTAACTAAACAAAAGCTTACTGTTTTGAAATTCTATTTGTGTTTCTCTTTATTATTATATTTGTGTTTCTCTTTTTCTTCTCAGTAACATAAAGTAAAATAAGTCCTTGTGGTTAAATTGTCAATTGGTTAAAATCGTACCGAATCACTTATTCATTTTTATGAATCATCCCTGAATCTGATCGTAGTCTGTGAATCAAGATTTAAATCAGATTGTTTTGTGAGTGAAAGAGTCACACTCCTACTTTACATATATGTAAAGATCCACTTGCTTTAACCCGATTTAGTGACTTTTCTGTTTTTGCTTCAAATTGTGCCCACAGTGGTAGAAAACCTCCATGACAACCACACTACAAATGGAGGGGTGACAAATCTCCGAAAATTCTATTTGAATAATTGCCAAGATGGAAATAAACACACCAAAAAACCCCAGCAATGTGATGAAAGAAAAACACAAATGTAACCCCCCCCCCTCATTCCATTGTGTTAAAGACCAGATTTCTGTGTTTTGCAGTTGACAGCTGCCAAAAGGTGCCTAAAGCCCATATAACAACAGATGCATTCTTTCCAAATTCTTTCGTAAACAATGTTGTTACATCTGTTTATTCATTATCAGCATCAATGGTTTCTGATGATGTACCAGGTCTTGAAGGGTCGTCCCATTGTTTCAACCCCTTACAACTCCATTTCAAGGGGTAGTACCAAGTGCAAGGTCCATGGAGTGGGGGAGTATGATTGGGCCTTTAAGTGAATAAAAACAAGATATTCTAAGAAAAAATATCCTCACACACACTACAGAAAACAGTGGAATATATTGAACTGATCATTTCATTTCAAATATATTCATTAACTGAAATTAAAAAAAGGATTAAATAAATTATAAATGCTTTACTTTGGCCCACTCCATTTCTAGTGCCGCTCTATTGCACTCATCATGCCAAAACTATTGATAAGGAGGTCAGGTCAGGTAGTCTTTTTTTCCCTGCATAAATCTCTGCGTCAATTTGTTCTGCTCAGCATTTCACCAGGATATGGATCATGTGACCCTTCCTGGGCAATAAATGTCAGGGTCAATCCCATGACTGTTAGACGAGCCAAGTCACCATTAAATTGGCCTCAAAAGTCAGTGCAGACAAAAACAGAGGCAATTTGCCATGAGTACAATTTAATAATTTTTTCTATTGTATAACACAGTCAGAGGCAATGGACAATAATGCAATCAGCCAATGCTGGAGAGTGCAAAACACACTCAGCTGGTTAGCCCTCCAGGCCAACACATTCAGCTTTCCCTCTTATCACTGTGAGTCTATTCATGGTTTTGACAACTTAAAAATCATCAGGTTATTATTTGAGCTTAGATTGACTCCTGCAGCTTTTCTAATAGGTCTGCTAGACATTCCAGGTGATGCAGGAACAGTTATTTGGAAAAGTACTTCTGAATTGAAGTACGGACAGCGAGTAATATTAATTTTTTTTCCACCAAACAAGAGTAAAACACTGAATACATAGTCATTTTTTGTTGTCTTTGGAAAGGAAAGCGGTACACAGCATAAATTACATCCAAATAATTTGCTTAAAAAGACATCGCAGTGGTAACAAAGATGCCGGATATTTCGTGTTGAACTGAAAAGACCTTTTTTCTTCACCAGCCTTGTTGATTGTCTGTCAACATAGAGGGCATTATTTGCGAAGGAGAAAAAAATAGCCTACTTCTTTTTCCACTCAAGCAAGAACACACACAGGCAGAGAGAAATGAACTAAGTCCCCAATCTGTCAGAAAAACCAAAGCAAAGACTAGAGTGGCAGACAAAGCTTCTCATGGGAACGCAAGAGGAAGAAGCAAATGGATGAAGGAAAGTAGAAATGATAGAGTAAAGCAATACCAGAACAAGGCAGAATGATCACGCTGCAAAAGAAAGCATGGTGCCCCTCTCAGCAATACTAACCCGATAACATCCTAATTATACTATTCCTTTTCCCGGTTGAAAGAGGGCAATTAGGGGATAAAGCGAGCGAGAAAGGGTGAAAGGGTAAGGGAGAAAGAGAGAGGGTGAGGGTAAATGGGAATGAGAATGAGAGAGAGAGTGAAAAAAAAAAAAAGGACAGCAGAAAGCAGCCCTGCCCAGCACGAAGCCCAATCTTCCTCCACAGCAATTTCCTGCCACAACAGCCTTCCTTGGTTCTGCTGTGGAGAGACCCACCACACAAATAACACTGTCATTAAGCAGCCAATGGATGTCAACTCCCACCCACACCTGCACTGTGTACTGCTTAAATATTGATATGCTGTACTCCAGGAATAACACACAAATGATTAATATAGCATCTTGTGGACAGTAGACATTATGTTAATTATCAATGTCTTCAGTGCTGATATTTGAGTGAAAAACAGTGCGACAAGAGACAATTATTTCTGAAGGAGATTTCCCATAATATCCCAGAAGGATAAGAGCAAGAGCAAGAACAAACTGGTTATGTTTAATATTGCAGGCATACATTGATTTGTTTCTGTCTAGAAATTTGATTTGTCATATACATACTGTATTTGTACCCTATACATGGTACTTTTTAGTACAGTAGTTCTATTTTTAACTAGACTTGTTTCATGCTTTCAGAATTGAAGAAGTCTCTTGGAGGAGAGACTAAATGTTTTCAAAGGAGCAAACAAATCCAGTTGAACCTAGACAAACTACCAAGAAGAATGACGGCTTGGGCAAATAAGAACTTACGCATACTATGTATATGTACATATGTATGCACAACATGCGCATCATTATACATGATACCCTCATCTGTAAAACCCACAGCTTGACTGCTGAGAGGAAAAACAAAACTCAACATCTCCATATTCATAAATCCCTTCAGCATCATTTAAAGATGCTGATGACCACTTTTCCAAGAACTTTACCAATCAAATTTGCTGTGCATCATTAAAATGTATATTTGACACAAACAACAAGCTACTCCCAGCTGATATTTAGATGCATCTCTTTCCTGAAACTGTAAAGATCATCAGGTATTTCCTATATGGCCCACAGATTTTCCTCCAACAAAAAACATGATAAACATTCTAATTGATATAAGGCAATTATATTGCAAGCTGCATATTCTTCACACAAGAAACATTTTACTTCTGGGCAAAACATTTCTTCCTACACAGTCCTCATATATGCAAAGAAAAAATAGTGTAATCAGGGTTCCCTTTCCAGAGAAAGAAGAAAACAACTTGAAAATACTCACAGTAGGTTTTCCTTGTCAACTCCTCCACCACCTCTGGCTTGAGCTTGCTGTTTGATTTACCCATGATCTTCAGCTCTCCTCCACACCCCCTTATCCACCTTGGCACGTTGTACCTGTTACTACCTCCTCTCCAGTCTGCTCTTCTGCCAACAACATACACAAACGTGGGCCAGTTTAGGTGCAATGACACCACAGAAAGAAGAGAAACACACTATTGTTTTTGTTTGGAGAAAAACACTACTCCCATTCAAGCTAAATTATTATATCATTGTGTGTAGAGGGCTTTAGATATGGTCATGATCTGCTCAATCATCAGCCCAGGCACTCTAGACAGACAAGTCAAACCCCAGGGGCCTTGTGAAGAAGGGCTGGCAGGTTGCTGAGTCTATATGAGCCTTGAGTGCCTATGTGTCCGCCTCATTTCTTCACAGCAGTCCGTGGGCGAAGAGTGGCGTTTAGATGCGTTGCTACCTTCATCCTTGGATACAAGAGTCACTCAGAGGCTGGGTTAAACACACTCACTCCCTCACAGTCATTCTCTGTTCTTCTCACTCCTCCCACCCCTCCTTTCCCACCACTATCTCTATTGCTTTGAGTAAGTTACTGTAGAAAAGAATCCTCCCTCTTGACAGCTGAGATAAGGACATGTGTAAACCAAAATACAATGAACAGAGCTTGCCTTGGATGCACTGTTTACCACTTTTCATTCACTCCCAAGATTTCACCCTGGAATTTATACATGCTGAATAGTTTGAAAAAGCGAAAGGTTCCACATTTAATCATCAGTAAGGTTTCTACATAGCTGTACAGTTTTAAATGCCAAATGAAATGGAAAAAAAAAAAGTCTGGTCTTGCTCTTAAAATAAGCATGTGAGCTGTCTACCAAGCTTATAGGCGGATTTGAAGAGTGACAGTTTTCTTTTCTCCTCCATTCTGACTCATAACTCTCTCCTCATACCGGTTGTCCTCACGACAGCAATGGTATGGTGATTTCCTCCTTTCTGTCATAGCAGACAGAAGATGAGGAATAATGGAATTTCTTTGCATCAAGTGTTTGGTGTTGGCATGCACTGATGCTGAACCACAGCAGCTGTTTGAGCCACAGAAAAGGAAACTCACTAGGTACCTTCAATGTAAACATCTGTTCTCCGCACCCATGACCAGTGATGTCCTTCTGTGGGATGCCATGCTGGTAATCACCATTCTGGGCTCGCTCAAGCCTTGGCTTCCTGGATATTGCTTAGGCACTAGGAAAATAAACAGACAGACAGCAATTACAAAGAGTATGCCCAAGCATGTCACATGTTTTGTAGAAAAATGGTGGAAAATCCTCTCACTTAAACCCACAGACATATTGAGAGCACTTAACTGGGAAAAAAAAATACAACAGGCAACGACCTTTTTACTAAGCTGGTGAGTGTTTAGGTTTATTAAAATTAACTTCTATAAATATTCACAGGTTAAAAGACAAAAGCATTTAGAAGAGAGTCGTTGAAAAAAAAAACAAGTGGGAAGGAGTATAACAAAACTAAAACGTGTAAATAGCTAAAATTCACACCAAATACAATTATTTATGTTGAGGGGGGGGGGGTGCTTGAGAAATATCAATGTAGGTTGTAGTTTACAGCGGTGGCGTAATGTCGCGGTAGCAGCAGGTGGGATGTTGCCAGGCAGTGCCATAGCAACATACAGTTTATGGCTACAGTACACAGCTAATGTGCGGGAAGCTTTGCTAGTCATTGTACTCGTAGGGTTTATGTACCCACGCTGTTCCCGGTTAAGTTTAGTAACAAAAAAAAAATAAAAAACACACAATGAAGCACGTAAAAGCGGTGTAGCCGAAGGAACACTCGTGGTTTTACCTGAGCTGCAGGAGTGTAAACTCGGTGTCCAGTGCCAGTGAGTCCCCACAGTGGAGAGTCGTTGTCCGTGTTCCTCCGCTGCTGCGCGGGTAGGGCTGTCTGAGCTGCTCCGATGCCGCCGCCGTCAGGGAGTGACGTTACTGGCCCCGACCCACTCTGCTCAGTCATTGCCAAACACACACACTGACGCTGCGGTACCGTTGGTCACACACTGACTCTTTGTATCCTTTAACGGACTTAACACGTGTCATCCGTTATGCGGTGTGGGTTTAAACCTCCTACCGTCACTTTTTAAAAGGTACATATGGGACTGTGGAGCAGCTCCTTGGCCCTGATGTGCGTAAATGTGCAAGACATTCCTTTCAGTTCCATTGACAAAGTGGCTCCAAAAGGATTACATTTATATCAGCTCATCTTTTCTTTACAGCAGAAAACTCAAGTCACAACAGATCCCATGTGCTATTTTATGTTCTGTGCCACTTTCTGTCTCTTAATTCCAAAGGTCTGCATTGTTTTGTTCTGTATCTCAGGTAAAGTATGCAAAATATTTGAGATGTAAAGTGTTGTAAAATACATTATAAAGGTAGTAGCTGCTTAATGTTGTCAAGAAATATCATGAGGTTTTATGATCAAATATGATCATACAACTGCAGACAGTGCAGTCATATGCATAGAACAACTCTATTAGTGCAAATGATATTATATATGGATTATGAAACAAACTGTGATTAGACTAAAAAACAACTGAGCCAAATGTTAATCAACAATGAATGCATAAGATCAATAAAATAATAAAATGAATTATGACTAAATTAAAATCCATTCATGCATAGGCTGATTCAGATGAGCATTGATGCCCAAAGGAGAATTCACTACTTTAATCAATAAAAAGAAAGACAGAAAACCCCACAAAAGATGCATGGCAATGTAGATGTATAAATTATACACAGTCTGGGAATAAAAACGGAGTCAGAAAAAGCTTTATCATCCACTGAAATGTGTCTTCACTTTGTTAAACAAAGAGTGTATAAAACAACTGAATACATGGTAAAACATAAAATACAATATACAACATTGATAGTGTTGTTCACTGAATTTAAGCCATTTTCTTGTACATTTTATTTGCTAAGATGTGTTGATAATGTCATTGGAAGTTGAATGAATGTATTTTGAGACACACCTGTTTGATAAATGCCTGTCCTCTCATTTATTCATAGAATTTCACATTTCAATTTGATACTATGTCCTGAAAAGTACAGTCAACCAAGAGTTTTCACTTGATTTACATTCATGAGTGACTCAAAATTGGTTACTCTTTTTCTGGGAAAAATGTTTGCTACCATGACAGCACATAAATAAAAGGTTACTTTTATGTAGTGACAGGAAATTCAGGTTAAGTGTTATCTAAACATAGCCTACTATAATTATTGATTTGCAAAGTACAGGGCCAGCTAACATAGAAATGCAGAAAAAAAAAAAGATTTATGAAGCAATAAGAAAATAGATTCAAATAGGACAGAAGCTAAAGATTTATGGTCTCCTCTTATGGAGTATTGATTACTTATTAGTCCACGTGAATGATGCAAGGACAAGTAATTCTCCCATGAGCCTTAATTTATAGCATTTGTTGAACATCTTTGTTGTTTGTCATAGGTTCCTTGTCTCAATTGAATTCAAACTTTGCAGTCAGATCTTTTCCTGTGCAGCTTATTAAAATTCAGTTCCCATCAGTAGTACGTCAACAGATGTTCAGTTATAGGATTTGTCAATTAACAACTGCTACATAGTCGTTCTGTATCCCAATAGAATCTCTCTGCTCATTCATAGGAGGGTTGGGTCTAAATGTAGGCTGTGTGACTTGGCCAGTTTAGTATTCCGTGCCCTTCCCTCCAGTCTCCTATTGAAGTCGGCTGCAGTTACAGTAGTCTCACAGGGAATAAACGGAACAAGGCTGAGGAGAAAGAGGCCGTGGTAAAATGGGGTAAATTAATTAATGGATGATCCCTAGTTTTTCTTTTATCCTTTAGCCCAGTGAGGAAGTGGAACTTGTGGTAAGCTTCATTCTCTTTAGAAACAGAATTTACCTTAACCCCATTCACAAATAGACTGTTCATACATCTTTCACTGTTTATCACCAACAATGAAAAAAAAAAGTATAACTTCAGCTAATTAGCTTCATCCATAAATTGCTATTTACAAAGAAGATGATTTTGTTTTGAGCAGAGATGGTTAAAAATTTGCAACTGTTCCCTAATTGACCCTAGGATATAGTTTATATTCTGTTTTGCTTCCAGCTGTTGTACAGATAGAAGTCACAGGAGGAAATACAGCACATTTTTGGATCATCCTACTCTCATGAATAACGCAACAGTGTTTCCAGAGACATATATTCAGAATGAACATGTCACTTGTTCCCATTAACTCCTTATCGTATTTGCTAATAGTTGACCAGTCTTTGCTACGAAAAAAAAAACCAAAACATGGAATTTCTTTTGCAGACACACATCAAACACTGATTCGTCTTCTTGATTTCAAATGCAAATTACATCAACATATCCCCAGAAACAATCATGTATAATCACTTGCAGATGTTTATGCATTTATCAAAAAAACTAAAACAAATGCACACTATAATGATTAAATAGAAATAAGTGCAGAGACAACAGGAAATGTCCCTGCAGCATCTTTGTATCAATATGATACACTGATATATGGTATGGTGAAACAGCTGGGAAAAAATAATAGGAAAATTAATGTATGTTTTTTTCATGCTCCTGATTTTCAGCAGCCATTATATTGCATACTAACTGGAAAGTTATCGTTATAAGCTTGACAATATATTATAACCACTGAGAACACAAGAAGGTCGTAAAAAACAGAGAGAAATATTCAACAGATGAAACTTTATATTACAACTTGAAGAAAGAGTTGCACATAAACAAAACATATACTATTTTAGAGAAAGATATACCATATATTTGAAAAGCATGAAAAACAAATGTTATGAGGCCATTTGGTGGTGATGTTTTTATATATCGCTGTAACTTTGATTCAACATCTGATCCATCATTATGGCAGTTTTATACTATAAATAGACAACACTGAGTAAAAATGCAGCATCAATGAGTTGGACAAGAAAGGTGTGCTAGATTTAAGCAAAAAAAAATGTGACTATAATAGCTCCCAGGATGAAAAAAATAGGGCTTATTTTCTTAGCTGTTCCTCATCAAATCTGTGCTTAGTAAGAAGACACAGGGTTGGAATGCGAGATATTGAAGCTTTCTTATTTTAAATAGTCTGACGTTGGTGGTTTTATTCATTAAATATTCAAATATAAAAAGCTGGAAGATTTTTTTTTTCTCATGTACAAGGAGCATTTGGACAAAAAAAAATATAGTTTGGCCCACATGAATCTTTTACAATAGTGGTGACAGATGGGCAAAATGAAAAAGAGCAGCAGATGTACGAGAATCCGTTTGTGTACAAGCCAGAACCACTTTACTTAAATGCATCTCAAAATGAAACACTGATAAGTTGACAGACTGCACAAAAAGTCTACTCATCCAAATATCCTCCCATGGCAGTTACAACTAATTTAGTTTTTCACATGCTTTTAGTGAATATTTCTTTTTTTATTTTCCAGGACAACTCCAAGAAGCTGCTTAAATTTCACACATTTACTAAATCATTCCAGAACAATAGAAGACACTGTAAGTTTTAGTGTTGCTTGAGTTACTTTAAAATAGGACTACAGGACTTCTCTTCCTCTTCACTAACTGCAACCAAACAGCATTTCCCGAGGCTTCATTCTGTTGTGCCCACTTGAGTATCCCATATGGCTAGATATATATAATTTAGGACATCATAAATATACAATTCCTTCCCTTCTCTGGAACTGGCATGAATATGAGAATCCAAACACACTTATCAAAGCCTGTTATACTTGGTAAATCCAGCAGGGCATAGAGGTTTTAGTGGAGCAGTGATGCTGGTGTAATGCCTTTGACACCCAGTTGTTAATTCAGACTGACAACAGCCAGATATCTGGCAGACGAATGGCAGATGGTCTTAAATATGAGTCTCATGGAGATAAAATAAACACCCTCAGGAAAAAAGGAGATAGACACAGACAACAGAAAGGGAGTAATATCTGGGAATTATCACTAGAAATTGTTTCGTATTATTATTATATTAAGTAGTGAATGGGAACAGTAGTGTTCTGTAATTTGGATTTTTTTATAATTATTTTTTTAGATACTGTCTGGACTATGAATAATCTATACTTCCCTGTCACATATTTTAAAGCTTTTTTTTTTTTTTTTTTTTTTTTTACCATTTGCAGAATTGGGAAAATAAATGCATTATTATGGTTTTGTGTGGAGAGCAAACAAAATGATTAAGCCAGTGACACAGAGAAAAAAAAAATCTTGATTCATCATTGTTGTTTTATTGTTTGCATTGTTTACATTCAATACCTCTGGTCTTTTAAATAAGCAATTTATCACAAGATGAGGGTTCACATCTCTCATGGACATAAGGGATGTTATTTTGTTCCACTCCTGTGGAGGCGTGTGATGAGTGAGATTGCTTTTGCTCCCTCCCAGTTTCTTTCAGTCCATCTACAGGGCCTCTCCTGCCCTCTGATGGCTGATAA
Source organism: Siphamia tubifer (assembly GCA_020466265.1). Lineage (NCBI taxonomy): Eukaryota > Metazoa > Chordata > Actinopteri > Kurtiformes > Apogonidae > Siphamia > Siphamia tubifer. Next base: position 29,328,536 of record CM035791.1, on the reverse strand, counting down.
CCGTCAAAGCACAAAAGACTATGTTTTTTTGAAATGAATCATCAGTGATTACAGACCTAGATATAAATACACCATAAGCTAGTTCTCTTTCTTCTAGATGCAAATGCTTTATTGATTGTTGTACCTTAACTTAAATGACGAAGGATAAAAAATGAGATTAATTAGTCACAAAACACACAGGAAAAAGAAACGGTAGCCAATGGGAGCTGGTTGTACAGTTGGGAAAAGAACAGGGAATGACGTGCACGATCAACTTTGTCCCTTCTGTTTACCTTAAACATGTTACTCATCCCCTGTTGGCTGGATCTTGTCCTGCTGAGTAGGAGGATCACATATTTTTCTGGTATTAAGGCAGAGCAGGTAGATGCACACAGGAAGAGGGAAAACATGGTTTTTATGACTCTGTTCTGTCTGCTGTTACTGCGGCCTGGCTTCTGCGCTCTAATGACATCTCCATTGGACGAGGTAGGTGGAAAGCTGCGGGTGAACAGAAGCAGTGCGGTTAGTGATTCCACTGCTCAGGACTTCTGCAAAGTACATTGAACTCTTCAACTTTATACTGTTTATTGTCCTGTGAAAACCTGTGTCCTGACTGTTTTACTGGAATTACACTCTGATGGGAGGGAAAAAAAAGACAACAGCCTTAAAATAGTTTCATATTATCATTTAAAGAAACCAACCTAACTTTAGAATCATCTTCAAAGCCCTTGTTTTGTTTTTTGTTTTTTTTTACAAGTACTAAAAAGTGTGTATTTTTTGTGTTCTAATGAAGCTAATTCAACATTCCTCCAGTCAAAAGGACATCACCGTTTATCCTGGTTCTTCTTCTGATGACTCAGGCAAGTGTTTCTGAGTTTAAACTGATACTACAATATGTGACATTTTAAAGAAAATGTCATATAAAACCCTATCCAACAAAGCTTCTCCTTGTCCATAGTGAGCAGCCGGCTGCGTCGCTCATCTTTAATACCTGACATCACACATCTGGAACTGCTGGTTGTGGTAGGACCTGACGTCTACCAGGTCCACAAACAGGACACAGAAAGATACATCCTTACTAACCTCAACATTGTAAGTGTAGTTCATGGTTACATGTTCAAATGTACAATAGAAGAACTACTCAAGAAATAATGAAGACACCTACACATAATCACAGTATTTAAAAAAAAAAAAAAAAAATCAGTCCATGTGTTGGAATCTGAAAAATATTCACATATCCAGACATAGAGTGTGATCCTATAGTCTGTATATAGTCTGAACATAGGATACTGAAACATGTTAATCTGACTCATGTTCCAATTTCCACCCAGGCCTCAGAGCTGCTGAGAGACATGACCCTGGGCGCCAACATGCGGGTGCACCTGGTCCGCATGATCATCCTGTCAGAGCCAGAGGTCAGTGGCTCCCAATTACACCTCAAGTTCACTTAAGAGTCATGTTCACAAAGGACCATTTTATAAAGGCAGTATTTCAGCAAAGTAATCTAAATGTTGTAAAGCTGTACAGTATATAGAATTTAAACAGCACCCATACATTATGTTGGTGCTTTGTGGAACAGAACTATAGTCTTTCTATACTGAGACTTTAAGTTTTTAATAGATAAAAACAAAACAAACTAGAAAGCAGAGACTGAAGGACAGAAGTTATCGTTCAGAGGAATCAGTTGCTGGTTAATAACATCTTTTTCATTATCTCTTCTATCTTGTAGCCAGAGATCCAAATGTCTACCAACATCACCTCTTCTCTTAAAAGTGTGTGTAACTGGGGTAAAAGAATAAACCCCTCAAATGATACTGACCCACTCCATGCTGATCTTCTGCTGTACATTACAAGGTACGCTGCATATAACTGCCTCTAAAATCTCTTCATTGGTAAACACTACTTTTCATTCTAATGTTATCCTTCTTAAACAGGTATGACCTGGTGTTACCAGATGGAAACAAGCAGGTCAGGGGTGTAGCGCAGCTGGGTGGGGCATGCTCAAGTGAATGGAGTTGTGTGATCACTGAGGATACTGGCTTTGACCTTGGGATTACCATTGCTCATGAAATTGGCCACAGGTAAAAGTGAGTCAAAAAAAATGAAGGTTGATGTGTTATCTACTTTGAGACTATATTATTGGAAAAGATTCCGTTTTGGTCATGCTGTCCTCATGTATCAGAAGAAAAGAAAAATAGCATTACAATTAGCAGGTGGATGATAAAAACACAGAAATAAAACTGGATTCTAAAATGACAGAAGCAAATGACATAGTTATACCAGACTTTTCGTCTCATAGCAAAACAGAATCCAAATTATATCTGAAAATGAAATTCATCCTGTAACATCTTGCTACTAATAGTTGATCTTAGACAAAACATTGATGGTAGACGCTCTGAGAAAACTTTGAACTAACTTGGCTGAATTTATTTCTTACCCAGCTTTGGGATCAACCATGATGGAGTAGGGAACACCTGCAGCAGGAGTGGGTTCATGATGGCCTCTGATGGAGGCTACAACAGTGTGGATCTGACCTGGTCTCCATGCAGCAGACAGCAGCTGCTCACATTCTTCAGGTGGGTCAACCTGTACAGAGCAGCTGTGTGTGAAAACGTATCTCATTCATCATGCACACCTGGCACAGCTGAAAGACTAATACATCTATAAGTTTTATCTTAATGCTGTCAGTTTCTATTCTGTCTTATTAGGATATTTGATGCTATATTTAAATGCTGTATTTCATTATCTTGACTGAAATAACTCAAACAAGTAGACATTCAATACAGTGGATATGATAAGAAGATGTCACATGATTGATTGTTTCCAGTAAAGGAAAAGCAGAATGTGTAAAAGACCTGCCTGCACTAGGAGGGACCCTACAGGACTGGAAGCCTGGTCTATACTATGGAGTTGATGACCAGTGTCGAATAGCTTTTGGTAAAACTGCAAGAGCCTGCACTTTCACCAATCCAGATTTGGTAAATGGCTTGTAATTACAGTTTGAAACCACCAGGTGGCATTTTGAATTCTCTCTCAATTTAGTATGTTAGCAGATTTCTTATGTCTAAGTTTTTAATTCAGTGCTGGCTGTCATTTCCATCAGCCTGCATGCCGTGTTCTTTCGTGTCACATTAATCCTGATGATGACAGCTCTTGCAAACGTCTCTTGGTGCCACTGTTAGATGGGACAGAGTGTGGACCTAATGAGGTACAGGTCTATGATCAGTGCATTATGTTTGAGTGGCAGTTTGGCCCAGCCTTAATGCTTACTCAGAAGAAGCCCAATCATATTTTCATAAGGTGAAATCTTGTCTTACAGTGGTGTTTGAAGGGGCGCTGTGTTTCCCCAGATAAGTTGGGGTCCTCAGTTGTTGTACATGGCTCCTGGTCCAGCTGGTCTGAGTTTTCCCCGTGCTCACGTTCATGTGGTGGAGGTGTCACTCATCGCACAAGGCAATGCAACAACCCTAGGTAACAAACGTGATGCAAGCAGCTGTCATACTTTAACAAAGAGCTGAAAACACTGTGTATCTAGTATAATGTGATTGTTGCAGCTGTTCTTTTTAAAATATCTGTGATTTTCAGACCTGCTTTTGGAGGGAATATATGTGTGGGTCTGGATATTCAGGCTGAACTTTGTCACCAGCAGGTATGTTCTCTCTGCTTGTGTTTACAATGGGCCTCCTTAGAGTAGGTCAATACCATTTACTCGGCGGATCATTGTACCCACATTAGGTCCACATTCTAATGATCTTTATGGTCCAATTCCAGCCTGTTCACCTTCCTGACATGTTCATGGAATATCTCAAGTTAGAGAGAATTGTTTACTGTGAGACAACATAAGATAATATGGACACTGTATTTAAATCTGTTTTAGATTCAGAGAAATTAAAGAGTGTGTCTCTGGTAAATCTGGTCTGATCTACATTTTCCCTTATTTTAAAGTTTAGTTTTAGATTTAGGAGTATATTAACTTTCACAAATTAAAATCAACATTAATTCCAAAACTGACTATTGTGCTTTGATAGAATATGTTCCTCTGAATTCTGGATATTTCTCAGCTTGCACTTGCTGACTCAGGTACTTTTCAGGGCTATCCCAATAGACCTTTTTACTGCAGACATTTTGACTTGTTAAATTAGGTTTAATTTTCCCAAAGGGAGATGCGTTTTCTGCATTTTACTCATCCAGTGTCCTAGAGGGCAGGCCATTAAGAGATATGGTGAGCTTCCACTGGCGCACTGGGGCCATCTCCAAATCCCAGCTAATGCCTTAGTCAGGGGCAAGCCAAGAGAATTAACCTATTATAGGTGTTTTTGTTTGATTAGTGGAGAAATATATTAAGGTACATGAAGCAAGCATAGGGAGAACATGTGCAGGAAGGCCCTAGTCTGACCAGGGATCACACCAGGACCTTCTTGCTGTGAGGTGATACCATGTCTCACAAAAGACAGAAGTGACATAACGTATACAGTATATTAACAAGGCTGTGTTGTTTTGATTTGCCTCAGGGGGCAGGACACAAATCCTAAGCCCTAAACTAATATATCTAAATCAGGCAACCTAGTTTTTTATTACCTAAATTAACAGGTGAATGTCTGCTGTGAAAAAGGTCTATTCTGGTCTAACACACTTAGGAAATACTACACAGTTCAGCTTGAAATGGATCCCCTAAATATTTATTGCATCACAACATATTTTGCATTGATTTTTATTTGGTCATTGGAAAAAAAAATATTGTTCAGGACCAGATTCACTGTAATATGAACCTTAAACCTGTCAGATCCAGAAACCGTCGTCATGTCAGTGTTTTTATGCCACCCATGTTGTTGTAGTCATGTGAACACACCCAGCTGGATTTCATGGCAGAGCAGTGCACCCAAACAGACTTCCACCCACTCTACTTACTGCCAAACACAGCTTCTTTTTACACCTGGATCCCTGCTGTGGGTTTTGCACAAGGTAAGCCAAAAACCAAAAAAAAAAAAATGTTATTTTCCACATGTAAAGAGTTTAAACATCAATTTTTGGCATTACTGTAATATTTTATGCTCTGTACTTGTAAAAAAAAAAAAATAAAATAAAATAAAACAGGGGACGAACAGTGCAGATACATGTGCCAATCAAAAGGAGAAAACTTTATAGTGAGCCGTGGTTCTCAGTTTGTGGATGGAACTCGCTGTGAGTCAGACAATCCGCCTCCCTTTGGCTCCACAGCCGCTTGCCTACGAGGAGAATGCCAGGTAGTGATGACTAAATGAATCTAAAAATATCAGATAATCACGTATATATATATATATATATATATATATATATATATATATATATATATATATATATATATATATAATTTTTTTTTCTTTACAATGAGTATTTGCCTCTCATCAGGTCTTCGGCTGTGACAGTGTGCTTATGTCTGGAAAATTGGCAGATGTGTGTGGGGTGTGTGGGGGAGATGGATCATCTTGTACTTTGACCTCGGACTCTTACTCTAGTGGTCAGACCAAAGGTATAGCATATTTTATCAGTCCTATTGAGTGACAGCAATTAGATAGCCATTTAAAAATATTCATTGAGCAAAAATATATGTAAAGAATCTATCATTATTTGAAAAAAAAAAAAAAAAGACACATAAATCAATATCCCGTATCCTCTACCCAGAATACATGTTATTATCCTCAAGCAGAAACAAAACCAACCATTTCAAACACTCTTTTCCCACAACATGTACATCATTGTTAAATAAGAAGCTAAAACTGATTAATGGTCCCTGAGTCCTTCATCTTTATTCAACCTGCCTAAAGTCGGGCTTCTCACACTACCATGTTCTTATCTATGTGTTCTTACTTACTTGCGTGTTTAAACACTAAATGCTTTTAACATTTTTATTATTTCATTTTTATTTTTATTTTAAGGACTGAAAATACTCCCAACCTTTCTAAATGAAGCTGTATGAGTTATATGTATTTTATTTATTGAGTTTGGAGGGAATGTAATGCAATATGTGAATGCTTAATTGTGATTATATTGATTTTAACATTGGTTGAGAGATGAGAATGTTGCAATATGTGGCACTGTTGTCCAAAACAAATTTCCCATAGGGGACAGTAAAGTTTATCTGGATCCTAATTCTGAATAACACTCATACGAACTAGCTACAGTCATAATTCATGTATTTTCTTGCCTTCTTTTTCAGAATACACCACCTTTCTGTCTCTGCCCATAAATGCCACACAGGTTCATATTATAAACAGGGCTCCACTGTTTACTCATCTTGGTAGGTGGGATCATAACACAAGCAGTTTCAATAAAATAAATAAATTAAACAAGGGCAAATCATGAAATTGTGCTTGCCATTTGTTTCATCAGCTGTAATGGTTCAGAATCAATACATAGTGTCTGGATTGGGCATCATGGCTTTGAACAAAACATACCCATCCCCACTTGATGATCAACACTTGGAATATCGTCTCCATCTCACCTCTGACCTTTTACCGTTAATGGAGGAGCTGCTGCTGCCAGGACCAGTGCAACAGGAGATAACTATACAGGTCAGGAGAGACTATACATCCAACAAAGATCATTTCTTTCAAAAAAATTAACCGGAAATTTAACTTTGACATTGACAAAAAAAAAAGTCTGCAATTTTTACGAGCTATACTTTTAAACTGCTATGTTTAAGATTAAAAATACTTATTGTTTTCTCTAACAGGTTTACCGCAAATATGGGAAAGAATATGGTGAAAAAACAAATCCAAATATTACCTACCAGTTCTATGTACCAACTGAAAATAGTGACTTGACAGCCACCACACCTAAGGGTAGATGGGTGGGCTTCACAACAGACTGCTCAGTCTCTTGTGGATCAGGTAAGACATCCGAATGAAAGCACAAAGAAACACCTAAACGTTCTCCATGCTTACAATCAAATTACGTTTCCTACAGGTGTGCAAAAACGTGAATATGTCTGTATGGATGTAGACAGTGATGACCATTTGAAGGAGGAGTACTGCGAAGCACCCCCACCACCCACATCCCTTTATATAACCTGCCAACTCCCACCCTGTCCCCCCAGGTTTAACACACCTCTGCCCTGTAGTCCTGTACATGCCTACTGTCAAACATATGGGTAGTAACTAACGTGTACTGTTTTGCAGGTGGGAAACAGGGGAGTTTGGACCCTGTAATGCGTCCTGCGGTGGAGGACAACGACTGCGTCCTGTTAGATGTGTCCAGATTCATGGACTCGATATTGTGACTGTTCCCAATTCTGAATGTCTAAATGATTCAACCCCACAAACTGTTGAAAAATGTAATATCCACCACTGTCCTGCCAGGTATGACGTAATGATAGATCGATGTATCAGCTGGTCAATATACAATATTTAGGTTTATTTAGGCTTCTTTTCTTCTATCAATAATGGCTTGATATGCTAGTTTTTTTTCCTTGTCATGATTTACTGACAGGCTAAGTTCACAGCACCTTTGTGTTTTTAGAGATACTACTGTCCACACTAAAACAAATATTGTTTTTGGTATAGTAATATGTATTAGGTTAACTGTGACAATTTTAGTCTCAATGAGAACTGGAATTATTCTTATAAAACTAAATATATCATTGGTCTAATGAATAAACTGTGTGGGAAGAGTAAGTTGTATTTTGTATTTTCACATAATATTCCAAAGTTTCATAGTCATTGCACATGAACCTAGAAATATCAAGTAAGTTTGAATAGTGTTGTTCCTTGTGACCTTACCTTTCTCCTTTTTTTACGAGTAGTTTAATAATATTTTAGTTCAATAATTGTTTCCTTTAAAAAAAAAAAAGATTTTCTGACATTTGTTATCATTTGACATACCAAAAAGAAAGAAAAGAGTATTGGCAGCCTGTATCAGACATTGGCTAAGACTGGTGTTAAAAAAAACAAACAAACAGTATCAGCCCCAAAAAAAATCCATATTGACCGATCACTAATCTGAAGTCCATGTACTGTGAACCATATGGTAATTGAATGCTTAAAAATGAGAAAAGAAATTACTGTGAATGGGGGAATAAGACTTTAGTACTCCCCATATTTCAGGTGCAATGCTACTGTGTCCATTTCAACAATATCCCTGTTTGTAACTGAAAAATAAAGTCATACCTGTTCACAGATGGCATGCCTCAGAGCCAGGGGAATGTTCAGCAGTGTGTGGGCCAGGAGTGGCAAAACGCACTGTTTCTTGTGTCCGGCAAGAATCTGGCAACGATGTTGAAGTGGATCACAGCTTCTGTTCAAAGCAGATGAGACCACCTGATTCAGTGCCCTGTGTGGTGACTGTCTGTCCCATCGGGTGGGAATCTAAAGGGGAGGTAAAGTGGGAGAAGGAGAAAAAACACACGCATACAAATTTAGAATAACTTGAAATAGGAGACTTTTTTAAACATGTATTTTTTGTTACCAGGTTGATCCTATAATAAAAACTGGCTTATTGCCACGATCTAGACAATCTCCTGTGTATGTGTGGAGCCCCGTTATCAGCCCATGTTCAAAGACCTGTGGCAATGGTAAGTGACAGCATATTTAATCACATCACTCAGAAACAACACGCTCTCATAGGATAAGGTCAACCAAAGCCTGATGCTTATGTAGGAACCCTGCAGGTGTGGTTTTCCTGTGTGGACCACCAGACCAGACTGGGTGTGTCTGACTTCCACTGTGATGCTTCTACCAGACCTCTTCCTTATTCTGAGATTTGCAGCACATCTGCATGTCCTCCCATGTGAGACTCCATTATACATAGTCCACATATACACAATGGATAATACAGTCTACTTCACATTTATAGAAAACAAGAAAAAAACGACTGTAGAAAAATGAACTTCTTACAGATGAAGAGTAGAAAAACTGTAACAGTAAGAATGTTTTTTTGACAACCAGGTGGCGCTCTAAGCAAGGAGTCTGCAGTGTAACATGTGGAGGAGGGGTGGCCAACAGGGTGCTATACTGCGCTAGACAAATAGAAGGGGAGGAGGTGGTAGTAGAGGATTTAGAATGCCAAGACTTTCCTAAACCAGCAGCAGTTGTGACATGTAACACCCAAAGCTGTCCAGCAAGGTAAACTATAACTATATGCACATGTTTAAAATAATTCCCACAAGTGCCAGATAATTTTATTCCCACTTTAACCATGTCCAGGTGGAAAGTTCTGAGGACGTTGCCATGCTCAGTGTCCTGTGGTTTGGGTGTAGCTCAAAGAACTGTATCGTGTGTCCAGTTTGTCAATGGAAAGGAGAGTGTGGTTTCAGAGGAAACGTGCCTTGCAGCTGTTAAACCAGCCATCACAGTGCCCTGCCTGGTGCAGGTCTGCACCTTCAGGTGGGAGGTGACACCGTGGAGCCAGGTACTGTACATTTTACAGGATAAAAACAGCAAACAATACAACTTAAACAAAAGAATGATCTATGTAAAATCTGAAATGAATGGCATGTATATTAATTGCCAAATTGGTGTAATAATGATATCACTGAAGGTTAAATATGTTTTTTCTATTCTTATAATTTAACACCCATACACTCACAGTCTGACCAGTTTTTGCAGTCCAATAACTACTAATTCCATTCAATGTATCTGCATAGGTATATATTACAGATTAATTACAATAGTCTGGAAAAATTTACTTGCATAAATACTTTATCAGTTTTAGCCAAGTCTATAATTGTTCTGTTTTGTAAACTCTGAAAAGACTTACAGACACTGTACTGTAAGTGACAAATAATCATATTTGTATGTGCAAAGGTTTGGTATTTTTCAACTGTCTGTGAATCATTATAGAACAAATGTTTTTGGTGTGTAAAATGACTTTAAAAATCAGTAAAAACACTCTTTCTGTTTTGTATTGCTCTTCAGTGTTCAGTACCCTGTGGTTATGGGATCCAGTCCAGAGCAGTGTCATGCATGGGGCCCTCAAAGCCTGACCCTCTCAGCCCCCTGTTTTGTATGCACATGCCTAAACCCATCACCATCCAGGGCTGCAACATGGAAAGCTGCAGAGATGTGTCACCCAGCTCAGTCGCCCCCAGCATCACCACTGCAGCACCTTCTCACCTCACAGAGGGACCGCTGCTATCCCCAGCTGTGAGCGTCAAAGATACGCCACATCATCCCACAGACATTACTCATCTGAGGCCAACAGAGGGAGTCATTATTCCAGAGAAGGCATTTACCACCCGAGCACCTAAAACCAGTTAGTAAGCATGAACACTGACCTGATCTCAGTCAGAGATGTAGGCTGATGCAAGGTTATGATAACAGTATCTGCTCTTGACTAGATGTTTGTGGACAGCTTCTGTTGGAAGAATCAGGCACGGTGGACCTTACGAATGTGACTGGTCGCTGTATAGTATCAATAGGTCGACCCCTGGATGAAGTGATTCACATTCAAGTAGAATCAAGTGCCTTGAACTGCAAAAAAAGTAAGCTCTGATCAAACACTGTCTTTCCTTTTCCTCGGTTATTAGTATAAGTCATACCTGAACATCCAATGCATCTTTACCTACAGAGGAAAATATAGCATTTTTTGATCGACTGGTATTTGTGAGGAAGTGTGAGCAAGCAACTGGTAGCGAGCTGACCACCAGAACCAATGTCCTGCTGGTACGTCAGAATCTGATGACAGCTGGAAATGGGGTGGTGCTAACATACAGCTCCCAGAAAACCACAAAGAAGAGCCACCATCAGGGTAAGACAGCTCATCAAATCATGTTAAGGTGCATGGGTCAGAGTTGTGTTTTATAATCAAGGCTTTTTAACATCTCATAAACAGGCTGATGAAAAAAAAAAAGTGGAGTGTTTGGACAAAGTCAATCACAATTACAGTGTGTGTAATTGCAAAAAGCTGCACTTTAATGTTCAGTGTTTGGCTTTATGATTATGATTATGAAATGATTGATTCACGAGTAGATTCATGAATCTAAAACCAAACACTGAACATTAAAGTGCAGCTTTATGCAATTACAAACACTGTAATTGTGACTGACTTTGTCCAAACACTCCACAATTTTTTGCAGAAATGGAAAAACTGAAAAATGTAAAATGAGGTGCATAATTAAATGGTATCTACGGGATATTATAGAGCCTCTGTGTGTGTGTGCATGTGTGACTGCTTTAGAACTGAAAAACTGGAGAGAGCTAGCCTTCGTTTTATAGAGTATTTCAAGGATCAGATGGGCAAAAACTGCTTATTGATATGACCAACGCTTTTAGTTGTTTGTTTTTGTTAAATTGCAATGGGCTTACAGGTGAACCACATACTCACTTTTATAGTAGCTTAAGTACATGTTTGCATAATGTGACTTTTTCACCCAAATTATGGCCCTTTGATGCAGTCAAATTCAACAGGTTTGAAGTTGACCTGCAACAGATGGAAGGTAGTTACTCATATTTGTAAAATCTACCACAGACACATATACGTTTATAATAAAGCTGATATGTGATAGTTAGGGTTATCTTTATTTGGAGGCAACAGTATTTTAGATTTGGAAAAGTCTACAAGTAAAATGAGTCATATAATAAAATGGATCGTATTGTGCATTTGGAGTGATGTAGTTTTTTTTTTTGTGCCCTGCCATACAGATTGTGACATTCAGCTGTTTTCTCCCAACGGTATCTTTGTGAATCCAACAACCTCCAACACCAATCACACCTGTAGAGTTCTCATCAACGCTCCTCCATCAGTGAAGATCAAAATACAAGCTCTTCATATAGGATTAGCATTCAATGCCACCAACTCTCAGTCTACGTTCATTATGGTACGAATAAGCTTTTCGATATGTGCTGCTATTCCAGTTTTACATTGAAAATTGTAAAAAAGAATAATCGTGACCGAACGTCTTCTGTTTCTTCCTTAGATCAGGGATATGGATGTCTTGAAGACCAATGTGTTTAAAGGCCAGCAGCTGTTCCTGTGGCACTCCTCTGGAAACATGGCTGAGATTGAATTTCATGGCGACTATCTGCATTCCGAAGGGAGCTTTAGAGCTGAATATTCATTTATTCATCGCTGATCCTTGATAAAAGTTTTTTTTTAAGGTGGTCAGAATGTGTATAATATAGTTAATTACCATCTGCAGGGATCTGTTAGGTAAGATTATCCTCTGGTTGTCTGCTTGATTTTCCTGTTTATGTAAGAAATGAAATTATTAATAAATGGACCACAGCACTGGACATCTTCACATCAAGTCAGGATATTGTCTTTCTGAAATATGCAAATGAAACTGGGAAAATCAATAATATTAATAGAATAAATATTTATATTAAACGGAAATCTTCTTAAAACAATATTTTATATAACACAATATATTAAAATATACAATTACTATTATGTATCATTTCTCACACATTACAATATCTTGAAAGCAACTCAATAAATGGTTTTCCTGAAGGCCCACCACACTCATAAATTGTGCATCCATGGAAACGTGGCATTTTGCCATAACTTCGGCATCAGTCCGTTTTCAGCTCCCATAGAGACTGCTATGCCACAAGTGCAGTGCCAGGCTACAGTGTGGGATCACTGCTTGGCTGTAGCTGTATCTTCCAGAAGGGCTCTCATGTCCAACAGAGCATCCTCTACAGCCTGGGCAAACTTGGCAGCATTCGTCTCCTCACAGCTGTTGAAGGCCGTGATGGCGATGTTGATGTGCTCATCCATGGGATTGTAACACACTCCATAGCCATCTGGCACCATTGGACCAAAGCACATCACACAGTCTGTCTTAGAGCCAACCTGGACACAGAGACGGGAGAGAAGAGGGCAAACATTCAAACAAACAAATATGACAACGTATAATCATTTGCTGTGTTGTAACAGACTGTTGGCATTCTATAAATATAGCGTAGATCAACCTGGCTGGTTGAGAGATTATAATGATGTGCCACAGCGTAAGAAGTATCCATAAATATCTCAGGCATGGAGGTCAAGTCCTCAATACTTTGCATTTTTATTCCAAGCAGATGCCGGTCTATGGCTTGTCCATGAATTGCCTGTAAAACAAATGATAACTCAGTGAAGCTGAGAGTAAGAGGACAAAAAAAAACAAAGCAGATCAGTTCATTGGTGAAACGTGCTCTTACATCATATGTGTTTTCCCTGTGTGTCTCAGTAGCCTTCTGCAGGAGTGCAACCCTCTCTGTTTTCTGTTGGAAACATTTACTACTCAATCAAATAGATCATAGATGTTGTACTGTATATTTGTGAAACATGATTTAGCAGTACCTGCTTCGATGGGTCCTCCATGGCTTGGACATATTTTAATGAGTCAACAGTAGTTACACGAATTGCATCCGTGCGTCCATATTTAAACATTCGTAATGACGCACTCTCATATGTGGAGCAGCAAATGTTGTACATCCTACAGTGCAAGCATAGCACACTGAATACATAGCCATAGAAATGTCTACTTGCAGCAACAGTGGGATACTTAAAGGCATTTCTTACCTGAAATAGGCAAGCTGTAGAGCCATTTGTATAAAAGCATCTGGACTCAGCTTATGTTGCTTTGGCAAATTTCTTCCAAAATGAGAAAACATAAGTACCTTCACATCTAAGTCGTGTACCATTCTAATAAAAACAAACAAAGAGAGAGTTACACACCTATCCATCAATCTTGACATCAGAGTTGACAAGATAAAAAAAGTACATGTACACGTACATGTTCATATTTTGTTTGGCTTTTTCAATGTCCCTCTTGACCTCAGGTGTAATGTTAAAACGCAGTTTCTGTGGCACCGACAAGGGAACCATGGGAGAGCGGACTATTACAGTCTTTTGCCTGTTAGGAAACACACTTCATGAGGACACGTTCACTTAAAAATTTAAGAAAAATATAAAGAATAAAACACTTCTTTATGTTAAACTTACATGTATTTAACTACATAATCGATGAGGAACACAATGGGAGGTCCCTCAGCAGGTGCATGTTCATATACAAGTCCACATGTTCCATCCTCACCAACAATAAACTAAGGATGATTTGCAAATAAATAATTTATTATTCATACAGCTGTCCCGTAACTTTTTCATGATGTGATATTTTCAAACAGACCTGCAAAGTTTTATCAAACCAGCGGTTGCCACTGTTCCAGCGAGCCCCTCCCCCATGCAGCATTTGGGCAGCCACACGGCTCTGGTATAGCTCATCTGACACTCGAGGCATCGGGGCATCCAAACAAACTGTGAAGATACTTTTTTGGATGGCCCGGACTGACTCCTTATTCGTCTTGTCTGTGGAGGAATAAAATGGTACATGACCCCTTCACCAAACACTTTACAGACACTTTCTCTTAAATATTCTAATTAGAACAGTTCAGTTTTTATCTGTCCTCTGCTCACCCTTTATGAGGTTGTTATAAGCTTTTCCCCAGGTATTGCGGTGCTGTGATGTCAAGATACCAATGGGCTCCTTGTTAGTCTGCAAAGAGGAGTTCCAGATTTTCTCCAGCTGCATGTAAATCTGGTCCACTGTCAGTGGGGTGCCGTCACTGTTATACACATCCAAGACAAAGAACTGGGGGGAAAATGAGGTCAGTAATTTAGAACTGGGAATCAATCACATCAGTGCATTTAATGTTGTAAATGTCTAATGAATACATGAATGGGAAGAGCAGCAGTGCCCTCTAGAGTACCTGGAAGTTGTGAACAACAGTTATGTGAGTGGGCGGTGTCTTCCCTATGGCATGATTGACAATTGTATCTCTCTTTGGTCCTGGGATACGGCAGGAGGACAGGATCTGGTAGTACTGGTCCATACATAGCGGTTTCCCACTCAAATACTCTACAGGCAGGTTTTCACTAGGATACAGCAGCTGATATTATACATGTGAAGTTTTTCTCATCAATTGTATTTAATGCTAAGTTTCTTATGCAGAAGCAGCATATAGGTAGTATGTCTTTTTCAGTCCAACTCACGTGTCAATCATTTTTTTAAACTCCAAAACTCCTGCAATCAGTTTGGCAGCAAATCTACAAAGGAGATGTAACTGTGTTATTGGGATATTTGATAAAAATATATATATTCTTTACAGTGCACATATGACATATTAATGTTGCAAAGCATCAAGATCATTTTTATTATCCCTTTCGCTAAGTGCTTTTCAACCCTGGGGTTTGGGATCCCATGTGGGGTCACCTGAAATGTTTAGTAATTGATAAAAATAAAAACTTACTAAAAATATATGGTGAGTTGAGAGAGATAATCACAATACATAACAGACAAGACAAAACGTGAAGCTGAAACTGAAGCACTGTGGTACTGTTTATCTGTCAAATGGTTATTGTGGTCAGTTGTGGTCAGCAGCTCGCTCATAATTCATAGTTTGAGTTATTGTTTGTTCAGTGTTAACTGTCATCCTTGTAAATACAAGCTGGTCTGACTACATATCTTGACCAAGGAAAATAAAATTTCCACTATGTGGTTTTTCTGCCTCCTCCCATAATAATATGCATTATATAGACTAAACGTTGTCTAAAATGTACATTTATTTGCAACATAGTATAGCAAACTATTACATAATCAATAATAAATTAATTTTAGAATTTAAAAAAGCCTCAGTTTTGAATGTCTGGGGTTGTCAGAAATATGTGGTGTCAAAATAGATTATGAGCCAAAAAAGGTTGGGAACCACAAATTAAGCTCACTTAGCAAGAGGACCTGGCACCTAAAAGCATAACAAATAATATGTAATCTGTAAACTGTTCAGAGAACAGACATACATGGATACTTCACCCCTGGGTTCCTAACTGTGTAACACATGCCCATTGTACAATGAAGCCTTCAAACTATACACAAGTTGATTTACTGTGTTCACTGCATGTCCCATGGGTCAGTCTAGTCAAAAACAGCTGAGTGATGCTATGAGCTACTGAAGTGCTTTAAATAGTCAGTGCATAGATAGAAGCCTTTGCAAAGGTTGGCTGGAAATTCTACCTTCGTGCAGGGTTGTTTACCCTACACTTCAACACAAAGTAAATCACTTTGGGAACATTCTCCTTAATATATTTATAATTGATACTGTTATGACTCATAGTAATGGAAAAGCATAGACTAATATTGAATGTTAACGCACATATTGAATCAAAAAATGTTTAATGTCTGAGTAGATGTTTTTAATAAGATGAAAAAAACGTGTTCCTAGTTTCTCACCTCATCTGTCCTTGCCGATCTTGGAAATGCATACGGGGCAAGACAACCCCAGGGCTGGTATAAACTGCCACTGGCATCCTGCAGTCTAGGTACGCTGACTGCATCCACCATTCAGACAGCTAAATAAAAAAATAAAAAAAAACAGTAATAGGCAGAGAACAGAGTGTAATGTGCTGGCATCTTCAAGGTGGATCTGATGACACACTGATGTTTCATGCACCAAAACATTCTGATTTTATCTTTGCGCCCTTTAGCTAATTTAGCCAGGGGACCTGCCACATAAAAGCTACTAAATAAAGCCATATATCTACCCAGTTTTCTGTCTTGCGTGCACGGCGCTCCAGGCCTTTCTGGACCCGGTCCCCAACACCACCTTTGAGGAACTCCTGCACCAGTTGCTGGGTGTGTTCGAACTCCTCCTTACTAACAATGGGCTCAAGTGTTGCCAGGTAACGCTCACATGTCTGCTTCAAGGATGGCACAGGCAGTTTAGGTAGACCCTCCTGGTGAACCAGGGACCGCTCTGGGATCTGTGTCACGGGTCTGACCAGGCGGCATGGCTTCACCACACCTGGCCGCAGCTGGAAAACAGTTTTGGTCAAATCAATATAACACTTTTTAATACTTTATCTGTAAAGAGTGAGCCTGGCATTAATCCAAATGATGACCTAAGAAGTTATACCAGAACATTAACTGAACCCCAGAGCTGCCTGACAAATCCAGGTGTTAATAAGTTGTTAAATGCTAAGTACATGCAATCAAGCTGTGGTAGTATATGAGAAAATAGATGAAAGTAATTACTATGTTTAGATCTGTGAACAGCATTTCACATTATTTATGAGTAAATTATTTGGTATTTGAAATGTGACACCAAAACAACTGAAAAAAGCTGTTATACCATTTGACAGCCTCCACTGTTGCAGGCTGTACCAGAATATAAATAGAAGTATGACACAGCTGAACCTTTGGAATGGCAACTAAAACAAACACAGGGCAACAAATCTGTGTATGCACTAATGCTCACTGTGGTAATTAGTATCTAACTGTGTAATGCTCAGATTTTAAGGTCTATTTAAAGGAATGACAAAATAATTTGGAAATATCGCATTCAATAAAAGTAGGAAAACCAATTTGTTCAGGAGCAGTGTGTGGACTATGGCACAAATGGGCATAATTCCAAAATTAAGGTCAAGCCCCAATGAGCACAAATAAGAACATCCGGTCTCTTTTTTTCCTCCAAAATAAAACTACGACGTATTACACCGTGTAATGCGGTGGATATTATTGTTGTTTTAAGCAATGCGTAGATTTTACACTAAGAAAACAGTTGTTGCAATAAATAGGACGCCGAAGTGAGTAAATGTGCAAGTGTATTTCTGTTTCTGTGTCCTTTTAGCAGCACGCACTTAAGCTGCCATGCGCATATGCTAAAGGCTAAGCTAAGCTAAAACGCGCCGGGTTGGGCGTAGAAAACAACACTTGCCGTGGTAAATATTTAACGACTGAATTGTTAGTAGGCAAATCACAAGTTAGATTATATCCCGGGTTAATATATTGTTGCAGTCTTTTGCAGCTGCCCCACCCCCTTCAGCCTGCTGCCGTAAAGCCAAACGTACGTTACTGCGTTTGTTATTACGCACTAAAAATACTGTAGGCAGGATAGGGAATAAACTCACCGCTGTTCTGACAAAAACACCAAACATCTTGTCAGATAGACGCGTTAAATTCTTTGACTGTCCCGGGAATAAAGATGGGAAAACCTCGGGCAGTCATGTCTCAAGGACAACCACCACACTGTCTATTCTCAGCTGTCCGCCCCCCCTCGGACCCACGGAGCAAAGACAACTGTGCGCTCCACACCAAAGTAGAGTGGAGTTTGGTATATTCGTCCCATTTGTCATTGGGTTATTTTACAGTTAATATTTGGGCAGCAAATACGCCCTTGCTTTATAATAATAATAATTTATGTTGGTACTGGATGAACTATTTGATCCATGTGTTCCATCACAGCTGTTATGTAACTATGATTTTACCCAGGATATGAGCAGTAGCCTACTCATATTTTATATAGGCCTAATCCAAAACAATTATAATACCAATGCAAAGAATACATTTAGGTTACTATAAAATCCCTCAAACGACTTTTGTACACTTAACATCAGTCAGATAGTGTTAGTCTAATTCACCAGGAACGATGCAATGTAAAAGTCAATACATCAGTGATCTTAAATGTTGATACTTTTATTGATTAATGGAAAAAGTCCTGATATAAATAATGCATTTCCAGAATAAAATTCTGTTTATCAGGTGCATGAGGCTGTACAGGTCTTGACTAGCCACATGATGGAGCTCTTCCAACAGCTTTCCACAGAAGCAGCGTTAACTCATTTCTTCAGGAAATACAAACCAAAGGCAGACTCTAGTATCCCAAATGAATAATGAGAACAGAAAGCTGAAAGAAAAAGTACAATTAATTTATGTTAAATGACACTAGAAATGTCAATGTGCAAAAGTAACCCAAAACAGATGGGATTGCTGTATGGGACCACATTTCAGCAACACCTTTCAATAACAGAGCAGAGAAACTGCAGTCGTGTCATGGTTTATTTGAAAGCATTAAAATAAAATGATACATAGAAAAAAATATACACAAATCAAAATGCTTCAATTGCTCTGGTCCAACCACTACCTTTTAACAATTTATGTTTTAAACAAATAGTTTGAGTAGCGAATATTTGCTCAAGGTCCGTCTGTTGCCAACTCACAAACTCAGATAGTCCACCTGAACCCAACACTGAGATCAGATTGGAAATGTTTGAAGAGTCCAACTGGTCCGAATCTAAATTAAAATCATCATCAGTCCTAATTCTTTTACATGGCACCGGCCCAAAGTCTGGCAAATAAAACTCTGGATCAACAATGTGATAACTTGTGTCCATCTTTCGCTTCTTAGTGTAGCACTGCGCGCCCTGCGGCTGTTTTGGCTGCGCGCAACAGTCTGAGTGGAAGTATCCATTCGTGACAGTAGTCACCACATGCGTGTCCAAGTCCAGGACAGTCTTTTGGTTGGTTTGTGTGTTTGGGATAGATAACTCCCAGGAGGATTTGTCTACACAACTCCAACAGGCTTCCGAAACCATAAGGTCAGAGTCACTTGGAGACACCATTGCGCAGGCAGATGCGTCTTGGTGCGCCACCTCTGCAGGCTGGTCGTTGGGCTGATGCGCTCCGCAGTGCCAAGTGTCCGACTCAACCCCAGTAAAGTTGCAGTAGAAGTCATCGGCCAACTCCTTAAAGCTCCCAGTTAATTCAAGGTATTCTTGCTTTTCGCGGACTGCAGCTACGTCCTCATACTGATGTGTCCTCTGCGTTTGCGACAAGTTTTTGCTCATATAAAACTGCCTGGCGTTTCTCAGTACGTAGGTTACCAGCAAGTTCTTGTGGAGCTTGATGCCTCCTCTCTGCGTCCTGGAGCTTTGGATTTTCCTCAAAGAAATGGAGATCAGGTTCTGTGCGTCAAATGCACACTCCATCCTCAACCGGGCCACCCGTTCTTTCCTTCCTGTTTCTCAAATCGTTTGTTTCCTATTTGAAGAAATATGTATGTCTTTAGTTGAGATTCCGACTTGATTCGGGTAGACTGTGTCCATAGCGCTCCATGTCTTCCCAGTAAGGGCATGGATTTGCAACTCTCATCTTTCCTTGCCACGCCCTCACGTAGACATTGTCCAATGGGAAGGAGGCGGTGCTTCTGTTATACGCAAATATCACTACTAGCCTCATTGAGAATGCACGTAGGAGAGGACATGCTGCATTTCACCAAATGTGTTCTGGGCTTCATAAATCTAGAAATCTTTTTTCCCCTCGCAAAACTATCCATATAGAGTAAAATTAAATTCACTAAGGAAAATATTATATTGAGGAAGAGAAGAGAAGAGAAGAGAAGAGAAGAGAAGAGAAGAGAAGAGAAGAGAAGAGAAGAGAAGAGAAGAGAAGAGAAGAGACGAGAAGAGAAGAGAAGAGAAGAGAAGAGAAGAGAAGAGAAGAGAAGAGAAGAGAAGTGACTGCAAGAAAAAAAGTAAAAGTAAAAAACAACAACATATTCATATTTATTAATGATCATCCATGAATTGCCTGGACTCTAAACTCTGCACTGAACTCTGTAAAAATAAGGATATTGGCCTACAATGATTAAATAGTCCAAGTCCTCCTGTAATCTAGTATCTGATAGTAGTGTACATGTCAACAAACTCCATTCTAACTGGGAAAAAGTACTTCCTCAAAAGCTTAAAATGTGCTCAACAAACAAATAACTCCAGTGCACAAACATATTACACTAAATTACAAATGTATTTTCTGAGCGTGACAGTGATGTCATGAGGACTGACTCTGATAATAAAAATATTGTCACTGCACTCAGACGTGTAAGGTAAAAGCTCTTTGTAGAGAGATTATCTGTCATCCATGCCCCACATCTGTTTGTGTGTACACACAGATGGCTGACATCATACTGAACACCTGGATATGACTTTGATTTCCTGCCAAATAGGTGAATCAGGAGGACAGCCACTATTATGGTTATCATGCTCTGATAATAGTGTAAATTGCGGTCTGACATGTGTGCTCTCACAGGAATTTAGTGTAAAAAAATGGAGAACAGACTAATATAATGTATTACATAAAGTGTGGTATGGTATGCTACACTAGAACTGTATGGCAAAAACAGTTAGAATATTATATTTAAACTCCATAGTGACTACCTGTAGTGATGTATTTATGGATCTCTGTTAAATTAAGATGTGAAGTTATGATATAATATGTGCTAGATCTATAATGTTAAGTAAAAAGGTATCCACTGTGAAGAAATACAACCAAAATTTCAAAGGTAGGTAATGGTCAACATAATGTACTCGGCTATATATCACTAGAATGATCAGGGAATATGAGCAGAAAGAAAATGTAGAACTTCTGAACACGGTCATATTTGCTAATACTTAAGTTAATGTCAACAATCCTTCCTGGTAAATATGACAAGAAATGTATCAGCCATTGAAACATACTGCTAAAATAATCTATTTTATGCAGCAAATGTAATAGATACTTGGAATTGTACCAATATCTAGTAACTGAAATAATCTTCCTTGTTTTAGGGAATTACATTTACAAAAATATCCAAAAGAAAAACATGAACATTTATTTTAAGAGAAGTTTATTTGAACTGTAAGAGTAAAAAAAACAAAGAAATAGTACAACTTATTATCATTTATAAATGTGATGTCATTCAAACAATTGTTGACCAATAAATGTTGATTAAACAATTAGACTTTTATTACCCTAATGGCTATACATTTGTATATTTATTCCAAATGAAGCAGTCACACCCCTCACCTAACCACTGTATTTAATATATTGAAAAATTGCCAAAGTAAAATTCAATCTCTCAAAGTATCTTGGAAATATTCAGGATATAAGATGTAAGTAAATTAAGCAATGTATTACAGAAGTATATACACTGTTGGCCATAAAGTTGGAATAATTTTGGTTTCAAACACATTCCTCTTTTTATTAAAATGTATAAACATCAGTAATCACCTCTGATCAGGAGCAGTGATTACATACTGAATCTCAGTTACCCTTTATTTAACAAGAATAAATCACACTGTCACAATTATTTCATGAGAAGTGGAGACACATTTTATTCTATCTTTATGGACAACTGCATTTTTGAGTTCAAGTAGTTTCTATATGATTTATACTATTACACTGCAATTGATGGATTCATTTTAGTTGACTTAAATATTTTACCATTGAATGTACTGTATAGACAAATTCGAGACAATGTAATGTTGGTTAAGAACCCAGGATATTAACTTTACTTATGTTTCTAATGGAAATGTTGAAGAACTACAGACTTTGTATGTAGTTGAAATGTATGTAAAACACAAAAAACACAAAGAACACCAATATAAAGGAGTGAATATTGCATTTTTACGCTTAAATCTATTCATTAAAAAAAGAAAAAGTAAACCTGTTTTATTTTATTTTATCATAATAACAATCATGCTTTGGTTTGTAACTTTACAGACACTGTGGCATAGACAGTACAGTATGTGTGACTGTTTGTGTTGACACATGAACTCAAGTACATTTGTAATTGAGAGTACTATTGTACAGCCCCACCCATAACCAGCTCCCCTGTCAATCTTAAGAACTAAAAAGGGCACTTGTAAAAACTGCACTCACAGTACTTTGCTCATTAAAAAAAATCTACAGTTCTGGAGTGGCAGATAAGTCCTACCAGGACAGAATCAATGAAAAACAAAGGCAATTCTGGCTTTCCATAGCGTACCCTCTTAAACACAGCGCTAAGATATGCAGCTCTGTAGAAGATGCACACAATTACTTCAGAGGAGGGGGTGCTTTATTTACATATGCAATATGCATAAGCAAGGTTACTGTGAGGGTGAAATAACCGCGAGATAGAGGGAGAAAAAGAAGGAGGTGTTTGGTATGTGTGTGTGTGTGTGTGATGTGTGGGTACGTGTTTATGTGTGTGGTGGTGAGGGAGAGAGGGTGTGTGGGGGGGGGGGGGCAGAAAATTGGTGTTATCAATATTTAACCAACCCTTCCAGCATATTTATGGCAGACAATAGAGCAGACATGCAACTGTCTCATATGAGTGGAAGTGTATTTATTACAGGCTGAATATAGAGGCTGTAAATAGGATGTTCATTGATGTATCTCTCCCACATGTGCACAGTATATGGCACGATATAGTCGCCCACCACTTGGTGCCCCACTCGATCAGCTTATTTTTACCCAAACAAACTATTAACAAATCTGCTAATTGCATACCACAACCCTGAGTGCATCACAGATATTCATTAAAAAAATAGTCCCACATATGGCAGGCAGATGTATGTAATTCAATCAGTTTGGAGGGAAAAAAAGGACTGAAAACACTATGAAAAGAAGGAGAAGAAGTAAAATGTCTGGAGTTTTTTTTTTTTTTTTTTTCATAGACCCATGGCCTCTCAGAAATGTTTCCATGTGTTGTGTCTGAGCACACTGAGAGCAAAGAGGGAAAACATTCTCTCCTCCAAACCACATGCAACAGATTCTTTCTGAAGCCAAATAAATCAACCCTGTGTTTCAGATCATGTGACACTTTTTTGTGCTTTGTGTTATTCCCAACATATCCTGTTTCAACTCCTTCACTTCAACACTTTTTTCACACACATGCAACACACATAAACACTGCGCACACCACCACACATACACACACACACGCACAACTGTACGCACACGCATTCAGAGTTTCCATTTCCTGTGCGTAAGATCACCTGTACAGACAGAATGGCGTGCTTCAATGCGACATGCTCAGGCAGGAAAACAGGAAAGGGAGTTCAAGGGTGTCCAACATGAAATACAGAGTTAGGGGAAACCCAGAGCTCATGGCAGAACTCCAGTTTCTAAAGACAGTAAGTAAAGTTTCTCTAGTACACTTTTTGCTGCTTTAGCACTGCCATCATGCGCTCTACTTTTGCTTGTACAAAAAATACAGGGGGTCCCATAAGTCTCCATACATAGGAGACATATTACATCCCATACATATATAGTTCTAACATGTATTTCTTTATATTTCAGATAACCCAAAAAAATGCATTCGAATAAAAAGCAATGGATTGAAATCATCCCAACAAAATGGCAGTCATATAGAGCATATTATATAAAGCAAAATGGTTTATGTCAAGAAAAGTTTATTTTTCCTATGTATGGAGACTTATGGGACACCCTGTACACACTAAGTTTGTATCCTCTACCTTCTTAGTGCCATTGCCTATGTTATACAGACTTTACAATACAATTTGAGGGCATCATATAAACTACTTGAGCAACACACTGTCTGCCCTGGACCAAATTTTACAATTAATTGTTTTATATAAATATATATATATATATATCCCTAATTTTTTTCCCTATCTCATTTATAGGTTTTACTTAGCATATTGTTCCATTCTAGGTCTTGCTATATGTGACATGCCATACTGATCAATCGCCCTACTCTCTGTGGGGTAACACACTGTTCCCCGATGCATCTGACAACCATCCCTAGCCCATTTACTGTCAAATGGGCTCCGCTCTCTTTGCCTGAGCTCAGATGCAGATTTATGCCAGAGCAATGCCGGTTCTTGCATATTAGATGAAAGCCTTGTTTGCATATACCCGCTCTCTCTCTCCGTTCCCTCCCCTCCTTTCCACTTCCCCCTCTTTCTCTCTCTTCCTTTTTTCTGAGGCGTCACTTTAATATGTATGCAAATGGGCTGCGCTCCACGGGCAGATATGTGTGGAGTCCTGTCCTGCAGTCAGGAGGTGTAGGAGAGATTGTGTTTGTATTTATGAGGCATGGGCCCTGCT